>CM060624.1:22316869-23029994 GCA_030578275.1 Meda fulgida | reverse complement strand
TTAGGTGCTGAAAAACAAGAGGCTTTAAGTGACAGCAAAGCAAAGCAAGTCATGATATTTCAATAAGAGATTGACAAGACAAACTTTTTTAGTATTTTGGAATTTGGAACATGCACTGATAATTTGCTCACAATAAATAAGGTACATTTTGATTTCATCAGTGATGAAATGTTAATAACGAATAAAGAATATTAACACTTGTATCCTAAAATGTATTATGAAGTGCCTTGCAGATAGCCTGTAAATCTATCCAGAAAAGGGTTGATATTACAAACTCAGATTATTAGTTATGGGACTCTATTGACTGCATATTGTAAGTTTATAAGATTAATATGCTAGCACTATTTGACAGCTTCAGGCTTTAGTTTGTTTATTTACTCAGCCACATTTTTCATATATATATATATATATATATATATATATACAGGTCCTTCTAAAAAAATTAGCATATTGTGATAAAGTTAATTATTTTCCATAATGTAATGATAAAACTTAAACTTTCATACGTTTTAGATTCATTGCACACCAACTGAAATATTTCAGGTGTTTTATTGTTTTAATACTGATGATTTTGGCATACAGCTCATGAAAACCCCAAATTCCTGTCTCAAAAAATTACCATATCATTAGAAGGTTCTCTAAACGAGCTATTAACCTAATCATCTGAATCAACTAATTAACTCTAAACACCTGCAAAAGATTCCTGAGGCTTTTAAAAACTCCCAGCCTGTTTCATTTCTCAAAACCGCAATCATGGGTAAGACTGCCGACCTGACTGCTGTCCAGAAGGCCATCATTGACACCCTCAAGCAAGAGGGTAAGACACAGAAAGAAATTTCTGAACAAATAGGCTGTTCCCAGAGTGCTGTATCAAGGCACCTCAGTGGGAAGTCTGTGGGAAGGAAAAAGTGTGGCAAAAAACGCTGCACAACAAGAAGAGGTGACCGGACCCTGAGGAAGATTGTATAGAAGGACCGATTCCAGACCTTGGGGGACCTGCGGAAGCAGTGGACTGAGTCTGGAGTGGAAACATCCAGAGCCACCGGGCACAGGCATGTGCAGGAAATGGGCTACAGGTGCCACATTCCCCAGGTCAAGCCACTTTTGAACCAGAAACAGCGGCAGAAGCGCCTGACCTGGGCTACAGAGAAGCAGCACTGGACTGTTGCTCAGTGGTTGCATGTCATCCGGAAATCAAGGTGCCAGAGTCTGGAGGAAGACTGGGGAGAAGGAAATGCCAAAATGCCTGAAGTCCAGTGTCAAGTACCCACAGTCAGTGATGGTCTGGGGTGCCATGTCAGCTGCTGGTGTTGGTCCACTGTGTTTTATCAAGGGCAGGGTCAATACAGCTAGCTATCAGGAGATTTGAGCACTTCATGCTTCCACCTGCTGAAAAGCTTTATGGAGATGATTTCATTTTTCAGCACGACCTGGCACCTGCTCACAGTGCCAAAACCACTGGTAAATGGTTTACTGACCATGGTATTACTGTGCTCAATTGGCCTGCCAACTCTCCTGACCTGAACCCCATAGAGAATCTGTGGGATATTGTGAAGAGAAAGTTGAGAGACGCAAGACCCAACACTCTGGATGAGCTTAAGGCCGCTCTCGAAGCATCCTGGGCCTCCAGAACACCTCAGCAGTGCCACAGGCTGAGTGCCTCCATGCTACGCCACATTGAAGCAGTCATTTCTGCAAAAGCATTCCCGACCAAGTATTAAGTGCATAACTGATCATAATTATTTGAAGGTTGACTTTTTTTTTTGTATTAAAACACTTCTTTTATTGGTCGGATGAAATATGCTAATTTTTTGAGACAGGAATTTTGGGTTTTCATGAGCTGTGTGCCAAAATCATCAGTATTAAAACAATAAAAGACCTGAAATATTTCAGTTGGTGTGCAATGAATCTAAAATATATGAACGTTTAATTTTTATCATTACATTATGGAAAATAATGAACTTTATCACAATATGCTAATTTTTTGAGAAGGACCTGTGTATATATACAGGTCCTTCTCAAAAAATATATATATATTACCTATCCAAACAGTTGCTGTTCCCCATAATATATATGTAACGTTATGAATGTATTCACAGAAGAGTTTTAATTTAACGTTACAGTCAATAGAGAGCTTAACTGCTTTATGGTCTCTGTAGTGCAAATATAACGTAGTAGCTTACTTTTGAAAAAACGAATTACATCACTGTGTCCATTCCCGTATTGCGGTCTGAAATAACCCGCAAAACCTCGGATATTCGTGTTTTAATCTTGTTTTTCTGCAGCATCCGGATTTGAAACTGTGAAGTCGAGTGTTTTGAATGAGCACTGCCCGCGTGCGTCGATGCGCGTGCTGTGGACAGCGCCACTCGGCGACTCGGAGACCCGTTTACCATTCGTTTACTGCTGTAGGCTATATTCAACATTTGGGGCGATATTATGCTGCATGCAATCGAGGCTTTTTAATTTCCATAATTTGAAAATCAGTAGCAAAAAAAAATATGCTAAGCAAAAGGTTTATTTTTTTATATTAAATATTGATGGCGATATTGAATAATTCATTTATGTGTAGGGTAGGCCTACACAGAATGAATCCAGAGGGTTTTCAGATGAATTCACCTTTAAAATATTATAAAAATAAATGTTAAAATAAGATATGCCTATAATAATTATTTTATAATATTTAACAGGATTGTAAATGTGCATTGTTTTCTTTTTACTAAATAATCATACCGTTGTTTGTTTGTTTGTTTGTTTGTTTGTTTGTTTGTTTGTTTGTTGAACTATTTGAACTACATGAGTATTGAGTTATAATATGAGATAGGTGTGTGTCATGTCATGACACTGGTTAGAACAATCTAATCTAGTGTAAGCTGATTAGAACAGAGGAAGGTAGGTTTTACATAACATGCAGAGTTGCTGCACTTTTTTTCAATGGGTTTTGAAAACAGAATTGTGTGAAATTTTGTCACTCTCTGCTATGTCTATCTGAAGACAACACATTTTAAAACGGTGTCATTGTGATATTCTGTCCAATGCATTGTTTCTGGTGCTAGATCTCATCTGTTTTTTTTTTGTTTGTTTGTTTTTTTTAATGACATGTTGGTTCTCTGGTCCTGTTATCTTTTTCTCACATATCTTTCTCTCTACCTCTCCTTCAACTTCCTGAGAAGTTTACTCGTGCTGGGCAGTGAAAAGCAAAAGGTGACTGCAAGAATTTGCAGAAAGCGGCAACGGAGGGGAAGGTCAAGGCTGTCCAGGATGGGTTTCCAACGCAAGAGTGCACACTAAAGCCCAGATGCACTCAGTGAATCTTGTGAGAATATCATCCGGCCACTGGACCAAGGTAGTTACTGATGTGTGTGTGCATTTATGATGTGTTTTGAATTCTCTTTTCTGTCGAATCTTACATAATGACACACAACTATGACTCGAGACAAAACATGTCTTGAAACAGGTTTGTAATGTTTTATGTTCCCCTATGAGTAAAAAAATAATAGCATGACACTCATTTTGTATCGATCTATTAATTTATTAAAAAATACATCAATGATGCAATTAATACATACAGTACAATGACCTGAATATAAATGTTTTATGATGAGAATGTTTTTAATTTCTGAAATCAAATTCATGGTGATATTTTATGAGAGGACCCTCGTGACTGTATGTGGCAAAATTAGTTCAGGTTAAAATGTCATGTGGGGAAATCTTAATGATATTTATGAATACATTTTCAAATGTTAATTGCCAAATTTGAAATTCTCAATGCATCATAAAAGGAAAAGGACAGGTGAATAAAGGTTGTCCAGTGAATTATGGTGGGTCCATTCCATACGGCTCTTTCACAAATTATGTTTCACACAAAGCCACCTAGTGGACACAAGAAAGAAACATCAAACATGCATGTTAGACAGGAAGCATAGCAAACTGGTTAAATTAGTGAACATGAACTAACAATGAAAAACACTCCTAAAGTATTTATTAATCTAGTTAGTTAATGTTAATTTAGTTAATTTGAACATTTACTAATACAATATTAAAATCAAAAGTTGCGTCTGTTGATGAAACTAACATGAACAAAGATTAATAAACACTGTAACAAATGTATTGCTGATTGTTAGTTAATGTCAGTTATTGGAAAAGGGTTACATTTTACAAAAAAGTGAAATGACTGTACCACAGTTATACAAGATGTTTATTTTGTGTAGGTCTAGAAGACTTGGTCCGTCTCGCTGACCAATGGGAATATAAGGGTCTGGTTTAGGGATGATGGTGGGTCCCCCATCCTCTGAGAAGGCATACCTGAGTGTACATCAGCAAAATTCTTTGGTTTAAGGGAATGTTTAAGCAACTATATGCACTACATTGTTCATGCAATCTTCAGATTATCCACTAATAGTTTAGCAGAACCATTCACACTGTATAGATTTTCCGATTCTCACCTCCCATAGTGCATGACAGAACTGTAGTCATATGCTGTATTGAGGTTGTTTGTCTCATACTTCCTAAAGTTGTGCCTTTGATCTATATGAAAGGAACCGGACATCGCTGTCATACTGAACACATCAGGCTTCAATAATTACAGTGGTGGTTTCAAAAACTTACTCTCTATGATGTTTTCCCACAGGATGGAAACATAGCGGTCACGATCAGAGCGGGACTGCTCGTGTACGAATCCCAGAGCGTGCATTATCTCATGGGACGCCACTCCTGACCACATACAGCCCGGCGACTGCAAAGACACAGTCTGACTGCCTCCTGTCATTCCCAGATATGACCAGCAGCTATGAGGACGAAAGTGGAGGACAATCATAATAAATAGGTAAATAAATGAATGGCGTTCAAAATTGTGGGATTTAAAATTATTTTAAAAAAATCATTATAATATGCTGCTTTGCTGCTCAAGATAGATAGGCTTCTTAATATTTTTGTGGAAACCCTGATAAATGTTTTCATGATTCTTTGATAAGAATGTTGAAAAGAACAGCATTTATTTGAGACAGAAATGTTTTGCAACGCTACAAATGTCACTTTTGATCAATTTATTGCATCCTTGCTATCAAAACAAAAATGTTCTGACCACAAATGTACTGAACACACACACATATATATGTATGTATATTCATATATTGTACTGCCATTCAAATAAATCATTTCAAAGGAATTATCATCATAACGATTTTAAACACTAAGAAAAAATACAGATCCAAAGACTTTCAAAATTAGGTTCAGACTTTGTAAGAGGAATTATTAAAGGGAACTTAGAAAAATGGGAAAAATTACTATGTATGACTACAATAGACTCACCCAGATCTAGACTGGATATTAATGAAGTTTGCTTGATGTGTGCGAGGCACAAACTTCACACATGTTGCAGAGGAAATGTCCAACATTCCTGTTTCTATGGTGATTCTGTCCATATCATCTGTTGAGACACAAATCCAAAAATTTAAGACCTTGATTTAAATTTGACTAATTATATTTATCAAGACCTGTTATGGAGTTTAATATAGAAATCTTACTCACCATATAGTGGGGACATGATGTAAGGTACATACACAAAACCATCAACAGACTTGGGCCAGCGGCAAGAATCTCCTAAACATGTGATGGCACTGCGGGATCCTGAACTCAGTATGTCACCCTCCCGTAATGGAAAACCTCTGGACACTGGTGGTGGAGGAAGATAACCACATGTTTCATGTTCAAGGAGAAATTCCCTCTGCATCTATGTTTGTATCTGTCATGCACATACGTTGGTTTACTCTGAGGATCCTGTCCATAGCATTCATCTCCTCTGGGTCCACATATTGCTCTGTTGAGAAGGTTAGGAATCGAACATTTACATCAATTCATTGTAACAGCCTAGACTGCTCATGAAGCACCCGTTTACCTGAATATTCTCTCTTTGACCTCAGCCTTGTCTGATGGACCAACGAGGAGTTCTAATACAAAAGAAATAACATTTATTTGAAGGATATAAATAATATCAACATAACTGGAGTAGTACTCTTACCTGCACAGGTAAAGACCAGGACTCTAACACCAATCCCAAAAAAATACCCACACAGAGCATAATGGTGGTCACTGTTGAGTCCGTCCTGGTGTTCTGGATGTAATCGGGTTTAGCATGTTAAGTCCCTTGGAGCAAGAATATATACTCTCAGGGTAACACCCATCTTTACTCCAGGTTGCAAATGGAGGGTTAGCATGACGTAGCGTGTCATTATTTCATATTCATGCGTTTCCCTGATGAAAGGTTTGGAAAGCATTCATGTTGCTATCAGTTAGTTCTTTCTTGACTCTTCAGCATTTTTAAGATTGATCACTACAATGGCGATTTGAAGTCTTGCTGATTCTTGTGTTATTCACTCTGACCAAGCACAACGTGCAGGTAGTGTTCAAACTCAACATCGTATTAATAATCATTTGTGCTGTATTGACATTATACCAAAACGCAGTGATAATAAACAACCCCTCACCCTTTTATTCAACATATCATTTTTGCATTACTGCAAATAACAGGTTGTTTTAAATTCAGCTTGTGTAATTCATGCCTCCATACGTATTTATTAGCTCTGAGATCATCTGATTGAACACCATTTTTAACATTTGATTGTCAACAGTTTGACTGATTCGACTCTCATGATAGACTTTTGTTTTTCACCTAATTACTATTTTTCAATGCAATGAAAGCTTAAATGAAATGTCAGATAATAATTTTATATGGACATGGTTTATTAATGTATTGTGTTAATATAAGGCACCAAGGTGTCAAAAACAGAATAAGAAAGAATACAGCAGGTTACAGATTACAAAAGAATGTTCCTAATTACTTATTATATTTGATTAGCAAAGAAAACTTCACAATCAGCCATTTTACTTTAAACATATAATGTTAAAATGTTACAATTAAAGAAGTAAAAGCATTAATGCATTAATAATGTCACACTTTTGCCTTGTGATTGGTCATTTGTTGTTGTGAATGGATTTCATTACACATTACAGTTATACAGTTTATTAATCTTCATTATATCCAAGTCGCTGGGCCCAAATCTCTGTCCAATCTTCACATTCCAGTTCCTTTTTGGTACAATAGTTGGTTCACCGTCCTCAGAGAAGGCATACCTGAAATGACCAAGAATAAAATTACATAATTGCAGTTTCTTATATACATTTCTATCATTTCAAATGTACTGTGTCAACATACTTTCCAAAGTGCATGACAGAGCTGTAGTCGTAGGGGGTGTCCAAGTTGTTTGTTTTAAACTTTTCAAAATTCCTCAGCCTGTCTATATTTATGAGCAGAAGAATAAGTGATCAATAAAATTGCATATTGACTCTTTAGTATAAGAATATGAAATATAAAAATGCTACTTTACCTTTCCAGATATTTGACCACATGATGGTGACATACTTGTCCCGATCGGCGCGGGATTGCTCATGCACGAAGCCCAGGGCGTGCATGAGCTCATGGACGGTCACCCCTGACCCGGTGCAGTCGGGTGTCTGTAGAGAAATGGTTTGTCTGCCTCCACGTGCTCCCAGATATGACCAGCACCTACAGTATTGACCATCAAAGATGATGAGAATCACTCAGAATAATCAAGCATCTCAGGAAAGAAAATCTGATGTTTATACCCTGTTTTGGACTGAACGTCCAGGTAGTCCCTCTGGTGAGTCCTGGGCACGAAGCGCACACAGGTGTCCTGTTCAATGAGTTCCATGCCTTTCTTAATGTTCTTCACGTCTGCTTCGCCTGTGTAGAGGAACAATCAAAACCAAATAATAAGATTTACTTAGTTGGTGACTCCTGTGGCACTGTATATAAACAATTAAAAGCCTGCTTACTGTACACATGAGAGAGTGAGTATGCAATGTACACATTTCCATCCACCGATTTGGTCCACAGGCAGCTCCTGGCAAAACAGTTCTTCTGACTCCTACCGGATACGGCTATATCTCCTTCTCTAAGATTGGTGCCATCCACGGAAAAGACGCCTAGAGCAGAAGAATAAAGATTCTTTATTGGCATCTATCGACCTCCATGGGGTAAATGTGAAATGTTCTGTATAGTGGGGGAAAAAAGGTTCTTTAGATTATTATATTGTTCTTCACACTAAGAAAAAATGGTTATTTTAAGAACTGTTCACTGAAAGGTTCTTTGGGGACCTTTTTGGAAGTAGCCATTATTTTTAAAGAGATATTACAGTAAAACAGAAGCTAGAACATTCGCATCTTCACAGACTTACACCGCAAAAGCTTTACCTTGATAGTCATTTACATCTATGATCTTGTCCATTGCAGTTTGATTGTTTTCTTCAATATCATCTGACAAATAGATAAATGTAATGTAACTGTTAAAATGTAATTGTTTTTCAACGAATAATGATCATTTAATATAATACAATATACCAGCGTAGCTTCTCCTTTGTCTTCTTGCTCCAAAATTGGAGAGAGAGGAAATCTGCAGAATAAATGTATTAAAATATGTGGTTTTGATTAATATAAACAACACATACAATGACTCATATGCAGTTACCTGAGCAGGCAGGGATAAACATGGTCCTGCTAAGAAGAAGAAGAGGATGACGAGAAGAAGTGTGTACTCCATGAGTGCACTGAGGTTTGCTCTCTAGGTTCAAGCTGCCTGCTATTTAAGTACTCTTCGCCAGCTTCCTGTTACATAATGTGTACTCTCGGTGGCCAACCAAATGTTTGTTTTCTTCTTTACGCGGCTTTTAACTGTCACATGTTGTGACATATACTTAAATACTATTTTCAAATAGGTGTTTTTATTCGTTCCACCATCACATAAAACTTTTTCGCCCGAACAGGGACTTGAACCCTGGACCCTCAGATTAAAAGTCTGATGCTCTACCGACTGAGCTATCCGGGCTCCATATTTGAGGTAATTCAGGAGGACATCACAAAACTTCAGTGTACGTTTTTTGAACTCAGTAAATGTATATATTTCTTTGTTAACGTTTCAAGTATAGTTCATGTTTGTATGTTTCCCATGTTGCAATCATTCTGATGATCCGATCACTTATTACTATCGGTCTCGTAAAAATATAATGCCTTTTTTCCGTTTTAATTGATCAGAATAGGCCTAAAATAAACTTCGGCAATGTTGATCATCCAATCAGATTTCCTCGGGAATTATTTAGAGGGATACATGTGTTACAAACGCAATTGGGTGTGGGAGAAAGCGTTTTGCTTTGCTGTAATGGAAACCCCATTAAATTCTCCAAACATCTTTCAAGACGATACGGAAATACAGGTGAGACTCGCGGCACCGCGTGTACAGTCTGTGGTATATTCACAGTAATTAGTGCGAACTTCACATGCGTTTGTGTGACTCACGTTTATTTTATTTTTTGTCGCTGTCAGGATTTGTTAAAACAACTCAATGATGCCAAAACTGAACTACAGCTTACTAAAGACGAGGTGGGGCAAGTAAACAAAGATGTTAACAAATGGTAATTAATAGCCTACTATACCATCATCTATCTGAAATGAAGACTCAGCATATGAGTTATGGCCTAAACATAGTAGGAGAATCATGCCATCAGTTTACCTTAAGAGCAAACCAAAATCAATGTTTAATATCGTTCAGAAGCACTTTGCCTATTTAAAAATGAATAATATTATTAAGTAATTATTTAGCTACATGTATCAGGGTTTTAGATGCCCTTTCTATTGCAGAAATGAATTGGCTCTGAGGTTAATATTACTTTAGCAGAGAGGAGATGGACCGAAGGATAATAATGATGGTCCAGATGGATGAAGGCCTCTGGAATTCACTGCTTGAACTGGACGCTCTCATGCAGGAGAAGACAAGTCTCGCCAATCAATTAGAAGAATTCAATTTGACTAGGTATGACTATCCAGTAACACCGCTGATCGACCAGCCCTCTCTATTTCTATTGTTCAGTTTGATCCCTCCAAAAGAATATGTAGTGTTATTGCTTGGATTAGTTTTTGATCTAGTAAGAATTTGGTTAAAGACCTTTTCCATAGATAGGCCTACATCTGATTCTTCAAAGCCATTTGGTTACAGGACTGTGGAGTCAAAGCAAGCTCTTGTGAGAAGTTTGCAGGAGGAGGAAAGCGGCCTGCTGGAGCAGGAGCGTAATCTTAAACTCAAACGTGATCAGCTGATGAAAGCACTGGCGGAAGCTTCTTCAAACATAGAGGAAGGTACAGCGTGATCTCTAGAGTTCTGGAGTCTGCAGGTACTGAGCTGGCAGAAAAAATGTGTTGACCATATTCAACTGTTCTCAATTTCCAGTTTCACAGGGTGAAAAGCTAGGCAAACCAGGCTCATCCAGCCAGAGTAAGTCTGAAAAGCCAGTGAGAAAAAGAGGAGCACGGAAGTGAACACATGCAACGCAACATTTATTTTTGATGTTTAGTCAAATTAAGCTGCAATAAAGATGTAAAACTATAGTGACTTTTTCCATCATGTACTTTATTATTTCTAAGAATTCTAAGCACAGTTAAAAATGTTCACCGAAGGTCATTGCTGTAATGAAGATTCAAAAGATTGTCCTTTGGCTGAATTTTCAAACTTTAGCCTGGAGACACCTTCAGGGGGACAGTTCAAAGAAAAAATAAATTGTTAAAGTCAGCATGAAACAGAAGTCGTGATAATATTTTCTTCCCTATTGTGATGTGCATCTGAGTGAAACGGCTTCTCAAACATTTTTTGGGCGGGACTTGATTTTGTCCATCAGGAATTCATTGGATTGTTGGATGGTTGTTGTTTGCTATTGCTGTAATGTCATGTTGTATCTGACAGTGACTCCCTTTATAATAATATCTCTATAATATATACTGTACCTCTTTAAATATACACACACGCTTCTTTTTGACATCTTCACTGACGTCGGATCCTGCCTTCGCTATCGAGAGACAATTGTGATTGGATGGTAAAAGACGTGATTGACTACCTTTGATTAGGCTATTCTTGAGTGAAAGAAGACTTGCTCTATCGGTCATGAATAAAGACATTTTAAGAAAGATTAAAAACAGGAGGAAACATTATTTAAAATAAAAATTCAGCTCTAAAAAGAGAGCTGAAATAAGGGACTGTCCCTGGTAAACGGGACGTCTCGTCACTATATGTGGGTGACAGGTTGTCCTCACACCAGTAAAGATATCATCAGAGAAGAGATGATTCTGTAAGGAGGGAAAGTTATTTTGATTAAAGATTATTTTATTATTAAAAATAATAATGTGCATAGATAAATCATTTATTATAAATACTGCAATATTGCAAAAAAAACAACAAAAAAAAACAATAATAATAATTTCATGGTGACTTTAAAGGTATCATAAAAAAAATCTGTCATCATTTACTCGTGCTTCTAAACTGTAATGACTTGACTAAAATGTAAATGGGACAGCATTTTTTTGTGTGTTAAAAACCATATGCAAATACATATGAAAAATGAATTGAACACGATACACTAACAATATAATACAAATAAATATTTTACAGATAATATTTAATATTTTCTTTTGGCTTTTGTAGCATGATGATATAAATGTTCATGTTGACTTAATATCACACTTAGCTACTATTTTTAACAGTTATTTATTTAAGATTTATTTACATGAAAATATATTGCTACCTTAATATCAGCATATTTGGGGGTACTTGGCATCAAGCATGGCAACATTTGAACTTTTCATTGAGTTGAATGTCGACTTTCGCGCTTTAGTTTTCTGATACTTCTCAGCCACCGTAGAGCACTAACACGTGTGATGTAATATGATTCATGTCAGCTTATTAGTACTGAAAATAAGAAGTCACCGTAAGGGGCCGATGTTTTTGCCAAAAAGGTAAATCAATACATTTACTTTTAACCCATATATAATTCATTTAGCTAATTTTAGAGACAGCAGCTCAGTGTTATATTTCGCCGAATCAGGCATTACTCCGGTAGAAAAGCAGGCTGTCAAATGGAGAGAAAACATGGGCATTGCTTTGGTTTTATCAGCAGTCCATATTCTTCGGATGTTTTGTGTAATGACTAAAGGTCAGGTCACTCACACAATTTGTTCTGTCGTTTGCAAACTTCTCTCTTGCTGTCATGACGTGCCATCTCTCTCCCTCTTTTACTCGTGTATTTTAGGTGATCGTGGTGGTTTATTCTATCGACTGAATCATGGCATCCCCGGAGCAGCGGAGTGTGTTTTCGCTGTGCGCTGATCAGACAGTGACCGCAGGTTTGAGAGAAGTGTCTGGACTGCTGAGCAACCCTGAACCTCCCCAGCCCTCTGCTGCTACAGCATCCAGTGAGGGTGAGAGAGTCAGACTGCTCTAATGATATCACATACAGCTGCTGATCGGGTGTTTATATCTATGCCATACACTTCATAACACTCACAGATGCTGGAGCAGGAAAGACTGTATCTGTCGGGGAGGTGTCTGACAGGATGTTCTGCTTGTCCTGTCAGTGTCGCTTTGAGAGTCGTGAGGAGCAGGTAAAAAGTCAATCCTGATGAGATCAGTTGGGGTTGTTGAAAAAAAAAAAGTATTAAATGTTCTGTTGTATTAACTACTGTATACTTAAAGGGTTAGTTTACCCTAAAAGTCACCCATCATTTACTCAGTCACCCTCATATGCAAATATACATGTCGTTCCAAACCCGTAAGACTTTTGTTCATTTTAGGAACATAACATAAATGAAGATCTTTTTGATGAAATCTGAGAGCTTTCTGTCCCTCCATAGACGGCTACGCAACTGACACTTTGACGCTTCAAAAAGAGATCGTAAAACTATTCCATATTAATTGAGAGGTTTAGTCAAAATTTTCTAAAGAGACATGATCACTTTATGTAATGAACTGATTGAATTTAGACTTGGTTTCACATTTAAACATTGATCAGCAAACATAAACAGAAACTCAATCTAAGCCTGCTTTACGCTCGAGAACAAACCTCATTGGTTCTTGCAGAAGCTCAAACGTGCTGCGTAACACACAAGAGTGACCCTCATTGGTTCTTGCTGAAGCTCAAACATGTAGTGTAACACGAGAATGAACCTCATTGGTTATCGCTCATCAAGCGAACATGCTTGAGCTTCTGTTTACCACAACTGATTTGTGAGTTGAATGTTTATGAATAAAAGCCTAAATTAAATCTGTTCATCATATCAAGCGATTGAGTCTCTTCAGAAAATTTGGACTAAACCACTCAACTCATATGGATTAGTTTTACGATCTCTTTATCAACTTTTTGAAGCGTGGTTTAGTTCTGTAGCTCTCAATGGAGGGACAGAAATCTCTCAGATTTCATCAAAAAGATCTTCATTTGTGTTCCAAAGATGAACGAAAGACTTACAGATTTGGAACGACATGAGGGCGAGTAATTAATGGCAGAATTTTTATTTTTGGGTGAACTATCCCTTTAAGATTATGGAAAAACTCCCATTGAATGTTTACTACAGAGTTCAACAGTGCCTGCCCTATTTTTTTTTTCTTGGATATATGTCATCCACCCTTATGTTGTTCCAAACTCATGATTTTTTGTCTTCAGTGGAACATAAAAATAAATGTTGAGCATAGTGTTGATTCTGCACTTTTTCATACAGGGAAAATTAATGGTGACCAAAAAGCACTACAAAAGTACCATAAAATCATCCAAACTACTACTGTGCTATATTCCAAATCTTTGACACCACATGATAGCTTTGTGTGAGGGATAGAAAGAAATGTAATATGTATGTTAATGCAGCCCCAATCTTTGATCAGATGGAGCATTACAAACTTGACTATCACCGCTTCAACCTGAGACAGCGTCTGGAAGGAAGATCAGCGGTCACAGTGGAGGAGTTTGAGAAGAAGACTGGGACAGGTAGATTCATGAATGCTCATATAACCTCAATGAGAAACTCTTTTTTGTCATCCAGTTGCATAAGTGTAATCTGTCCGTTTTTCTTTCTTTGTCAAAAGGCGATATTTCAAGCATTTCGGGCTCAGACTCAGACAGTGAGGATGAGGATCTTGATGAAGATCCTGGAGATGGAGTAACGCCTGAGAAAGACAGTGCTCTGGACACAGATCAGTCCCCATGTCGACGTTCCACCAAAATAGTCTTTCAAAACATGCAGGGACAGTACCTCTCATTGTATCGCTGTGTTCTGCAAAGCAAGAGAGTGAGTAAATGTAGCCATCATTTCTCAGATTTGTTAATCTATGGTAGATCCTTCGCCAAGACGAATCCCCACTGAACAGTTTATTATTTTCAGGGGAATTTCCAGGTTTTAGGAGTAGGTTGCAGCACTCTATTCTTTCAGTCTCATCTACTTTCGTTATCATATTTCATTCTCAGGACAATGAAGAAGACTTGGTATCTTCTTTACTGAAAATATCAAACAACACTATTTGGGTCATTCTGATGACTGGTGGTGGACACTTTGCTGGAGCGGTTTTTAAGGGGTCAGTGGAAACTTCTAAAGTTCTTCTATAAGCACAAATATTTCAGAGATTAATAAATTGTTACCCCCAAATTGATTTGTGTAATGTATAGGAAAGAGATTCTGCAGCATAAGACGTTCCATCGGTACACAGTGAGAGCGAAGCGTGGGACTGCACAGGGACTGAGGGACTCTCAGAACCGCAGCCACGTGCCTAAATCTGCAGGGGCAGCCCTCAGGCGTTACAACGAGGCAGCACTGCATAAGGTGCGAATCCAGTGTTTTCATTAATATAAATGTCCATTTTTAATTTCCATCCTTTATTATGTATAAAAGCTTGAATAACATTGACTGGCGTAGAATTTATGAGTCTGGAATTGTCATGGTGCAACAGTTGGGTTCCGGAAGTAAAAGAAAAATTCATAGGGAAATAGATTTTGAACAATAACTTATAAACCTTTAAAGACAGCCCTACTGTGAGCTACAAGGTTGTTAGTCGGTGGTATTTGCTTCTTTTGAAGCCGTCAGCCCACATTATTTCTACTTATTTTAAAGTAATTGTGTTTAACAGTGGAATTCGTGGTAAAAAAACAACAACAACATTACCCTTGATGCTGTTTAAAAATTCCACCAATCAGAGAGTTGTAGCGATAAAAACATGCAAGAACAGCTCTTTAGCTCCTCCCACTCTCTTCAAGCACTTCGAATGACGTGATCAAGTCGTTCTCCCTATGCTCCCAAAATACTTAAATATTTGTTTATATGTGTATATTTTGCAATAAACTTAAAATATACTGTTTATAAATAATCAACATTTTTAAACCTCGTAGCAAATTGGCATGGTTCATGGCTCATAACTCTTGAACAAAGACTTTAAAAAATAAATCCTATAGAGAAATAAAGGGGGAAAAAATACTTCCGGAACCAACACCGTTGAACTGTTGCACTCTATTGATGTCCACTATGTGCCCTATTTTAACCAGGATATTCATGATCTTCTGGAAAGCTGGGCTGAGTATTTGAAGGAGACAAGTGCCATATTTCTGCGAGCACCAAGTTACAACAAAACTATGTTTTTTGGAGGCCGTGGAGAAAAATTGGACAAAAAAGATCAGAGAGTCCGCGTACTTCCTTTTGCCACACGTAGAGCAACATTTAGTGAAGTACAGCGAGTCTTTAATCTGCTCTCAACTCTACATGTTTATCGTACGTTGAGATTTACCACAATGTAATATATTATTCTATTCAATCTTTTAATTTCTTTCATTTTAAAATGAATGCCTGTTAAATTTCAGAAAAAGACACAGAAATCTCCAGTATTCTCGTTCCATTGAAGAGAGTGTTGAAGAAGAAAACTCCTAAACCTGTTAGTCATCCAATCCCAAACACTAATGGTGCGTCTCTGAACACTTGACTGTGTCTTAAATGCTGTGTTTCTAAAAAAAGAATGTACTTAAGGGCTCTTTTTTGGTCATTGCCTGCAGAGGAAGAAGATGGTGAAGTAGAAAGTTCAGGGAATGAAGACTCAGGAACGCTAGAGATGGTGGAGGTGACACTGGGAACTCTGGACCTCAGAGAACATGAGGTACAGCCTAAAAAGAAGAAAAGGAGGAAACGGAAAGAGAAAAGAGATGGTAACGACCTTTGCAGAACAAAAATAAAAAGTTTTTTTATTAAAGATAAAAAAGTGTATTTATATACATTATCTTGTTTTTTTCTTCTTTTGTCTTCAGACTCAAGCAACAGAGATATAACTGAAGAAAAGGCAGATGAAACCGTGGAAGAAGAGGAACTGGAAGGTGAAGGCGACTCTAAAGAAACTCAGAGGAAGTCAAGGAGCAGGAGAAAACCCAAAGGCAAAAAACATCTGCAAGAAGAAGGTAAAACGCTGATATTGGAGCCGAAAAACAACCCACAGTTGCCACAAAGCCTTTATGCCACAGAAACATGGCCCATTTAATCATGAGGGTCAAAAGTTTGGGGTCAGAAAGAAATTAATACTTTTATTTAGCAAGAATACATCCAATTGTTCAAAAGTGACTGAAGACATTTATATTGTTACAAAAGATTTCTCTTCGAAATAAATCCTGTTCTATTGAGTTTCATATTCATCAAAGGTTCCTGGAAAAAAAAAGTATCACGGTTTCCACAAAAATATTAAGCAGCAGAACTGTTTTCAACATTGATAACAATACAAATATATTTGTTATATATTTACAATATTAATGTTTTTATTTGATATTTGTATCAAATAAATGCAGCCTTGGTGAGCATGAGGGACGGTAGTGTAAAACTAGATTTTGGTGCAAAAACATGACTGGCATTATATTATGAAATGGCCCTTTAAGTTAGAATTGCATGCATCACAGTTTTCCTACTGTTTTTTTTTTTTTTTTTCAGATGAAGTCAATGAGTCCTGGGAATACAGTTTGAGGGACGCTCTCTACACTGCCTGTAAAACAGGGGACATCCAATCATTACGCTCCCTCCTGACACTACCAGAGGACCAGGAAGAGGAAAAGAATGGAGGAGAGAGAAAAACTGAAGAGAATCTTACCTCAAGGGTTTTATGTCTTCTCAACAAGCCCATAGACTCAACAGGCTTTACTTTACTGCATGTGGCATCCGCAGCCGGACAGAAATCAGTCATCAAGCTGTTAATGGATGCAGGGAGTGATCCAGCTAACAAGTACACACATGCAGAATCACTATAATAATTACTTAGCAGCAATAAAAACATACTGCATGAATAAGTTTTCATGTGGTGAGAAGGGTCATTCAATTCTAAATAGTAGTCCATTTCTTTTTCAGGGATAAGAAAGGACAGACTCCGTATGTTGTTGCTCCTGAAAAAGATACCCGAAACACATTCAGGAAATACATGGCTGAACACCCTCATAAGTATCACTACACTAAAGCACAGGTAGACACATTTATTTTGTTATGATGACATCTAAAACAAAAAAAACGACATTTTTGTATTCATTTAAGACCCAATGCCACTAATGCCTGTTTTTCAATTGAATTTGTATTTAAAAAATGTTTTTACTAAAATTGAAGATACAAAAGTTTAATGTACATCATTACATTGTTTTGTTTTTTCCAGACTAATGGTCTCAGACCTAAACTATATATATATAAAAAAAAAAATCAGGTTTAAATTAGATTTTGAATATCAGATGTTTTGAGACCATTAGTCTGGAAAAAACAAAACAATGTAATGATGTACATTAAACTTTTGTATCTTCAATTTTAGTAAAATCATTTTTTAAATACAAATTCAATTGAAAAACAGAATCATTTAATTTCTCTTTATATTCTTCGCTTTAATGGTTAAGGTTCCTGGACCACTGACTGAAGAAATTGAGTCCAAAAAGGCAGAGAAGAAGAAAGCCCAGAAAGCAGCACGGAAACAGAGAGAGAAAGAGCAAAAGGAAGAGAAACTTCAGAAACAGCAAGAGGAGGAGGAAAAGAGGAGGTTCACGGCTCTTAGTGACAGAGAGAAGGTGACTACTTTCTTTCTTCCTCTTGCTCTATACTGTAGCTCTGTTACGTCGTTGACCCATTGGCTGATTGTCATATTTCTGATGTCACACAGCGAGCTCTGGCTGCAGAGAGGAGATTGGCTAAACATGTTGCCACAACTGGTGTAACTCTCACTACCATCAGGTATTATCTTTTCTTATCATGTAATCCCTCTATAGAGAAATAATTTTGTCCTTTAAGAAGTCGTGTTTAAAGGAAAAGTTTACCCCAAAATTAAAATTGTCATATTTGTTTTGATAGGAGATGCTTTCAGTGCGGAGAGTCGTTGCTGGGGAAGATTCCTTTTGAATATCTGGACTACTCTTTCTGTACACCTCGCTGTGTTCAAGCCCACCGCAAAGCCAATGTTGCTGCCCGGCCCTGACCTCACGTGCTGCTGTAGTGCCATATTGTGGCCAAATGTCACGTTATGGGAGTTAACTGAATTTTACAGTAAATGTATCATGGAACTCAGTTGTTTTTGAAAATCACCAGACTATGACAGAAGGATTACCTGAAAATGGATTAGAGAATGATTAATAAATCATAAATGGGCAAAAGATTTGAGTAAACCGTGTCACCGTGTCAGCGTGTCTAGTTTTTGTAATTTAACATTGTTTAACTCTGATATTGTTTTACTTCTCGACTCACTCAGGACATAGACCAACCACTGTGATTTAAAGAATAAAAAAATATATATCTTCATATATACTTGAAATGAGGTGTCAGTTTATTAAAAATCATAGTTCATTCAGAACTGTAAAGTCAATTTCTTTTGTGCATTTTGTTAAAAAATGCAAAACTATGGTGGAATCACAAAAGGATATGTTGTTAGTTTATACTTCCACATGGATTCGCAGCTGCAGCAGTTTTAGATTGTACAAATAGATTTTCTTGCTTGAATTCAGTTTTGAAACCATTCTTTTGGTATATTGTTTCCAAACCAGTGATTTGTAATTAAAAAAAAAAGTATGTGATTGACCAAACAGAATGCTACAATCACTCAAATTAAAACAGGGACATTACTGTTTTTTTATTATTTATTATTAATTTATTGTGAGTGGCTAAAAAAGTTTTATCTTATTCAAAATATTTTACATCATACATGGTGCACAAAAAGCTGAATATAGAGTTATGATTCTGAGATTTAATCATCTTCTTTTAAAGCAGATTAACTTTAATGCACATCAATCATTCTTAGATTTGTCATATAGAGTATTAAAATTCACTTCTGCACTTTAATGAGGGAAAAACAGCATTTTTACCATGTCTTAAGAAATCAACTGACCAGTAAATTGAGCAGATGTGGCAAATATTAAAGTGTATTAACATGAATTATGTAATACTTGATAGATAATAAGCAGATATGATGCAGATGACTGGTTAATCACATAACGGCAAAGGCACAGCTGGAGGATGTTGTCATGTCTTCTGTCCAGTGTTGTTGAGCTGAGGCCGGTCCATAAACAGGATTCTGCAATGTGATGGAGCTCTTTCCAGCTCCAGCACTGTGATGATGTTTGGCTGAGTGGCACTAAGAAAAGGTCCAGGGACATACAGCGTCTGCTGGGGGCCCCTCTGCGGCCAATACCTTCCCAAGTTCACCCCATTTACCCATACCTGACCCTGAAAGAGAAAAAAAGAATTAAAACTGGCATGTAGTTAGTCTAGTCTTAAACAACAACAAATACCAGATATTACTCAATATATGAATATTGTACCGCACCTTAGTCCATTCATTAAATTTTACATAAGTGTCCCATGCAAGGCCTGTAGGCTTCAAGGTTCCTGAGTAGATCATTGGTCCGTCTCCTGCTTCCATCCCTGACCCCGAGTGAGCCGACTGAAGCCAGCCATTGGCTACTGCAGTGTCAATGTCCAGTGGATAGATCAACCAATCAGTGAGCACGTCATTTCCCAAAATGAGGTTACCCAAGAGACCCTGAAAAATAGAGATGAAATAGACAATCTATAATTTTAATAATTCTAAATAGAATTTTATCAGATGGTTTAAACAATCTTAACAAATCCTGAACAAAGTATAACTTACCTTATGATCATTGATATAACTGCCAAAATTAACCCTGCCCATGTTCTCCACGAGCATGTCCAACCGATCCCCTTCACGTCCTGTAATGTTTATCACCAGGGCAGTGTCCCTCTCCATAATCCCTTGGTAAACCTGCTCACAGACAAGCTTAGTTTCTATCTGTCTTTCAAACAAAACCATGCTTAATTTAATGGTTAAGTATAGGCACCTGGGCTCAAATAAACAGTTAAATATTAAATAAACTATAGAAGTCAATGGAGTTCATCAACTGTTTGGTTGACTATATTCTTCGAAATATCTTCTTCTGTGCTCAGCAGAAGAAAGAAACTCATACAGGTTTTGAACAACTTGAGGGTGAGTAAATGATGAGAGAATTTTCATTTTGGGGTCAACATTCGCTTTAAGCTGCAAACGGTGGTTTTTGGTAATACACACTGTTGTAGTTTCTGACTAACAAGGGCAAGAACAAAACATTGTGTTTACGTGACCAAAACAAGTGGTCTGCTCACCCCATTCACAGAGACGTATGCACGATCATGGATGCCATTGAGGGGCGAGATGAGAGGGGTCGGCTCAGGAACATTCCGTGGCAGTGTCGTTCGGTAAAGCATGAAGCCATAATACTGCACACAGTTGACAACACAAGCTATGACCAGCTTTTACACTTATCCAAGACCAGCCTCCAAAGCCCAAACCATGTATCCACATCTATAGCTATTTATGAGAAAATACAACATTGGCTGGCTAAACTCAGAAACAAAAAACATTATTAGTTATAATTACGTTCATGGACTGTATTATGTTCTTTTAATTATCGTACCTGTTTAATCTCCTCAAACATCAAAGGATATTGAGATCGTACTGGACCTTGAGGTGACAGCGTATCTAACAAGCTGCTAATGTTGCCAACCTATGAAAGAACACATGATTTGAATGAGCAAGACATCATGCAAATTAATAATGTTTTGAAATGTGAAATATCCACACCTTCTGAAGTGTAACAAAGCCATAAGCGAGCTTTGGGGTGGCTGGTGGCATCGGACCAACAGGAATATCACGAAACTGAAAACAAACACATCATTTTTACTACATACGAATGTCTGTTTTGTTACTCAAAAGATGCTAGTGACAAATACTAGGTATTGTGTGTGAGCAGTATCGTAAACATGGTGAGACATCACATTCCTGTGGTATAAAATTTGTTTTTGCTAGAAAAAGAAAGAACAGAAACAAAAAATTTGTATATATTAATTATATTACAATTAATAGATAGATCAATCAATCAATCAATCAAACTAATAGATATGATTATTCATAGATTATTTGTCACTCTTACATGTAAGAAAGCTCTTTTTATTGTTGCAAAGTATATACTACCATTCAACAGTTTGGGGACAGTAAGATTTTCTTTTTGTTTGAAAGAAATTAATACTTTTATTCAGCAAGGATATAGTAAAAGACATTAAAGACATATTTAACCATACAAAAGATTTCTATTTCAAATAAATGTTCTTTTAAACTTTCTAATCTAATCATGAATCCTGAAAAAATGTATCCACAAAAAAAAAAAACAGTTTTCAACATTGGTAATTATGTTTCTTGAGCTGCAAATCAGCATATTATAATTATTTCTGAAGGATCATGTGACTTTGACGACTGATAGAAATAGAAAAGTTATTTTAAATTGTAATAATATCTCACAATATTACTGTTTTTACTACATTTTTTATCACTTGGTGAGCATAAGAGACTTTCAAAAGTCATACCTTTCAGCGCTACAAACAATGTGTTCCCTTTAAATTGGATACTGTCATACATGCACATCTACAGACATACACATTCAGAATGTACTATATGCAAGTTCTTACATTCCTAATGACATCTCTGATGGCAAGCAGTTTGTCAGTGGGGTCTCCTGCCTCTGATAAAGGTGCATTGTAATCATAACTCGTCACCACAGACCGAAACCTGGTATCGTGGTCCGCTCCTATGAGTGACAACATTACAGTTGCACATTAAGATGACTGCATTAACAGATATTGTCATGGATATGGGAACAGGTGCACTGAGATAGCAGTTATACCATTCCAGTAGCCAAAGTTCGTTCCTCCCTCAAACATGTACCTGCGATTAGAAGAAAACCCTTCATGTAAGTTGAATTATCATGATGCATCACCCACAATGTATGCATCAGTACAGCAAAGATTTAATATTAACTAGTATTAACTAATGGCTTTCCTCTCATTATTCTATAGACAATATTACTTACATGTTCACACTGGCACCCATGGACAACATTTCTCCCAGTTTTTTGCACAGTTTGTCTGTGTCCACATTAGCATGTTTGTCACCCCAGTGATCCAACCATCCTGTATAGAACTCAGAATTCACCTGAAATCATGACACATCGATTACTGACACATTTTACAGCACAAGAAATTGAAAAACAAACAATCAATACATAAATGTTCTCTCAAACATCGTTCTTACCAGCGGGCCTTTAGGCTCAAACCTCCTTTGTCGGACGAAGGCTGTAGAGATATTGGTGTCTGAGGGGGGAAAAAAATTGCAGTGTGAAAAGCATCACAACGGCTTTGTGTGACATTTCACATGCAAGCTTGAGTTTTTATTTTTTTTAGCCCATAAATTTAAGAGAGGTAAAGATCAAGTATTATTATTTTTTTTTTTTTATCGGATACTGATTGTTGATTATTGACATATAGATGATATGAATAAACTTTTAAAAGATTTGAAAAGATTATTTTTGTTGTATTTTTACACAATAAAAAAAATCTTCAGACATAACATCATATGTATTATGCATGCTTTAATACCATTAAATAATATGTATATTTAATAATAACAATAATTGATTATTAATAATTGAATATAATTATTATAAGTAGTAGTAGTATTATTAGTATTAATTATTATTATTATTATTGTTTATTAATTTAATATTTATATTTATTTATTTATTTATAAATAATTTTATATAGTGTATTGAATTTATTATATTACAAATTTTGTTCTATATAATTATAAAGTTTTTCTGTAATCTAAATATTTGCCAATTGGTTGTTGTCTTTGTTTTGGGAGTAAATGGCTCTCAATCTAAATTTCTGTTATGTAAAAGTCGAGTAAGTTTTGTAAACGACAACATTATCTGAATAAGTCATTTTGAATTGGTAAAAAAATATCATCTCATCATTTGTAATGAATTTAAGAACTGAAATTCTTGTTTACGGCCTTACACTGAATATGCATTAGTAACAAGGACTAAAACTCTAGTTAAAATGTCTGGAGAGATCAGTACAATTTAGACCGAACAGACCTCACTTCTGCCTTACCTGTGCCGAAGTCTATAGTGGCGTACAGGCCCTCAAGAGTGCCACAGCTCATCTCTTTATCCGTGTTCCCATCCGTAGTAAAGAGAATGACGTCCTCCCCCAGGAACAAACGGAACAGAGTGTGGAGATGCCGCAAGTAGTTATAATCACAAGCGAAGTAGCTGCCATATTCATTCTCCACCTGATAAAAGAGTAAACATGCACAAAACATACAGATTTCAACAGACATATTTGTCTATACACTGTAAAGCACCATTTACATTTCAACACCAAACATAATTACTGTATAAGGGCTACAAATCCTACAAAACATGAGCATCAGTCACTGTAATAAGTTATTTGTTATTATGCGCAATTGCTTACTCAGTCAATATTATTTTCTGTGGGTGTAGCAGCATAGTAGTTATCTCAGCTGGTAAGAAAATAGTTGTAGGTTCTAACCCAGCTTGGTGTCCTTGAGAATTTCACACCAGGTTCATCCAGTGCGACCGACCCATTCGTTTGGGGACTATACTATACCTTGCATTGGACAAATGTGTCTTGTAATGCTTGTATACTAAATGCAAGCTCTACATTGTACCTGCACACTGATAATATTTCCTCCATTCTGATAAAGCCACCGTTTCATCTTAGGGAGCAGCATAGCCAACCAGTCACTCGCTGCCTGTAAATACTCTGAAAGAGACAAACACTGCCATTAAAGATCGGACTGACCCTATGTGAAGTCATGTCTCATGCAGAAGTAACAAATACCTGTGTCAGCTGAACGAAGGATAATGTTTGGCTTTTGTAGCAACCAGGCAGGCAAACCACCCTATCAGACAAACAAGAAACCATAATTTACAACTCACAAAATAACAATCACACAGCTGTCTTGTGTTGTGACCAGAACTAATTCTTACCAGTATTATAAATCAAATCCTTGCATTATTTAAGTCCTCATAACCCCACAACAGTGGTTCTCAACCAGGGGTTTGGGCCCACTATGGGGCCTCAGCAAACGTCCAAGTTTCACAGTCTTAACAACTGTTTTTTTTTTTTTTTTTTTTTTTACTTCGGTTTTGGGAAAACCTGGATAAATGAGGTAGCCTATTTTTGATTTCTTAACCTAGAAAAGTAATGTGAAATAATTAAAATAAGACCATGGCCATTTTTATATTACTTTAATATTTTTCTATTATGCCAAGCTCTAAAATATTTGACTGGGTAAAAACTAGAAGCTAGAATTTCCCTTTGTAACATGTTAAAAATTTAAAATTTTCTTACACAAACTCATCGCTTCACTTCAGAAGGCCTTTATTAAACCCCCAGAGCCACGTGGTGCACTTTTATTAGGGATACATGCACTTTTATGGATTTCAAAGAAATCAGAAAACAGAAACAGCAATTCACTGCCATTATAAAGCTTGGAAGAGCCGGGACGTTTTTAATCTAACTATAATATATAATTGTATTCGTTTGAAAGAAGAATGTCATATACACCTAGGATGACTTGAGGGTGAGTAAATCATTGGCTAATTTTTATTTTTGGGTGAACTATCCCTTTAAATAAGCACTTTTCTAATTATACTTTTTCTGATTTTTCAGTAGATAATGACTTCATTTTTAGCCTTTTCTTCCACAAAACCATTGTATGTCTTCACGAGACTCAGAATGGTCCCCTGGTCACCATTCACTTTCATTGAACAGAAAGGAGCAGCATGAACATTCTGCTTAACATCTCATTCTGTGTGCTATTGGGGAAAAGAAAGTCATTTAGGTTTGAAACGTTATGAAGGGGAGTACAAGAAAATATCATTTTTGGATGAACTTTAAAAACATACTTCCTCAAATCATAATCACATTCAGAGACACATGACATATGAACACATCACATTTCAAAACATTAACATTTAGCAACATTAGGATATAACCGTCACCATTTCCCATTCTGCACAGATGTACGGCCCTGGTCGCAGGATGACTAACAGCCCAGTCTGATTGGCCAAGTTCAAGAAGTACTCAAGATCTCTGTCTCCTGAAAAGTTGAACACACCCTGCACAGTCTCATGGAAGTTCCATGGCACATACCTGCATGAAAGCATTTAAAAGATTTTTGGCAAGATGTGTAACATAAGCATGTACTTAATGTTTGCACTATTGCTCTATTCCACGTACACCTGAATAGCATTGAGTCCAGTCATGTACATCTTGAGCAACCTGTCCTTCCAATATTCCCGAGGGATGCGGGAGTAGTGGATGCTTCCAGAAATGTACTGAAATGGTTTTCCATCCTTTTGAAAGCAGTTGTTCTTGTAGTCGATGGAAAATGAGCGTGAATCTGCCTTAAAACAGAAAAGTAATGTAGTTAAAAATGTGCTGGGTGTTTGTATATGATATAATAGATTGCATTCACAATAAACATGATTAAAAAAAATCACTACACATGAACTATGTAAAATTTTAATTACTTATCCAGGCCTAAAAAAAAAGTAACATGAATTTGCCTCTTGAGTCTAAAATACACATGTTAGAATGACTTATTTCTTCATATAAGCTAATGAAAACTAATTGATCACAATGTTTAGAGGTGATAGACGTGTACTTGAATCAGGTACTTACCAACACAAAAAATATTGGCATCAAGCAAAGACTTATTAAAACAAAAGTTATTTGTGACTTCATCTCTAAATCAAACTGATCAGACGCACTAACACTCCGTTTGACATAATGATTCCAGCGCGTGATTGTAACGTGTCAGGAAATAATATTACAACTGCTCAAACATTTCAGTTCTGTCATTTTTTGCATAAATCTGTCCACTTTCGGTCTTCAATAGATTTGCAGCGTTTCAGCGAACATGAAGGTCATGTGATTGTATTCTGTTTGGTCATAATCTGGGTCCTAAAGTCCGTCAAATTCAGCGATTCCATTTTTCATAACAAGGTAAGTGAATAAGTGTTTTTTTTAATGCAAATGCACAACTGTAACAAAGCAGCTTACATTATCTAAATGAGCAACATTTGCTTGCAGCAAAAAAGTTTATCTAACTTAAATGTATTATCATATTTTGTTGCAACATTTTTCATGTGCCAAGAACCAGCCTAACCAAACTGAGACAATTTAGTTCAGTTTAGCCTGGGCCCACTGGAGGGTCTCAGCAAATGTCCAACTGGGTTTCTTACAGTGGGGTAAATAGAGTAAATGTAGGCTATAGTTTTGGTAGGCTACTTAATGTTTTTGGCTACTTTGTGGTTTTACTGAGTATAGATAGCAACTTGACTACATTTTTGAATAGGTATGTATTCTTTGTTACAATACATTTACGATGTTTTTAAAGAAATAACTCATGGCACCTAACTTTTTCAGCAGCAGTTTATTTCTGCTACAAAAAAGTGATATGGCCATCTACAGGGCATATAGCTTGTGGCCCTTACTCAAAGGGCCCAAACTTGTCAAAAAGACTACTTTATGCAAATGTTATACGGTTTCACAGACAAGGCTTAAGCCTTGTCCCAGACTAAAATCCACGTTTGAGCTGTTGAAAGCAACTTGTACTGGCATTGCATATCTTAGAATGTCAGTGCCATTGTATTGTTTCAAGATGCACATCAATTATGTTTTTTATTCTTAGGCATGTTATAAAAGCTACTTAAATGCTCTAATTGAACTAAGGCCTAAATCTGGCTTAGTCTAAGCCCTGTATGTGAAACTTAGCCTTGAGCATTAGCAGGTAGTTGTGAATTGCAGGTGTTTCATATGAGATAAGGACATGACTGCAGCCGGTGATGAGAACAAAACCAGCATGTCAAGTGCCAGTCTTTGTCTGTTAAATTCTACTGAACATTATTTGATTTATCCGTTATATTGAAGAAACCTTTTTGAAGGATTTTGGGGTATAATAGGTTAATAAATCAAGGTTATTGGTCTTGTTTAGTGCATAAACATAATTTAACCCTTTAAATGACATCTCTACTGTACAGAAATTGTCTGTATGCAGTGCAATGTTATTTTTGTTATTTGTCATTCTGTTATTTTTTAGTTTTTTTGTTATATAGATGTATTTTTTTTCTTCATACCATTTATTTTATTTATTTATTTTCATTTATCTTTTTGATGCACAATGCCCTGTTATGGCTGGGCTATGTTCCACCACTTTAAGACAAATGGATTTGTTGTTTGTTGTGTTTTCATATTCAACCTATTATAAACTAGATGCAGCTTTTTGGGGTTTGCATCGAATGTTCTTTTTTATACATAATAAATGTATTTATGAATAAAGATTAATCTGTTGAAAGCAGATATTTTGAGATAGATGCCAAATGTTCTCCTGACATTGAGGGGGTGCATACAACATATTTGCCCATCGGCAACTAGTTGCCGCACATTCAAATACGATTTTCAAGAAAAGAAAAAAAACCTTCGTAAAATAAATGCATAACATGTTCACATAGAACACAATTAACACGACTATATGCATGAAACCATTCAGAAAAATTTGGGCACAAATGAGTTAAGAGGCTGTTTATTGCAATTTTGAGGTACATTTATTTTGTTTTATTTTTATTTTACAAAAGGAACGTGATTGCTCTCATCAAAAATCATGTTTCTTATTTTTCACTGGCATGTCTCAGGTGCTGAGGACGAGCCTACATGCAGTATGAGTAAAATACTGAAGTACAGTTAACTTGTAACTTGCAATAGAGTCTTTTTTGCTGTAAGGTATCTGTAGCCTACTTGTAGGCCCAGTATCTGGTTTTCAGGCAGGCCTACTCTTTACACCTGTGGTTTCTTAAATTATTTTCAGACAATAAAGGTAACTCAGGACTGACCTCTTATATAATAAACGTGAAATGTGAAACGTGAATGTGAAATGTTGATAAATAAATAATAAATAAAACTTGAACGTGTCAGACATTCAGAGGCGCTACAGGACAGAAGACTGATGCATTCATGCATTCGCTCTTCAGCGCCCTCTAACGAGAGCCTGCTGTATTGTGAGGTCTAAGCTTTGGGTGGATATAGTTAGCAATTCCACATTTTTGTTCTAAGAAGCCTCCAAATCTAATACATTGCTATTTTGTGTTGTTGTATATGTGGTGTTTGCTTTACAAATGATCAATGCTATATGTAGATATGAGTGGAGTGACTGCCATTAGTGAATGGGAAAAAGTTTATTTTGAAAGATTAGATACACATGTAGCATACATTAGATTTAGGCCTACTCAGTTCAATATAAAGAGAAATGTATGTAACAACTGTCAGCGCTATGTTGCGAATGTGCATTTCCTCCTGCCGCTTTAATATGGGTATAGGTGAGCTGGTGAAGTTAGTTGTCACCAATTTTCACTTGTGCTGCACGATTGTGAATGTTTACTGCTGGGTCCAGACACCCAAATAAACAGAGGCTGATCCATTGGTGTTGACACATACACCGCACCACGGCCATTGTTTGACACCATCTGCTGAACACCATAAAGAGATACATGCACAGAATGTGGGAGAATTGGAAGACAATGCATAGAGTTTGTACTTAAAGAGGAGGGCAGATGCTAGTTTAAAATAGCTTTACGGATTTCTCTCACGTTCCCATAAAGTGCGTATAGGATGTTAAACGACCCCATATGTGTACAAAGAGCAAGTCTCTTTGGCTTTTAAAGGCATTCTTTTGAAAACCAAACCTAATGCTGTTAGGCAGTAATGCCGTCATTATCCTGCTGAGCTGAGTAAGCACACATACCTCCTGTGTTACCTTCACACACACCACACACACACACGCATGCACGAACCGTTACCCTACAGGCCTCTTGACTCGCAGAAAGTAAGGCCAAAATGTCCTCACTTTACTCTCTTTGTCCTCACTCCATTGGTCTAAAACTCAAACCTGGTCCTCAAAAAGATAGTTGTGCAAGTACACACACACACAATTTAATTTCAACTTTAAATGCAATATCGAATACATAATATTGCACGTTAAATTATAGTCAAGTACTTTAGGCTTCATGTTCTTTAGTTAGTCAACACATCAAAATAAGTCTACTTCTTTGAAGCATGACAATTTAGGATTTAAACATAATTAAAATGTTACTTTAAAGTAAAACTTTTAAATTGGCTTTTAATTATTCCAAAGTCCCCTTTTTGACAGTATATTTGAGTATATTAAGAGAGTAGCCTATATTACTCTCATTAAGTGAAAGATGAAACCCCAATTCCCATTACCCCAATCAGAAAATGCAAAATGGTCAGTGGTTGATCTTGTGGGATAATGATGACATTCTTCACATATATCTTCTAAATTAACAGGCTGTATCTTAACTTTGCAGGTAATTTTGATAGTAAACTACTATCTTCAGCAGGGGACTTTCATTCTCTCTGTTGGGAAAACATCCCTCAGGCACTAATTAAACAAACCAGCACTCCCCTCCCCACACTTGCATCCGAATAAACGTATTATTTATTAATACTATTAATGCAAATAACAGATTGGGGACAGGCTGAGATCACGTTCTCTGTGTGTCATCATGGCTCTGTTTGTCTAAGCAGTGCTGGTTAATGAGTAGAGAATAAATGAGTCAGTCTCTGAGGTCTTGTGAGATGATTTGGCTGTGAGTCAGGTTCTCTCTCTGTCAGGATGTCCTGTAAAAAAACATGTCCTGTAAAGGGTTACACAGTAATCTACTAATTACGATGGATTTAGATTAATACAATTAATGCCGGATTCATGACTTTAATATTGTGGCCTAAATCACTGAACTATGGTCTTTTGTACTTTTAAATCTGGTTCAAAATGTGTGCTTTAGCTATACCAATACAAACTTCGGCCTCAGTAATTATACCCTGAAAAAAATACCCTGTTATACCCTGTTTTCCGAAGCTGATAATCCACTAATGCTTCAGAAGAAAACCAAAATCCTCACCCACAGGGGAGGCCAGTTTTCCAAATACGGAGTGAGATTTGCCTTTACAGTTGTTGAAGATTACAGGGAGTTTAACTGTTTCAATGAATATCTGTAAACACAAAGAAAATCGATGACACGTCATGTTATCAACAATGTGTCACTAAAGAACCATAGCATTTTGAACTTCTTTTTTTGTTGTTTCTTTTGCCTGGTGTGTGTCTGTACATGCACACAGAACACTCCTTTAATTACTCACTATTTATTTTATACGTGTCACAGCTGTATTTTCAGGGCTTTATTGGAAAAGGCCCATCTTTATTTGAGGAATTGCTTGAGTCAGAGTTGATATGTTTTAAAACAGGACTCCATATGTTTGTGAATACATAAACTCAGCATATCGCTTTGAAAGAGATACTATATCCAACTGGCGGATTTGGTTTGTGATAGAACGAATCTATTTACTTTACAGTAGAAACCAAATCTTTCCATCCTGACTCCCTAAGAAAATCGTGACCACCAGCAGTCTTGGGAATCTTAAAATCATCAGCCGCCCGCCTGACCAAACAAACTCCTCCAGATTTCTCAACAGTGAACACAACAGTAACATTTTTGCCATTTTTATGACCAAACTTAACAGGGCCTGATGAATCACTACATATCTCCACCATGTGGCATCAGTTTTACACAAGGCATGCACCATGGATCAAGTTACACAGCATTAACACATTAATAAATGTCTCCAAATCCCCCCCATGGCTCTCAGTTATGACTGCTATTTAAGGCCATCTTTCTTCTGACTACTCAAAAACACAACATTGAAGGGATTCATTTTTAGGCCTATACTACCTGGGTTCTCAGTGGATTCCTATAATGAGTCATGAGATTTGCATCAGTTTAAAACATTTTGTGTCTAACATTTTGCTTGTTTGGAGGTTTGTTCACAAATAAGGGAAATATTTAGTAAAGTAAATGTTATGCACATCAAGTTTTACCACTTTGTCAATGAGAAAATCATCAATTAAAATGATGATATGAACATGTTTTACAAAACACAGTCTGCAGGAAGTTTGTGGGGAGGAATAAGTGAATGACCTCCTCAAGCCCTGAAGAATGAGGAATGGTATGTTACTATATTGCACAATGAGTCCCTCCAGAGGTTCCCGAAGAAGAGTTTTGTATCTGTCCACCAAACACTTTTCTGTTCATCAATCACTTTTAATGCAATGCATGCTAACATTTTTGATAAACTCTTTGCTATTATTAAATGTTGATATAAAATAATTTGCTGATATTTAAATATTAAAAAATTGTCAAATTTATCTCGATCATTGTGTTTCTGTAGAAATAGACTATAGTCAGAATTTGACTAACATTCTGGCAATGTTCTCTCAAAGCTATGAACAAACGTTCTACCAATAACTTAAATAGAACAATTGTTAGTGGTTCTGGTCTTTAATAGTGTTCTCAAAACATTGGCACGATATTTGTATTTATTATACATCATTCATGGAACATATTTTTCTGGAACATTATAGTTGGATGTTCGTCTAATGTTTATGTTTACATGTCACAGAGAACATTCAAAAGTAACGTTTCCATAATGCTTGCAGTTTTGGGGTACTGCATTACAAGTAATGCGAGTTACGTAATCGGATTACTTTTTTCAAGTACTGTAAATAGTAAAATAATATATTACTTTTAAATTTGAATTAGATACTTTTTCAAATAGGTAAGTAACGCAAGTAACATTGTTTTCCCATTTATTGGCAGACACCTGTCCTGTCCCCATGTTGAGAGAAATTTGGAGTAACGTGGTGTGTGCTGTGTTAACATAATGCTTAGCTCCACACTAAATGTGAGCAGACATTTACTCATCTCACTTGCAAAAAAACAGATTCACTAATCCTCAAAATTAATAAAAACAGTCAAATGCAAACTCGCAATACGCAAACCTGCAATATTTTAAATTAAACAAATATACTTTATGTATTTAATCTCACTTTATTAACCAATGTCTTTACTGTAAAGGTGTGAATTTGCATTTCCTTCAGCCTGAGGCTTATTTGTTACATTTGCCGAAAACATGACTTTTTATAATAATTATTATTATTATTAAAAAATGAGACGTAATAGCGTAATGCATTAGCTTAGCATTGTAGCTAAGTAATGGAATTAGTTACTTTTTAGGGAGTAACACAATATTGTAATGCATTACTTTTAAAAGTAACTTTCCCCAACACGGGCTTGCAAAATGATGAATGCTTGTATAACCAAGAAAAACATTTTTACCGTTCAGAAAACATTCAGAAATAACATTTTCACATCATTATGGTAATGGTCATAATAGTAACATTAGCTAAATGTTCTTAGAACATACTTTTTTCATTGAAATCTTGAGGGAACGGTAACAGTATCTAAACGGTCAAACTTTCAGAATTAAAATATTAGAAATTATTATATCAGCTTGCTTTGTAATACTGTTATGATGGGCTTTAAATTGAAAATAAATGAGATTTGTGTCTGTGTACATTTACGGAATATTGAAGTAGCCTACTTTTGTGTGGTTGATGTGCCTCTTTTTATAGTGTATGTTGATGCGAGATGGCTGGAGTCAGCATCATGTTACAACAAACATTAGTGATGATCTCTCAAGAGTATTGAACCCAAGTTTAATTCATGACATTCATGAAGGAACAGAACTCAAAATATGTTGACCTTTTCAGGCATGTTCTGGAACTGCTTGGTCCACAGCAGGATTCCTCCTTATCTTCCAACAGTTAACTGTGTGGTCATTTAAAGCCCCCCCCCCCTCCCTCTGTTGCCCCCCACGATCTTTTGCATTCCACACCTTTGTTTCTCATGCACTGCAGGATGATGGTTCCACAAACAAACCTGTCCCCTCCTAAACTCCCCTTTGGCCTTCCACCCTGATTGTATTAGTAAGTGTAAAGCACAATAGCTATTCCAGAAACCAGTGAGTTGCCTCGCTGTCTACCGCCTACATAGGCAGCTGTCATCTAAGGCAGGATCCTAACCATCAACCTCATCAACCAGCTGACTGATTTGAATGCTCTGCGTGCACTGAAAAAAATGGTTACCTAAAAAATGTTAAAATCTCAAAATCAAAAGTAAGTCAAAGTCAAAATATTATTTAACATTTCATGCATTACAAAACATGATTTATGGTAACAACTGCAGGTTACCACTTTTTAGAGTTTAGGCTACAGCTCAACAAACCACACAGACTCACACCAGATTTCGCCATTGCTTTCCACTCAATGAATTTGTGCTGTTTCAGAATTTGTCTAAAATCAAAAAGTTTGAGTGAGATCATCTAGATTACTGCTCACTCAGCTACTATTTGCTTGCATTGTGACAGACTGACTTTCTTATGTGGTGCACACTGTTTTTGTGTGTTTTAATGAATATCCAGTCAGGAGGAGGTGGCAGAAATGTGGGCTGAATCTGAAATCGCCCCCTATACCCTCAAATAGGGTGTTATTTGAGGGAACAGTCATTTGTAGAGGTGTCTGAAGCCATGGTGGATGTTATCAAGTGCACTCATTCTATCCCACAATGCATCGCAATAACAAATGTACAGCAGATGAGTACGCTCAACGGCTATCCGAATTCGCTCACTCGTTTTCATTCACTTCTTCAAGTGAACAGTATTAGTGGACTAACGTAGGGAATAGTGAATTAAGGTTTAGGGGGCGATTTCGGATTCATTCGTGGTTTTTAGTTATTTTTCTTCTTCTTTGTTTAATGTTGGATTGCAAACTAAATAGTGCATTACTGCCACCTACTGTAAAGGACCAGAACCACATTTGAAATCCCTTATATATCTAACAAGAGATGGTCTAATTCAGCGGTGCCCAATCCTGTTCCTGGAAATAACTTCCTGCAAAATTCAGCTCAAAACACAACGGAACCAGCTAACTAAGATCTTCAGGAGCCCTTGATAATTTCAGACAGGCCTTGAATCAGGCAGGTTTGGATTTGAACTCTGCAGGTAGATCTCCAGAAACAGGATTGGGTACCCATGGTCTAATTTTTGGGGGATACCAAGGTCCAGGGCTCTACCATTGGAGAATGTATAACGGCCAACTTGGATCAGATGTGCCTTGATCACAACACAGCCTTCACAGTCTTCACAGCCCACAGTTGTGCGACATTCATTCACTGTTTGCAGATACCGTAGAAATAAATGAGCAGCGCCGTAAAATGAATCCTACCTGTCGTAAAATTGTCTGTGACTTCTTTTATTAAAACACTTAAAACAGATCAGTCCAATACATTTAATGGCAAACATGTTGAGGGTTAGCAGACAGGCTGTCTATTCATTATGTGAGATTTAAGCTATTTCAACACAAAAGCAGTTTATTCAGTATACTGAACTGAAGCCGCTCCTCAATTGACATCCAATTAAAACATGGCCTCTGGTCTGCTTGCTGATTACCTTGATGATTAACTGGGCATGTCTGTATAAATACATAGAACATTTTGTCACAGTTTGTCATCAAATGTGACGTTTATGCCCGTTTTAAAGGCAGTAGTAAAAAACAAAAAGTATACAAGGATGGTGATAGATAGCCTACAGCAGTGCTGTTGACTGAGAGTGGAGTTGTGTGTCCTCTTTAATATGATTTTATCTTTGGGTAGACAGACTGTGTGCTCTTATCTGATCGTTCATTGGTTGTGACATTAGCTCAATACATGTGCTGTTGATCAGCTGCTGCATCAAGGCATTAGTGCCATTCTGTTTGGATGTTTTTACATAATCACCACAAGCCTGCTCATGTGATAATGTAGTGATTGCACTACAACTGAGAGTCATTAGAAAAACTCTTTATTTAACATCCTCTCTATTCCCCCCATTAACTGGGGTCTGATGCTTTCAGCCGAGGGCTAATTGACCTTGCCTTGGGCCTGATTGAGGGTCTGACTGTTACAAAGACTGCCATTAATCCACAAGAAATCACTGTCAAAATACAGAGAATAATACATTTATGTGTTGGCAGATGCTGTGTCTATAATTTTGGCAGCAAGTAAACTGACTCAGGGTCAGGAGACTGGATGTGAGCCAAACAAGCTCTCAGACAGACAGAATTGACTACAGAACTGGTATTTGTATGGCATGCCAGAGCAGAACAGCTGATCTAGAATCAGAACATGAGTTTCAAAATCCCTACAAGAGAACTATTGTTATGAACTATACACAGTTTCTATCTTTAAATTTCTGAAGTATATTCTGTGGACTAATTCTGTGTGTGTGTGTGTGTGTGTGTGTGTGTGTCAGAGAGAGAGAGAAGAAGGGAAGAGTTACTCTGTTGTCTACTGACACACAGAAGGTCTATTCAGGCCCTGTAGTGAATCTTCTGACAGCTCAACGGGTAGCAGCTTTGTTCTATTTTTCTCACAGAGATGGTATGCTAGATCAGGAGCGTCATGCACTTTTTTTTGGAAGGCATCCAAGTACTGGCTTACTTTGTGCCCTAGGTCAGGTGAGGAGTTTTCAAACTTTCTGATGCCCAGACCACCAGATATGATGACCTTACTAAAATATGTATATTTTAATGTATAAATTAAACCAATTGACCCACTATGTGAGAAAAATCATATTATAAATGCATTTTTTTTTTTTTTACGTGCTAAAGCAAATTATTAAAATATTTTCTGGAATACATTTATTTACAGCGTATATATTTTTCTACCAATTATTAGAATAATATATGTATATACCTTTTAAATAAAAACAAATGATTAAACTATTAAAAAGTTAGGGCTGTCTATACAGTTGTCACGGATACAGATATGATATTGTTTTGTTTCCTTTAGTTCCTGTTTTCCTGCTATGTTTAGTTTCAGTTTCCTGGGTTACTGATTATATCCTAGTTTATTTCTATGGCTACTAATGGTTTGCACCTGTCTTTCATAATGATCGCCTTGTATTCATACTCCCTGTCATGTTCAGTTCCTTGTCGGTTCTCATTTATGATTTACGTTAGCATTTCTCCTATGTGGTTTCTGTGATTTCGTGATTTGGAGTATTTTGCATTGTTAATAAAGGCCGTCTCTTTGTTTCTACTTCATCTTCGTGCGTGCTGACTACACATTATAGAATAACGGATCCAAAAAATGGATAAGGTAGCCCTCTTAATACTCTTCCCATTATTGAAATACTTGCCAAGCGTTCCAGTCTGGATGATACAACCCTAAAATTTACTGGCTGAGAGCTAACTATTATAGCCCACTGGACTTTGGACTATAGCCATTTTCCACTGTTTAAAAACATGTCTATCCAGTTTTGATGTCCTTGCCCATGACCATCACAGAACCAGAGTCCAGCCAGCGATCAGCCCCTCCCCCCATGGACATCCAAGTCTCCTACGTCTCCAATGGTCCCACCCAGCTTCCCTCTCCCGCCTCCTCTACTTAAGAAAGTCAGTCCTCTGGCCACGCCTCTGCTGGTTTTCCGTCAGGTCCTCGTCTCCTCCTGTTTGCTCTGCTCTGTTGCTTTGATCTGCTTCTGGTCTTCCGGTCTCCAGCTCCAACTTGGCAAGGGGATCCCCAGTCGCCGCCTCGAGCCACTGAGTTTTTCAATCCACTTCGGCCCATCGACCAGTCGGCTCCTCACTCCCTCGGCCCCACCTGGGACAGTCATACTTATGGCTCCACTGCAGGCATGTGCGTTCGGCTCGAGTGCACTGTAGTAAAATAATGAGTATGTGCGCTGGTAACATCGCCAACTACTTGTCTTGCATTTATATTCCACCTTATTCCTGACGGGTTTACTGCGTTCTGAATTATGGGTGGCACTTCCGGTTTGGGGAACTCCCATTCAAAAAGACTGAAACGAATCATTTCAAATCATAAGGGTGCCCTAAAAATAAAGCTGATCCATCAGTTTGACTTAATGAGCTATCAGTTTTCTTTCATGTTTTATCTAAGAATAACATGAGAATAATGTAACACTTGGTATTTTAACGTGATATGTTATAACAAGAATATCCATAGTAAGAGCTCTGCATTCTTTTCCTCATGATTATTTTCTTTTTTACTTTTGAATTTCGCTGTAATAGTATGATAAAGGTCAACATATACTGTACATTTGTGGTCTGTTCTCCTGATTTAATTTACGATGTATACCATTAATAATTCACTGGAATCCTCCCCAAATCCTCACGTCTCTTTCCAGGTTTGGTTTCACAGGTAAATACAATTTATTATGTGTCAAAATGACTGAAATCACTTTAAAATAGTGTCACGCAATGCTGAAGTAAAACATTTTTTATTATTAAGGCGTATATGTTACATAATACAGATTACCACAGTGATTTTTAACTGACCGATTTTGCTGTGGAAAGATGCTTTTTCAGAGATTATTCATGGTCTGTTGAAAATACCTTGTTGATGCTTTTACACTTTTAAATGTCCTTTTAATGTTCAATGGTTAAGGGTGAGTAGAATAATCATCGTACACAGTTAAAAAAAAAAAAAAAAAAAAAAAATATATATATATATATATATATATATATAATATATATTATTGCGTCCATAGAGCTAGTCTTTCACTGATTGTTTACAGCTTAACGGAAGTTACACCCATAATTTACGCAAAGCTTCATGGGGTGCAGGAATACTGTGGATACAGTATGATCGTTTTGATAACATTGTCATCTGTACAAAGAAAAAACGTTAAGTTTTTAGCACATCGTTGTCATATAAACATACCCTTAGTTCCTAGTGTGTGCCTATTAGTTACCATAACAATCTATTATGTCCACCTGCCCCTTGTTAATTCACTAATTAAGTCTGTGTATATATACTTCTTGATCAGTTCATTTACTTGTCTGTTCTTACATCTATCAGTACGTCTTTGGTTAGCGGATGTTTTGCTACAACGTTTTATATTATCCTGTTAGTTATCCTGAGTGTTTGTTACATTGATTTATTGTTAAAGTTCACTGCTGCATCTAGATCCTGCCTCAACTTATTTATGCTGCAACCGCTTTGTGACAACAGTAAAATAAACCATGATTAATCTAATAATTTCTGAAAACAGAATGAAACAGTACGTTTACAGTACATTGGAGTGACACATTATGACATCATTTTTGTTTATAACAAATGATCTGATTGTTTGGACTCGTTACTAATTATTTATAATCAAATATATACTCTATAGTCAAATTCCACTTGGGTCAAAAATCAGGTAATCATTTTCACAACAACAACAACATGCATGAAACAAAAAAATGTTGGAAATCACAGACTGTACTGACAAACACCATCACTTAAACACGCTAGTCTGACAGCTGAGTTTGAATTGAAAAAATGCATGTATCACGTTGATGCTTGTTAATGAAGATATTCTCTTGGGATACAGAAACACTGCCAGGTTGTCTCAGTCTGTTCCCCTCCCCCATTTCCTCATGGGCTGCTCTGATTAGCCAGTGGCAGCCACCCTACTGCCTGCCTTTGTCTGAGCTCTTTGTCTGACCTCAGGTATTGCACAAGACTTCATCTATTTGGTAACCTGTGATTTCGTTGCTGCATCCCACTAAGCACACCACACAGTTGAACCAGGTTAAATTGTTTAAAATGATGTGAGACTAATACAAATACGTTTTCTTTTGTGTTTGCTTAAATGAGTGGGGGTTGGTGCACCACTTTAACACAACACTCACCCATCCAAGCAGACAATGTACAGGGTCCTTGGCGGTGTGTAATAACCCACTTCAGTAGAAACATCATTCACATTCTCTTGAAGAATAATTTGTCATCTGAACTATATGCTACTAAATATAGAAAGAGCAGTCATTATAAACTATTTCCAGGGGTAAATTATGGCATAAAGCAATATTGTTCAGTATCAGAATCACACGATCAGCAACATACAGTAGCATAAAATTGTCTTTTAACAGATCTCCTTCTGCTGGGAATTGTCATCGGCACCTGATGCCATTCTCATACCAGCCACATGCCTCAGCCTTAAGCAAACACAAAGTCGAAGGCTGTTTATAGCACTGTTTTGGATTGATGCTGGTGATTTGAAATCTGCACAGAATAAAGTCTGATTGTCCGAATAGAGCATGGCATGAGGCTTGATAATGAGCTTCATTACATACAGTCTATCGGATTAAAGTATAAGAACCAGTTAGGTTAAACCTGGCTCAGAAATACAAGAGAATAATCAAAAAAAGTTCCGGACTGCAGGGAACAGACCATTTTCTCTCTAGTTTACATGACAGTTTACTATATAGCTGATAATTTTGAGAGCTAACTCTGGTATGCAGCTCTTATGATCGTAAAGCATCTCTGTAACTGCTTATGCGGACAGGTTTGTCATCACAGACGGAGCTAAATATTCTGTATCGACTTCGATCAGAAGCAGGGACTACTTCCTCTCTGGCAATCTTTGGAACAAGACACATTTGTTAAAAGCCTTAGAATTTATATTAAATATATAAGTACATGTCTATAAAGATGTGCACGGTTGTCACTTGTTTACCAGAAATGTTATGAGGCTTGCTATATAAATTGTATTCACTTTGCTCTTAAAACGCACAATTGAATCTGAGCAATGCCACTAAAACGGCATCTTTCAGGCTTCTACATCTTTCACAGACCACTTAACTAAAGATTAATGTCCTCCCCAGTAATGCGGATCACTTTTATGACAGAGAGCTTTGAATATAAAGCTATGGAACAGAGAATGGAGTTTCGGTGAGGACATTATTTTATTCCCCAAAGAACTTGACTCCATTACTATTGATTCTAAGGAAATCTTATTTAATCTTAAAAAGTTTATAGGAGATTGTTTTTTTTTTCAAGGAGACATGATGCACTTTTACATTTTACAACTTTTGACGTAAGACTTGTATTTTGGGGATCCAAGTCATTTTAAAACATTTATGCCTAAGTGTCCCAAGTCCCAGAGCAAAACTCTGACGAGAAACTTTACTTGCACTTTTTTTTTTTGGCATACACCATGTGTTCAGTTTTTCAAGTCACCTTTATTTATAAAGCGCTTTATACAATACAGATTGTTTCAAAGCAGCTTTAAAGGCATAAGCAGAAAATAATGTTTCAATGATGCAAACAAAGTTCAATTCTGCAGTAAAGCAGCTCTAAAAAGAAAAAAAGTGTCATTGTGAGGTCAATTCAGTGTTGATTTAGTTCTGTTCAATAACTGAAATATCATCAAAATATGAAATGAGTTCAATTAAGCTATAAAGCAGTTCTATAGAAAACAGCGATGCCATCATTCAGTTCAGTTCTCAACAGTGTCAGTACAGCCAAACCAACAATTTTGCTGAATACCATATGTACCATGAGTGGTTTAAAACTATAGTTTACCATGCCTTTCTCTGTCATTGCAACTCAGACTGATAGAAAGCTGACCTAAACGAGAGAGGTCACAACACTGTGCCTACAGCAAGAGCAGCTGTAGCACCCACAGACCTCCCTCAGTCTTTGATTTTAGAGGAGCTCCAAACAGAGATTCATAGGAGATCACTTGAATATAATTAACCCCATTGTAAGGGTCAAACATGCTGAGATAGTGGCTCTTGTTAATAATACTGACAGAATTTGAGGGAGTGGACTCACCCTGATTGTGTTAGCTATAACATTTCATTCACAAGCATTCTCAAATATTGACTTGATAGAGCTGTTAATTAACATAAGTTATAATGTTTTTTAAGTGATGACCGATATACAGGGACTTGAATATGGGTGACTTTAAGGGGACAATCCAGACACGAAGTGGGTCAAAGCCATTCCAGAATTCCCTGGATATTTTTCTCTCTCTCTCTCTCTCATGGAATGCCAAAAATCATGTAATGAGTAATGGGCTCCTTAAATAGTTTTTATTTATTTAATTTTTCTCCATGTAATGAGTATAAGTCTGAGCAATTTCTGAGTACATTTACAAAACTTCTGTTCTGCCATTAAAAAATGTAAAACACAAATGAATAATTTCCTTGTTTTATCATCACAATAAGAATAATAGGCCTATATAAAAACAACAACAACAACAACAAAATCTGACCAGCATAATTAGATATCCACAATATAATATTTTGCTTTTGCAGTTATTTATGAGATTTAAAAAAATTAGCTTAGGGCCAGACCAGACAATTTTTTTTACAAGGAATTTCCTCATACGGAGTGCTGTGCCATTATATGCAGCTCTGCTCTCACACGGGTGTGTCTAGTGGGCGGAGTCTGATTCCTAAGCTCCGCCTCCGGCAGTCATACGCAAATGAGCCGGTATCCTCCTGAGTGTTTTCTCTACACAAAGATACACAAGCGCACGCCGCGCGAGACGAGCAGGACTGCCGCTGGGACAAACACGAGCTTATTCCAATACACACAACAGACACATACCCGTCAAAGCGCTTTCTGAATGAGTTTGCTAAGAGCTGTTAAAGAAAACTTTAAGCTTAATCAGAGGAATTACTGTCTGGACTGTACGATGGGATCTTCAGCTTTATCTTAAGCGCGTGAATGCTGAGCATCTATATAGTGCACGGAGTCAGTGGTACCCTGATCACCAAACACCGGACAGGACCATAATACAGATGGATACCTTCTTTGTTGAGGTAGGTGGAAAACTTGAACACTTCACTGGAACAGTCTCTCTCCCTGTTTCCTTTGTGATGGTGCTGCCTTTAAAAGGATGTTGCTGAGCTTGTTCCAAGTTTTGATTACAATTGATATGTTATCGTTGTACTGTAACTAACGGCGTTTAATACATCAATATTTGACCATCTTTAAAACATTTAAACCAGAATAATAGCCTATTTATGCTGTGTCTATTTTTCTGTCTCTCTGTCTATATTCATATTATTAATTATGTCCATTGTTTTTTCTTTTTTTGCTAAATATGGTCTATTTAACTATATAAAAAAATCTAAAAAAATAAAGTCTAAAGGCACTTGTCATGGTTCATTATTAGGTGTTAATTCTACTAGGACCCTCTGTCCCTCCAGGTGAGGAAAACTGGGGAGTCCCTCTCACATACATTACAAGTTCAAAGGTTATTTAACACCACTTCACTGTCTTTGAAGATCACTAGTGCTTGCAGAACAGCAGTGAACAAAATACCATCTTGATCCAGAGTAAAATGATCATAAATGCCTCAGTGGAGACCCCCAGGAATCGTGTCATGCCTCCCTCTGTCGGCTTTGCTGTACAGTTTCTGTGTCAGCATGAGAACAAACCTGCTGGCAATGAAAGCTCAGACCTCAGTATTAACTAGATAGTAATTTATAGCATTCAGATGGCCTTGCAAACCCCCTCCCCACTTCCAATGTTTCAGACCACCAAAGAGTAAGTAGGGTTCAGTGTGCTGTAGTAGACACAAAAGAAATACACTTTTTTCTTAGAGTTAGTTAGAAAAGAATGTGTTATAGCCAGTTGTTTTTTCTGCGCTGCTATTGTTGTTCTTTACTGACTTTGGTGGTCTAAAGGTTTTGAAGAGTCTATTTAAAAGATTAGTTCACTCCAGAATTAAAATTTCCTGATAATTTACTCACCCCCATGTCATCCAAGATGTTCATATCTTTCTTTCATGACTTCAACGGGTAAAAGGTCCAAATTACATTTTCAATGCAGCTTCAAAGGGCTCTACACGATTCCAGCCGAGGAATAAGGTCGAAACGATCGGTCATTTTCTAAAAAAACTAAATGTTCGTCTTGCACTAGCTCTGCGATGCATGTCCACGACTTCTTGCATTACGTATACGTTGGAAGTACCGACCCAGTGTTTACAAAGCAAACGTGGAACAACTAAGAACGTCCAAACGCCCTTCACAAAAATAGGTAAAACAACGATGTCGTGCGCTTTTGAATTTGGAAAGACCTCCTTCTCCACACTTGTAAACACTGGGTCAGATGACATGGGGTGAGCAAATATTAATTCTGGAGTGAACTAATCCTTTAGAATACTTATTTGTACCCCATCAAACAGGCTTTCCCAAAAAACACTATAGACAGAGTCACATACTTTGTATTGTGAGATATGAAATCACATATAAAGTCAGGCTTTCATAGTAGATCATTGGAGGACCACATAAGGTCTAAATGGGAAGAGTAATTAAACATCTGTTTGGGGTGGATGGAGGACAGAAGGGGTCTGAGACACATCTAAGATTAAGAGCCTGAATGATAAGACTTAGAAGTAACAACGCAAACATTCCAAGATTATTTATAGACATGGGCCACTGTCAAGAGGAAGTTCCCATTCGTTGGCCCACACAGTGGTCAGGCTTTGATTAATCTGGAGCATTAAAAGCATTTGAATTCAGATATAAAGCTGAGACTAATGAAATGATTGAAGCATGAATCAAAAGTATGGTTCGGAGTTATTAAAACAATATGTCGATTGTTGTAAACATTGACTTAAAGATTCTTCACTTTGCTTGTATGATTTGTAATTCAGGGTTAAAATAACATTACCACTGTAATGCTTCACTGATATGTCAAAGCATTGCCTCCCTTCCCATCTGAATCCACACTTAGGACAAGGCGTAATAATATTGCCAAATCCCTAGCTTCCCCTCCAGGCTGTGTTCTCCTTCAGACAAGCCCTCATCCTTCCTCTGCCAGCTGCTGAGTCACTAAACTACTGAATACTCAGAGTGTGTCATTGAGATCATCCTGCTGGAGCTTACCTGTCCATGCCTATTGATCGTAATGACTAAGTGTGGTTGTTCCCAGACAAACTAGTGGATTCATCCTCCCATGGAGAGATTTATGAAGCATGGGATTCCCATTCCCCTCAACTCCCAATAGTAAGAGTTAACCCTAAGAAGCCGTTGAAGGCCATAAAAAAAGTTAATAGTGATGCATTGAAATAAATTTTTTTTAAAGTACATTTTAAAAACGGAAGTATAAACTTTTGGCAATTTAGTTTGCATAACTGGTTAACTGAACTCTGCTGTTCAGGGTGTCGTGTTCACAGGTGATAAAAAAATTGGTTCTTCGTCAACAAGCCGCATTTTTTTTAGCTGAACATATTTTAGGTAATACTATTCTTGAATCATTTTTAGTGACAGTGAATTGTGTCCACGCTGCTGACATGTTTTGATGTAGCTTATCCATGTCGTGTGCAGACTTGGCACAAAATAAATGCTAACACAGTCAAAACGCATTATTAGAGAAGTGCTAACTGTTTTGGTCAATCATTTCAGATGTCGAAAATTATTTCAGTATTGTATTACTAGTTTGTGATTTTCCCTCCAATGTATATTTGTGTAAGTTGGCATTCCGCTATGTACATACTTAACACTTGAGGAAGTTCTGCCTTTATTGTAGTTATATGTCAATTTTTTAACACACCACTAAAAAACCTAAACCCTCACTAATTCTCTCACCGTTTTTTTTTTAATGGATGAATGTGTCCTGTGTGAACACCCTCTAATGCACTGGAGTGAAAGTCTCTGTGATAATGTTGACACAAATTGGACCCCAAGACACAGCCTTAACTAAACCCAAAATTGCAAAAATGAGGCCCCATTTTGACTCGTCTCATTATTTTGAAGTTGAGTCACCCTATTATTAATTGTTCAAAGTAATTTACCAGGCACTCGTGCCCATCCTTAGCATGAAGGAATGTTTATGTTTCTCAATTCAGCTTATTCCTCAAGCAGCACATGCTTCCATTAATTAATCACAGAACCACAAATACATTTCCGGCTCAGTCCAGTGTCAGCTATGATAAAAATACCCACAACGTCCAATTCAGAAGAGCAGTCTAAAAAAAGGATAGATGAAGTGGTCATGTCGCCTGGAACAACAGCTGACCTGCTTTAAAAATGGAATTCCTGCTTTTAAAGTGTCTCTCGAAACAGTGTCTCGAATACATCAACAGATTCCTATTCCAGATACATTCCTGTCCAGAGGATCTCAGTCTCTGAAACCCTGACCCAAGATTCCAAGCCATGCCTTTTGGTCGCCCCATAGCTCTTGGATTTGAAGTTCCTCTGGTTTGGGTTTCACACTATTCTTCTCTGTCTGGCTCAGACTTCCTCAGGCAACCTCTCATGTTGATGGCGACTGAAATCAGCTTTTCCTCCTTACTCTGTTGGGTGTATTAGACAGGAAGAACAAAACAATAAATAGATTTTGTGTTCCTGTTCCCTATTTTGTTTGTCAGACTTTGGGTACATCTCTTCTTAATAAGAATCCATATATTGAGAACTTTGTTAAAATCTAGTTTTGGGGGGAATTTGCATGTTTATTGTCAATAATAGGGCTGTTCTAAGGTTCCAGGGGCCTAGTTGCATTCTCATAATGTCTTATTATGACTAATCAGTCATGAGGCTGACTGTTGGCACTCAGTGCTTTCGTCATGCTGCAGGTTGGTATGAAGAATTATGAATTGTCTTCTCACACGTGCAGGAGTTATTTCAGTTCAAACCGGATTGCTAGCTGATCCAGTGTTGAGCAGGAGTGGGGCTACATGAGTACAGCAGCAATCCCATAAGGTCATATTAATCCCTTTCAATGCAGTCTGGACGTTAGCAAGGATCGCTTTTTCTCAGGACTGATGCGTTTATTAAAGCTTCTCTGTCATATACAGGTTTTGTTTGTGGGTTGACAGGATTTATTCCCTGACTGTTTTTTTTTTTTTTTTTTTCTTTTTTTTTTTTACATGATTATTGGGCTGCAGTGTGCATCTGGACACTAACCCAGATGGATTCACCCCAATTCAGTTACTCTTTGTTCACTTTGTGGGTTTAATTAGTCTTGTGTGGCCAATCTGTTGCTTATTGGCTTGTTAGTTATGGAGTTTAAGTACCCTAATGCCATCCCTTCTTTTTTTTAATTAGAAAACTGGTAGAAATAGACTCTCAGATGTTCTCATTAAAGGATGGCGGTTTTGGAGCCGATATTGGACAGGTTGTACAGTAAACCACAAAGTCTATGACCTTAAAAGTCTTGAGCATGACTCAGGAAGACCACATCCCCTTTGGTGTGCTATAAATGGAGTTTATTTCTTTGGAACATGGCAGAAATTTTGAGCTATTGACTACAATATTGTTATTTTTGTTGTGATTAGGCACTAGAAAGATCTGTAATACATTCACGTCAGACACAATATGTATTTTTAAATGTAATTCGCTGTTTTGTAACAAAAATGTAATCACAATTTTCTATAGCATTTTTTTCTAAAAGCACTTTTTAGAGTCATTTTTATTCAAAATGTTGCTATTTTAACTACACTATTTAAGCGACGGCAGTGGACTCAGGACTCATTCTCTTTAGCTACACTTTACAGTGTCTTTTAAAGGGCGCGGTGCATGTAAATAGCGCTTCCTCTATCATCTCCTCTGAGGCCTGTGTGTGCACTGCACCCCTTCCCCCTTCATTTCTTAATACTGTACCTCTGCATTCAGTTGTGTCTCCATCTGCCGCCGCTCCAGCCCTCCTGCTGAGATACAGCGGCCATGGGTCCTCGCAAACACCAAACGGTGCTATTGAAAAGCTTTTGTTTTGCCTAAGGGGCAAATTGTGTGGAAGGAGATACCAGTTTGTGCCAATATACCATTCAGGCAGCTCAAGTACTGAATGTTGTCTGGTTGAGAGAATTTTTGGTGGATAGTCTTTGTGTTGGTTTGTAAGTTTACTTAATGGTGTTTTTTTTTCTTTCTTTTTTCTTCTTACAATGTGTTTCATCCAGATTCAGATTTGGCCACCCTCTACTTCAACTTCTAATGAAAATAGTCAATAGTCAATAGTCAACTTCTAAAATATGATCATAGGTGCTTAACTTCATTATGGTCATCTGATTGTAGACTGTCATTTGTTCTTTAAGTATTCATGCTTTAATTTTCACAGGATCTTTGATAGCAAACTATATTTAACAGATTTCTCCACCTTTATTGAGCATGTGAGATCACTTTTCGCTGTTTAGACCTGTGATTGTTCATGGAAAAAAACCCACAATTTTTTACAACCCTTATAGAGGAAGCCCAGTGACTTGAGAAACACTATTTCAGTGAAAAAGATTCATGAATGTTTTGTCATAATAGAGCATCTGTGCAATTATCACCCTTTCGGGGCCAATAAATTAGTCAGGTGGACCCACCTTTTCATAATATCTGTACCATCCCATCCTTCCTGTCCTTCTGGTGACGGTGCAGCATTATTTATGTGCCCCTGTCAGCAGCTGTAGCTCGGGGCACTGATAGCAGACGGGTGTAGCAGACAGGCTTTAAAGGCTCTGATTAACACAATCAGTTCTTGTGCTGTAATCTTTTCACAAGAGACGGACCCCTAACTAGAGCCCCGAAATATTTACAGGGGGCTGGAAGGCCTCATTTTCACTGTGGGCTAGACACACAGGTACACACCAAATAACAGAGGAACTACTGGGTATGTGATTAATTGTACAGAACATTTAATTAAAAAAAGAAATTATTGACTATTTTACAGTGTTTGCATGGATATTTTTCTCTTCTCGTTTTAATAAATAACATTTTTGAGGGGTTTACTCGTAAGGAGATTAAGCTGTTGCACAGCTGACATGCAATATCATCCTTTCAATTTAAGCTTGTTTAATGTCAAACCTGCTATGACCTCACAATGATTTGATAGATATCTTGAATAATACTGCAAGTTAATTCCAGCACACCACCTGCAACTTGCAACTTGTGTTCACAGATGAAAATTATATAGACTAAATTAAATCTGTTCATCATATAAAGCGACCGTATCTCTTCAGATGACTTCGGGTAACCTGCTCTATTCATGTGAATTACTTTTACAATGTTTTAATGGACATTTTGAAGAAGTAAAGGGACAGAAATCTCTTCATTTTTGTTCTGAAGATGAACCATAGTCTTATGGGTTTGGAACGACATGAGGGTGTGTATTGTGTAATTGATTTTTTTAACAGAATTTTCTTTTTCAGGTGAAATACTGTATCCCTTAGGTAGCAGCCAGGAACTTAATATAAGCCACAATTACTTGGAAACCAAGAGCTCTAGAGTAAAACACAGCATGTAATTGTTTAGCCAGCCCAGATGGCATGTTTCCTATTTTAGTACAAGGTTTTCCCTGTGATTAAGACATCATGGAGGGACATCTGTGACATGATGTGACATACAGTCATGGGTTAAAAAACCGAGTTCAAGCATCCTGCCATCCCATTAAACTGCAACCTTAGAATACTAACCTAATTGAGTCCTTATGTATTGTTGGGAAACATACTATGTTGAAATAGCTGTAATTTGTGTCTGTAAATTGTGTTTAAATTGGTTATTGTCTGCATTAGATGATCAACAAGCTATAGCTCTGTGCATTACAGGACGTGGCAAAGCAGATTTAGCTTAAGGCTTCAGAACCCCAACCAACTCTTCCATCAGATAAATACAATTCTCATTATGTTCTCAGTGGGGATCACAACCTGTGTGGCACTATCGCTCTTATTTGCTGATGCACAATTTTTTTTTTAAAGTACAGGACAACATAGAAAAGCTATCCAGGTGGCAGAATTAAATTGTACTGTTATATATTTTATGAGACTGAGGTAAAGCCTTTGCACATTTAGTCAACATTTATAGTTTTGCTGGCTCTCCACATTAGAAGGAATCAGTGCAAGATGGCAGTAAGTGACTCAAAAGAAACCTCAACAACAGCTGTTGTACATTTTGTGAGATGAAGATGTAGTGTAGTGGCATCAGGCCGCTCAAAGGCTTCTGAGATGCTAATAACTGTGGACAGAACTGTATGTCTCATTCATTTCCTCATTGAGATGTTTTGGAGAAGGATTTCTTATGTGTTTTGTCAGATAAGGGCTGATCTCTTATAAAAAGGCACATTTTATCTGAAGGGCTGTTGTGTCTTTGTTGAATGCCACAACTGAGAAGAGCTGCCACATCAGTAATAACCCCGTCCCTCCCTTGTCCTTCCCCATGTTGGGATCTTTCTACTATTGAGGGCTACAGCTGAATATTAAATACAATGATTTATTTTAGATTGTTGTTTATTTATTTATCACTTTAGTATTTGGCTTGGCTAAAGGTTTACAGTAGTGGGAAAGGTTGTGTGTGCACATGATTTGTCCAACTTACAGCTTCCAGTCTTCACCACCACTTAAGCCCAAATTAAACTACAGTTTTGATGCGAACACTTAGCATATGCGTACACGTAGCCTTTCAAAGTATACTCCATTTGATAGCGTGTACAAACATTGGTGTTTGACACATGCACACCTGCAAGTTTACTCCTTACTGTATTTGTCCTATATGGTGTTGCAAGGATGATGTATTTTTGTAGTCCAAAACCTGGAAAATAATTATTTTGGAATTCGATTGGATTTTTTTAAGAGAAAAGTTGGATGTCACATTACCATATATTTCCTTTCCTTTTCTTTGCTGTCTCATCAAATCTGGACACAAAACTGTGTAAACAAAAATATAGCTGATGTATGAGTAAACATCCACAAGTTTCATTCATTTAGAGTACATTACAACCTGCCATGACTGTGAATCACCGTCTCAGGCTATGCTTTATGCTAATCAGTCTGAACATCTCAGTTGTAAGGTTAATACCATTAAGTGTCACAATCTCTCAATGCTATTAGCACTCTCTCTCTCTATTGTCCGATATGGGGGAAGTCTGGGAAGTGTCCTTCCCCTGGGGCCACAATCTCTCCATTAGCTAATTTCTGATCAGCTGCACCTTCCATCATTTATTCATACTGCTGTCAGCCTAGTGACGGAGAGCCAAGGCTGTATATCGGATCCTGTACAAAACACTGCCCCTTCTCTGCCTCGCTCTCTATTGTCAATTCAACTGTGAATTTACATGTTCTGAATTGTTATGATGTTATGATGTTGTAAATGTATCACTTGGACCGTACAAAAGGGCGCTTTTTGCAAATAATTCCTGAAATATGTCCTAGAGTTAAAGAATGTTTGAGCTCATCTTCAGGAATTTTATTCTACAAGATGCTAAACATTTATTTCAGTTGTGACCCTGATTTGAGGTGAGGCAAACCTCCCATTGGCTTGGGTGATGTCATGCAGGTCTGGGTAGGTTGAGGACATAGGGTGGGAGAGAGCTGTCTTGGTTTCACTTGGCGGTAGCTTGTGACATACAGTAGGCATCCTAAGCTACAGTTTCCCCTCTCACTCTTGATTGATCTTTTGTGTGGTTCAGTTGCTCTTGTCATGTATTTTAAATGGAACACAGAGTTGTCAAAAAGCCTTTTTTAGATTCAGTGTTCAGTGTTTTGTTTGATTGTGAATTAGGGGTTAGTAAGATTATAGCCCTTCAGTAAGATATTTTTCTTTCTTTTTTGAAATGTAAAACTTTTATTCAGCAAGGACACATTAAATTATCCAAAAGTGACAGTAAAGACATTTATAATGTTACAAAAGATTTCTACTTCAAATAAATGTTCTTTTGGAATCCTGAAAAATGTATCATGGTTTCTACAAAGATATTAAGTAGCACAACTGTTTTCAAATTTGATAATAATAAATGTTTCTAGAGCAGTATTGATGCTGAATATTCAGCTTTACACCACAGGAATAAATTACATTTTCAAATACACTCACCTAAAGGATTATTAGGAACACCTGTTCAATTTCTCATTAATGCAATTATCTAATCAACCAATCACATGGCAGTTGACTCAATGCATTTAGGGGTGTGGTCCTGGTCAAGACAATCTCCTGAACTCCAAACTGAATGTCAGAATGGGAAAGAAAGGTGATTTAAGCAATTTTGAGCGTGGCATGGTTGTTGGTGGCAGACGGGCCGGTCTGAGTATTTTACAATCTGCTCAGTTACTGGGATTTTCACGCACAACCATTTACAAAGAATGAAGTGAAAAGGGAAAAACATCCAGTATGCGGCAGTCCTGTGGGCGAAAATGCCTTGTTGATGCTAGAGGTCAGAGGAGAATGGGCCGACTGATTTATTTTAAATTCTAATAATATTTCACAATATTACTGTTTTTACAGTTTTTTTTATCAAATAAATGCAGCCTTGGTTAGCATATATGATTTCTTTCAAAAACATTTAAAAAATCTTACTGATCCCAAAACTTTTTAACGCTTATATATGCATAATTATGTAATTCTTATGTATTATCATTTAAAATGCTCAGAGTAGAGGATTTGAAGAAGTCTAAATGGTCTTGAAATGTATTGTTGAAGACTGAGTTAATTTGTTACAGAAAAAGTTAGAGTTTTAGCACTAAATTCACCCAATTTCAAGCACTTCGATGGAATATGAAAGCTAAAAAATCTTGATAATCTCACTAGATGACCCCAGCAAATCTGAAAATGCTGAAATCTTTCTGTTAAATACATGAATGTTGGAAAATATGTGCTTTTTGCTCTATTTCTCACTTAAGATAATTACAAGAAAAATAGCGTAGTTTTATGCAATCCACAGATTAAACCAAGACTCATTGAGCTGTCTGTATGTGTATGTATGTGTGTGTGTCATTTTGCAGTCTAAAGTCAGTCATTATTGAGTTGCCCAGTCAGTTTGCTCTTCAATATCCGAGGCCCTTTGTAATGTGAAGAGCTCTTCACATCTGCACAGCTGCACTGAAGGAGAGCCAGAGGTCAGCGGAGGTGTCAGTATTGTTATGATAATCTGAATAAGCGTCAATGTTTGAGATCTAAATAGTGTGCAGGAATCTCATTGCAAACGAGTGTGAGCAGCTGCTTTGGAAAAGTCTTTATGATATTTGCAAAGTCCACTGGAGTTCTTTTTAAACAAGTTTTTTTTTTTCAAACAAAATGTCTAGTACTGAGTTCTCTGTCCCTCTTTTTATGACATCGCATGCCAAATAATGCAGTGTGATCGGAAAAAGAAAATTAGCGTTGGCCTAATTGCCAAATAACATCTCATTTTGTGGAAGTTGATTAGTTTTCTTTTGTTGAGTTGATTGGATCACTCGATACTCTTGGTCTTGGGCTTTCTGCCACAAGGAGAAAGAGACACGCCACCTTGCACTGTGTAGTCTCATTAATGTTTCAGTCTCATTAATTAGCAAATCTCCTCCAAATTTGGCACCGTTAAACACACAGAGGTAATAGTAGCCCTTTTTGAGGGTTCAGAGTGACGGAGCGTTTTAAGTTGTGCATTCTGTTTTAAAGGACACAGGACTTTTTTTTCCTCTCATCCTTGTTACCGGTTAACAGTTAGTGTTAAGATCCTTCATCTAACTTAACAAAAAGCTTTTTAAAAACCAGAACTAGATTGAAGTTGCAATGTAATGGAAGTACAGTAGCAACAGATAATTTCTTCCATATTGTGACGTACTTCTAATTGAAACGGATTATTGCAAAAGAAGAAAATGTTGGGCGGGCTTTTGGTTGTATCCATTGAGGTTGTTGATTGGATAGAGGCAGGTCTGAATGTTAGCTTGCAGCCGATGAGTCGATAAGAAAGGGACAGGGTTTAAGCTGACTAAATGATGTAGGAGGAATCCAGCATATGTCACCAACCAGAAGCTTTCAATTGGAAGATCGAGGCATTATAGTTAAACATTACAAGGTGGTTTACAATAAGAGCATTAAGATGCATTTAGTAAAGAGATATTTTTGAGTGAATTTCCATTTCATGCTGACTTTTTTTTATTTACACATTTACCAAGATTGTATTCAGTTTTTAGGCTTTTTGCCACTTCTATTGAAAGTGATAGTGTAGAAATAAGAGACATTTTTGGGAAGATGAAGGGGGAGTGACAAATTTAAATGAGCATTTCCCATATGAGCATCTTGGTTCCATGTTGTCCACTATTCCAAACTGAAATTTGAGTAAAGGTGCAGACACATTTACCGTTTCATGAATTTCATGGGCAAAATACTGTCATAGGAGTCCTATTGCAGATTTCGCTCGTTCAAGTTGGTTTTGCGAATTTGCGGCACTGACCAGCAGAAAGATGCTTGTTGTCAAAGTTACTTCTGTGTGCGCAATTCTTCATCATCTCTACACTATTGACAACCCACAATGGACCTTTTTTTGCCCACAAAATTTTGATTTCTACTATCGATTCACTGGTGTTCCGGCTAAAAGGAGCTGATTCATGTCTCAGAGTATAATACGATGTAATACGAAGGAGTTAGTTTGTTTGCACGTGTGCCCCGGTTTGACAGACAAAACCCTGCCTCAGAGTTGCCCAGCTGGCCTTTGTTGAGGGATTTCCGCCCGGTTGCCCTCTGGGACCCGAGCATGACCATTCTGCCTTGAGACTGCCGAGGTGAAGGAAAGGTGGGGGAAGGAGAGGATGAAATGATGTAAGTGGAGGAGAGAATGGAAGGAGGAGGAGGAGGTTTGTGTTTTTGTGGCCATCTGTTGCCTATACAATTCACCCCGTGCACAAAGCAGGTTTACACTGCTGTTTTTCAGAGGCACGCATCATGGAGCTTGCTTCTGGAAAATCTGTTAACCTCACCACATAATTGCTGACATCATACAGCGGTTTCCAGCAGTGCCAGTGGAAACATGTCTGGTCTCAAACGTTGTCATTATAGTGGGGATATTATAAGACTTTCAGAGTTCTTCTCTTCTTTGAGTTCTCTGAAAATAAATATGAATAGGATCTCAGGGAGGAACCCATTGTTGCTGTTTCAGCATGATTTAAAAAAAAAAGATTACATGGTAATGCAGATGTTTGGAAAGACATTTTGGGAAAAATATGAGAAGCTGAGCACAATAGCTTTACTTGCCCAGATGCTATAACTGTAATTTATTTCTGTCCATTTTGGCTTTATATGGGGTCATGGGGGAAAAGTCACATGTTTTTCTATGATTCTACTTGACATTGAGTGTCCTTGAGTGCAGAACATCCGTTATCTGGCTGCATTTCTCTGTTGACTTGAAAGATCAGTTGATAGGGTGGTTGTTTGGTGGATGTTTACTGGCCCAAGTAAAAAGATTCTTGTGATAATCTGTTGTCTCGATACGGCTTGGGATATGGAATATATTCTACAATGTTTATCATCCACTAGGCAAAATCATCAGTCTGATTGCTTTGAAAAGTAATTGCATACCCCTCAACAAGCCACATGATTTGAGGTATTATTTTTGACCATGCTCTTCAACTTACATGCTGAAGTTTAATAATTTAGGTTTTTCAAAATGCCTAGCACTAATTTTTTGAGCATTCCTTGGGGAAACATTAAGACTATCCTTGAATATTCTAGGAAAGCCTACCCTCATTCTTACACCATAATGATAGATTTCAGCAAACTGAACCACAGTTATCTGCATCATGAATTTAATACATTGGTTCTGCCAATGGAAATTGGAAATAATTGGTTGTTTTTATCCTGTTGTTTACTATATTTATTTGGTTGGGTTTTGGTTCTTTAGTTTTTGTGGTCTGTAAGGACTTTTGAAATAACTGAAATCATTTGGTGAACTGATATGGAACTGTAACGTGGTCAAGACCTGCCTGGAACTACTGTAGCTGTGCGTTTCCCTGAAAATAATTGTACACCTTAGAACGGTCGTCAACCAATCAGAACCAAGCATTCTACAGCCCTGTGTAATGGTAAATAATGCTGGATCATTATCAATCATATTATGGTGAATTTTATGATTTACATATTTGCAACTGTCATAGTTTTGTTAGGTTGTTTTCATTTGGTTGCATGCACTAATAGTCTTAATTCCTCTATTATCTTTTATTATATATCAGTTTAACACAAAAAAGATAAACCCACCACTTTAATGTAGCTGATCAACTGTTGCAAATGCTCTTATGCTTACTTCCTTTAATCTATGAGATTAAACACAAGTAATTCAATGACATCATGTGCCATAAAGTGTGAATGCTGTAAATGAGAATTATGTAACAATGGGATCTGATCTTCTTAAATCCATAGACCCTGCTTCAGATGTAATTCAGTTCAGTCATGTGAAACAGCTTTTCTGAGCCCTGTGCATGAGTAATGTTCCTCCCGTGCCAGTTACAGACCTGGCTGATCTCTCTCATCTTATCCATGATTTCAGCTCAATAAAATGATGCTTTAATCGTATTTCTGTAAAAATAGGTATTGCGTTTGGAGCTGATTGTTTTTAGGGAATGACTGTTAACTGATGGAGGTAGTCATATTTAGTCTGATGCGCATATGTGATGATTGAACATTTAAGAGAAGTTGAACGTTAGCTTTCTACCTCTGCTTGTCAAACAATGGGAAACACAATTGCATACAGTTTAGCTCCCCCACCCCTTCTTTTCTTCAAGCTCTCAGTCCCATAAGCCCTGAGCTACATTTAGCAAGGCTTTTTAAAGAAACCTGAAAAAGATCCTGTTGATGATACAGGACATTACGCGTGGAACATACTGAAAAGAGATAATGCAATGGTGTTCTCAAAGATGGCATATTCCAAGTTTAAATAAATGATTAAATACTATTTAAAACACATTAAACGTGGCTATTTTTAAGTTTTAATGAGTTCATCGAAAAATGAAAGATCTGTCATCATTAATTTACTGTCATACTTTCATACTGATCCATACTTGTAAGCTTTTCTTTCTTTCACAAGAGAAGACATTTAGCAGAATGTCTGCGCTGCTTTTGTTCATACAGTTGACCCTTTTCACATTTCCATGGTTCTCAGAAACAGAAGTCATCATAGGTCATTAAAAGACAGGAGACTACAACATATAATTTTTGTGCTTCCACTAGCTCTAATAGCAAAAGTAAAAAATAAAAAAAACGATAGCATTTCTATGAGTTTCCATAAGAGGAAAAAAATGAGAGATTATGATGGTCAGAAGAAAGAAAGGTGTCAAAGTTTCTGTCACTCATTTACTCTTTCCTCTGTATTTGAATCATCTATTCAGCAGTGTTCATTTTCTCTTAGTTTTCTGTATTTTAATACCAAGGTAAAATAGCACAAAGTACTGTGCTATAAATGTTCAAGTGAAAATAAATAATATTGCTAGACTTACAATGTTTATAACTGTGGAATTGCATCATCGCAGCCTGTGAAAAGCATCCATGAATTGAATAGTGATCAGGTGCCGTCAAGCTCCGAAAATGACACAAAAGCACCACTGAAGTCTCATATAAGTGGTCCATACACACAACTTGTGCACTGTATTCCAAGTCATATGAAGTCTTAAGATAGCTTTGTGATGAACAAACTGAAATCATTTGACCACTTTTATGATACTTTAATGGTTTATGATTTTGGCTCTTGACAGCCTTTGGTCACAATCCACTTTCATTAAAGTGTGATCAGATCAGATGGTGGACCTGCACCTAGACGCGACCAAAATGCAGCCCTGAATGTTGGCAGAGAACGTGTCTTCTAGACAATCCCCTTTGAAGCCTCGTCGACATGACCGCCATCAGCACAGATCTTCAGCAGAGACTACAAGAACCAGACAGGTCCTCCGCATAGACCCTATGACCAGCTTCGGATCCATATCGGCGTGATGAATCAATCTTCAAGCAAAGGGAACTGGATGAATATTTGTTCGTTGGCCAGAAGAGAACTGGCCCCCTGACTGAGCCTGGTTTCTCCCACAGTTTATTTCTCCATTCTGTCCCCGAAGGAGTTCGGGTTCCTTGTCACTGTCCACTCTGGCTTGCTTAGTTGGGGACACTTAATATTCAACAATATTATTGATCTGACTGTACTGACGCTGTTGTATGAGAACTGAACTGAACTGAGCTGGACTATGACGTCCTTTTTTGCAGACCTGCTTTATTAATGAAATGAACTAATTTAATAATTGATTATCTTTACAATGGAACTGAATCAACACTGAACTGACTTTAGCTGAACAACAGCCGAACATTTTCCTGTTGTCACTGTAAAGCTTCTTTGAACAATTTGTATTGTATAAAGTGCTTTATAAATAAAGGTGACTTGACTAAAATAATGCGCTACCCAAAAGTGTTGAAACATCATGAATGTGAGTTAATTTAAATTTATGGGTGAACTATCCCTTTAACGATTACCTCCTCTTGAAACCTTGAATGTGTCTGGCATCATCATAATCCACGTCTCCATTGCAGTGTATCATGTGTCTATGATCATCTGCATACAGCGTGTTTTGGAAAGAGTGGATGTATATTGTGTGAATGCCTGCACATGTTGCCTATGGGACCCAATGCTGTTGCACATGTCAGGTCATTATTAAAAGTTAATGAGGATTGATATCCTCATGCTCTGACCTTGGGGCTTGGGTTTCCTGATGGAAGCCTCTCCCATTGATCCTTTGGTTCTCATGTGCTGTTGGACAAACTACTCTCTCAACACTCCATTGGCCGTCTGAATGGCCGCGCTGTGAAGATTTATGGCTGTCAGTGTGTAAGTGTGAGAGATCAGAACCTGGCACACCACTAAAGGCCCGTTCACACCAATAACCGTAACTATAACTTTTACCATATTAACGTCCACACTAACGCACAGTAACGCATGTTCTGTTTATTATAAGCACACACTGCACTTTTTTCATCTGCCACTTTAAAGCTAGAGCTCTTTAAAGCAGGATAGATTCTGATTGGCTGTCATTGTTTTTTCCTTCATCAGCTGAAAAAAATCCTTTTCAAAGTGATTTCAACAATATTGTTTGGTCATAGTTGTGGTGTGGACTTCCCTATTCTCATTGAATATACAACAGTTATTAAAACTTTATGGTTATAGTTATCATCCTGGGTGTGAACGGCAATTAAGACAGTGTTACAGTTCACAACAGCAGGAAATGACTAGTCTTAGCAGCTAGACTTTTGTTTTCCTGTTGCATCTCCATTTCTGCATTCTTGGCATTCCGATTTAAAACATGGAAGTTGGCGGCTTTGTTTTAAGGATGCCACACAATTAGACAAAAGCATTGCTAGACCACCCTTTTATTGCAGCTTGTTTCATCATTAGAGATTTGAGCAAGCACATAAACTTAAAGGCATAGTTCACCCAAAAATGGAAACTCCTGCTCAGGTCGTTCCAAACCTGTAGGAACGACATGGTTCACAAAAGCAGATCATTTGAAAATTTCTTTTCTTGTCCATACCTTGAAAGTTAATGGGGTCCAATGTTGTTTTGGACCCCCTTAACTATAATTATATGAACAAACAGTTAACCATTCTTCACAATATCTTATTTTATGTTCCATAGACGAAAGAAAGTCATAAAGGTTTAGAACGACTTGAAGATGAGGGTTTGCTTTTACAATTCAGACTGATCTTGGGACTTGACTCTATTGATTTGAAGGCAGTAAGCAACCACCCAGAATACCCTAGCAGCCACTTAGCAACGCTTTGGCATCCCATCAAAAACCCTATCATGGAGGCGAGTGCACAAGCAAAGGCCCCTTCATAAAACTGACATGAGAAACAACCATCTCTTTTTAAAGTACAGGGTTTGGTGCTGTCAAAAGGGCTTTACTTTGGTTTGTAGCATGTGCTGTTGGCATGAATAGTGTTCTGTGCTGCCTGTGTGCCCACAATGTGTGTTTAAAACCATTGGGAGGGATCTTTCTACCAGTCAAATGCACCATTGTATGACTACAAAATGAAAACGTAGCGAGACGGAATGGCTGTGGTGCTTTAAAAATGATGATGATGGAAAGGGTTTAAGGGTTGGGCTGTGGTTGAGATCAATTGAAATTGCTGACTGATATCCTCTTTGTATCATCCTGCTCTGTTATCAGCTCTTTTTAGAAGCAAATAAATATCTTCTCAATATCCATGCCTATTTAATTTATGTACCAGCCGCAATAGGAAGGAAATCTCTGTTTTCTTAGGTGAGATCTTTAATGAGCTTGCCTTTCTTGGGCTGTTCTTGATTGGTTTGCTGGATTTAATGTCTCATATGGTCTGTCTGTCTTTTAGGGAGCTCGTGTGTGGGTGCGGGATAAGGAGCAGCTCTTTCCCTCCATCGTCAGCTGCTGTGATGACCGGACTCTCATCCTCACCACAGACTATGGAGAGGTAAGAGAGACCGCCTGCTGTGAACTTTTGTTTTAACAAAAATGGAAAAAATAAATAAAACAAAATGACTCACCCTCATGTAGTTCCAAACCCGTATGACTTTCATCCGTGGAACACAAACGATGATGTTGGTCACTATGTGCTTTCATTGTATTAAAAAAGTTTGAAAATTCGTTCAAATTTCTCCTTTTATATATATTCAAGAGTGTGAATAAATGATGACAGAATGTTCATTTCTCTTTAAGAGCTTTCACCTTTATTTGTGCCATTGTGTTTGGCATTTTATTCTTAATAAATTGGATCGCCATCTGTCTGAGAGAGATAAACGTTTCACTGTTCATTTTCAATTGTGTGAGGTCCTGCAGGTAAAGTACGGTTTGAATTAATTCCAGTTTCTCGCTACTACAGTTAGACCTTTTGATATGAATAGCAGGAATGTCCATAAGGAAGCCGAGTTTAGCCGCTGCGTTTAATCAGTATGGCCCTCTGTTAAAGCTTTGTGTCTGGAGGAAATCCTGTTCTCAAAGCACAATAAGAATGCAGGTCAGAATATATTTATCAGATGTGTGTCAACAAGTACCCTGTGTGCTTTGTTCTGGTCCTACATAATTTAGGTATGTGATATACTGTACAGTTCAGCTCATATGTTTAAATATCTCTTGCAGACTTTGTATGATCAATTTTTAATCTCCATTAAATCTCTAGAAAATTGGATTCTTTATATCATTAACAGAACATACAGTATGGATCTTGCGACAGGAAAGCTGCTATACAAATCTGTAATCGTATTAGTAATCGTGTTTGTCATTCTGAACATACAGCACAAATTGATTTCTTTCTTACTATTCCTATTCCACATTTAAATCACTTCAGACTGATTACTGTTTCCACAGATGAATATTTGAGTATTTTCATAATTGCTCAAACTGGCAATTTTTCAATTCCAGATTTAATGCAGACTCTGCAATTCTTATTCTACATGCATTCAAGTGCCCCATTATGCTTTTTTAAAGTTCCCTAATTTTGTTTTGGAGGTCTCCTACAATAAGTTTACATGCATCAAATGAAAAATAAATAAATAAATAAAATAAAAAACACTTTAATTTTCTCATAATATACATTGCACATCACATTTTTCAATAATTCTCAAACGACTCCTCAGATGAGTCAGTCTCTCTAAATTCTTCCTTTCAATTAAGCCTGCTCTGCTCTGATTGGCCAGATTGCCCAGTCTGTTGTGATTGGTTATTATCAGTTATTATTACCATAACTGAATTTCAGCTTAGGAGGCTTCCTCAGTCCTCAGCGATTGTACACAATGTAAAGACCATACTGATGACGTTAATTTTACCAAGCACTTATGTGAATGACTTATGTAACATACACGTTTGTAAAACAAATCTTGTTCCATCCTTTATCTTTACTCAAAGTAGTAAGAACGACAGACAATCTGTATTAATAGACACAGTTTTATGTAATAGTGGCCCACAGCTGCTGAGTTAGCCAGAGACTTACACAATCTAAAACACAAGACTACGTATTCTGAACACCCGGTAGAAAATATAAACATTAATAATTATTCATGCTGACAGGTTGTGATTCTGAGGAGCAAGCAGGTCCAAATAAACTGGGTATTGACCCATCTTTTAAGAGCAAGTGTTTTGTGAATCCCGGGATGAACTGAGATTTGAGAAGCTGTCGTCAGTAAAATAATGGGTTTGAGGGCTGGTTAAGTTGTTCGCGGGCGGACAACTATACAGTATAGGCGGCCATTATGCAAATGTATTTTCTAGTGACTTAGAACTGTCACGCAGTGGGATTCAAATTACAGACGACTCGTTTTGGTGGTTCTGAGTTGATTCTTTCTTTTGGAAGACAATTACTTTATTTATTGTGCACTTTCGACTTTACGACTTTGCAGAACACACACTGCATGAAAGGGAATATTCGAAAAAACGTAATAAAGGCACTTTAACATAAATGACTTCCAATGTGGTGGTGATCAATTTCAACCAAGCACAGTATGTGACCATAGAGAAGTATTCAGAGACTATACCAACTAAAGATAATGAAAAATGAAATTAAACTCTCATTTTAAACTGTTAACACCCCAAACCGACAGTTAGACTCCCGGCATGCGATCTGTTTGTCTTTCTGTCGCTTCACTATCTGTCCGTTTGTCTATCGTTTGCTCTATCTATCAGCTGTTCTGTATATCGTTCACTCTATCTATCAGACGGTCTATCTATCTCATATGGCCTTTGGTGCAAAAAAGTAAATTATCTGTATTTTTATTTAAAGCTGGATTGTAATTAGTAATTATTAATACTGTCTAGTAATAATTTTAGACTTGAAATGCTTTTAAAACCGTTATCAGCTGTATTTTATAGACTCTTGGCTTTCACTAAGTCTATAGTTATTGTTTTGTAAAGCAAACCCTGTGTTTTTCTGGGATTGCTTTGAGCAGGGTGTGACTCAGCGCTGGTACAGCGGATGGGTTGAGAGAAGAACGCTTCCTGTGAAGAGTAGAGCCGTTTCAGCTGGCCTCCATGTGTCTGCTCACCACTGGGCCGTCCCTATTGATCAGGCCCCACCCACCTCATGCATATTCATATAGTCTATGCTCAATAATACAGCAGGGTGTGGTCTTTCAAACACAAAGCCCCATGCAGGGCACTTGTACAGAAGATGCCAGTAACTCTTTTAATTATAGTATATTTTAATGACACAGATGGCAGACAGTGCCTTGATGTGATGTCTCGTAGTCATTACAAAATATATTTGCTGTATTTGTATGGCATAAAATTATCTTTGCTTGAATAAATTATCTTTTGTTTAAATACAGTCCTAAAATGATACTGCGTAGTTTTATATTTAAACATGCTCTCAGATTTTTTTTTTTTGGACCTTGATTTGTGCATCAGTCAGCGGCCCTGCCCTCGGTGAAACGCCACATTAGGAAAACATTGATTGTGCACTTTATAACTCTGGATCAATGGATTTAGCAGATGGTTTCACATGCACACGCACGTTTAGGGGAGTGTGTTGGTTCTCATGTAAGTGCATTGATGTTGTGTGTGTACTTACTGTTTGGAAGACCATGAAAGCATTTATTGAATGCTAAGACTTGAGTTGTACAATGCTTACAGGAATGAATATGCCATTTCTCATGCAAGTCATGCAAACTTAAATGAAGATTAACAACAATTTCTAATGATTAATCACTTTGTGCATGATGTGTATGAGGAAGTCTTGCTGCTGAGGAAGACAGATAAACCTACATGGACAATGGACAGTTCCGCTAAACAAGTGGAAATTTGGTATCTTATAGTGATAGCATACTGGAACACAAATAATAACTCCTACAAATTCCTGGAAATTCCATTTATTTATCCCACACTAGGGCATCATTTTTTCAAACCGACTGCACTGGTTGTTTTTTCTCATTTTTTATTGATGATCTCATCATCAGGATTCCCAGTTCTCCCAGGGATGGTCCATTGCTTAGCAACCAGAGGTGATGTTCCCGTTTTCTGGCACACTGTCAACACTGACACCCACTGTCCTGTCTGAACGCCTGTAATGTGCTAATGGCGCTATGACAAGCTGACTTCCTGCCATGTGTCAATTTGCTGAGCACAGCAGGGCACTATAACCTGGGGCGCATAGATGATCATAGATGTTAAATACACTCTTATTTTTACAAAGATTATAACAATTTGTTTGCAGTCAGCATGAACTGAATACAAAATGACAGCAGTTATGATAGATTGAATCAGATTTTAAATGTTGCTATAGAAAACCCTTGTTCAGTATTTACTTTGTAGCCATCATGCTGCTCAGTCAGTTGTCATATCCCTCTAATTGTGTTACATATTGTTTGACATGAGTGAGTTCACAGCCACACAACGGCAGAGGACAATCAGATGAGGCATATGAAATGTTGCTTTGAGAGTCAGATTATCAGACCAAAATTGTCTCATTTTATGAAACCAGCTCAAGTTATAATTGAATTAGTTCAAAAGTGGGTTGAGTAAGGTTTTTTTTTTTAAATATTTTTGAAAGTAATCTCATGTTTACCAAGGCTGCATTTATTTGATTAAAAACACAGTATAAACACAGTAATGTTGTAAAATATTATTACTAAAATTTTCTTAAAAGGTTTTCTATTTGAATATGTTTTCAAAATGTATTTTTTTCCTTTGATGGATCATTACTCCAGTCTTCGGTGTCATGTGATCCTTCAGAAATCATTCTAATATATGCTGATTTGCTGAAGCATTTCTTATTATTATCAATGTTGAAAACAGTTGTGCTGCTTCATATTTCAAAGTTCAAAAGCACAGCATTTATTTAAAATATAAATATTTTGTATAATTAAAATGTCTTATCTGTCGCTTTTGATCAATTTAATGTATCCAATCAAAATCAAAATGGACCCAAACGTTCAAACGGTGGTGTGTAAATTAAATTAATCATTTAAATTCATGGTTATTATAGTTTTGAAGTAAAAAAAAGAAGCTTTTTAAAGTTTTTATAATTACATTTTATTTTTGTTAGATTTCCCTCTATGACTGTTACCTTAAGTGTAGTTTTAGTTTTTTTTCACTGTTGTATATAAGTTTATTTCTTTTATTTTAATTGTATATTTTTTGTGCTGCTGAAGTTAAATAATATAAATTAAGTAGTGTCTTAAAAAAGAATCTATACAATATATTTAATTTTTCAGTTAGTTTTATTTTTTATTTTTTAATATTAGTTTTTAATTGGATCTGTTAACGAAAATATTTTAATTGAGTTTTCTTTAAAGTTTTTTAGTGGTGACATTCATTTAAGTGGATTACTCTTTTAAGAGACCTCAGGGCCATTGCTTGAATTCACAGGGTACGAGAGACCCTTTTTGTGGCTGTTTATGGACCCATACACTCGGACCAACCCAAGGGGCCTTTTTCCTGGTCATCCCCACGCAATGATGGCCCTGCCTCTATACCACATCCTGTGAATTTTGATTTAGACACATTTATTGTCATTTTAAACCTCCCACTTCGCATGTACCGAGTGTTGTTTCAACCTCCAGACTGTTTGTTTGCCCTTAGCGGTGGGAGCCAGCATCTCATGAATAGGAATTTGGGGAATTTGTCTCCAGATCAACTGGAATATTTCAATGAAACATCCTTGACTTCTTTACTGGATGTTTGTGGATGAATCATGTGGCTAGAGCTCATGTATTTTGTGCATGAACTTTGACCCAAAGTGCGTCTGGCGTCCTTCTGTGTTGAGAAATGACCAATAGATTCCTGGTCTGGTCTTAAAGATGAGGCGTCACACAACTATAACGTAAACTTTGACTCACATTAAAACAGCTATGATGCAACAATGACCTCATTATACATGAATGAATCATGATAAAGTCTAGCTCCCCCTAGAATAAACTCACAATGCTTCACACCCGAAACTTTAATTTGATAAACAGAGCCTCTGTTACTACACATGGGTTTTGTGTCTCGTATCTCCATATAGATCACATTAGCTCAGGTGGGGGAAGAGATTCTACCAAAGTGCTGTTGCCTTTCTGTCATGTCTGATCAATGAATCTCATCTGTCTGGAGACAAGGCCTGAAGAGCCACAATGATAAGATCATTATTGTATGACATCATTCAATTTAAGTGGCACTTTTTGCTAATGGATTTATCATCGATCTCAGTTACAAGAATAACTACGACCTACACACTTCGAAAGAAACATTCAACACAATTTTTAGGAATTTAACTAGACTATAAACACCCTTTGCCAGGGTGTTCCAAATGAGTTGCTAAAGTGTTCTGAGTGATTTTTTCCTTCGCTGGTTTAATCGTCTACTGGTTAAAGGTAGGTTAGGCAATGTTTGTGCTGGTGGTTGATTATGATTTCACTTTTTTAACTTGAGTTAGTGTGTAATGTTGCAACGCTCAAAGTTCAAAGCAAAGGTAGATATTTTCTTTTAAAGAAATCGCTTTTTAAGGACTACAACAAACGGCTGCAGTGACCACAACATTCCTCCCGAGTTAGTGACATCACCAACCCTAAAATTTACATAAACCCCGCCTACGGGAATGCGATTTATAGATTATCAAGACAGAATATGCTAATCAATGACTAAAAGATAACTTCACATAAGCTACATAAATTCATCAACTAACCATACAGAAACGTCCTGTTGCTTCTGCATGTTCTCAACTCTTCTTGAGTCTCTCCATCATTGTCTGACTGAACATAAAAAGGTTCACTCTATGAACACAATAATAAGCATTTTCAAAAACTGGGTACAATCAGATGCATTATTCTACTCACCCTTCAACCATCGAACATTAAACATGGAGTACAAAGAAAGAAAAAAAAATCAGGAGGAAAATAATGTGACTGAAAAGAGATCTTGCCATAGATATTCTTGTCATTAAAATACCAAGCATTTTCTTCTCCTGACATCTGAAAATAGAACATGAAGGAAATTTTACTGCTCATTCAGTCAAACTGAAGGATAAGGATTCTTTGTTGTTCAAATTTATGATTTGAAATGATTTGTTAGTCTTTTTGAGTGGAACTTCCCCAAAGTTCCTCCCATAATTAAAAACGCAGTTGGCTCGTTAGGAAAAAGGTGGATAAGAAGATAAATAACATTGTCCCTGTGTCTGTAGTTTAACCCAACACTGTAAACAATTATACAACATATGTTTTTTTTACGTTGCTTTATATCAACAGTTAATTTCAACTGTTTTTATGTTATACAAGATTCAACTCATTTTTTAAGTCAGTTTAATAAAATTTAAGTTAAAATGTCTTAAAAATCCTAGTTGATCCAACTGAAAAATTTAAGGCAGCAACTTTTTTAAAGTGAATGTTTACTGATTTGCTCAGAAATGATCTCTCTTCTAATATATATGAACAATTATTTAGACATTTACTTGAAGATTTGTGTAGATACGATCAGTGAATAATGAATGACAGTGCATTACAATAGATACACATGATAATGTCTGCATGATTCAGCAAACAAATCTCTAGAAATCCTCAATGTCAGATAAGAAGATTAAAGAGAACCGGTTCAAATGCAATGTGCAATGACTGTCTTGTGATTCAGCATAATGCAGCGTGTCCAAGGATTTCTGAGGACAAGTCGTGGAGGACGTGCTCAGGACAATGAAAGTGATAGGAGCACTGAGAAGATGTCATGGGGGTTATGGTTTCAGGAATGTGAAACAACTTGGCAGAAAGATCGAGCAGGCCCGGACAAATTAGTAAAACAAGCTTCAGCCCCTCATGTATACTCCTGTAAATGAGCCCTGTCTTGTGCACTGTTGCCTCATAGCAGCATAAATCACAGATCATTTCTTCTTACTCTGGATTTCTAAAGTGCCAGTTAGGAATGCATAGTTAGTTATGTCAGTAGTAGTTGGTGTACTCTTTGATTTCTCTGAGAGCACTAAAACTAATGTTCCCATTGCTCCTCTGATGACAGCCCTGTATAGTTTGTGTTGATAATGACATGTGTATTTTTGTGTGTTGAAGGTGATAACTCTGGATCAGGGTGCGGTGAACAGGCTCAAGGTTTTTCCCATGCATCCCACCAGCATCAGTGGAGTGGAGGACATGTCCACTCTGGCCGAGTTACATGAGGCCGCCATCATGCACAACCTCTTTCTTCGCTACCAGAAGGACCTTATTTATGTAAGTGTTATTTTTGCAACGCACACACACACAAACACACACACACACATACATACACACACACACACAGACACACACACACACGCGTACACACACACACACACACACACACACACACACACACACACACACTCATACATACACACACACACACACACGCGCACACACACACGAGCACACACACACACACGCGCGCACACACACACGCGCACACACACACACACACACACACATATTATCTTCATTAAATTCAAATAGGAATTTGATTGCAGTGTTTTCATGTAAACAAGGGAAAAAGCGTATACTTTGAGAAGTCTTTTGCCTCAAAAGAACTTTGTTTTGTGATGATTTAATGGGGTTTAATCTGAGCTTAACGCTGTGCAAAAATGTCCATGTATCAACAATAAGCATGAAATAAATGTAGGAATAGGAAAAATGTATCCCAAAAACTGGCAGATGACGACTGGTTTCACAAAAAATTCAAAACAAAAATGTAAATAACAGTTTTTCTGTGGATACATTGTCTTCTAATTTGTATTACCTCTGATGATAGTTTTATCAGTCTGAAACTACTTAGCTTTATGATTTTTTTTCATTAACATGTATGTTATCATTTTACTTTTATTTAACTGTCAAACTGAATTTTAACATACACCACAATATACAATGTTAAACTGACCTGAAAACATAACGGGTATATTGTATATTATTACATAAACCAACAAGGTGTACGGTTATAGAGTCAAAGTTAGTTAAATTGTCTATTGGGCTGGAAAAGTTAAAATGTCTCTGTCTGAACAAAATCTCCATTTCGATACATACTTTTGTTCAAGTGTACGCTCAAACCTGTATGTTCTTATTGTTGTTCATTCTACCTTGCAGACTAACATTGGCTCCATCTTAGCGGCCGTGAACCCTTATAAGCAGATATCAGGGCTGTATGACGCCGAAGCAGTGGATGTGTACAGCAGACATCATCTGGGTGAACTACCTCCACACATCTTTGCTGTGGCCAACGAGTGTTACCGCTGCCTGTGGAAGAGACACGACAGTCAGTGTGTGCTCATCAGGTAACATGCTGCTGCTGCTCACATCAGGCATCACATCACATTGAGTATTATTATATTTTACAAGGATTAAAGACTAGTAATCAGATCCTCTTGATGTAAAGCTCACCAGACTGGTGATTTGTTGTTTTTAAATGCACACGTAATCACTTTTGGACATTTCTAGCATGAATTTATGTGAGAAAACTTCTTTTTTTTCGCTGTGTGTTGGGACTGCCTCTTGACCAAATGCTCAAGTGTATCAAAGTGATGTGATGAAAATGAAATGAAATGTGACACTGAAGACTGCAGTATTGCTAAAAAAAAAATCAGCTTTACAGGAATAAATTACATTTTTAAATATTGTGAAACATAGAAAACAGTTATTATATTTGACAATAAATACTATTTAGATTTGGTGAGCAAAAACATTTAAAAACCTTACCGACGCCAAACTTTTTTAACGGTATAGTGATATTTTTACTTAAGTAAGTATGTTACAATAATGCAGACCTATAAAACTATAGACAAAGGTGTGCTTGTGTGTTTACTGTGTGCTTCATGTCTATGTGTTCTTAGTGGAGAGAGTGGTGCTGGGAAGACAGAAAGCACCAAACTGCTGCTGAAGTTCCTGTCTGTCATGAGTCAGAACTCCACAGGCTCTCCGCTGTCAGAGAGGACCACCAGGGTGGAGCAGGCCATTGTACAGAGCAGGTCACACACACACACACACACACACACACACACACACACACACACACACACACACGCGCGCGCGCGCGCGCACACACGCGCGCGCGCACACACACACACACACACACACACACACACACACACAGACACACACAGACACACACGCAGACACAGACGCAGACACAGACACAGACACACACAGACACACACACACACAGACACACACACACACAGACACACAGTTGTATCTCTTTCCATTTTAACACCTGTTCCTTCTCTTCCTCTCCAGTCCAATAATGGAGGCGTTTGGGAATGCAAAAACCGTTTACAACAACAACTCCAGTCGCTTTGGCAAGTTCATTCAGCTTCACTTCTCTCAGAGTGGAAATATTCAGGGCGGCTGTATTATTGATTATTTACTTGAAAAGGTATCTTTTATTTACTCTTTTATTTTTATTTTTAGTCATTTATAGACCTAGAGATGACCAGTTGTAGGCCTATTACATGCTTTGTGCTTTAAAAATGTTTGAAAATATTCCAGAATCGAGTTGTGCGGCAGAATCCGGGAGAGAGGAACTATCATATTTTCTATGCATTGTTGTCAGGTGCTAAGCATGAGCACAGAGGTGAGATTTTAGCTTTTTAGACACTTCAACTTTAAATAAGCTGAATCTTTCTCTCTGTCCATTGTTTTTATATTACTCCGTGTTCTCATCCTCAGAAATGTACATGCTGGCTGATTCTCCCGAGGCGTATCATTACCTCAACCAGTCTGGCTGTGTGAAAGACAGAAGCTTGAATGACAAACACCTCTATGATAGTGTGATGGTCAGTCAATGTTTTGCATGGTCTGTGTTTGACTGTATTCTTGACTCTTAGACAGTTACTTGTCTCATGAACATACAGAGGTTAATGCCATGCAAGTGGGCATTAATAAATGTTCCACTAGAGGGAACCACATCATCTCTTTTCTGTAAGCTGTTCAACACGAAGTAGGAAGAACTAGGGTTAGTTCACCCGAAAATGAAAAGTCTGTCATCATTTACCCACCCTCGTGTTGTTTAAAACCCGTAAGACTATGTTCATCTTTGGAACACGAATGAAATGTAGTTAAAGAAATCTGAGATATTTGACAGTCCAACAAAGTTCATAAACAGATTGTAAAACTAATCAATATGAATTGAGCGGTTTAGCCCTAATTTTCTGAAGAGACTTGATCGCTTTATATAATGAACAGATTTAGGCTTTTATTATGTTTTTATTCTGGAATCTGTATTATAAGGGGAAAAAGACATGTTCATGATTTTATTTTCTTTAATGACTGTAGGAAGCTTTGAAAGTGATGGAATTCACAGAGGAAGAGATCCGGGATGTCTTCAAGCTGCTGTCTGGGGTCTTACAGATCGGCAACATTGAGTTCATGACTGCAGGGGGTGCTCAGATCACCACTAAAGGAGGTTCGATACGGATCAGCGTTGGTCTTCAGTGTCACATGATCCTTCAGAAATCATTCTAATACGCTGATTTGGCACTCAAGAAACATTTCTTATTGTTATTAATGTTGAAAAAAGTTATGCTGCTTTCTTTCTAAGGATTATTTGATGAATAGAATCTATTTGTAACATTATAAATGTTTTTACTGGTACTTTTGATACATTTATGCATCCTTTTTGAATAAAAGTATTAATTTCTTTAAAACAAAAACAAAAATCCTACTGACCCCAAACTTTTGAACTGTTGTAGGTTTGGTTAAAATTTGAATTTTTACGGTCACAAGTTGATCCAATTTGATTTTTTTGGAACATTTCATAATTATTTTCAAAAATATGCTGAAGACATGCATGAAACTGAAGATTCGATTTGCTCTAAGAATATTGACAAAAATAATAAAAATTATCTCAGTATTTGAAATTTGGATAAGATATTAATGGACGTTTAATACTAATAATAATGAATAATACACTTTCCACAGTTGTGAAGGCTTATGCAGTGTGTTTATTTGAATGACAGTGGTCAGTGTCGTCAGTGATCTGCTGGGACTCGACTCCTTTCAGCTGTCTGAGGTTTTGACACAGCGGTCCATGATCCTTAGAGGAGAAGAAATCTGCTCGCCCCTCACTGTGGAACAGGTAAGGAACCAGGTCCATTTTTATGATGTTGTATAGTATACTGGCATGTTTAGGTATGAAGATGTATGTCTTTGTTTATTTACATTTTGGGGAATAACTTTGGGCAATGGTTTCAAAAAGTTTTATAATTCTGCTACAGATTTTTTTTGTTTATTTTACCATTCATGTTGTATCATGTCGTGACATGTCTGTGCTGTGCCCTCAGTGTGTCCAGAGACATGTTCCTTTCCCTGCATCCCCACACTCACCCCAGATTTACTGACAGACTGTCATTAAAAAACATGCTCACACCCATACGCCTGTGTAAAAAGTGTCTTTGCGTGACTTGGTACCACTTCCTGTTTTTTGTTCCCCTGGATTCCTGCTATAATAACTCTGTGATAAAGATCTCATGAGAAAAAACACAATAGAGGCAGAGTGTGGAGACGGCGGTTAGCAGCCGCCTAATGGGGGCAGGCTACCACAAAAATATGCACGGTAAACACAAGAGACAGTCAGTTTAGCGCTAGCGCAGAGCTTTCAGAACTTACTCTTAAGAATTCTTCTTTCCCGCAATGCAATGGGGTGAAAGTGTGTGCATGTGAAGAATAAAGAGACCCCAACCCTCATCCCATAAATCTCATCCATAATGTACCAAGGGCCGTGGCCGTTGTGACCGACTCGGTAGAAACACACAAGCAATCTTTTCATGAACAAAGACAATGGCCACTAACTCCAGCCTGTGTTAGCGGTCATAAAGCAGGGCCAAGTCTTAATGGAGGCCCTTATTCCTCCTCCTCTTTTTCTCATAATGCACTAACACAGTGGCCAGGACCTCAACAGCTGCCATTGGCCGTATCCTGCACAAACAGCCATTCTTTCTGGTCTTTCTGATGGAGCCAACACACAGCTCAGAATCAGGCAGAAGTGTCTCTGACTGATGAATTATAGTGTTGCTGAAACAATAGACGGGAGTTTAGTGTTCTAAGGAATAGCAGAGGCTAATTTGTGGTTATTAACTTTCTCTCCTTCTGTAATCCAGTAATAGCAGCTCAGGGTTATTGCTGGGTTTATGAGTTGAAATTGAACTGAAATTCCAGAAGCAGATATTTCTCAAGAGCTTCCTCACTTTTCATCACTTTTATAAAATGAACTGGTCGGTCAGTTTTAGTGGATGTACTGTATAAATCAGTTCTCACAGTGCGTATCTGTATCCTAGCACCGGTGTAGTTCATCACATTACGAAGAACATGTTCCACTACTGTTTGACAACCAGAAATTATTTTTTTCTTCCTTTTGAGATAATTTGAAAACCTTAGGGTGGTTTAAATGTGGCTTAAGTGTCCACATACTTATTGGGGCCACTGTATTTGATCCAATCTCAGCTATAAATCAGGAAAGACATGCATTGTTTTCAAACGTTGAAAGACACGCACAATTATTGAAAGTAACAACCCTGCAAATTCAGTCCAAAAAACCTTACAGTTTTTTTTATGATGTTGAAATTTTAGTGTTTTGCAATAATCTCCAGAGACATTGCTAGTTGAATTTATGGTTTTAAATTGCAATATTGGAGGCTAACTAAAGGACAAATGTCTCTGGATTAATATTTGTCTCTGCCCTGCTTTCCAAAGGCAATTGATTCCCGAGACTCTGTGGCCATGGCATTGTATTCCCAGTGTTTTTCTTGGATCATCACCAGAATCAACCAGAAAATCAAAGGAAAGGACAACTTCAAGTCCATTGGCATTTTGGATATCTTTGGCTTTGAGAACTTTGAGGTGAGAGTTCGTTGAGTTGAAATGTTCCAGACAGGCAACCTGCCGACGGCATGTTGTCATGTTTTTATTACTTTTTTCCCTCCCTCCAGGTGAACCGGTTTGAGCAGTTCAACATTAACTATGCCAATGAGAAGCTCCAGGAGTACTTCAACAAGCACATCTTCTCCCTGGAGCAGCTTGAATATAACAGGTGGGTGCTGCCAGTGACCCTGATTCTTAGTTTTTGACCTAATTTTGATCTAGAAACCAGCTTAGATAGTTCTACACTGTCTTCCATCCTCCATTTAACTAGATAGATGAAAAATAAAATGAGGCCATAAAGCCAAAACCATACCGTACCCCATTCCAGACTTGTACTGAAATCACACACATTTGATGAAAAACTTACTATAACATGTTTTTTCCAATGGTTGCAAAGTATGTATGTGTGTAGTATAAATGCAAACTGGACATACTACATAAATATGCATTGACGTGACCGATGGCGTCACTTGCATCGCTTTGCCCCCTTCCATTAATTCTATCCCATGGCCTCATGGGATTGTAAAGTATCCATGTGGATGCACACTTCAGAATCTCAGCATAAGTATTAGGTCATCTGGATACTTTTCGTCTACTGTTTTTCAAATACTATTCATTCGGACCGGTTTTTGCCTACAAGGGAAGTGTGCATACTCATATTCAGGTCATGTGGTCTTGCATTACTGTGATGATAACAGACTTTTGTACTCAAGAGGGTGATATTTAAGTTAGTAACTAACATACTCAGATTGATCAAGATTGTTTTCAAACTGCTCATGCATAGTGACTTGAAAGAGAAAATTGACTGTTGAAAACAGCAGTGCTTACTGGAGCACCCTTTGTGGCCACTCTAAGAATGCAACGCGTGATTGTTTCGCTTTATGAATTGCACTCTGACACATTTCAACGTATTTTTTAGGCCTTGAGAATCTTAGAGCATCATACATGCTTATTGCTAGGTAACTAAATATTGCCACATGCGGTTATCAAATATCTGTGCAGATAAATTGGATGTTCTATTATTCAGTTAGCTATAAAAATATACCTTTAACTAGCTTGTCGTTTCAAACTGTTGCTCTACCATGAGAGTATTTCACCTGAAATGACTGTAGATATATGTATGACTAATGTTAATGTCTGCTATAGTGAGAAAATGAACCATGTGAGAAATGAGAATCCATTATTAGGCTGTTTTGTCCTAATGTACGCAAGGAAACCGACTCTAGAAAAGACCACTTTTGGCTAATGTTTATGCTAAGACATTTCACTGCACCTCTGAGCTAGAGGTGTTTGCCTCAAATACTTGTGAACAGTGTGTTTCAGGTATTAGTTTTAGGAACACAACACATCAGAGGCGTAGGAGCAATTTTGAACCTGGGGGGACAGTAAATGCTAGGGGGGTTCGGGGGAAATTCCCCCAATGGTTTTTTTTTTTTTTTTACTTTTTTTATATAAAGCACTTAAATGCTAATTTCTAATGACTTTTGGGAACAGACTGTACTACTTAGTTTGGTTGTAAGAGGGTATGTGCAGTGACAGACTGGGTAGATAATAAAAACAGAGAGAAGCAATCTAATATAACTACAACCAGGGGTTAAATTTGAATATGTTCCTCATTGAATTTTTTTTACATTTTTTAAATAAACCATTAAATGGCACTTTCTGGAGAGTTTTGTGCAAAGAAATTGAGACATTGAGTCTTACATGATATGTGAAAAACTGCAAGGTTAAGAGCATATACTTTGCATTGTTGTAGTATCAACAGGTATTAGGACATTTAGCATTTACATTACTGTTAATCAGTCATCACTTGCTTATATATTACCTGGTTAGTGGTATCTATCACTAGATTTAGTGACCCATGCAATGTGCCAAACATAATGTGCCCCATGAAGAGACAGTGCAGCATATGACATTAGCAACAGCTGAGAAGATTTTGGTCTGTGGTGACCAGGTCAATCTCACACAAACTTCATTCTCTCATTCTCTCTCTTTACTACTAAAACACACACACACACACACACACACACACACACACACACACACACACACACACACACACACACACACACACACACACACACACACACACACACACACACACACACACACACACACACACACACACACACACACACACACACACACACACACACACACACACACACACACACAGCCTATTCTGCGTCATTTCACATCAAGGTATGCACAAGCCACAAAAATAAAATCAATCTATCCTTGTGGAAAGGTTGCTTGGTAGCTAAATGTAGGTCTAGCAAGTCTTATATCTCTGTAATTTACATAGATCAAACACAAATATCTGACTGAATAGATTGCTAGTTTATTTTGAGTAGCCAGCTAGCAGTTCTCTTGGCAGTTTGCTGATAATCCGGTGTCTGAAGTAAAATGCTCAAAACATCTCCAAAGTAAACTTTTGCTGTGATTTAATTGCAATAAATGGATCAAACTGATGCCGAAATAACTACAATATTATGCCAATTTGTTAGATATATGAATACATGCTTTGTCAGGTCTGTCAACAAGACAACAACTTTTAAAATGTTTGTTTTTTTAATTGAGTTTGGATCGAGCTGGGCTATGCTATGCTACCCTGTTCACAGTGAAGTACAACGATAGCTGGAATAAAGTTACAGACACACATTTTCTGAACTCACCAGGTAGGTCAACTTCCTTCCTTCCAACTTTCGGACCCTGCACTTAAGCCTATAATTTCGTTTTTACAAATTGAATTATGTATTTAAAAGTTGCAGAATGGAGTCATTTGGAGACTCCGAAATTGGCAGAGATAGGCAGGCAATGCAAAACAAAATCTTACATTGGGAAATAGTGGGGGGGACAAAACATAGAGGGACAAAACTCAGACACCCCAACACGTATAGGCTCCTAGGCGTATGCAACACATCTCAGACATGTAAAATAAGCTCCATCATCCTCTTGACTTCTGATATGTTCCTGACACACAATGTAAAAAAAAAAAATAAGTGTATACAACTGGACTGCACACCTGTAATGCATTGACTAAGCATTCACGTGCGTAGATTATGTCTCCAGAGTTATGTCATCATCAGGACATGAAACTGGGAAAACTGTGGAAAACCTAAGAGTCCGACACAGGCTGCTCTATAGGCGCGTAGCTTCAAGCTATCAGGTGTCACAGAGAGCTCAGGTCACAACAGGGTGAAATCGTATAGAAGGAAGGAGGCGCGACGTGTCCCAGAGGTGTATGTGACATGATGTACTTGACATGGACTGTCTTTCACTATCTTTTAGGGCAGAGTGATGGGGAGATAGCATATTAACTAAGGGAGAGGGTTTCTTCTCTTCTTGCTGTAGTGACTATGGAGGCACTCTGCCACATGTGTGAATGGGTCTCCTCTTTCCCACACAGTTGTGTTCTTGTGTTGAAATGTGATGGCTGAGGGGAGGGGGGGGGGGGGGGGGTCAGCAGAGCCCGGTCACAGCTCATTTCATCACATGAACCCTGAGGATAATACCACCTTTGTGTACTTGTGGTGTTGTGATGTGTGTATCTGTTGCTCAAGAGGTTCTCTTTTGTCTCCACACAGGGAGGGGATACACTGGGAGGCCATCGATTGGATGGACAACGCTGAGTGTTTGGATCTGATCGAAAAGGTGACCTTTTAACCTTTAATCAGCTCTCACTGGGACCCCACAGCTCTCATTATAAACTGTTTAATTGTCGATAAACAGTAGCATATAATCTCTACAGTAGTCATTTTCAGAAAGATTGTCTGATTAGATGGTCTACCAAAAATAATGTAGACCACTAAATAGACGCTCATACAGGTGATGTACCTGTCTCTTCTCTGCATCATTTCCTACCCTCTTCATCATTAACATGAATGATGCTCTCCTAAGTGCAGGGTCAATTAGATATTTATTTTTTATTAATGCTTTTATTCAGCAAGGACATGTTAAATTCATCAATAGTGAGGGTAAAGTCATTTATAATGTTAAAATGCTGTTCTTTTGAACTTTCTATTCATCAAAGAATCCTTTTTCCATAAAAAAAATGTGACACTGAAGACTGGAGTAATGATGCTGAAAATTCAGCTCTGAAATCACAGGAATAAATTACATTTTGATATATATTAAAATATAAACTGTTATTTTAAGTCTCACAATATTACTGTTTTGACTAGTTTTTGTCAAATAAATGCAGCCTTGGTGAGCATAAGAGACTTGCTGACTGCAAACTTTTGAATAGTAGTCTTTAAGAGGTCTGGGACATTGTTTTGTACATTATCTGCCAAACATACTATAGTGAATTTCCATACATAACTGTTTTTCTAACATTCAACTGGGAATGTTTTAGAGATGTCAAATTATTGCATGTTATTTTACTGTAAAAATGACATGTTCCAGTTCAAATTGAAGTCTCCTTGCCAAATATACTATCAGACCATCCATATCAAGTTGCTAAAAAGAGTAATATGAAAAAATAAATAATGGTTACACTTTATTTTAATGTGTCCTTGTTACAGTGTAATTATACATTTACGTACTGAGCAATATCAATTAACAACATGTACTTACTATAGGTTAAGGAATAGGGTTTGGTTTAGGGTTAGTTGCTTGTAATTATGCAGAATTTACTGTTATTACTATAGTAAGTACATGTAACATATGTAACAAGGACACTGTAAAATAAAGTGTTACCGGAATAATTTACATCTTCAATCCTAGTCCTCTTCCTGCATTGTCAAGAAAAAGTTCTTAAAATAACCTTCAGGCAATGTCTCGTATAATGCATGACTACGAGCGAGACCCCTGTGGTTAATAATAATACATTTTGTGTGCGGAGAGCCAGAGAGCATGTTCTTAGATCAATGTGCTCTTTTCTCAGAAACTGGGCATGTTGGCTCTTATCAATGAAGAGAGCAGATTCCCTAAAGGCACGGACTACACCCTGCTGGAGAAACTACACAGCCGGCACGCCGTAAGTCCTCCTTTTCAAAACACTTACAGACATATGCGCTTTCTTCTCCTCGTCTCATTTCAGATCACAGAGAGTTAATGCTTCTTTAAACTCACTGATAAAGACCAGCGCTGAGCCGATAGGCACCACCCAGTCACACCCCCACAGCCTCTCACACGCACATGCACAATACGGTAACGTGAGCAGGCTTTCCTCAGGCCCCGGGAACAATGAGCGTGTCCTCGGAGAACCCACACAAAGTCTCCCTTGACTGAAGTATCTTTGAGTGTGCACACTGCAAAATATAATCAATGTGTTATGTGTTTCTGCCTCTGCAGACAAACCCTTACTACGTGAAACCAAGAGTGGCAGATCACCAGTTTGGTATTAAACATTACGCAGGAGAGGTAATTACATCAACACACAGTGTTATTTTAGTATTACTTATATACTATTATTTGTGAGGTTGGAAAGATTTTACAAGGTCTGCCAATAGTTGAAATGCTTTAAATTGAGATCAGACTTCATTTGTTGCTACGTTTTGAAACCAATAGCAGGTGGAATGACCATTACTGTTGATGCCTATAATCTAAAATATTGACCGATATATCGGTCTATCACTATTGCACAGGTGTGATTACCAAAGGGAAGTGAGCTCTTGACTTCTCCAGTCTTCTCACTCTCTCTCATCATCTGCTTTCGGTCTATAAGAGAGTCTGTTCAGGAGAGTAAGAGAAAGCAGTCAGTTCAGTATGCTGAAAAAATTACAGAGAGATGGACAGTGAAGAGTTGGTTTGCCCTTTCGCCATGGGGAACTACACGAAGCCTTCACAGTTTAATGTGCTGGAAACCACACGGCTAACATGCATTCACATGAGAAGCATTTGGCATGCTGTCCAGCTCCTTCTCTAGTTGCATTTTTTTTTCCTGACAGTTTTCTTTCACACTTCTACTTTCTTTTCACTTGCTTTTACTTTTTTACAAAAAAGAAAAAAAAAAATCAGTATTTTGGTCTTGTTTACCAGCAGAAACCTCTACACAGAAACATTAATGTTGCTTCTCAGGTAAATATATCTTGTTTTAAGGATTTTATATATTTTTACTGGAGAACAAGCCTAAGATACAGATTTTTACCACTGTCTGAGATATGGAAGTGGCATGCAAAATGCCTTTCCGGCCAACACAAATGAAAGATCGGACTATGAGCTTTGGATGAATTATCTGTTTAAATGAGAGATTGTAATTATCAAGTTGGTGATATAAATACCCCCAGCATGTGTTTTGGATGCTGCATACTCTACAGCTCAGGAGTTTATTTCATGGTGTTAAGACCTGTGGAGGAATCTGTCGCCACGGAGGTCACGACTGAGTAATACTCAACAGGTGACTGCATTAAACTTCGGCAGCACCAGCTCGATCAAACTCTCTCTTTGGTCTCTCATCAATTGGCTTAAAGTACAATGCAGGAATCAGAGACGTTGTCTTTTCTTCTCATACACAATTCAATTCAGTTCAGTTAGAAATGTTGGGGCAGACACATGAAGTAGGCTATATATGCAGTAGGATTACATAAAGGAGTTATGTACAAAAAAATCTATTAAATCGATCAATTCGCATTTTAGTCACTGTACATGTATTTTGTAACTTTTCTATGTGTGTGTGTCAGGTATTGTATGATGTGCGTGGCATTCTAGAGAAGAACAGAGACACATTCAGGGATGATATTCTCAACATGCTGAAGGACAGCAGGTGAGAAATCATTCACTTAATTTCTGCTATTTTAAACAATGCTGTGGATCCTATGATCCGAAGTTTTTCCAGCTTGTCATGAGATCAGTCATGCATATACTGTAAATCATACTTCTTATACTGAAAAAAATGGTAACAATAACAAGCACATTTGAGCTTCCATAAGAACCAATGAGGTTCATTCTCGTGTTACGCAGCATGTTTGAGCTAACCCTTGAACTAACCCTTTAAATATTGTATTCGTAACTGTTAAAAATAACAGACTAAGAATAACTAAATGCTGTAGAAGTATTGTTCATTCTTATTTCATGTTAACAATGTAGTTAACTATTGTTAACAAATTAAACTTTATTTTAAAGTGTTACGGCAAAAAAAATAAATAAGGGTAGTTGACACTAAAGATTTTTTCTATATATAGTATCTTTTGATACTAAACCATATCCAAAAACATTACTTTAGGAGACTACTTGGAAAATGTATACTTCTAAAAATGAATTTGTCATATTTTAGAATCAATTTATATCAAATTATCTAGTGAAGGCAAAAGGATGTTTAAAAAACTTTCCCATATACATTCTTAAACATCCAAATACCTTGAAGCAGTTGTTGCTGATCTACATTTCTGCTGATATAAATGATGTCTTTGAGTGATATTTTCTCTATTGTGTGTTTCTCAGACTTGACTTCATCTACGACCTGTTTGAGCGTGTTGGTAGCAGGAGTGGAGACGAGACTTTGAAGATGGGCACTGCCCGCCGCAAACCCACCGTCAGCTCTCAGTTCAGGGTGAGACAGATGTGCCATGTGATGTAACTGAGAGAATCAGGATGATAAGATTGTGAGACACGTGCTCTGTTCCAAAACTTAGTGAGCTGCCTATGTAGGCAACTAAGGCATTGCAGATGTGCTAAAATACCTTGTTTTTACTAAACTCTAGGGCAGGTTCACATCCTTCACATAAAAAGAATGTATTGCGACAAACTCTTTATAAAAAAAATCCAAGATGGCTGACAAGCAAGAAGAATGTACAAAAACATACAGTATTGTATTCACTACTGTAAGATATGTTAAATGATGGTATTTTCTTTTTGTTGAAGCCGTCATTTCAACGTTTTTTTCTTGTAAATAATTGTGTTTAACAGCCGAATTCATGATTGATTCTGCAAAGAAATCTCCACAAAATTTGAGAATCCTGACAATCAAAATTGCCACAAAACTTCGGGCAACTCCCATAAAGCATTGCGAATGATGTAGCTATATATATATATATATATATATATATATATATATATATATATTTTGGATTATCTCATTCACAATGCTTCATGAGATTTTAGTACTTTCACAGTCTTTCACAGTCTTGTCTTTTTTCAGATTGTTTTGCTTTAAATCAATGTTTGTAATGTTTTGATTCACCTCATAGCTGGTTGATTTGGTTCATGGCTTATATTACTTTTTTTATATAAGGCCGCTGAAAAAGAGGGCAGATACTGTTGCACTCTTTTGAAGTCAATCAATCTTTGAATCATCGAGTCCTTTTTGTGTGACATGCAGAATTGCTCCCTTATGTAGAACATTCCAAACCAGTCACTTAAACGGTTTCATGATAGTTAGTATGCTGAAAGAAAGCTGCCTGTGTAGCCAGTAGTCAGCGAAGCAGCTCAGTAAGTTTTGAAATGGAGCTCCTGTGTTCTTGTCTATTCTTGGTGGACATTCAAGGTTATGAGTGCAAACCTTGCAGAAATTTTGTTTATTTTTCTGCACTTGTGTGACTGTGTGTGTACCTTGCATGTGTGTGTTTTGTCCCCTTTGTCTAAGTCCCTGTATATCTGCTGGTTTGCGGGGTTACGGGGCTTTGCATGTCATAACTGCCGTGCAGGGGATTTGGCAGCTGCCCTTGTACTGTGGCTCTTAAAGCCAGGGGATTACCCACAAACCGGGCACAAGGGTTTGACAGGGTCTGTGCATGTTCCCCTGTTCCCCTGTCATTAAAGCCAGCCTGGAGCCTCTCAGTCTGAGACTGTGGGACAGAGTGCCAGGTTGAAGGGTCCTTGGTGTGTCTAGGTAAATATGGGCCCTGTCACTGCCTGTGTTTGCTCTCTTCAACAGGAGATGTGGGACGGACAAGCAAATAGCAGCTCTGGTTGCTGAACTGCCCTTTTGGTGCTGCTACTTTCCTGTGCAGGGGTGTAATTTAGTGTTATTGTAACTGTGTTTCAGGACTCTCTTCATGCACTGATGGCCACTTTAAGTGCCTCCAACCCTTTCTTTGTGCGCTGCATCAAACCTAACATGGAGAAGGTAGGATCGACACATTTTTTGTACCGTCCATATCGCAATCAAACTATATTTACTTTCCTTATTGAGTCAAACAGACAATAAAACCAATCTTCCAAAAGCTTCAATGTCACTTTCAAAGGAATAGTTAATCCCAAAATAAAAGTCTGTCATTAATAATTCATCCTCAAGTCATTGCAAAATGCATCACTTTCTTTCTCCTGTCAAACATTAGCAGTTTTGAATGAATGTTCACTCTGCTCTTTTCCATATAATAAAAATGACCAAAAAAGTCCATACAAATTAAATATAAGTCTTCTTAAGTCTTAAGGTGCAGCCTAATTTATTGTTGTTCGGCAATATTTTGCGGGTGAAATCCAGTCATTTCGGTCAGAATCTGGCATCGGGAGTTTCACTTGAGGACGAAAATGTTCCCCACACACATTTAGCTCACGTTAAAGTTGGCCGTGTGATTCTCACTGATCAGCAGAAAGCTACTTCGAATGAAAGTGTTTTTTGTGTGTGAGCTATGCTTGATGCATCACTACACTATGGCAATGGACCCTTTTCGGCCTGCAAATTGTATAGTAGCTTTGTTTACGGAACCTACCCAAATTTATTCACCAATAACTTTACCTTTCACTGTAGATTGTGAATCATATTCAATATTCAAGCACATCAAGATGTGTTGTGCAACGTATAAAGTAAATAACGTCAAGCAGCGCTGGTTCCTGCTTGTCTCGTAACCAAATATCGATGCACCAAATTTGAATGCAGAAATGCAAATGGGTTTCAAGAGCAATGAAATAAAGACTTTTTGATCCTTGAACATCCACTGCTCACTGTTTTGAAACAAGATACATTTTTGAAGCTTTTTAAAGTGTGTAATGTTGCTTTTAAAGTTAAGAATCAAGATTTTTATTCACCACATAAACAGTTATATACAAAATATAACTTGCAGTGAAATGTTAACCTAGTCAGCTACTTAGCCTGTGCATTCAATGTCTAAAAGGTAAACATTTAAGTTTAGACAAATATAAGAAATAAAATTCATTGATACAATTTTTTAATAATACATTTTAATAATTAATCAATACATTTACCTAGTTTTACTTTTTACATGATATTTTACAGGAAAACATAAAAAACTCATTAAGAAATCATGGTTACACTTTAGTTTAGGGTCCAACTTTCACTATTAATTTAACTAGTTGCTTATTAGTATGTATATTCCTAGGATATTGGCTGTTTATTAGTACTTATAAAGCAGATATTAATGCCTTATTCTGCATGAGCATATTCTCCTTTAATCCTACCCAATACCTAAACTTAACGACTACCTTAGTAACTATTAATAAGAAGTAATTAGGAGTTTCTTGAGGCAAAAGTCATAGTTAATAGTGAGAATTGGACCCTAATCTAAAGTGTGACCGGAATCATTATTAGCAGACTAGTGGCCTCTGCTCATGTTAAAGTAAAAATTCCCTTGCATCACAGAACATTCTGACATCATCTCCATGTGAGAAGCTGTACAGCCAGCAAGTGCTCTGAGTCTGTCCTGTTCTACTCTGTACATAGAGTCTCTTTGTGCTGATCTGCTCAGAACATAACGGCCCATCCCCACTGCCAGCACATTCCTACAGCCCAAACCCGCCTGTGCTGGGGTCAGAGGTCACGGCTGTCTGCTTCAGAGAGGAGAATCATACTCCTGACCTGCAGCAGAGGAATGTAGAGATAATGGCCAGCAAATCACACAGAGCCAGAGGCAGCCTCTACCCTTCATCATATGATACGGTCGAGCTGTAAAAGTGCTCATTTGAGCTCCCATATTACTGGAATTATTATAATTGTATTGATTTATCAAGGACTCTCGTTTCAGCGGGCAGAGGATCGGGTTGGCGCTTCTTTTGGGATGTTGTATTGTGATAACTGTCCTCAGGGAGGGGATCTGTGGTCTCGTCTGGCAATCTGCCTGATCTCCCTCCCTCTGTCATTCCACACCTTTTCTTCTATCATTTATGCCACACAACAGTGATCCCTCGCTCATCTCATCCCACTTCAGGCCCCTTTATGGACAATTGTAATGCTGCATACTTCATGTCCAACCCAAGTTGAATGCCCAAATTACTCAGGGAGACCAGAAATACACCTCAGTGTCCTGACACATTAGCCTGACATGATCATTATAGTTGAGATTCTGCTGATTGAAATGAAGGACAAGGCAAAAGTCAATAGTGGAGCACGCAGTTAAGCTGCACCAGATGTCCAGGCCACCAACAATGAGCCCGCTCCTTAACATAGTCATCAAACGGCCTGATGGGACTGGACTGTGTGGGAGCAGCTGAACACCAGGCACTGACGTTACTGATCCAGCTACAGATCACCACTGAGCATGACGCAACACCTCACACAATACACATAATCAATCCCAGTTGAAAGCTTCATGACTGGCGTTTGGGGTTTCACCCCTTTTTCTGTCCACAGACGTCTTTTGTTTTTTATGTGACAGATCAAAACAAGCATCTACATTATCTCCCCCTAGGTTACGGTTCAAGTCAAATCAAAACAGGCCCTATAAAGATTCCTAGTCTCATTGCACGTTTCATCTGGTTTATGTTATTCTTAAGATACAATGTTTGTCTTCGCAATCCTTCATCAACAACTGAAACATCAACAACTGAAACATCATGTCATACACAGCAAAAATCAGTTTCTTCAGTTTTTTATTTCAGTATTTTGGACTGGTTCAAAATATCAAACTTTCTTTATAACAAAATACTTTTTTTTAACCAAATTAAGATTATGAATAAGAGAATATCTATTAAGTTTATGTATCATACACCATTTAGAATTTTTTTTCTTGTTTGTCTATTTTTCTCACTTTTTTATTATTTGACAATGATATTGAGACACTACTACTTGATAGTGATGAATATATATAACAGTATACAGTTTTTAAGCATAGAACCTCACAAAATGTCTGCATTGAAAATAAAAACATTATTTGCCAATGGGGAAAGAAAAATAAGCTGAAAAAGAAAAACTTAATTTAAGATATTCTCTGATAATAAACCTGGTTAAACATTATTTTGATGGTGCCCTTTAGACATCCTGTTAAATAAAAGTAACATTGCACCTACATGTCAACTAACTCTCATTAGAGTATTAGTTAAGTATTAGTAGACTGTTAGGGTTAGTAGAATAAGGAGTTAGGTTTAGTACAATAAGTGGACATGTCTTTTGGGGACTGTCAAAATAAAGTGTTATCAGATATTGAGCAGACAGTCTACTTATTTAAGGATGTTTATATATTTTAACAGAAAATAAGACAAAAGTACTGATACTAAAAATACTTATAATATACTTAATAATATTATACTGTTAAAATACTTTATTAGAGAGAGAGAGATTATGAATGCTGTTTCTTATTGACTTGTAATAGTGTAATAGGACCAAAATTGGGTATAGCCAGTTGATATCCGTGCTGAAGGACATCTCATTTTATCTTCTTCCAGAACGCAGATAAATTTGATGCAGATGTGGTTCTGAATCAGCTGCGTTACTCTGGAATGCTGGAGACTGTGAAGATCCGTAGAGCAGGCTTTCCTGTACGGAGAACCTTCCAAGACTTTCTCAGCAGGTGAGACACGTGGCCAAGAAACCGTCACAAAACCACTGACAGTCCATCAAAATAAAGTTTGAAGCATGCAAAATCTGTTCCAGGTGCCCGTTTTTTTTTTTTTTTTGGAAACTTAGTTAAAGTCCTTGAAACCATAATGAACAATGCCAGGGAAGTTTTTCTGAATCTGTTAACGTTTGATCAGGACATTGTTCCCTTACAGTAAAATGAGTGAGGTGGAATGTGTTTGTATGTGTTTAAGTTGTGCCCACTTCCTGTGCAGATACACAATGATCCTGAGGGACAAAAACCACACAGCCGACGAGAGGAGGAAATGTGCAGATCTGCTTACGAAGTATGACGTCACAAAGAAAGAGTGGCAGCTGGGAAAGACTAAGGTGCGGTTGCATGGCCAACACATGTTCACACACATAGTTTAAAGTAGAAATATAAATAATCTGTGCTAGAACTCAGTGCAAAAGTAATGACTTTGTATAAGAGCCTCTTTCTTTCTCAGTTTGAACTACTTATCCTTTTATGTAGTCTGTGGGTTGAGCCCTGATATTCATACCTTGTAGTATTGAGAGAGTCGTATACTTGAATTTAAATCTAAAATGTAAAATTCCGGATCTCTGAAATCTTTCATTGAAGTCACAGTTATAGACAACAGTCCTGAAATTTCTACATTTGTAGACAGGATGTCTTATCTTGATGAACATCCAGGTCTTTAGAAGTGCTTTTGTAGCCTCTTCTAGCTTTGTGAACTCAAAAGAAGATATTTTGAAGAAAAATTAGATGCGTAACCAGACAGTTAATGGGTCCTGGAAGTCAATGGGGTCCATCAACTGTTTGGTTACTGACATTCTTCAAAATATCTTCTTTTGTGCTCAGCAGAAGAAAGGAATTCATATAGATTTGGAACAACTTGAGGGTGAGTAAATGATGACAGCATTTTCATTTTTTGGTGAACTGTCCCTTTAACTTACTCCAATTAGATTCACTTACTCTTTCTACACTGCACTGTAAATGATCACTCATTGTCTTCAATAAACTTGTGAAAAGTACAGCTGTTTGTGTGTTATTAATTTAGTCAGATTGTGTTTTTCTGCAATTGTGAGTTAGATAAAGATCAGACCACATTTAATGAGTTATGGTTAGGTTTAGGGTTAGGGTTATGGTTAGGGTTATAGGGTTATAGAGTTAGGGTTAGATTTTTTGAAAGGGTTCACAAATGCATTCTTACCACTATGGTACTCTGAGGGACTTTTTTGTAGTAAAAACGCATATAATACCTCGATATTTACGTCACGGAAGTGTCAAAAGATGCATGGTGCCATTTTCGTGCTAATGTTTGGCAACACATTAATTAGGGGATTTTTTTCTGTCTAGTGGTTTTTTCCCTCTCTTCTCTCTTAATTCTTTCCTCTTTCTTCCTCATACTCCCTCTGCTCTCACCCCCCTAAAAAAAAAAAACCTCTCCACATCTTGGTAAGGAGTTTTGCGCTCCCTCACTTTGCTGAAATGACTCATCTCGATCTAGTCGGCCTGAACACTTTCTGTTCTCTGTTCAACAGTGTCTATTCATTCTTATCTTGTAATCAGTCAATTATTCTCTCTCTCCTTGGTCATTCTCTGCCACACATTAAGTACGACAGTTCAGTCAGGCTGTTTTTACAGTAAGAGGAGCTCTGAGGTTTCTGAGGAACAGGAAGGCACTGTAAATAAAAGACATTCTTGTGTCTTTTGATTCAGACCACTTTTCTTTATATTAATTGAATCCAGCATGCTCTCTGTTATTTCCTTTGGGGTCTTGTGGTGTCTGGCTTTCCTGAGAGCTAGTTTGGGTATCTCTTTATCAGGGGGTCACATTGCCTTAATGTGGTGTTGCCGTGATTACTTGTGTTTGGGTTTGATTTGAAGCAGATAAATTATCTCATAAATCAAATAACTTGATTTAATAAGACAGTGATGACCTGTCAGTGCTCCTTGCGGTCATGAGTTGGTAATTATGAAGGAAAGCCAATTGAAACTAAACGATTAGATGAGTTCAGTACACAGCCCGTACTACGTAATGACCGTTATCGCAAAATAAACCTGGACATGGTCATCAAGATCACTTGCATTCAGCAAGAACACAGTAAATTGATCAAAATTGACAGTTTATAATGTTTATAATGTTACAAAAGATTTCTTTTTCAAATAAATCCGGTTCTTTTGAACTTTCTATTCATCAAATAATCATGAGATTCACCATTTCCACTAAAATATTTAGCAGCACAACTTTTCAACATTATTAATAATAAGAAATGTTTATTGAGCATCAGATCAGCATATTAGAATGATTTCTGATGGATCATGGATTAATGATGCTGAAAATTCAGCTTTGCCATCACATGAATGAATAACATTTTAATGTATATAAAAAGAAAACAGTTTGTACAGTATTTTGATTAAATAAATGCAGCCTTGATGAGCATAAGAGATTTCTTTCAAAAACATTAAATTAATCCTAAAGGCCGCAAATTTTGGATGGTAGTGCATATTAAGATGAAAGGAATTTTGCATTGCATGGAACATAACATCTGAGATGTTTTTAAGGCATAAGTATCTATGATAATTCAGTTATATGGCATATATACAAATATAGTAGTGTAATTTATTATATTTAATAGTCATAAAAATACTTAAACAAAAATGCCATATCATTTAAATTTCATAGAGATTTAAAACCATTTCAGATGGTATGTGCCATGCAAAATAGCTCTGAATTCATCACTGCCTCAATAGACGATTGAATGTAATGCAGTATTTCTCCTTTAGAATGTTGCTTTCCGTCTCCCACACACACATGCATAAAGACACTGAAACAAATGAATTCAGATACACACACTGAACACGCAGACTCGCTCCCTGTTGAATAGAGTCATGCTTTACTAATTGTTTAGCTGTAAAATAGCCTCATTGTTCTGTGTTGGAGTCAGGGCTGGACGGCTCCAATTTGTTCTCAGCACGTCAGAGATCCAATGCACTCAAGGTCAGCTCCTCTAACCTACAGCTTTCACTGCTCTACCAGACTCCACGATCATACTTGTTAAATAGCCTGTTGCCCTAATGCAAGGTAGCTGACGTCCTCATGACAGAAGCTGGGCTGATTGACCCCTCTATGCACAGATCTTATTCCAAAATGCAATTTACCCAACACTGTCCTCTACAAAAGCAATACATGTAGGCTATTTGTCCCCCACCATCACCAATCGGTTATGTTTAACCCTTTCTGAAACGACCAGTGCTGCATCCGAAATACTTCGCTAATACATAGTATATGTAGAAAAAAAAGAGTAGTATGTCCAAATTCATAGTATTCGAAAAACATTTGGCGAAAAGTACTTGGATGACCTACTTCTTCCACCGAGATTCTTAAGTGTGCATTCGATGGACAGTTTACTATCCCATGAGGCCATGGAAGAAGATATATGAATGGCAGTGAATGACTGGTAGGTCACGTGACTGTGACAACGTCAGAATTTAATTCTACCCATATTCATACTACTTTTTTAACGGTTGCGAAGTATAGTCAGATTCAATAAGATCAGAAAGTTTATAGCAGTGGTTATATTGTCACGGGGTGAAGAATCACACGACAAGGAGAGCTCAAGCAAAGTGCCCAGAGAGTGGATTTATTTACAAGGTGAAGAAAACAAAGAAAAACCCGGTGAAGAATGGGGCTGGGTGCTCCGGTAAAGTGCGTGCTCTCTTCCTTGTGGTGCAGCGAGTCTGGGCTGTGCTCCCATGGGAGGCTGATCGGTCAACCGCTGCATGCTTTCTGGAGAAAGATAGAGAACAGGCGTTAGATTTCTGTCTCGTGTTGAGATGTCTCTCCTTTTGACAAAGTCCATGTGGCTTATGTAGCTGCTGCTTGATGGACCGCAGCTGGGGCCGATCAGCCTGTGCCGAGGGCATGCAGGTGCTCCTTGTCTGTTTCCAGGGTGACGTTGATGAGTCCTCGGGGTGCTCGTCACAATATATATATATATATATATATATATATATATATATATAACATATAAACATAAATGAGAGAGAACCATCTTGAAGATCCTGCTTGTTTTCTCCTTTGATGTTGGGAATAGGTTACTTTGTGTCCTTTTTTACTTCATCAGTCGAGAATCTACTCTAAAAAGTTTGTTTAATTTTTACACTCAAACAAATTGAGTAAATTTTAAAGCTGTGAAATCAATGAAATATACTGTATGAATTGAGTAAATGCAAGTAAAAAAATTAAGTAAATCTGAGTAACTGCATCTGGTACATTAACAAATAAAATTGAGTAGAAATAATTTAACATTTAAACATTTAAAAACCAATATTTATATTATGCATTAGCTGTTTTTATTTTATATGCATTGTTTTAATTGAGTACACTTACTCAATTTCTTAAGTGTGTTAAATATATTAATAATATTGAATTAAGTAATTTTTGTGGTTCTTGAAACAGATCTTCAGTTTAATTCTCCATTCTCAAATATTTTGATAGAAAATTTACAAATATATTAAGTTTATTTAAAACAAATAATTGTTTAGTCAAATACTAAATTCTTTTAGTGAAAAAAAACCCCCCGTATATATAACTGTCAATTCTAGACAAAATGAACTGTTGGATTTTTAGTCAATTATTTTGGTATGTTCAACTCAAACAATCAAGTAAATGATATTCAGAGATTTAATTAAGTTAATAAAGTTAATTATTAATATGATATTTACTAAGCCCCTGAATAATTTTTTAGCGTGTACAGAAAAACAATTGTCAGGACTCTGGACCAATGCCGTTGTAGTGCAATGGAGTATTATTAGCAGCTGGGAGAGGAAGATCAGACATTAGGCAGTGCACATGGAGGTTGTTTGATCAGTGTTTACCCATATGTTCCACACATGCTTTTCACGTAGCTATATAAATACAGTCTCTATTAAAAAAAACTGTTTAATGTTTTTAAGTTGGCAGTCAAATCTCCAGACAATGACCTTTGACTGAGTCCGCCATTGCTGTACGTGTTTGGCGGTCCACTATGGTTGTTATCATCGCTCAGGGTCTGTTTTGTTTTATGATTTCATTCAGGAGGGATTGTGATCAGTAGAGAATGCGTGTTCAATACAGGTCCTCTCGAGCGCTGGTGCTGGCTTTTGTTTGTGGTGTTTTTGTGAGTGTCAGATTTGAGGTGGAGGTGAGGGGAGGGGTGCAAGATCAAGAAAGGGGTCTGGGATTGTGTTTCCTTGCTCGAAACAAAGCAACTTGTGTGTAATTATATCCATGCTGATTGTGTGTTGAGGAAGTGTGATCCCTCGAATCGGGGCTCCGTTTTTTTTTGTGCGTGGGATGGGGGAAGGATGTGGACGAGGAAACTTCCTCCTGTGTGTGCGTCTGCAGCTGTGCGTCGTATTTACAGGAACATCTGGGTCGTCGGTTCCAGGAAATCTCACAATGGGCTTAAATCTGAGGGAGGCCATACGTGACACTGTGTGTACGTGTTTATGTTAATTGAAAGGTTAATTGATGTTAATGGTAATACCACCATATACAGACAATCAGCATATGATGTATATTGGATGCTGCTTTGCTGGTGTTCCCAATAGTCTTCTTCACTAACCTAACAAGTATGATGTCCTTGGGCAGCCAGCTCCACCACCATAGTTGACCAGCTAAATCTCAGCTAAAGTTTTAGCTTTACCAATACCGATAGTAGCATGGAAATTCATGTTGGTATAATGTTGGAGATACCTTCCTGCTAAGTTCAGCTCCAACCCGGATCAAACACAACTGAAGCGTGATAATTATAGGCAGGTGTGTTGGATCAGGGTTGGATCTGAACTCTGCAGGTATAGGTGGATCCCCAGAAACAAGATTGGGCTCCCCTGATTTATACAATACAGATTGTTTTAAAACAGCTCCACAGTAATAAACAGCAAACTGACAGTCAATGATACAAACGTCATCAAATATGGCAAATATGGGACTATTTTAAACGGTGCTGTAAAGCGGCTCTAAAAACACAATTTAGTTCAGTTCAATAACAGTGTCAATGCTGCACAAATCATCAATTATGAAATGAATTCTGAACACAAGTGTCATCATTCAGCTCAATTCTGTAAAATGTTTGTCCCTATCCAATAGTGTCAGTGCAGTCACATAAATAATATTACAGAATACTAAGTGTCTTCTAAGCCACAACTGAGCTAGACATAGGTGACAGTGGAAAGGAACCCAAACTCCATCAGATGACAGAAATTGAGAAAGAAAAACATCGTTGGAGGAACCAGGCTCAGTCAAGGGGCTATAGTCCATTACTCTTTGGTATAACACTGTAGTTTATTCTTTTACATAATTTATAGATATATTGATACAATTTATTATGCAGAAATTCACCTTTTTTCAACTGTGTTCCTGAGGTTTCTCTTCTATGAGTCAACATCTGTGAGTAAAGGGTTAAGCTTTCATGTCTCTTGTCTTTTAGAGAGAGAGTGAGGGTGTGGCCTGCTCTTTGGCCGAGAGCCACCCCCCCCCCCCTCTCTCTCTCTCTCTCTCTCTCTCTCTCGCTCCCCCCCTCTCTCTCTCTGTCCATGCACGTCAGTCTGTCTGGAATAGTCAGAGAAGCAGCAGTAACAGGAAATCAGAGCGCTGTGGTTTCAGCACAATGCCAGAGCTCCACAGCTCAGCTCCCTGTAGCCTGTAGCCTGCTGAGAACACTTGGAGACGTGCTCACACCGTCTGGAGAGAATTAACAGTGAATTTACCTAAACCTGCCCTCTTCCCTCTCCCTCTCCTTGTCTTTCCTCTTTGATGCCGTGCAGGTGTTCCTGAAGGAAGCTCTGGAGCAGAGGCTGGAGAAGGAAAGAGAGGAGGTGCGCACAGCGGCTGGTATGGTGATCCGGGCCCACATACTAAGTTATGTGGCAAGGTTAGTGCCGCTTTGTGTGTGTTTGTGCATAAACACGCTTTGTTAAATGGGGCCGTGTGAGTTGCCAAAGACTGTCGTTGTGACTTCTGTTACTTTTTATTGAGTTGAGTGGATGGATTGCCATAATCGAATATGTGAATAAGTTGAAAGTTGCATCACGGAATGATTTACCAGAGCTGTGTGGGTTAGATTCATTATGAAAAGTGCAGGGAAACTAATGAGGGTTATACCATGAAAAGTTATCAAGAGTGTCTTTTCATTGCAAATACTGAACAATAAGCACTACACACACAGGTAAATAAATGTACATGCTGTTTATTCATAAATCAGTCAGGTTTTTACAAGTTTTGAGAGCTGTTGATCAGGGATTGAATGTTGGTTTATTGTACTTGCATACTGTACATGGTTTATTGTACGTTATCTGTAGAAAAATAAACAGATAACCTGTTAAACATGAAAGTAATATGCAATCATTTAAGACATTTCTCCTAATATAGAACCTCTTTGGCACAAAGGGTTCTATAAAATTGAGTCAAAAAACCCTAGGGTTCTATATAGAACCTTTTTTTTAAGAGTGTACTGTGATGCTATAGTAAAGTATGACACATAAAACATGACAGAAGTCAAAATAGCAACCTCTGTTAAGTGTCTGTTGAGACACTATTTTGGTTCCTGGGCGATTAGTGTTCATATACACCTCTGTACTGATGTTATTTATGATGTATTAAGTCTCTGTCTCGCCTTAATTTTGCATAAAGTTCAACTCCCACAAATCCTCAGTCCAGCATTGCAGGTCACATATGAGATTTTTCTGATTTAGGTGGCCTATATGTATGAGAACTGTGGCACAGTTACTCAAACAGATCAAACACAGATATTTTATTATGACAGACAACTTCATAGCCAGAGTGTTGTATATTAATAACCGTCTTTCATATTTGTGATTGAATATTTTGAATTGTATGGCTAATTGCTTTTTAAATGAGTTACTGATGTATTATTGACACAGTTGTTATATCGAGTAATTGCTATAATACTCATAATTATTATAGTTGAGAATCCTTGAGGGCTTGCTCTCTAATGTTGTAATTCTTCTTCTCTCAGAAAACACTATAAAAAAGTCCAGACCAGCACCATCACAATCCAAAAGAACTACCGCGCTCACTTCTGGAGACAAGCTTTCCTGCGCTTCCGCTCTGCTGCCGTGGTTCTCCAGAAACACCTCCGTGGACAGATCGCTCGGCAACTCTGTCGCCAGCTCTTGGAGGAGAAACAGAGGAGAGAAGAGGAGGAGAGAATCAGAAGAGAGGAAGAAGAGAGGAGACGTCAAGAGGAGCTGAGGAGACTTGAGGAAGAGAGACGAAGACAAGAGGAGGAAAGGAAGAGAGAGGAGGAGGAGGAGAGACAGAGGCTTCAAGAAGAGGAGGAACGGGAGGCTTTACGGATACAGCAGGAAGAGGAAGAGTTGAACAGGAGGCAGGAAGAGCTCAAGAGCAAACAGATACTGGAGGAAAGAGAGGCAGGGCACAGCAGGTAAAACACGATCTGGGCAAATGTTTGAATTTTAATTTAGGTCAACCAAAATCTGTGTTGGCTGATGGACTGTGCTCTTAATCTACTCTGTCTAAAAGGATTCTCTCCTGTGTTTTTCTCATGTTAGGAGTTTAGTGGGGAAAAATCATCACAACCACAAGGTATTATTTCTATTGGATTTGATTTAATATTCCTATGGGAGAGATTTCAAATCTGGAAAGGGGATATCTCTTGTATTTGGCCTAATTCTCTATCTTCACTTACAGAAAGTCTTTGGCAATTACATGGTACTGTTCTATATGGGTCAAAAAGGCCTCTTGGAAACCTTAAGTAGGTTGTAACCATAGTTTAACTAAAATGCTTCACTGCTTATTAATTTTTATATTATTAAAACCATTTATTTTTATAATAATTATATTATATATTTATTTTGTTATAAATTATATTTAACACCATATACTGTATATATCACAAACAAAAGATCAGATAATGTTAAATTTTTAGGACATTGCGAAGTTAGTTCAGGTTATGTGGTGCAACTCCCAAAAAATGTAATGATATTTATGGATTAAATTAATTATTTATATATAAAAAAAAATTACCTTGAAAATAATAAAGATGTCTACACCAGCATGTGTGTAACATGTAAGGGAAAAAATGATAGTCACACTACATGACATTAAACTTGATTTTTAAAACATTGTTTATAGCTTATCATGAACACTCTTATATGTCATTGACCTATATACCAGATTGCTTACCATATTCATGTTCTGTGATGTTTACATAATACCAAAGCGAGTTCCCTGGAATAAAAATGCTGAATTGACAGAATGAACTGTATATTATTGGTGTGTATCATCACTATCCCTCCACCATATTCCAGACGGACGTGTCCCACAGCCTGTGCCAGTACTCATCTGAAGAGGAGAGTCGTCAGATGGAGGAGATTCTCCGGTTGGAGCGAGAGATTGAGCGGTTGCAGAGACAGAGAGACGAAGGGGTGTCCTTGCTAAACGACGGCTCCAGAGACGATCTGCGGCAGAAGAGGGACGCCGAGATCTACCGTCTGGAGAAAGAGGCTTCACGTGTGGCTACGGAGTTCCTGGAGATGCTGGACTTCGGAGGCTTGGAGCAGTCACTTTCCAGCGAGGAGAACCTTCACGACCCCTCTGAGACAACCGCGCCTCTGGCCGAGGAGGAGGTGGACGAAGGCTTTCACGCAGGACGACGAGTGTATTCCCCTCCGTGACTTCCCTCCCCCGGCTGCCATGCCTCAGGACAAAGAGATTCTCTCCAGTCTTCCGCCTCCACCGCCCGCCTTTGCCGAAGGTCTTATGGCCACTTCCTCACCTGCACGGATGGAGCGGCCGAAATCCAATTCCTCCATCAAACAAAACAGACTTTCAGACATTCCCCCGCCTCCATCTACAGCTCCACCCCCACCTCCACCTTTAGCTACACCCCCTCCCCCACCTGTACCGGCACCAACCAAAGAAGACTATGGATTGGTGTATAAAAACAGGATGATGTTAACAGAGATTGTGCTGCCGGTGGAGGAGACCAGCTTCAGTATTCTTCCCGACACGGAGTCAGACTATGACCAAGAGGAGTTTGAGGAGGCATTGGGGAGCTGTGGGGATGCAGGAAGTACAAATGATGGACACCTCACTGATGAGGAAGTGCTACGCAAATCTTCCTGTACCTACAACAGCACAGACTCATTTAGGGGAAGCTCAGACTCAGTGAGTTCAGTCTTTTCACACTTAAACAGAAAACTGGAAATCACATTCAATTTTAAAGGGATAGCCCTCCCAAAAATGTGAATTCTGTCATAATTTAATCACCCTCATGTCGTTCTAAAGCTGTATGAATTGCTTGCTTCTGTGGAACATAAAATAAGATATTTTGAAGAATATAGGAACCAAAACTGTTTGGTTACCAACATTCTTCAAAATATCTTCTTTTATGTTCCACAGAAGCAAGTAAGTCATACAGGTTTGGAATTGAATAATTGTGATTAAATGATTGGGTGAACTAATTAGTTAATGGGTTGTCTGAAAAACTAATCCACTAGTTGATCTAGAGGTTTTGAATAATTAGGCTGATTGAGGATCATGACCAGATCAGATGAGTTTCATATGGGCCGTTCATGGCTAACATTAAATTTTTTTTTAAAAAATCAGCGTTTTAAACATTTGATATCACAAAATGGTCATTGTTCTCACAATGAATGGAGACCTACACTGTAAAAAATATCTCAAAATTTACGGTACAAATACGGTTGCTTTGGTTGAAATTGAGCGTAATAAATGCGGACAATGTTTTGGTATTGCGGGATGGTATATTGCTACATGTTTATTTTATAACTTATAACTATGAATTTCATTTACCTCATATTTTATTTATGCATATGTGTAACTTATATAATTTTAATTTACCAATTTGCCTTAAAATGTACTGATGACCACCATAATAATACAAGTGATAAAACAAAAAAAAAAACATAAGATGAATCAGAATCCATAGTAAATGGCCTGTCCATAAAACATGGCCAATGCCATGTAAAATTACATAATGTATAATGTTAAACCATTTAATAATTTAGCCGTATATTGTAAGTTCTCTTTGATGTTGAGTCTGTCTACTTTATTACAAAGTCACTGCTCGGGTTGCCATAGAGGCGGCGCTTTAAAGGGCATGACTTTAAAGACAACATCTCAGCATGTTTACAGTTTCACTGTATACTTCCATTAGCAGTCACTAAACATTTACATCAAGTTTGCTAACCTTTGTGGCATCGCCAGCGGTCACTGTCACTCACGTCGCCTGTCATTTAAAATGAGTGACTTCCAGTTGAATTTTCACTGCAAAGTGTGAACGCCTTGTAAGGAATTTGGCATGAAAGGATTAAGCATTTCGTCATGTTTATACTGTACAGTTCAGTGTCAGGGTAGTGAGATCCGGTATTGCTTAGAGCAAAACAGAAACACTCAGCACATTGCCCTAATTCTTTTAAACTTGTTATAATGCAATAATGAATGCTTCTGCTCTTGCTAAATGCTTTATTGATGTGGATTTCTTGTATCTACTCATGTTTTATTTGAGGGGGGTTATCAGGTGCATATGATTTGGTATATTTATTAAGTCTTTGTCTCTCGGGGTATTCCCATAATGTGCAGCTATTATCCAATGCCTGTTACAACTGCTCCAAACACAGTCCTGCAACAGCTTGATTGTTGACTCTCAGAGAATATTTGAACACAGAAACTTGATTCGGGTTATGTTTGGGTGTAATATGAAACTTGACATGACAGTTAACAATTGGAGCACATTTACTGATGTCATGCTCTTTTTGTTTGTATTGACTAGTAGGATTAGACAGTGAAATGCAGATGTCCTACCGCAGCAAACACAAAGCGCTCGGTTACAGAGTAAAGAAGAGATATTTAATAAAAACATGCAAATGTTTTACAGAAGTCACTTATGCTCCACAAAGCTGCATTTAGTTAAACAAAACATAGTAATATTGTGAAATGGCATTGAATTTTAAAATGGCATTTATTCCTGATGGCAAGGCTGAATTTTTAGCATCATCACTCTAGTCTTCAGTCACGTGATCCTTCAGAAATCGATGTTGATAATAATAATATTATCTTAGTATAATTATCATAATATATTATCAATGTAAAATTATCAATATTATTATTAGTTGTGCTGCTTTATAAATTTTGTGGAACCATTTCAAGATTTTTTTAATGTATAGAAAAGAACAGCTTGTATTTGAAACAGCAATATTTTGTAACATTATAAATGCCTTACTGTCACTTTTATTAATTTAATCCATCCTTGCTGAATTAAAGTATGAATTTCTTTCATTTCAAAAAACGGACCACAAACTCTTGAACTGTAGTACGGTACATTTGAAAGCCCTTTATTGACATTCAGACTCTTTTTTATTTTTCCCTCAGTTCATGGACAGTAATGATGAGAATGATGGATATGTGGACACAGATGAGGAGGTGTCAAACGGTAGAGTGCATCTGCTTAATGGAAGTGGACCTCCTTATTTCCACAGCTACCTGTACATGAAAAGTGAGTGTTTACCATTTACTTGCTTTTTCAGCTTATGTCTATTGAATAATATTGCTCAAACTGAACTTTTAAAGGGATAGATTGTAGTGAAAGATTAATATTTCATTGTTCTGTTTCTTATTTTTCATCTTTAAGGTGGGTTGATGATCCCGTGGCGCAGGCGCTGGTGTGTTTTAAAAGACGAGACCTTCATGTGGTTCAGGGCAAAGCAGGACTCTCTCAAGTCAGGCTGGCTGTACAAGAAAGGTGGAGGGATGTCCACTCTGTCCCGCAGGAACTGGAAGATGCGCTGGTTCGTCCTTCGAGACTCTAAACTCATGTATTTCGAGAACGACAGTGAGGAGAAACTGAAGGGAACCATCGACATCAGAGCTGCCAAGTAAGAACTCAGTGTGCAATGTAAATGACGATACTTAACTGCTGTATCTGGCTGTCTGCCTAGTGTTTACAAGCAAAGTACCAATTGACCAGTCCAGTGTCCACCGCTACTGTTGCATTTGTAAGTTTTAATGTTCATAGACTGACGGTCTGTGATGTTTCACGCAGGGAGATTGTGGACAACCATGAGAAGGAGAATGCGCTGAATATCGTGACCGGGGACAGGACTTACCAGATCTATGCAGAATCCCCCGAGGATGCAAGGTACATTTCAAAATCTGTATTTATTTCTTCAGTGTGCGTTAACTTTCATATTCATCTGTTGTGCCCCCCTGTGGTGTAATATAACTTTCATATAGTCGTTAATAGCTAACATGGTCTAATGCTTCATGTCTGCATGCTTGTGTTGCAGTGGCTGGTTCAACGTGCTGAGCCGCGTCCACAGTGCCACTCCAGAACAGCTTCTGCAGATGCAGCACGAGCAGGCCAACCCCAAGAACGCAGTTGTGAGTGTTCACACTAATCTAACACTTTCAGCACCTTTATGTGTCATAGAATATGGTATTTATATGTCCTTTTTATGATATTTCATCCTCAGGGAACACTGGATGTTGGGCTTATCGACTCTGTATGTGCTTCCGACAATCCAGACAGGTAATGCATGATATCACGAGTGTTGAGCATATAGCATTATTCCAGAAAACAGAATATTTTCAGTCCCACTTTATATTAAGGGTGTTTAACTACTATGAACTAACATTTAGATTAATCATTTGATGCAATGCACTTATTGTGTACATATATGTTTTTACATTGTACTGTTTTTACATTGTATTGCACCCTTCCCTTACCCCTTAACCCACCCTTAAACGTAACCATACCATCAAACCTGTCCCTAAACTTACCTGTATCCCACCTCAATAGCAGCAAAAGTGTATCTAACAATTTATTTGATGTAAGTACATAGTAGTTTAAGACACCTAATATAAAGTGTGACCATATTTTTTATATTGTCCATATTACGTGCATTTAATGCATTAATTTGTAACATTTCATTTTGTTTTAAATAGTATTTGTGTTTATGGTTGTACAGTGCTGTACTCATACAATTTTTTTCCCTCAGGCCAAACTCATTTGTTATAATCACTGCTAATCGCGTGATCCATTGCAACACTGACACACCAGAGGAAATGCACCACTGGATCGGCCTCCTCCAGAAGCCTAAAGGAGACTCGAAAATAGACGGCCAGGAGTTCATAGTGAGGGGTGAGTCAGACCGGTCTGTACAGGATACAAAGATTTACCAGCACTGTACTTGCTACATCATTGTGGTCATGATTAATCATTCAACGAAACGGATGCTATTTGTGTGCTTCATACACTACTGTTTAAAACTTTAGGATCACTTAAGATTTTTGAAAGAAAGAAATTAATACTTTTATTCAGCAAGGATCCAAAGTGACAAAAATCTTTTTTCTACAATATGAATGCCTTTACTATAAAAAACAAAACAAATACTGTTCTTTTGAACTTTTTGTACATCCAAAATCCATCACAGTTTCTTTTCTCAACATTGATAATAATAAGAAATAATTTTTAAGCAGCAAATCAGCATATTAGAATGATTTCTGAAGGATCATGTGACACAAGATTTGCACTTTGTAAAGGACTTTGTGATTTTATCTGTGAAAAGTGCTCTATAAATAAACTTTACTTACTGAAGACTGGAGGAATGATGCTGAAAATGTATTTTAGTTATATATTTTATTATACTTTTGATCAAATAAATGCAGCCAACATGCAAAATACAGCTTTCAAAAACAAAAAAAAATCTTACTGACCAAATGTTTGAATGGTACTGTACATTTGTGTAAAAAACTATTCTGTAAACAATGCTAATTTTTGCTATGTGTTTCTATTGACTTTTTTTTAAATGCATCAGCAAAAAATCCACTTTTTTAATTTTTTGTTCTTTGTTATAATATTTGCAAATATACAGTACATGTTTAAATGAAAATTGCATTTTGTCTTAATTGTCTCTATTTTTGTAATATACTATAGATATCTGTAGATTTCAGTTGTTATATTATTAAAATACCTAATAAAATGAATGTCAACTCTGTTACCATTATATTTTCCTTTTTTTGAAATGATAAACTAATCTATAACTATTGACTATTCATTAAATAATAATTTTATAGTCACTAAAATACACACTTTATGAATCTTAATCTTCTCATACTCTAATCGATTGTAATTTCTTCCTCCCTCAATTTTTCCATAAGGTTGGCTGCATAAAGAGATGAAGTCCAGTGGGAAGAGCACGTCTCTCAAGCTGAAGAAACGTTGGTTTGTTCTGACCAATAACTCACTGGATTATTATAAATCATCAGAGCGCAGTGCCTCCAAACTGGGAACACTGGTGCTCAACAGCCTTTGCTCGGTTGTTCAGCCTGATGAGAAAGTCTACAAGGAGACAGGTGAGAGAACAAGGTTTCTGATTGATTGATTGATTTCTTTGAATTTTTGTTAGACAATTTCAAATGCCTCCGGTTGTCCACAGGTTACTGGAACATAATAATCCATGGGAGAAAGCATTCTTACCGCCTCTACACTAAACTACTGAATGAAGCCATGAGATGGGCTTCAGCCATTCAGGTGGCCATCGACAACAAAGTTCCCATAGAAACACCTACCCAGCAACTCATCCGAGATATCAAGGTACATTCACCTTAAAATATCTAATTGAATTCATGGTCCCTTGTAGAGTGAGGTCTTTAATCTTATTAACAATCCTGTTTCAGTTGTGGAAGCCGATACCTCTCAAGCCCCGGCAATCCCTCAGGGTCAAAAACTGTAGTGTTAAGTGAGGTACACGGATGATGAGTGCTCTGTGTGCTGTTCACTCAGACTGTTTTCTCTTGTTTTTTCTAACTTAATTCTGTTTGATTATTTATGAGTGCTTTCGTTCCACATCTATGCAGGATATTTTCCTATAGTGATTTTGAATTGTTAACGGTGTACTAGTCATTTTGGTTTATGATGTGCTGAACGTCATACTGACACCTAGTGGCGTGGAGGCTCAAAATAAAAAAGTTCAGTTACCAGTGCCATTGTAAAAGTGTGTTATTCAATGGCAGTTATGATTAATGTATTTCTTGAGAAAAAGTGTACAGTGACATGTGAATAAGTGAGTAGTATTCAATTGAGTGCAGCTTTATTATGCTAGAAATCCAGATAACACCAGATTTTGATAACTGGTTTTACATGTCATCTGGTTAGATGGACTGCTAGCTAGTTGAGATCCACCTTTTCAGCTAGTCGACCTGAGGTGGTTAAATATGTTGAGGTGGTAATTTAAGCTTGAACTGGTTTACCATCTTTGACTGGAATGACCTAGTTTATCAAGCAAAAAACGGCAAAGCTCAAAAACCTTTTGTCACTTTTGTGTGCTGTGTTTCCACCTGCAGTGATCTGTGGATGTACATTGTGTTGTATGAGTACATAAAGCCCTAATGCCACTGTTGTTTTTGATGGTGGTGCAGGAGAGCAGTCTTAATGTGGAGGCTGTGGAGCAGATGTACTGGAGGAACCCCATCCTGAGATACACACAGCACCCGCTGCACTCGCCGCTGCTACCTCTGCCATATGGAGAGGTCAATGTCAACTGTGAGTCTCTCCTTTACACTGATCCATTTTCCTGTTTTTTGTTTTAACTCAAACTAAAACTATTGCTGTTTGAGCTGCATTCATGTAGCTCATAAACTAATTAAAGCATCTGCAAAATGTATAAATGCAAGTTTAATATTTGAAAATGTTTTCGTAATAGATGAAAAACTTTAGAAACGGAAGTTCCTAAAAGTTTTAGAAACTTTAGTCTTGTCAACTAACTTTAAAAAAGTATTCAAATGTCTAAAACTGAAATAAAAATAAGTTAAAACTCATAGAAATATTTAAAAAAGACAAAAGAGACAATACAATTGCTATAACTTAAAAATAAATTATTATATACTATAATAGTAGGCTATATAAATAGTTTTAAAATAATACTGTAGACCATACTATTTCTATTGTTAGTATTACTATTGTTAAATTTATGTTCTGGCTTTTATACAATTTTTGACATGCTGTTGATTACCACAGAGCATATTTTTTTTGCTGTTGATTAATTCATAAATATTTTGTAAAAGCAAACGTGTCTATGGGTCAACACATTCCAGAAATTTCATGCAAAAGACTGTTTTAAAACACTTACATTTAACATATACAAATGAAAATTCTACAGTGTGACCAATTAGTTTTAAAATATTAAAACGACAAATATTAAAAAAGTAATTTTTGATATATAGTTTAATATATGTATTTTTTTAATTAAATAAATTGCAAGTTTTTCATTGAAGGGCATAAAAGCTGCATGTATACTGATTATCCCAGAATTTAGAATTTTTTATTTTTATTTATCATTGCATGTTTTACAAACTGATAGACAAAAGTATTTTCTGTGGGAATTGACAGCAGGTCGTTTAATAGAGCTTAACATTTATTAAAACCTAGACCCCTTAAATATTCGATTCAAACTGCAGTCTCCTGTTCACACGGATCATATATTTTGGCCCTATTGTTGAATTGTTGTTGATTAATTTTTTCAGTGACGCACATTTTTACCCATTGAACTTTGGATTGGTGGAATGATGGATTTAATCCCTTTGTCTGTGTCTCTTTCTCCATCTGTCTCCGCTTCCTGTCCTACTTCCTGCAGTGCAAAAGGAGAAAGGCTACACCAGTCTGCAAGATGAGGCGGTCAAGATCTTTAACTCATTACAGGAGATGGAAGCTGTGTCAGACCCAATGCCCATCATTCAAGGCATCTTACAGACATGTCAAGATCTGCGGCCGCTCAGAGATGAAGTCTACTGTCAGCTGATCAAACAAACCAATCACGTGCCTCAGCCCAACAGCCCCGCCAACCGTTCACACTGGCATCTGCTCACCTGCATGAGCTGCACCTTCCTGCCCAGCCGGGGCATCCTCAGATACCTCAGATTCCACCTGAAAAGGTGTTGTGGCTACTCCTTGAATGTGACATACTTTCATACTGTTAAATAATAAATGCCATTTTCCAATTAAATTTAGTGTTCTAATATGTATATTAAGGTTTGTGGTGAACTTTGAGAAGAAAATTGAGGAAATGGTAGAAATAACATCCTGGCCTGAGCCTTTGTACCTCCACCTTTGTAGCCAAAATAATTAAATTCATTGCATCCTCCTAAAAGTATAACAATGACTTGGTCCATCCTGGCTTTGTCTTGGGTGGTCTTATGTTGACAGTTTAATCATTTGTAAAATCGGGATCTGCATGAATTATGTAAATGACATATTTTGGATACAAAATATTACAATTTTGCTGTAGGCCAGTGTGTTTCCATCACTTTGCACTACTTGCTATTTGGTTTATCTGTTTAATAACGAAAGGATCACAAAAATTGAGTTTTTTACCTTAAGGACATTTTTTAGCAGTATAACTTTAGTATTATTTATATACTGTTAAAGTATTTATTAATATATTTATTTGTTTCAGTTTATTATTTTCTTTTTAAAATAATTTTATTTCCATTTAACTGTAGTCATTTTAGTTTTTCATCTTAAATATTTCAGTTAATTTCCAAGGAAACATTTCTCATTTTTGTTCAAGTCTAATATTTATGTTTTATTTTATTTCAGGTAACAATGACACTTATTCTGACCACATCACATTTTGTATTTGGTGATATTCATATTTTCTGATATCGATCACTTCTTAGGATAAAGGAGCTGTTCCCTGGAACAGAAATTGAGATGTTCGCTGTGTTCATTGGTGAGTCGCTGAAGAAGACAAAAGCGCGGGAGTTTGTGCCTTCACAAGACGAGATTATCGCCCTCCTGAACAGACGAGAGATGACGACGACTGTTTACTGCCATGGTGGAGGTTCCTGCAAGATTTCTATCAACTCTCACACTACAGCAGGAGAGGTGAGGGATGCTAACAGCCTGCAAAGCACAGCCAAACTGCAAAAACAATGCAATGCAATAACCTAGTGTTTTAAGAGAGTAATTAGATATTAGTTGATTCAGAATGAAACCACTGCACCCACACAAGTAATCACAAAAATCATGCAATTATAAAACAAACAGTTATAAAAAAAATTTTTGGCTCTGGCAATCGATGGGGAAAAGTCTTCCTGTGCCTTACAACGAACTAAAAACAGTGTGGATGAACAAATATTCCTCTTATTCAGGATTGCGTGGTGTAATATTGTGATGGTGAAGTGTTTCATTTCTTTTCTGTGTGTAGGTGGTAGAGAAACTGATCCGAGGCTTGGCTATGGAGGACAGCAGGAACATGTTTGCTTTGTTCGAGCACAACAGCACGATCGACCGGGCCGTGGAGAGCAGGGTGATTGTGGCCGATGTGCTGGCCAAGTTTGAGAGGTAAAATTACACCTCAAATGTGCTGCACCTATTCACTCAGAAATTAAACTCCGTTCCTACAAAACACTGCCAAGCGTATGTGTCATCACTTGGTTAATAAAGTAGTAATGCATTAATAACATCCATAAAACCTTTTAAACCAATGTGAAATCGTGTATTTAATGAGTAGCACACAAAAATGAATGTTTGTTGTGGTGGTTGTTTCTCAGGCTGGCAGGAAGTGAGGTGGAGGAAGATGGCCCATGGAAGCTGTACTTCAAACTGTATTGTTTCTTAGATGTGGAGAGCATGCCCAAGGAAGGAGTAGAGTTTGTCTTCATGTTTGAGCAGGTCAGTTATTTATAGTTTCACTATAGTTTGAGGAGGTGTGTTATACCTGGAGAAACTACCTAAACTAACTAATATTGACCGTTCATCTCAAAGGCAGATTTAGATTTTATATTTATGTTTTCCATTTTAATTTTAGTTTAAATGTATAGCTTTTATTTTCTTTTGTTATTGTCATTTTTATTATTATATAAAAAAAATAAGTTTATCTTATAGTTATAGAAAGTCTAGTATGTATTTTATTTTTATTTCAGCTTTATGAGACACATTCTTAAACATTCCTAAATCAAGATATATTAAATTGAGAAGCAAATGACATAAGATATTAAGTCTTGTTTTCTTAGAAATGTATCAAATTAGGTGAATTTGTGCTTAAAACAACCAGAGCTGGGTAGATTACTTACAAATTGTTTACCTACCCACTGACTCCTGATCAGTGTGATTGTTTACTGATTCCAAATTACATACATTGTCGTAAGGGATGTAATCTATTAAATTACACATTTAAGATAATATAATCTGACTTCTTTTTGATTACTTTACCTTTTTTTATATCAAACTCGTATCACATTGATTTGAATAGAATAATCTTGTACCATATTGATATAAAAATAAAAAAGAGAAAAAGAGAAAGAAAATATATTCCCTTCTTTGTTGTCAACAACATGAAGTGAATTAAATATTACATAACATCAGGGTTTCCCAGAATGGGGTTTGATGGAACTGCAGCGGGGTCGTGAGTTTAATTTAAAAGTACTTCATTTTTGGAATCTGATTATGTAATCCAGATTACATGTAACCTGTTACTACCCAGCACTGAAAACAACCTGCCAGTGGGGGAAAAATGATTACTGTAAAGCCGTAGCTTTAATTAAGTTTATTTTTCTCAATCCATTGGCAGATATCGTTTTCTTTTTTTGAAGCGCAAACACAACCCATTTTGTAAAACATTTTTCCCAAAATGTTTTTTTGCAATGTTCAGAGGAAGTTAGATGTGAGTTTTGTTCTCATTCATCTCTCCAGGCTCATGAAAGCTTAATAAGCGGTCACTTTCCTGGCCATGAGGACACCCTTCAGCACCTGGCTGCTTTACGTCTGCAGTACCTGTCTGGGGATGTGTCTCGGGTGAACTGGAGCTTGGACAGCGTCTACCCCACTGGCCGTCTGCGCAACCGCATACTTCAGTTCACCAAAGTAGGAGGAGCAGCTGGACCGGGACAGACCCTAGAAAGGAGGAGGACGAGCTTCCTGGACGGCACGCTGAGGCGTGGACTCAAGACGGGCACTATGAAGAAACAGCGCAGCATGCAGGAGGAACAAATGATGGAAATGTGGATCAAGGAAGAGACCTCAGCCACCAGGGCCAGTATTATGGAGAAATGGAGTCGACTGCATGGTCTGGATCAACACCAAGCCATGCTCAAATATATGAACATCATTAAAGAATGGCCTGGGTATGGATCTACGCTGTTTGATGTGGAGGTAAGCACTTAAGATGAAACAAAAGATTACTACAACATGGGTTCGATGGAAAATTTTGAAATGCAAAAACGTAACTAAACATAAAATTCCCTCGTGCCAGTAAAGCACCAACAACTTTTATTCCCTTTCACACAAATAATTAGACCATTGATTAATAAAGACTTATTTTTGCGTGATTCCTTGCACAATACTATGCTATGACCTCAGAGCACTTTTAACATAGTGCATGATCTGTACATTTGGACATTTCCTTAACATAACCAGCTCCATATTGATGACTTTTTCTAGGAAACTTGCTCAGTAGCTCACCTGACTCAGCATTGCATTTGTAATGCAAAGTTCTCGGGTACCCATGGAACACGAGTCTAAATGGCATGGTTGCTTCAGCAAATGCATTTTTATCTTATCGTTTGCTTATATTACCTCTATCAGGTTAGGGTTTAGGGTTTAATGTAGTAGATGGAACATTATTTTCAAACATGATAGAGCATTAACCTTTTAGCGCTAGTCACCAGACATTTAATTGCTGAACTTCTGAATTCGCATTCATCTGTTTTGAGTAAAACTGGATGTGCTTTTAGCGCCACTCATTTCATTGATTCACTTTGAAAGTGCCACAAAACATCCCATGAAAAAAGTAACGCAATATCATTTTGCTTGTTTTGGGTTGGATGATTACATTTAGTGAAATGGTTTAAAACTCCTTATCAAGCTATCCACTTCTCATTGGCAGTCGTGCCCTAATGGTTAGAGAGTGCGTATTTGTGTGTGTTCACTGCTCACTTCTAATGTGTGTGTTCACTGCTCACTTCTAATATGTGTGTTCACTGCTCACTTCTAATGTGTGTGTTCACTGCTCACTTCTAATGTGTGTGTTCACTGCTCACTTCTAATGTGTGTGCACTAACTTGGATGGGTTAAATGCAGAGGACAAATTCCGAGTATGGGTTACCATACTTGGCCTTCACATCACGTAACTTTATCAACAAATAGATAAGTGCTTTTTTGAGGAAAAATTGATTGGTGTGTGAACGGAGAATGGTGTGTTATGCATTTGCGAAGGTGTTCTTTGGATGTTCTGGGTGGTTGCTTTACTGTCTCACACCCAGATAGTATCTGGATAGTGTTTCTATAGTCTAATCTGACATTTGCTGTGATTCTGTGTGCAGTGTAAAGAAGGTGGTTTCCCTCATGACCTCTGGCTGAGCGTGAGTGCCGAGAACGTGTCTGTGTATAAGAGAGGAGAGGCCAAACCTCTGGAGACTTTCCCCTACGAACACATTGTCTTCTTCGGAGCTCCTCTTGCCAGCACATACAAGATCACAGTGGATGGAAGAGACATGTTTTTTGAGACACCTCAGGTAATCAAATGTCATTTTAAATGGATAGTTCACCCAAAGATGTCATCATTTACTCATCCACATGTCGTTCCAAAGCTATAAGACTTCATCTTCAAAACACAAAGGAAGATATTTTTAATGAAACCTGAGAAATTCGTTCAGAAAAGTTCATTACACCAAAATGTTGATGCTTCATAAAGTTCATAAAGACGTAGTAAACTACATCTATATGAATCGAGCATTTTAATCCAAGTCTTCTGAACAGACACAATTACTGAATGAACAGCTTTAATGTAGACTTTTATTCTCAAATAAACATTGATCAACACATCAAATATGGTCAACAGAATCTCAAACGTACTTGCTTGATGCGCGAGAACCAATGAGGTTTGTTTTTGCCTGTTATGCAGTCCGTTAACCATATTTAATGCGCTGTATACATGGACTTGGATTAAACCCCTATATTTAAAATAATTGCGTATAATGTCTCTTCATGAGCTTTTTTAATCTTCAAAGTTTGGTGATGATGACAGAATTTTCATTTTTGGGTGAACTATCCCTGTAAGAATACATAATCAACATATAATTGAATTGAAGTGTTCACTGTGTTTAAACTGTGGCTTGTTTCAGGTTGGAGAGATCACCAAAATAATGAAAGCCTACATCAACATGATAGTTAAGAAGCGATGCAGCGTCAGATCAGTGGCCAGCTTTGGGAGCAACTGGATCAGGTGATGAGTCCTGACCAATCACAGTCAAGATGCTAGAGATTTCCTTCTCATTGATGGAAAAAAGAGCTTAACAGCAGGGATACGGATTGGCGAATATAAGATGATGATACAGGAACCAGTGAGAAGACAAACATCATTTCAAAATCTGCATATGTGTAGACAACCACCCCACTAATAACGTATCATATTTAATGATTAATATACAGTTATGTGAGGTGGGATTTTGGACCAATGAGATTTCAACAGAATGTCCTGTAAATCATCACAGTTGAGTTTAGCACTTGTTCCTTTACCCCATCACGTCTGGTTAGTATGTGGTGCAATGCTAGTTAACCAGCAAATGTTCATTGCCAATACCTCAAAGTCCTGAATGCTTTAAAATGCTCCTTTCTGGTTTTCGGATTTTGGCCATTTTCAGTTTTGAACACTCTTTGAAGTGAAAAGATCCAAACAGGGTCTTAAATGTTACAAACAAAACAGTGTTTTGTTGAGAGCTCTCAAAGACTCATAGCCTGAAGTGATTGCACACGTTGAAAGTGTCAACAGCCATGTTAAAACGTGTCCATTTGCCTGACTCCTCACAAGAGCTGGTTTGTGCAGAGATTGCTTTCTGTTACTGCTTATCTGTTACTGAACCTTCACTCAGGTTCCTCGAGTTGAAAGAATGAGAAAAATGTTTTCTGCCTTTATGTCTTGCCAATTTCATTTATGCGTTCTCTTATGTATTGTGCATAAGGGGCCATTCACACAAAATGTGTTTTTGCATTCCACTGAGCTGCTTTTCCATTGTAAACGCACTAGATGGATGTGCTTGGCCATTCGGTCAATTTGCATTTAAAAAACGCAATACGCAGGGCAGTGGAATAAAAAACAATGCAAGGTCTAGATTAGAGACTTATTTGAAGCTTTAAAGTGAAACTGTCATCCACCTTTTTGAGCCCAGATGTGAAAATAAATGGTTGTAGTTCAAGATGGTTTTAGGTTCAGTTTGGTCTGTTTTTAAAGAAGACACTCACCAATTTTTTTGAAGTGCTTCCAATTCTGCAATAATCTGCCATCACAAAAATGTATCTTTTCATGGTCAGATGCGCACATCCGTCTAGTGCATGTTTACAAAACAATAGAAAAACGCATTCTGTGTGAATGGCCCCTTCTGGGTTAAGCTCAGGTACAGTAAAAGACAAGCAATATTTCATCATTTCAGTGCAGTGTTCTGGGTGTTATAGCAACAAGAGATTTGACAGGAAATATGTGGAATACCACTGTACTGATATTTATTTTGCAGAAAAGCTGTAAAAAAATTCAGTAAAAAAACAAAACTGTTTTTCACACAGTATTTCACACAGTTGGTCAGTTGTAAATCTATCCTTTCAAGAAAAGAAAATCCATTTTAGTTCATACATCAAACCTTGTTTTAAGATATCTTCTGGATCTTTTTTTTTCTAAGAATGTTTTAAAGGAACCCTACATACTACATACTGAAGGATTATTCTGTGTGCCTAAAAGAGAGTGAATAATTATGGGTGGGCTGGGTATTTATTCAGTGTTAGTGTTGTTGTATGGATGATGATGTTGTGTTGATGGCATGTCGTGGACAGACTACATCAGTGATGTAACACACAGTGATAGTATGAATGAAGGATGACACTGTGGTAGAGGCTTATTTGTGTGGTACCACGACCTCATTCAAAGTTCTGTTCATTATTGCTCCATTAATAAATCTGGTGAGCTGCTGGTCAGTTCAATTCCAGAGTCATCGTCATTAGTTTAGAGTCAAAATATTTCAGCTTGTGTAGAGGATGAAAATCAAAGGTTGGTTTTTTTTTTGTAACTGGATTTACAAAATGCTTAATAAATTATTTCAGTTCCAGATATGGTGTGGATTATTTAAATGTGATCGGATTACCTTACATTTTCCTTTGTTCTTCGCTTTTCCACAATCTAATGCGTGTGATACAAAATAATAACTGCAACATGCATTCATTCCTTTTTCAAGAATTCCCTTGTAATAAGAATATTTTGGAGATTTTTTTAGTTTGTTTTAGTTCAAATTTGTTAGTATCTGTTAAAATATAATATATGAACAATGATGCTGGCATATACATGGGACACGAAACACTGCAGAATGAAGTGTCCCAGATGATGGGTCCGCCCCAAGCCTTCAGTGCCAGCGCTCATCACTGAGGTGCACTAGTACAAAACAATTCAGTATGAACCCTTGTGCGGCCAAATAAAAAGTGCATTGCTGTGCATTTTAGTTTGGTCCTCCAGGAAGCCATATATAATAATATGAAATATGATATAATAATCCTCAATGAAACCTGGTGTCGAAATAATGCGCTTACCTACTGTCCCTCATGATACTATAAAGTAATGTGTTGTAATGTGTGCCCTCAGTTAAAATAAGTACATCCCATCGTCCACCCGGGAGGAATTCTGGTGTGGTTCAGGGAGGATCTGGCCAAACAAATTTATATCACAGTGGGAAATGTCATTGCTGGTTAAAACTAAACCAAATTGGCATTTCAACTACAGACACATATCTCTGTGCTATCTACATTCCCCCAGCGTAATCCCCTTATCATGACGAGGAATATCTCAACATCCACACAGAAATCAGCCATTTCCAGGCCCAGGGAAACGTGCAGTTGTGTGGAGACTTTAATGCAAGAACTGGATCTGAACCTGATGACAAAGATCCAAAGGGCAATGAATAGGCCTATGTCTATGAGCAAATGTATCAGGTCCAGCAGAGATACAGATGGGCTCCAGACAGCGCAGACAAATTTGTCCAAGCCCTCAATTCTGAAGAACTAAAAAATCGAATAAATACTTTTTTTAATAAGAAATTCGAAACAACTAAAGATGGTGTTAATTTGGCTACAAATGAAATCAATTACATATTTTAAAAAGAAGCACATAGAAGTGAATTGAAAAAGAAAGGCAAAAAATACTCCAAAAGATGAAAAATGGTTCGACTCATTAAGAACATTAAGAAACATTAAGAAAACAACTTAGAAAATTATCAAATCTGAAACATAAAGAACCAAACAACACAGACATAAGAACTGAATACTTTTCAAAACTAAAAATACATAAAGAAAAATAAACACCATCTGACCAAAAGTATACACGAATTAGAACATTAAATAACATCAAAATGTGGAATAATCTGAGCACAAACAAAAACACAAGACCTACCAATACAAGATGGAGAAATTTGGACAAAGCATTTTGAAAACTTATGTAAAGAAATCCCATCAAATCAACTCAATGAAAATTATATTTTGATCAAACAAAATCTACAAACTTATGAAGAGACATGAAAAATAATCAAAATCCACTTGACTTCCCAATTACACATGAGTAATTGACAAACTTAAAAGCCCAAAATGTCAGAAATCTTGTGGTCCTGACAGCATTAGGTGTAATAGGTGACATGCTGAAACACAGCACACCTGAGCTGCAGGTGCTGTGCTCAAATTATTCAACATTGTACTTGTTCAGGCTGTTTTCCTGACATCTGGAGCCAAGGAGTTAAGCTTCCTCAACGAACACAATGTCCTGAGCCCGAGTCAGATGCATTGACTTGCATTGACTTCCTTCCAAATCTAACTAACTTCCTTCCAAATCCAAACTACTGACCACATTTACACCCTTCACACCCTAATCAATAAACACGTAAAACATATAAAAAATGGAAAAATATTGGCACGCTTTATCGATTTCAAAAAAGCATTTAATTCTATTTGGCACAACGGATTATATTACAGACTTTTACGAAGTGGTGTAGGGGTAAAGTTTATGACATCAAATCATGTATTCGAAAACAAATGTGCAATAAGAATTGGCAACAAACATACCCAGAAAAGAGGAGTGTGACAGGGCTGTAGCCTGAGTTCAATGCTGTTCAACATTTACATTAATTAACTAGCGGTGCAGTTGGAACAGTCTACAGTCCCTGGACTCACTCTACAAGACAAAAACATCAAGCTCTTGCTGTATGCAGTACCCACAGTATGCAGTGAATGCTCTCAAAGATAAAGCTCAAAGAGTTCTATACGCCATTAAGAAGAAATTCCAAAACATTGAAATACCGATTCCAATCTGGTGCAGACCTCTACTTAAACAAATTCACTAAATTAATGAAGAACTTTACTACCATGACCGAAATAGAACAAATAAAGATGATATTAGGAGAGATATTAGCTGCCAGATATCTGTGGATGTGCCACAGCCTGAGACAGCAGGTGAATGTGTGTATTGTGTCTGACCTCAGTGTGTTTCCCTACTGTCTACCACACTGACCCTCAGCAATGTGTGTGTGTGTGTGTTAAAACACTGTGGTATCACATGTTCACACATGTTCTAATTTGTTACACTGTTTAAATTTGTTATTTATTTTATTATTATTATCTTTTTTTTTTTTTTTTTACAAACGTTAGACATTAAAAAATACTAACAGATCAGAATGTGTATTTAAATACATCTTTTTATTTTAATAAATAATAATTGATATTTTTAGGTATTAAAGAAGCCAACATGTCATTTTTCTTCAAATAAATGCACATTATTTAGTCAGAAAATAAACTTGTAAATCAGTGCCTCAAATAAATCCTGCTTAACCATAAACCACTATTTCGAAACTGGGAGGTTCTTGAAAAGACGAGGTTCAATCCTCCAGAAAACACACGAACAACCAGGACTGAAACTAACACAGATCCGCTGCGTTTGCCAACATGATCCAAACTCGGACTTTTTTACTGTCTTTTGTTTTCTTTGTCTTCAGTTTTGCTGTTGTTTTTGCTCAGACGACAAGTCCAGTAACAAGTAAGTTTCGGCCACAGTGCTGTTTGTTTACAAGCTTTATAACCGTAGATACGGTAGAATAACAATGGCGACTTCAATAGCCTAACATTTAACCATCTTTTTGGGGAATCAGCTTTCAGATCTGGTACGCGCGCATGATGCCCAAAACCGATACATAGGCAGCTAAGCTTGCAAGGTTTTCAAACGAAGACTATGTTTTTGCAGTTCGTTCGTCTTGCAAGCACACTTTTCCCGAATTAATAGTTCTACATCGTCTATTTTCTTGGGAATTGTAACGTCTTACTAAGTCACGTATAACCATGTTGCAAAATGTGAGTTAGTTTGAGCAGCTGATCATATGACTCAGTAAAACATTGGGACCAAGCATAGACCGTTTTACTTATTGAAAGAGCGTTTTTGATAGCGTAAACGAAAGATTTTATTGGTTACGAACTACTAAGTTGGTTCAAAACGTGTTTTGTTGATGCGTTTATAGTCAATTTTAAACCTTAACCTTGGAAAATTTGAATATTTTATCCGATCAGGACGTAAATACAGATAGTGTGCCCTGTTTAAATCACATGATAGATAACTTAAAGGAGTTTTAAGAGGTCAGGGAGAATATTGTATAACTATTTAAAGAGAATGTCTTATTTTCATTCAAAATAGAATTCTGAGCAATGCTGTATGTTTTAGATTTCATTTATTAAACCATGGTTCAAATTAGATGTAACATTGATGTCAGACTTGTCCCTAAAACTGCTTTCTTTTCACAGACTGCACTATAAAATCCAACACAACTTGTGAAGAATGTCTTAAGATTGTTTCGGTAGGACTTTTCAGTGTGCATATAATTTGTTATTCACTGATAACACCTCCAAACCCCATAGTATTTGTTATACAGACAGCACAAATTGGTGAAAAATCATACACAATTTTCTGTGACATAAATGTATGTTATCTTTTGTTCAGTGTTTGTGGTGCATCTCAAGCCAGAAATGCATTGACTATCCAGTGAAGAGCGTTCTACCATCTCATAGTGTCTGTCCTCTCTCAGATGCACGATGGGGAATGTGCTGGAGTAAGACTGATAATCACATACAGCAGGAATCATCTTGTCATTTGTCTTAATGGATGTATTATGTATTATTTTATTTTTATTATGAGCATGCACAGTTTACTTTTCCCATTTCTCATCGGTTTACATTCCCTTTGTGTTTTAAATAAGGAACAGGTTTGAACTATAATTTGTGTAAATTTATTTAATATTGTGTCTTGTTGGATATGTTGTCAAATAGCTTCAAATTATTTTAGTACTCTTACATAAAACATAAGTAAATGATCTTCCATTCTGCATGGGGAATATAAACGTGTATGCTGAACTGTAAAAGCTAGAACTTTATTTGCCACATTCTTAGTCCATAGTTCACAGTAGCTTGGACATCATTACATTCTTGATTGTCACTTTATTACTTTGAACTCCAGTACAAGTACAAGTTGCAGACAGGAATGATCACATCAATTCTGTGTTGTATGAATCACAGTGAATTTCCAGACTCTCATCATTACCATATCTGTGATCGCCGGGGTGATCATCGTTGCCATATTCGTCTGCTGTTTCTGCTGCTGTAAATGTGAAAACATTGGGTAAGATGAAAACCAGCACTTGTGATTTAAATTTTTTATGTTGTGGTAAGGCAATATAGGGGTGCAAAAGTCTTAGGCACATAAGTGTTTTCACCAAAAAAAGTTTAAAGCCAGTTATTTATATATTTTTGCTGTATTGTGTCAGTAGGAAATGAGTGATAACATGGAAATTACATCACAACATCAATCACCCTCCCAACCATTCTTTCACAGTTTGAGCCTGATGAATCTTGACATTGTTATCCTGGAATATGGCCATGATGTGTTTTCATACATGGTTGTTTAATAAATGAAAGGCTACACACTCCATCAATTAGGGTTAGAAGAACTGTTGCCAAACATATTACATGTTAGAAACATAATCACTGCAATAATGATATCCAGTCATATCTCTTAAGCATTTGTCTTAAATACAAACAGTGAGTTGCTGTCATGTGATTGGTGTGTGTGTGTGTGTTTATATATATATATATATATATATATATATATTTGTTTATATAAAATGCTTTACTACTATTTATTATTAATAAATAATGCCTATCACATTGGATCACATAAGAAATGACTAAACAAAAATGTATCCTAATAATCTGAAAGGTCTAAGAGGAATGATGAGCGAATGGAGAGACAAGCTCATCTGAAAAGTTTTCGCAAAGAGGAGAGGTATGATTTGTTGTGGGAAAATTAATTCCACACATTTGATGTTGTTAATGAATGTGGAGACCATTGAGTATTGTCTTGATGAAATAGTGTTAAGAAAAAATTATCATTTTGTTGCAGGAAAGCAGAGATGAGGCAGAGACATGATGAAATGCGTTTGAAATATGGTAATATTTTCCTTTCATCATAAATTATGTAGAAAATAAATAGAAGTATCCTTTATAGTTAACTTATAAATGTTAGTAATGTGTTTCAGAGTTTGAACTTTACTCACTCTGTTGTTTCAGGTTTGACAAAGGATAACCAGTACTCCAGATTTGAGAACAGCTAAGAAACTTGTGTTGATGCTCTGCTGTTGACTTTCCTTATACCTCACAAAAATGATCACATTTCCCTGCACATCCAGCACTCCATTTTTATTTGATTGTACTAGTTGCCAGCTGGCCGTGGCCACACAAGCAAACATCGTTGCCATTTGCTTGAAATTTGATTTATTCATACCTGGATTTTTAACAAATCTGCACGCAAACCACAATTTAGACGTTGTATTTAAAAAAGCTTTGTAAATGTAGTACCTTGATGACTTTTTGCAAATCCAAAATAAGCGACAGCATAAATTCAGCAAGACGTGTTGATAATTGAGTCTGCATTGGGCCAGACCTGATTTTTGGTTGGCAGTATATGTCATTTACTGCTGTAGCTTTTTAATCAGATTAAACTAGGACTTGTCTTGCATAAATGGTAAATTGATATTTCAATATAACTTGGTTTTGTGTTTGTCAATGTTTTAATCACAAGCTTATTGTAATTGCCAAATGGTTGATTTATCAGTGCAATTTAAAAAGCCAAATAAACTTGGAGAAAGAGAAGATAAAAGTGAATATTGTATATTTGTTACTGTTTATTGTAGATTATTAGGAAGTACTGATCTGTTGTTAGACAAATAAGAAAAAGGTAATTATTAATGTAAATTATAGCAAGTTTCAGCTTTGAAACTAAATGCTTTTTTGCAATAAGGTCATTAATCTTTCATATTTAATTTTTAAAATATAGATAAGTGGCACATTTTTTTGCAAAAAAAACTTTTTCATTTTTTTTGTGGTTGTGTAAGTTTATTGAAGTTTTAAAGAATTTAATGTAATTGTATATATAATTAAAATTGTAACACACACACATACACACACAATTTTTAACAATGTTTTCAGTTTTTATACCTGACACACCCCAAAAAGAATTATGTAATATTTTTCATTAAGCAAAAGTAATGCGCACACTATTATTTAAATGTTGTGCATAATTAAGTCATTTGTTTTTGGCCTCAAGACCTCAAGCAGAACATGAGGATTGGTCACGTGGTTTCATACTGTCCAATAATAGACGAGTTGATTTTGCGCGTTCTCGGGCTAGAGCTGCCTGTTGGGAATCACGTGGTTTTACCCCGTCCAATCAAATGGACGAATCCAGTTTGCGCGTTCTTGGTGAGCGCGGGGAGGACAGAAGCGGGTAGTAGCGCTCTCGTGTTACCGTCACATCCATAATATCAGGAAAATCCTACATTTCTACAAAAATGTCAGAAGAGAAACCAAAGGTACATGCATGTCTCTGTGTTCTGAGCTCCAGTAGCATGGAGAGGAGTATTTTGATGTAATTATAACGCATGAATGTAGATTGTCTGGGTCCTGCACTTTATATGTGGTTAGAAGGGAAACAAAGAGGTTTTCAACAATGATTTTGCGCATTTTCCGCATGTGGCCATTTAACTCAGCCATCCATCCAATTACATGGGCAACCATAACATTTCTTGTCGCTAACAATCAAACCGCCAGTGTTTCGCTTCATTTCAGCATCAGCAAGATGCTCAGATTGGCTTTCTTTCATGGCGGATAGTTGATTCAACTTTGCGCCAAACGCAGTTGCACTGAAAGGGTAACACTGTCTGAATTATCGTGGAGTTGTTCGGGTTGCAGGTCTTTTACAGTAGTGTTAGTACTATTAATACATATTATAGACTCAAGTCTTGCTGTCTATCGCGTTATTAACCTCTCAAAGCGTATTATTCCGTGTTACAGGAACATCTAATGTTGCACACAGCGGCTGCATGTGATGGACAATGTGGTTTTAGCGCAAATTACTCTTCTGATGTGTGTGTTTATATGTGTGTGTGTGTGTAGACCCTTCTGTGTGATTTAAAACAACATCCTGCTTGTTAATTAATCTCTCTTTTATCTGTATATTTTGCTCTGCATATTTCATTGCAGGAGGGCGTGAAGACTGAAAATGACCACATCAATCTGAAAGTGGCAGGTCAGGATGGATCTGTGGTCCAGTTCAAAATCAAAAGGCACACCCCCCTCAGCAAACTGATGAAGGCATACTGCGAAAGACAGGTGAGACATCAGCTTGAGTTCCAGTGATTCTGAGGTCTGCACAATGGTGTTACGTTGATGAGCAGGACTATAACTTGGATACATTTTTTTTTTCAGGGTTTATCCATAAGGCAAATACGATTCAGGTTTGATGGTCAGCCAATCAATGAGACGGACACACCTGCACAGGTTTGTCCTTTATCGTTGCATTTGTTACTGTTGTGAGCGGCTCCGTATGAAAGCGGTAACTGGTTAATAAACAAATATGCTCTCTTCTTATGGTGACTTTCTATAGTTCAGTTGTATTAATTGACTCCAAATGTCTTTGAGGATGCAATATCTGTAAAACAAGTTTAATCAATTCGTAAAATCAACCAAACGTTTTGTCATCGAAAGTGTATTTGAAAACCTAGAGTTCAGGAACAGATAAACTCTGTTATTAGGCCTCAGATTAAAATGTTTCTCAATCTTTTTGTCATGTGAATTTTCAGCTGGAAATGGAAGATGAAGACACTATTGATGTATTCCAGCAGCAGACGGGAGGAACGTGCTAAAGATGGAGCACATATGGATGATTTTGTGTGTGTGTGTGTGTGTGTGTGTGTGTGCTCCTCTTCACTTCCACTGCAGTTCAGGGCTGAAATGGAAAAGGTTTTGGAAATCCAATGTTTAAGTTAATGTTTTTTTTTTCTCTCTTTTTAATCATCCAAAAACCTCATTTCCATTTTTGCAATGTTCTCCCTGAACCGAATTAGAAATAAGTTACTAATGTTATTTCCCCCCACCTTTAGAGTTTATTGTATGCCTATACATTTTTGTATTATGTACGTATGTTGCACCTCCCCCATCTATTTTTATATACAAGGAGGGAAGATTTGTGGAAGGATGTTTGTGACTATTTTGTATGGTCTCAGATTTTCTTTAATCGCAGTTAACTACTTTAAGACTCCCTTTTTATGGACAATTTCAAATGTCGATATTGCAGCGTTGTGTTTGACACCTCAGGTTTGATAAAGCTAGATTGTGGATCGTATTCCAGTAGACAATTTTTAATTTTGAAAGCTTCGAGTATGTCTTTAAAAGTTTGCTGTCTGCTAAGTTTGGATTTCATGATGTACAAATGAAGTGTTCCCCTTGTTTTTATAGTCATACTTTTTGCCCTTTACAAAAACGTCTTATTGTAACATCCCTCTCATTTAGCCTTTCTGGCACATCAAGAGTATTAAACACTATCCTGGTGAAATAGCAGCTCCACAGTCAACTCAACATGTGAGAATTGTAATGAGAATGACAGTGGTGTTCGGGAGAGCAGAGAATCCTGTGTTGGCCATTTACTACTGTACATAATAAATTAGTTTGATACTGACCTGCGTCTTGTTCTTCCGGCTTTGTAGTGAAAATAAAATGGGTTGCCACTAGATGGAGCAACTGCAAAAATATTAAATGGAGTTCTAGAATAATTTGTAGAACTAGCTTGTCAGAAAATAGTTCTGATAAGGCTTGAATGTGCTGGAGATTTTCTTAAAATGTTGATAAGGTTCCATTTGTTAACACTAGGAAACTACAAGCTAACAATGAAAAATACTAAAGCATTTAGTAATTCATTTTAATTTCAACATTTACTGATACATAAAATAAAAAGTTATTTAACTGTTAATATTATTTAAAGGACCTAGGCTAACATGCACTAACAATTGAACTGGTGTTTTTATAGAAAAGTTAGTTGACCCAAAAATGATTCTGTTATTAATTACTCACCCTCATGTCGTTTCAAACTCGTAAGACTAGTTCATCTTCGGAGCACAAATGAAGATCTTTAATGAAATCTGAGATTTTCTGTCCATCCATTGACAGCCTATACGCAACTACAACTTTCAAACCCCAGAGAGGTAGTTGATACATCTTTAATCAATCCATGTGACTCCAGTGGTTTAGTTTAACCTCAGTAACCACGCGTCAACAGAACACGCATGCCTTGGTGTTCTCGTGAACATGAACAAGCATTGGAGATTATCATTTTGTAAATAAAGTAGTCAATTACGGGGTTTTTTTCTCTCGAACAAACCACTCGATCGCGTCACAAAATTTAGGTTAAACCATTGGAGTCACATGGATTACTATTATGTCTTAACTAGCTTTCTGGGGCTTGAAAGTGGTAGTTGCATAGGCTGTCAATGGAGGGACAGAAAGCTTTCAGTCAGATTTCATCAAAAAAAAAAAAAAACGACATGAGGGTGAGTAATTAATAACATAATTTTCATTTTTGGGTGAACTAACCCCTTAATGTTAACAAAGATCATTAATGCTGTAACATGTATTGCTCATCATCGTTAAAGTTAATGCACAAACGAATATCAACTAGGTTATGTGTAATGAAATATGTAGCCTAATCGTAATGTAAACGTCTAGAAGTATAGATGAAATTAAACCAGTTCCAGTTGTTATGAATGCTGTTTTCTTATATCAGTCTCTGAATCCAGCTGAAGCTAATGTTGCAAGATGAGATGGCAGTCTTTTTGGTTGCATCCACTCAGTATTGTCTACAGGTCAAGTTTCTTAATATAAACTTAGCAAAAAGAAAACACTGTCTCACTTTCAACTGCTTTTATTTCCAGCAAATATATTAACGTGTAAATATCTGATTGAACATAAAAAGATTTAGGCTAACTACAAACTGGAAAAATTAATACAGACATTTGATGAACATAAATGAAATATCGAGCCTCTGCACAAAGTCGGTGTCAATTTCAAAAGTGTGAAAAACATTGTTTAAACCCTTTCCAATAAAGATCTGTAAAGCTTACATGGATTTAAATTATATTTAAAATTCAGTCTCCTGAAAAAAAATGATTTTTTTTTTGCTGAGATTGTAAATAAGGTTTGTTTCTCTAGAAAGAAATACCAGTTGCAAAGGGCAACAAAAATAGCGTTACAACTTTAATATGCTCTGTTTGAGCTGAGTTCACTGCAGACATGTGGAATATGATTACAAATATTAAATTGATAAAAAAAGAGTCAACTTCCACATGCTAGTGTAATTGGTTAGTGTAATTCTTGAAATCTTGTTATCCACCATAACACTTTAAAACTGTTTTCAGCACTTTTGTTTTCATGTTTACATCTGTCTGATGTATATAGTTCTGACTTTCTGAAGTCTTCAGATTGTGCTTGAGAAAACTGCTCTGAGAAACTGCATGGGAAATTAGTTTTACTGGGAGGCTAAATGACAGTTTTGTATCAGTCTTATATATGTTTGAATAAGGAAATAACAGCCTAGAATGAATAGATCTATATAAAGATATCTTTATGTCTTCATTATGAATCTTTAAAAGTCGGAGCTCAGAAGCATCATTATGAATCAAGTGAGATATAACTGGTTGAGTTACAGACTGTCATTTTCAGCCCTCAAGTTGAAAGTGTTTACATTTCATACTGTATATCAGATATGAATTTGTTCAAGCATTGATATCTGTCTGAGAAATAAGTAAGATTGATAACACTGTTAAGGAAATAAGATTTTTTTCCATCAGCAGGTTTTTCTCCCCCTGGAAAAACAAATTAGCAGCTTTGCATGGCCTGATGTTATTATTCAGCAATTAAATAATGTTATAACCACACAATTAACATGTTTGGCTGTGAACAAAAAAAAAGAAGCTATATTTGCATTTCAATTGCACTCATCTTCTGGATTGCACTTTAATACCAAAGCTCATTTGTTTATTGGTATCAGTGTGTTTACATTCGGTCTGTGTGGGGATTCAAACAGAGAAGCCCCACCGTGCTAATGAGTGAGTTCACAGTAACTGCAAAATACCTCCCTTATACACTGTAACACATTTTGCAACAGAGAGATCAGAGAGAAGGAGCAGAGAAGTGTGTTTATCCCAAGCGTTTAACTTGAAGCACTCAGTAATCCCCTCTAAAGGCAGATGAATTACCTCCTGACCTGCCCGTACATGTGGAGAGTCAATGAGGGTACAAAGGGACATTACCATCCCAAACATTCAGTGGGAATGTCGTGGTTTGGAAACATCATGCATCTCTTTTATTGAAAGATTTCTCAAACATTGTAAAGCGAATATTTTTCATAATAATCCCTACTCAAAAATGTTCCATCTCCATTGTCTCGCCACAATCCCATGTTGACGTTTTGCCTACATGATTGTTTCTCAATCCCACTCTTGATCCACAACATGACGGCAAATGGTGATGGATAAAATGACTATTTGGGTTACAGTGAAGTACACAAAGTCACTTTCATTCCTGATCTGTTGTAGCAGCATGACAGTGCAATCCCTACGATATTACAATTTTTTTTTTTTTGATTTTTAGCAAGCTGGAGACAAATTGTTCCATTCTTATTCCAAATCAAACGCTTGCATGCTTCAAAAGATTTTTTTCTTTTTTGCCCTTAAAGGGATAGTTCACCCAAAACGGAAAATTCTCTCATCATTTACTCACCCTTATGCCATCCCTGATGTACATGACTTTCTTTCTTAAGATAAACACATATTAAGGTTTTTAAGAAAATAATCCATTTTCCATAAGTCCATATAATGCAAGTGAATGGCTGCCCCTTGGTTCACCCTTGAAAAACCAAACACAGCGATAGTGGCGGCAATCCATACGACCCCAGTGGATGAATCAATGTCTCCTTAATTTAAATGATAGGTACGTGAGAGAAAAATACTAATATTTTAAACTCTATTAACTATAAACAATCACTACCGGCCAACTGTCCTACTGTGTGTTCACAAGTTTAGCTTGACATAAATGTAAGTGCAAGGACCGAGCAAGCTTCACAACGCACTTACGTGTGACAGTAGACCGGAAGCAATGATTTATAGTTTAAAAAGTACTTTTCTCACACACAAGACAATGGTTCATCCACTGGGGTCGTATGGATTAACGCTACGATTGCCAATTCACCACGTGTGGTTTTTCATGCGCCAACCGAGCAGCACCGAATGGCATATGGACTCAGAAAGATGGATTATTTTCCACATTTTTTTTATTCGTGTCTATCTGAAGAAAGAGTCATTTACGGATAGCATGAGGATAAGTAAACTATACGAGAATATACATTTCTTGGTGAACTGTCCCTTTAAATTTCACAAGGTCAGTCCCTGTTGTATCTAATTCCTTGGATTTGAGATCAGAGTTCAAATCTATTCACATGTTCTGAGGTCTTTCAGTCTTCGTGCTGTCTGCTGGCTTCTGACAAAGGCCATGTGATCCGCATTAGATAAAAGTTGTCTTCAATGGCAGCAGGTGAAGGGCTGCAAACCTCTTACAGCCCACATCAAGGCCTAATAGGATATTGACTCACATTAAAGGGCTGAAGAGCGTGTTGGAAAATGCCACTGCATTCTTTATCCCTTCATCTGAATGATGGTGTTATTTGATATGTGCAGGTGTTTGTTACACTTATAAAGATTAAAACTTTAATGATACATGCTGGGCTTGTGCAAAGCATCAGCTAGCGTAAACAGAATTCTTCAAATGGATTCAAATCGAATTCTTAAACGTTCGAGAACGTTGCTTAAACTTTTCTCTATTCACACATTATTGACTATACAGATGGATATGATTACAGGGTTGTCTCTGTCCGTGTGTGTTTGGGTCTCTAAAGGAATGCCCTCACCAGCACCGTCCCCCAGTGTCTCTGGTGCTGCTGTAAATTGAAGAGTAACCTCACGATCTGATCTCACAGGGGAATGCTGCTGTGTGAGCTGATGAGCGGTTGGTTGGTCTGATTAAAGGATCCCGCCGCTCTGATGTTTCTCTCGTGTCAGGTAGACAACCATCAGTCTGGACAGACATAAACACGCTGACCTTATTTCAGCTATTGTGTCATGCATTCAGCGAGACATTTGAGACAAGACAAGTGTGAGAAAACAGCAGTGTATGTGGATGTGCTTTGTGCGAGACAGAAACTAACTTGAATAACTGCGTTTTTATTGAGTTAAAAACTAATTCTGTTTTAAATGTCTTTAAAACATTTTCTTGGATGAGGGGCGAGAACAGTGAGGCGATTACAGATTCGAAGGAATGCTTTAGTGGGAATTTCTTGTAGACTGGATCTATCTATCTATCTATCTATCTATCTATCTATCTATCTATCTATCTATCTATCTATCTATCTATCTATCTATCTATCTATCTATCTAGCTAGCTGTGTCTCATGACATCATCATAGTCGTGGGGTCAGGCTCGGGTAGTTGCGTGTGGAGCTCGTGAGGTCAGGTGGTCAGTTAATGAGTAGGTGAGATGCCGTGATTGAGGCAGAGAGCTATGAGGGAGCATGTCCCTCAGTAATGACTGGGGCTGCTTCCCTTCCTGATTACAGGCTTACTACAAGTGTCAATGTAGCCGCCCAACTATTAGCTGCCCTTTTACAATGCATTAGAGTGAAATATCACAGCCAGCTGACCTCACACAGCCCTCAGGCTGAACAATAAACACAGATGTCTGCTTTTAATAGTTTTGTCACTGCAAAGAAAAATGTATGGTGGACCTGTGACTAACAGGTAACAAAAATATATTGAATATTTAGCTAAAGTTCCCATCATGTTATGCTTGAATGTTCCCTGAACGTTTAAAACGTCCATTTAAAAAAAAAAAGGAACATTTCATTTATTATTTTGCAAACATTGTGGGAACATTTCAGATAACAAATAACATTTTTATTTTTATAAATTGATGGCAACATATTTTTGTTAGCTTGTCACAAGTCCTCCCCCATATATTTTTCTTAATCAGAAAAGAAAAGTTCTGAGAATGTTCCCTGTTATCTGGGGAGGGGTATTCTTGAACTTTGGGTGGAAGTTTTTATTTTATTTTTAGACTGCTTGAAAGAGACATTTACATTTATTTTATACAGGATACAGGACAGTTTTTAGAATGTGTGTCAATGCCAAAACTGTTGACTGATTTCTATCACATTTCCAACATCTTATGACATATTTTAATCAGGTATGAGAATCTCATAGAGTTCAAATGTAACATTCCAATCTGTGTAAAATAAGAATAAAATGATGGCTTTATAGTGTGGATGTCACAGTTGTAGGTTATTTCCCTCCAAAGGGAACTTCACTTGCAAACAGTAGCTGTCAGATATTCACCTGCCCAAACACGCCAGGATTCTTCCTCAAGCTGATAATGAAACAAAAACAGAAACGTAAGAGCCGCTACTTCCATAGAAAAACAGGAATGAGCTTCAATACTGCTGCTTTTTTATATTCTCTTTTGTTTTTAGTCTCCTGTCAGGAATAATTTAGGGTTTAACTGCTGTGACTGAACACTATTTGACATCTGTTTGTATGGCAGAGTTGCATCCATTATGCTGGATTTAACTGACATTATCTTTGGCCTCGCTGCACAAAATCAGTGAGGATTTTGAGAAGAGAGAACAGATAGCTAAATGTCGACTTTGAAAGATAATTTTCCCTTGCGTTGTAGTTTCTGTTTTATTCTCATTTAAACGTAGTCAATTTTAACGCAGCCAAACATTTGCAGTTTTGTTTTATGTAATATTTTGTCATTCACTGGCTCTCCTCTTGTTTCCTTAAAGTGTAGGCTAATCTATGTTTTTTCTTCACACCTTCAGAGTCCAAAGATTTTCAGATAAGCTGGTGCAGCTTTGATGAAGGAAATTGAAGACAAAATATGTGAAAAGCACAGTGTTCTTATTATTGCAATATACAATTTTTTTTTTATCGTTTTTAAACCAAAATTAAATCGTTTGAATTAATTGAAAGGTTGAAATGCATGGTAAACATTATTTTATTAAATTAATTTAAGTAATTAGTTAGTTAACTTAATTAGTTAAATACTGATGAAAATAGTTTTGAAAATACTGAAAAAAAAGATTTGACACATTAAACATTAATAATTATAATTTATGTCCCACTTAGACAGTGCTGCATCCGAAATCGCAATCTTCTCTACTACTCGCCGGTGGGATTCTTAAGTGTGCATACGATGGACACTTTACTATCCCATGAGGCCACGGGAGAGGATTTGTGAATGGCAGTGAAGAGACGCAACGGACGCTGGTAGGTCACATGACAACATGGCGAATGTAGTCATAGGGCTCACAAAGTAGGCTAAGTAGGTTACTTATTCAGCCATTAGCTTTATAACACATTATTCCTGACAAAATTATTATCACCATCAGTGCTGCTGAACTGTATACCAGCACTATTGTATTAATCAACCATTATTAACGATGACCAGAAATAGTATTTGTCAAATTAGAAGAGTTAGGTTTTTTTCTTCTTGTAAACATTTGTATATGTCGTTTCCCCTCCAGCCAGTCACGTGGGGTGTTGTTCAAGACATGGGTTGATGGGTTGAGATGCAGGTGAGGAAACGATTGATTGAAGAAAGATTTCCTTGACAAAGAGTCCTCGGGGTATAGTGCTCATCACACCGATCGAAAAGAGCCATGCAGTTTAGAACAAGAGCAACCTGACACACACATGTACAACAGTGGGGAATTCCTCATGAACCTTTAAGACATGAGATAAGAGCTGGAAAAAGCCTCCCTCTCCTGTGTGCTTCATTTCGCCCCACCTTTCTCTCTCTTTAACGTCAACCCCTTCCTTTCTACAGCTGACTTATTCTCATTTAAATGTCTGCAGGGTAAAACACCTCTCCCTGCTCATAACTCACAGGTGGAGTTTACACTCCCCTTCACAGCACACTGACATGTACAGCAAAGCAGAGCGACCTCACAGTTGCGCTCTTCACAGTTATACAGTTACTCTCAAGAGCTGAAAATGTATTTTGTGACAAAAGTGCATTGTATTTTATTTTGTTTGATCACATATTCACTGTAAGGCTTATTAAGATTAAAACAGGACATCAGACGACCGCAGCATCTACAAGAGGAAATGAGATGCCAGTTTAATTAGGAGTGACACCTGGATATCTTCTCATCCTCAACATTGATCTGTTGTGTTTTAAGCTCCGTGAGCCGTGCGGATGTAAGGATGGTCTTTGGGCTTTGAGAATGGGTTTGTTTCAGTCTGGCCGTATGTGAATGGAGCTGAGTGAGTGGAGAGCCTGATGTCGGAGCTGCTGCTGCTGGCCTGTGCGCTCTTCTCCTGGATCATCACCTGCCAGTCTGGACCATGGAGACCATGCACAGGTCAGACCTACTCGCTGATTTCACATTTACAGCTATAAACAGACATATCTCAGCAGCATTTGATGGAAGAATAATAAGTGGGAATCATTGAAAATTAGCTTTTTTTTTTTAAATCAGATTTATTTGGGAAAAAGTCCAGTCTCAGTCACAACTTGTCCTAGTTGTTAAAGACACTATTTGAGTCATGTTATCCTTAGTAATTATGGCAGACTTTCTACTGAATTGCTATTGGATTATGGGCTTTATGTTCAGTAAACCATTTCGGAAAAATAATTAAAGGCAGATGTTCGTGATCATTCAGTAGAATGAAAAATCCAGACACAAATGTCAATCGATTGTAATTGTCACATGTTGTCAGAAGTCAGCCTGTTTTTTGCTTATTTACTCAGTCAGGATAAGCCGCTCTGAATATCTGGGTTTCCAGGGGATGTAGCTGTATAAGAAGACACAGATTAGATGTGGTTGCCAGGTGCTGATGTAAACCACTCTATGAAAACCTCTGGTGTTGCACAGTGGTTTCATCTGAAAGATGTCATGCACCATAGAATGACAATTAGGGAGCAATTCTATACCATGTATATCTGCTCATTGTTTGTAGCAACTGTTGCTTGATTTAAATGTCTTCAGAAAACTTCACTTGTTAGTGACACTGTGAAAATGGGACATTTTTACTACCGTTCATCACATCTTGCATGCTTTTATTTGAATAACTCTTTGAGAACATAAAGGGGCTTATAATGGAACAGGAATAGATTTAGTATCCCACTGGGCAAACTAAGTCTGCTAACATGTAGATACAGGTCTATTAACAGATCTATTTATATTTAAATAGACTTATGATGTTATTTTATTGCACTGAATATGCTGAAGAATAATACATTTTGACAGCTTTTCGCACAATCTGACTAAAGCTGTGATCCTGTTTATCCTAAAAATGATTCAAGCGGAACATCATGCAGAATTTAATTAATATAAGAATAAGAGTTATGAGAGTCATATACCCATATAGCCTACATATGTTTTCTTATGAAGCATTACAGGCCCACTGAATCTCAGGTGTAGTCTACCAGAACACTGAAAACACTGAGCTGTATATGTGAATGTGAGATATTGAAGTCTTGTGAAATATGATCCATAAAGTGTTCTTCACTCTAACCATTTTCCTCTTTGATGCAACGAAAAATGCACTTGCCCTCTTTATATTTCATTTATAGTATTAAATTAATATTTAATTCTATTAATATATGTTTAAAAAAAGTTCAAATGTAAAAAAAAAAATTCTATTGCACTAACATTCCTGTGCAAAGCTGATTTTCAGCATCATTACTCCAGTCACATGATCCTTCAGAAATCATTCTAATATGCTGATTTGCTGCTCAAGAAACATTTCTTATTATTGTCAATGTTGAAAACAGTTGTGCTGCCTTATATTTTTGTGGAAACATGATACATTTTTGTTCATGATTCTTTAATGAATGAACAGTTCAAAAGAACAGCATTTATTTAAAATAGAAATTTGTTGACTGTGACTTTTTTTCCGCAAGGATGCATTAAAAAGGCAAGCAAGGAAAACGCTATGTAAATGCCTTATTCATTCATTCATTAAATTGATCAAAAGTATTATTTAAAAAAAAAACTTTAAATCAATTTAGTGAGCCCACATTTTTGAACGGCAGAGTATATCTATCCAAAATGTGGTTTACCTTAATTTATCTGTTATGTGACTTTTTCATTGAGTGGTTTCATATAATTTTGCTTTCATCATGGTGTCATAAAAGTCACATTTTTACTTTCTCAATATATTAATATATTCAATAGTCATGGCTTTGTCTTAAAATTCTGTTACGTAAAGTGATTTTTTATTTTCAATTTTTACTTTTGGACTGATCAGGATAGGATTACTGAAGTCTTAATTTTGTCATAAAGCCATTATTATGTGGCTCTCTAGAATACTAGAATATCATAGATATAATTAATACAATATAATAAAATATATAATATTAGAATAATTGTCTCAAATTGTAAAGTTGTTTTGCCTGTAGTCTCTCTCTAAATTAAATAATTTCAGCTCAAAACAATATTTCATGCCCATTTAATTATTAATTTGGTATTTTATTGCAGCTGACAGTACATCATTACTTACATATAAAGCAAACAGTATAAACATGCACATGTTTATGATGAATTTATGTTTATTTCTTTTACAGATCTGTTACAACTGGACTTGCTGTCTCGGGTACTTCCTGGGACCAGCACGGCGCAAGACGGGATACATATAGTTCAGTCCAGAGGTTCTCGAGGGTTCCAGTTTTCTGGATCTCCACAGCTGTTCAGTTTCCCTGCATCTCAGCTCTTCGTTAATTGTAACTTCTTTCCCGCCGAGTTCTCCATCGTTGTCACACTGAAAATCCCACAAATGACTCCTGAGGTGAGAACAAAAAAGATTAAGATATTGTTTAGCTTGAGTCTGAAAACATCAAAGATTCTTCAGAAGCCTTTTCCTTTGGAATATGTTTTCAGTTTCTGAATAGTGATAGCGATCACTGTTTACTCTTTGATGTGCAGAAGACTGAATACATCTTCACACTGTTGGACAGAGATTCAGATGAGCTGCTCCTTGGCGTCCGACTTTCCCAAAACAATCTTCACTTCCTGCAAAAGGGCCATGGTCACAAGAAGCGCACCACTTTCAAGGCAGTAGGACTGGATGATAACCGTTGGCACACTGTGGTCTTGGCAGTGACGGGACACTACACATTTCTCACTGTTGACTGTGGCAGACCCCTCGAGCTGTAAGACTCTTTGGGAATACTGTAGATGTCAGGTTGTATCATTTTAAATGATATATGATCCAAAATGGAAATTACATCTGTGTTTATGTGCATGTTGAAACATATCATTTAGTTATATAAACTTATAAATTATTCTGTTTTGTCTCAAACAGAGTGCTTGAAAGCCCCTTCATCGATAATCTCGATACAACTGGTTCCAGATTCTTCATTGCTAGCAGAAGGAGATGGAACGGCTTATTTTCTGTACGAATCTCATTTCAATGCTTTTTATTATTTTATTAAGATTTTAAATATACTTAGAAGTCTAAATGTAATGGTTCATTCCACTGTTTTTATTGACAGGGTCTGATTCGGCAGCTAGTTCTGTTACCTGGTTCAGATGCTACCTCACGAATATGTCCCTCATCTGAGCCCCGGCTGTCTGCACTCTCTGTCCCTCAGGCTCTCTTACACCTGCCAATCAAACCATCATCCACTGACCTTCCCCTTCACCCTTATGGTGAGACTGCTAAAACATCAACACTACTATCATCAGATGCATGTCAATATGCATACTAATCACTAAAATGATAAACTTCGCTGTTGATGGAAAATGACATATTTTGAGTATGTAGAAAGAAGGGACACACTATCATATGTCATTTATGGTTTGCTTTTGCATGTAAGCGGTAGCATCTCCATAAATTCATTTACAAGTCTTTGCTCAGTAACTTAAAGATGACTAACGACTGAATGTAAGCTAATCTTGAAGAGGTGCAGGTAGTATAGTTGGTTTATAATGTCCTCTATGTACTATCTTGAAGTCCTACAGGAATGCGGTGTGTTGCTGTAAACACAGGTCTGTGATTGTATGGGGATATGAGTAACTCTATCTCACAGGTCTGTTACTGATCCACTGACATTGACTGACAGCCTTGTGCTTTGAGTTTCTCTCTGGCTCAGAAGAAGTGCTGGTGTTTGAAAGCAGGGTGTAGTTGTGCAGAGATCACTGTTATACTGCATACTGTGGGCCCGTTGAGAGACATGTCACAGGGCAGTGAGAGGCCATGTGTGCATTATTTTCCCTTATGTAATGAAGTCTACAGATAGATTTAGGCTGGAATTTCTATCTATCTATCTATCTATCTATCTATCTATCTATCTATCTATCTATCTATCTATCTATCTATCTATCTATCTATCTATCTATCTATCTATCTATCTATCTATCTATCTATCTATCTATCTATCTATCTATCTATCTATCTATCTATCTATCTATCTATCTATCTATCTATATCTATATATATATATATATGTATATATAAAGACTACATGTCAGTAGCTACTCAACCACAATACAATGAGGGGGCTGAAGAGATGACAGGCGAGAAACAGATCTAAAGAAGATCTAGAGAATCATCTGTTTTATTAAACCAACATACACATAAACGAGAACCAGTAAACCCAAGGAACACGAAGAACCAAGGAACATAGGGAACAGCCATCTACAACTTACAGCAAACAATGATGGACAAAAACAAGGGAAACACAAGGGCTATACACAGGGGATAATAAACTAGCAAAACACACCTGGGAACAATAAGACTAATCTACAGGGAAGACTACAAAAGACTACATACATGGCACTAGAAATGGGAAGTACAACAAAAGGCCTGACAAGACACAGGGAACATACTATAGTGTAACAACCACCTTACTAGGCCTATTATTTATTGGATATTAAAACTATAAAATATATGTGTTTTTTTTTTGTCAGTATTTCTTTATTATTTTGATTACAGGTTATGTATTGCAATCATATAATATAAAACTAACTAAAAGGATAGGCTAATTCTTCTAAAAATGACATGCAATACATGGTGTAAACTAAGCTCCCTACCATCCATCTGTGGAAGGTGTTCATATATTTGTCATCGACAGTATTTATTCAGATGATATAATATCTGAAACTGAACATCTCTGTTTATTTTGCACAGAGGCAGAGGTTCGAGTGACTGCGGGTGTGAGTCCTCCCTGTGGACACTCTGAGGAGGGACAGCTGTGGTTCAGCACACTGAAGAAAGGACTGTTTCTCTGTGATGGCATTATGTGGCTCACTATGCTGCAAGGTGATTTTCTAACAGTAATTTGCAACTGCAGTTTGTAGCAGTACAGCTACTATTGATGTGTTTTTGATGTATTTGAAATAGGTATTTCAGTCTTTATAATTTATTATTATTATTAGGTATTTAATTTGTTTAATGGGGCAGTCATAGCTTAGTGGTTAGAGAGTCAGACTTGTACCAGAAGATTGCGGGTTCGATTCTCAATACAGGAAATGACTGAGGTTCCCTTGAGCAAGGCACCTAACCCCCAATCGCCCCCCGGGTGCCGGAGTGAATGGCTGTCCACTGCTTCACGGTTTGCAATGTGTGTGTTCACCACTCACTACTCCTAATGTGTGCACTAACTTGGATGAGTTAAATGCAGAGGACAAAATCCGAGTCATGTCACTTTCACTTTTCACTGTATGGTATCTGACTATCACATTGCATCTCTGCAGTGAAAGAGAAGCTGGATTACGTGGAGGATCACCAGGATTTATTCACCAGTTCTGAGACGTTTGACATCGAAGTTTTCCACATCCCTTCTGTAGGGCTTTTCATTGCGACCGCCAACCGTGATTCCAACCTCGGTTCAGGAATATACAAATGGACAGATGGGAAGTTTGAACGATATCAGAACATCAGCACTTACGATGCACAAGCATGGCAATACTTCACAGTGGGCAAAAAGGTGTGTGTGGACTTTATGCTACCAACAGAATGTGATCCCAGCTAACAAAAAATATGTTTTAAGAGCTTTTAGCTAACATTACATTTAGTTATGTAATGTTAGTTATGATAGTTAATGTTTTTTGTTATAAAAACATTAAGGGAACATTCCATTTTACCATTCTTCAAACATTGTAGGAATGTTTCTTTTGAATTTCCATGTTCTCTGAACTTTATGAAACAAGTAGTAACATTTCAATAATTTGACGAAAAGTTATATGAACAATTTATAATTAAGGTTCATAAATATTTGCTCATAACTTTGAAAGAACCTTGCCAGAGCATTCTGATAATCTATGTTACTCAATATTTGCTTATTTGAGTGTTGTATAAAAGCAACTTGCAATTTAGAAAAAAAACATTGCTGGACCGGTTACTTAGTCTAATTTTGCTCCGCCAACAAAAAAAAAACTTCTGTCTCAAATGAATTCACAGCACAATCAACCATCCTGAAACAACATAGTAGTGTTCTGGATGAATAAGTGTTTTTACATGAGTCGGTTAAGTGAATGTCATTGTGTATTTTAATAGGTTTAGTAAATGATTCACTCATTAAAATGTAAAAATTTGTGAACAACCCCCAACACTAATACACAGTCTGACAGTATATCTGAAACAAACATACGCAAGAGGAGTGATAAAAACAGTTAGTGCTGTTGGACTGACATATAACATTTGAGGACTGGAACTAACTGTTATATAAATGAAAAATGTGATATTGATTGAGCTGTCAATTGGAACAGCTGCTAGCACTATCAAAAGAGTGAGCAGTGTGGAACGCCTGTTTGCTCTGAGTGGGGTGCATCCCCAGCTGTTCTTTGCACATTAGAGTGATTTTTGATGTGGTTTTGAAGTGGGAGAAGGGGTGGAGACCTGGCTCTCAAGTTTTAATGTTGTAAATCACTTGCATAATAACAGAAATTAATTTTGTTTTAACTTTATCCGAAATTTACAGCAGACACCTCCTGCTTCTCTTCACCGTAACTTACTGCATAATTACAGTCAAGAGTTGGAAAAGCCGTTTGGGACTCTGTTCATACCTGCAGTGCAATTAACCATATGTTTTTCTTCTTGAAAGTCTAAGATAATATGATTCATATTAAATTTAAAGTGAAATAGAGGGAGGAAGCCTTTGTAATTGCACCAGTGACCAGTTATTAAAAGATCAATCAAACTGAAGTTTTGAGGTAGAGGCAATTCATTAAAATCCTCCCATCAGCACAGCCCTTTTCCTCTGTCTTTGAAATCCAGCCTGGATAATTAAAGGCCTGTGAAGATGCAGAAAGTACCAACAATTATGAAGTGCAAAACTCATTACAATTTAATTTTGTTTTTCATCACAGTACCTTTAACCAACTGAAGCTGTCCAACTGTCATGATTTCTTACCACCATTTTCATGTAACAGAAGTTCCTGGTTGTTGCTAACTGCAGAAGTAAGGATGAAGGGGACCAGGAGCAGTCGGTCATATATAAATGGAGCTCAAAGAAGCTGAAATTCATTCACTATCAGACTCTGAACACACACAGCGCACGTGACTGGGAGGCTTTCAACATTCAAGACGAAACTTTCCTCGCCGTGGCCAATCATAGGCAAGGTAATGTTTATCAGAACAGCTCAATGCATGTCTGTCATCTCATGTGGCACTGTTGTCCTGTGTAACTCCACTGCTTTTGTCTGTTGAACAAAAACGGGAGGAAGTTCATTTATATGATTTCTAAAAGAAGGTTAAAATTGAATTACATACAAATCTATGGCTTTGAGGCACACAATCTGAACAAAAAGACCACCAAGGAAATCTTTTTAAGGCTAAAAGGTCTCCTTGTTTGTGGTTCACTTTGATTTTGCATTTAATTTCTATATGCTTATGAGTGTGTGTTCATCCGTTCGAGTGAAGTTCTTATGTGAGCCTCTGGCATTGATCAAAGCGGAAACACAAGCATAAAAGTAACCTTTCATAGCACTTTATAACCATGCAGGCCCCATCTATACACCTGCATCTGTTGGAATACATCCAAACTGAGCCATGCCAGTCCATGTGGATTTCTGTGTTACAATGGGCTATATTAATAATGGTTTTAAGGTTTTATATATGTTTTTTTTTTTTTGTCCAAAGGGGAGAGAAACCATAATATTGACAGTGTAATCTACAAGTGGAACCCAGTTACCCAGTTTTTTGAGGTCAATCAGACAATCCCGACCGCTGGTGCTTATGATTGGGAGTTTTTCACCATCGGCCCATATTACTTCCTCGTAGTCGCAAATACTTTCAATGGAAGATCAACAGTCATTGATTCTACAATCTATATCTGGCTGGGAGGGATGTTTCAGCCTTATCAGTCCATTACGGTGAGTGACATTATGTTATTATATCTTCCCTTATCATGATCATGATCACAATTTTTAAAAATAAGAAAAGGGCACATACTGTACACATTCACAAACCTTTTCCAAATTGACATATATGCTTGCGTTCAAAAGTTTGGGGTCGGTAAAATTTTTTCTTTTTTATCACATTTTAAGCAGCATTTATATAACATATTAAAATAGGAAAAGGGCTTTTTTAAAATTGCAATAATATTTCACATCATATTATTATACTGTTTTGACTCAGTTTTTAATAAATGCAGCCTTGGTGACCCTTATGAAAAAGAATATTACCTCAAGTTCATTTTATGAAGTATACATTATGTAGTAAGTATACTAATGTCAATATGTACTAGTAGTAAACTTGTAAGTGTACTATTTTAATAACGCTTGGGACTAAATTGGCCCACTTTTAGTATATCAAAGTATATGTTTAAGTGTACTAGAAGTGTAACAGTAGTAAACTTTAAGTGCACAACTAGTTCATAATTATGTTTCTCATTTGGGTACTGCAAGTGAAATTATGGGTATACTAGTAGTTTACTATTTTAATACTTGTAGCAAATTTTTAGTTTATGAAAGTACACTTTAAAGTATACTCTCAGTAAACTACTAGCTTAGTAGTTTTATACTACAAGATTTCTTTAAGTGAACTTAACATTATACTTATTGTTTACTATTTATATTGTTCAAATGTTATTTTTTATACTTGAAAAAATACCTTTAACTGTACTTTAATTTTAAAAACATTTTATTAGATTCATGCATCCTTTTTATCAACACTTGAATGTTGGTAAGTTTCATAAAGAAAGAACAATGATCCAGAGTAGATCGAGTCCAACACCCCAAAGCTTCACAGTCGTTTTCTCTTCATGGGTTACACTTCATTTCATTTGGAAACATTAAGCAGTTTTGATTTGCACGCTAATGTTTGATGATCACGTTGTTTTACATTTGAGTGAGCAATCTTCTTTCACTTGTTTCAGCTTCTTCTTCTCCTGTGTTTTGATCCAGAGATTCTGTACTAGAAGATGTGTCTTAGCGCTCCCATACCGTAGAACAGTGAAAACATGGATAGCTGGAAAATTCAGTCAATGGAAAAAGTAAAGTAGAATTAAAGTAAATTCCTATGTGCACTACCATTGGACTAGCCTACACAAAAATTCAGATACGCAGAATTAGAAATATATCTGTTTTATATCAATCTTTTAATCAATATTTTCAAACAATGTAAGTTTCATAAGACTGTATATGAAAAACTATGTAAAAAAAGTATATTTAATAGGCTACTCGATCAAAAGAGTTAACACAACTACAAGCCAAGTATACTTTGAATACTTAATTATACTTTTAAGTATATCTCGATCAAAAGATTGTGTACAAGTACAGGCCAAATATACTTGGACTTTTCTCTCAGTACAAGTCAAGTATAATTTTAAGTATATTTCTGAGAAGTACATAAAGTATATTTTTGAGAAGTATATAAAATGTAGACTGAAAGTATGCTTTCTTATTTTTAGTTAAAAGGAAGTATACTAATAGAACACTTGAATAAACTTATTTTTCATAAGGGTAATTATTATCGCTGTGTACAAGATCAGGTTCAGTTCCATGCTTATTTTATTTACTCTATAAGCTATTCCACCCGAAAGCTTGTTAATATATAAACTTGAACATGTTAGTTTAGAGACAGTGTGTAATATTATGTTTTTTTAAAAAGTATTTAATAAGCTACTCAATCAAAATAGTTAACACAAGGACAAGCCAAGAATACTTAGAATACTTAATTATACTTTTAAGTATATCTCGATCAACAAGTATAGGCCAAATATACTTACTTTTCTGTCAGTATAAGTCAAGTATACTTAAGTGCAATTTGAAGTATATTTCTGAGAAGTACATAAAGTAGATTTCTAAGAAAAAGAAGACTGAAAGTATACTTTCTTATTTTTAGTTTAAAAGAAGTATACTAATAGCACACTTGAATAAACTTATTTTTCATAAGGGGAGAGTAAGAGACTTATTTTTTATTTTTTTTTAATCATATTGTGCCCAAACTTTTGAATGATTGTGTATAGTGTATGTGTGGGACATGATTAGCATGGCTACAAAGAATTCTGGGGTTTGCCATTTAATTCTGTCATTGTTCTTTCAGACATTTGGGGCAATAGACTGGGAGATGTTCCAGATTGAAAACAGGGTGTTCCTGGCTGTTGCCAACAGTCAGATGCTAACGGAAGAAGGCAAGATTCAGTACTCCATCAACTCCACCATCTATGAGCTCAGCATGGCATCTCAGAACTTCATCAAGTTTCAGGATATTGAAACCAACAGGTGAATTGTGAACTGGCCTTCATAAGAAAGAAAAAAAAACCTCTTTACTTTCTAGCTGTCACATTTTTATCTAAGGGACACTTTGTTGTCTGGATCTTTCAGTGCTTTGGACTGGGAGTATTTTACTGTGGGAGATGACAAGTTCCTGGTGGTCGCCAACTCCTATGATGGAACCTCATACTCTCTTAACAGTGTTATATACAGGTACAGTGTCCATTTACACCAAGTGCAAATAGCCCGCCTTGTTGGCAAAGGCTATTTACAGTAACTCCGTCCAACGTAGTCTGATCGAGCCAGTCAAAATTACAAAAGACATCCCATTGATAACAGGAGCAATAATGTTGAGGGTAAGATGAGTGGTGTTGGCTTTTTCATTATCAGTAAGGGTTAGTGTGTTTTTAATAAATATAATCAGATGCACTGAATGTTGTTATTATTGCATTTTGTTTTCTTGTACAGTAATACGATACACTGAGGTGCAAACAGTATCTGCAACTATAGTGCAGCATCTAACATAGAGAAAATGTTAGGGAAATATAGGGAAGAGATAAAATGAGGCTGAGAAAATTTCCACTTCCATTCGCCCACGGAACACAAAACGAGATCACCAGTGTTTTTACTGTGGGTCTGTAGATGCCAGGAGTCATAGACAGTTCTTAAAAGACATTAAAATATGCCAAATATTATTTCAAAATGTCATTTGTACTATAGTTACATTATAAAAAATTGTCAAAAGAAACAACCTCTTATATCATCTTAGGTTGATTTCGATGATTCTACAGAGAATAAACTAATGTAAATGTCTCTCTGTCAGACAAGGTTACAGATGCAAAGGCAAATGTTTCCTAAACAGATAGTCCTGCACCAAAAAGCCAGATTGCAATTATGTTTGTTACCACTTGTGTGCCCCTTGTGTATAATGCCCCTTTTTACACGTATGTGTGTGAAGTTTTAGCTCAAAATACCCCACAGATCATTTTTTTAAATTATTGCTACTTTTAACCATTATCAGAACAAAAGGCAGTTGAAGGATGACATGTATAATTCAAATATTTATCTGACTCAAATATAATGAATCTGACTCCATTAAAGTTGTTATTCTTTAACCTCTTATTCTTTAAAGGTAAAGGTCTTTCTTAGAACTGATAGGAAAACGTAGGAATTAACCTGAACGTTTAGATAACGAAAGTTATATCACTTTAGCTTTCAACATAGTTAGTGATAAAAGGAAAGATTCTCAAAGCCTTTAAAGCAGGCAAAGTTATTTATTAAGTTACATGTTTAAATATACAGACAGTAGAGTGGAACAACATACTGTATAGAAAACTTAGTTGTAACAAATAATGCACTGCTGTGCAGAAGAGGCCGTAAAAAAAAGCCTGTCTCCTAGATCAACAGTTACCTTTCCTTCTTATACCCTGAGCAAAGCATTGTTAAACATGAGTGGAATACCAACACCGAAACCGACCGACAGGAAACCAAAAGATGAGGCAAATGGGTAGTGATCAAGAGGGGGAGAAGAACATTAACATATTCTCCTCAATGCATGCTTAACCAATAGTACATAGATTGTACATTAGGTTACTTTAATATCTCTATTAAGTTCACCACCATTCATTTCAGTTTATAAGCTGTCAGATGAGACCAAACATGGCATAGTTACATATTAGAGCACACTAGTAAATAAACAGTAGGTAGTTGAAAACATATGTCCTTTGAAGCAAATGGTACAGACGTGTCATTGAGTGTAATGTGTAGTGTAAAGGTGCAAATGACTCTGTCTCTCCCGACAGAACCATCCTGTGCCTGGAGTGTCCCAACAGTCCTCAATCAGCTTATTGATGAAATCCCTTGCACTAGATATGCATTAGCATACTGTGATGATGAAGGCCATTGTGCCACGTTTAATTCACATGTATACCTTTAAAAGGCTTTTTGAAGTACTAGGGCAGTAAAGACTTCTGCCCATATTTGCTCAGCCCTACAATAGAATGTTAAAATTGTCCCTTTTTGAGGTTGAGCAAAAACTGGGGAAGTTGCAATAGTCTTTTCTTTCCTATTGTGGCATATATCAAAAGGCTTGTTCAACCGCACAGACTGATCGGTGTATGACATCCCAGTGCATCAGGCGTTAACGCTTCTCATTTCCTTTGAATGGGTGACATCATGCATTGCCGAGCTAAATTGTGGGCTCCGTTGCGTCGCGTCAGTGGCAATGCTTTCAGCAGAAGTTGAAAAATGTTCAACTTTTCAAGCGCCAAAGCAGGCGTTAGCCAATCAGATCGCCTTATGCAAATACCGTATCGTAGACGCTAGCCAATTGCGTTTATGCAACACCGACATGTAATGTGATTGGCTGTTGTCACTTTGATGGTTGCATCAGCACCAAGCTTCAGACACGCCCTCTGTCAAACATTGACGCCGACGACCTGTGTGAACCTAACGTAAAGTGAAATGGGTTATCGAACAAGAAAGAATGTAGGGCGGGGCTTGACTTTGTCCATCGGGAATTGGTTGGTTGTGGCTTGCTACTGCTGTGATGTCACGTGAGTGAAAGGTTGTCTCGACTTAGCGCCAGTAGACATGTCATCAGAGAGGAGACGATACTAGGATAAGTAGTAAATACTACAATATTACATGAAAAAAAGAATCTTCATAAGAGTGAATTGATGATCTGACAATGCACTGCATTTTTGAAAATGTTTTAATAACTTCATAAATGTGTATTTTGCAGGTGGCAGGGTTATGAGGGCTTTGTCCCTGTGCACAGACTTCGCACCAATGGCTGCAGAGACTGGGAATTTTTTAACACAACCGATGGCTCCTACCTCATCTACTCCAGTGCTAGAGCTGCTCTCTCTAAAGTCCTTAAATTAAGGACCACATAGTGACACTGGACATATGGACTGTATATGGGACAGATCTGCTGGGAGGGAGACTAGTTGACCTAAACGATAACTCAAATCATTAACTGGAAAACAAATGAACTCCTAAAATGAGATATTCTTCAATAAAAAAGTTATACAAAACTTGTATCCAAAATCGAAATCCACTTAACGACATGCCTTGAAACCCGCTGAAGGATGGATTTTCACACTAACACTCAAATCAGTCCACTGACCTCCTGAACGACAACAGCACAACAAGATGTTCCCAACATACAAAAATAACATATTTCTGAAGACACAAACCTGCACTTACTTGCACACAGTTCATCAACATGCTTTGTTGATTAAAAAGTCATTATGTCCTGTGGTTATGCATCATTACTCTGCACATGAAGGCAGCTAACTACTATGAACGACTGGAAAAATAGCTTTTATCTGCCATCAAAGACACTATTTAACTGTACTGTACTGTGTTTGTAAGCTACTGATTTACACTGTTTTATTAGAAGGCCTTTACATGAAATTGAAGTATGTTCAAGTATATGCAATTCATAAATAAAATCTTCATAATATTTTATAATAGATAAATAATAATGAAAAATACATTATTATGTATTTATTATAAAATAAATTATTAAAGACTATTTTCTTTTTATATTACAACTATTATTTTAGAACTTAACTGCGTTGTTGGTCATCTTATGAACAATGTTTTATCAGTTTTTTTTAATTCTCTGTCATAATTATAAACCAGCTGTGCCATATAAGCTATTATATTGATATATTAGTGACTATTGATTATTAGTACTGTTGTTCCAGCACAGCATCATTTTGGTTGAATTAAACATTTTTAATTTTAATTTTAGTATGTTTTTCACCTTTTGAGTTTGTTATGAACTGCAGGCCATATTCATCTTGTCTTGGAAGCAAAGGCTGAAGGAAATGATTATCAAATCAAAATAATTTGTCTTGTGCTATAATAGTGATGTGTGATGATGATAACAGTGTGATGTGTTGTTGGTATAAACTGCATGTGTTTATTTATTGTGTTATTGGATATTTTGGAGGGGAAAGTCTTTAGAAGATGTTTAAATCTACAATAACGGCTCTGACTTCCTTGCTGGACTATGTCAAGCTCCACCCATGGCGTCCAGAGAAGGGGAGCTGGACGTCATTTGGCTCTGCCGTGAGCACCACTTTAAAAAATGCAATTTTGTATCGTATAGGCGCCATCTATTGGAACTTCTGTGGTACAACAAAATGGACTGGGTGGAAAACAGTGATATCAGGTAAATTGGATCACTTTCGAGATTAACTGCAAAAAATTGCCCAGTTTACATGGATTTGCCATATTGGATTTTTTTTTATCTTTTATTTTGCTCAGTAGGGTTTTTTTTTATCTGTGCTTTCATAATCAGTACAGTTTTCATAATCTATACATTTTGTGTAGGCTATTGCATTCTTCAGGCAGGGTTTGAAGTTTTGGATTGCAGAGAAGAAATTACACATTATTCTCATCATCCCTATTGTTCGGTGGAAATCAATTGTATTATCTATACGCGCACTTCTACTTGTCAAACGTAGTGCTGTGTTAGCTTCAAACAAAACAATACAAAGGCAACAAACCTAGCATTTAAATAAGAGAAAAAAATAAGTGTTTAATTGTTCAGGGTATCTCATCTCAAAACAAAGTCAAGTGAAGAAAATCGCAGACATACAATTTATTTAAACTTTACTATGCGGCAGTATTTCCCATTCATATATTATCGAGTGTATTGAATTCGGGAATGATCACTATCAGCGCCGTCGAATTGCTATCTTGCACAAGAGAACCGCCATTATTTATCGACCAATCAGCTCTTTGCTTATTAAGTTGTAAAGAATCTTTCTATAAGAAAAACAGCCACTCCGTGTTTTGTTAACCTACTAAATTGCTATGTAATCAAAATATATTTATAAAAGTATGTTTGTGTACTATAAACGAATAAATAGTGTACATGCTTTGCCAAAAAGCATTTATTTGTGAGTAGTATTTTTGACGCCCTCTTGCGGATGTTGGTTGGGAGTGGAAACGCTAGTTTCTAAATAAAGCCTCTACGTCTACGACCGAGACAGGCATTCATTAACAGAGGTCCGATTTTTGTGTCTGTTTGAGCGCTCTATTTGTATGTGTTATCTGCAATTTCTCACATAGTTTTACAATTGCAGCGTAATATATATTAATCAACAATGAGTGACGCCGAGAAGGAATTCGTGAAGCGGGTATGTAGTGTTTTTTACCGTTTTCTCTTTTTGCACGCGCCATGTTTCTTCTAGAAATGGCCTCCATATTGTATGTTAGCCAGCCAGACAGGCTTCATTCATTTTTTTATTTTATTTTTAAAAGCTGATTATGTACAAATGCAATGACTCGATGCCTTTACTCCGTAACATTTCTAAAAAAAAAAAAAACTCTGTAAAATAACCTAACTACACGTAAACTGGTTTTGTACCGAAATCCAAGTATGTTATGCAGTTAACGTTAGCCATCTTCAGTGCTAGCAGACAGACAACGTGCTTTCATACTAGAAATACATTTATCTGCTTTTCAGTGTTCGCTTTTCTCTAGTAAGCAAAATGTTTTGCAGTTCTTACTAAATGTTTTCTCATTGCATGTTTAATTAAACAGATATAACTTGTATGAGTAATATTTTTATGCTAATACATGAGAGAAGGTCATCCTGAGCCTTAAAGCAAAAAAAAAAAAAAAATGCACGTTAGTTTTTATTAGTAAGAATTTTATTTAACAGTAGGCTTGGAATGTATTTTGTAATTGTAAATATTCTTGTAATATTTCAAGAAATGCAAATATGTAAATTTGTTTTTGCATGAATAAGGCTCAGGATGCATCTGAAATAATCTAATTGTTTGTCATAATGGAAATTAAAGCTCACTTTACATTTCTGTTGGTTCATCTATAATGTTTTTCCCACATTAATAAATCAATAGGATTCTTGGTTGTAATGTCCAGTGTTTACACATTCTTCATCCTTTTCTTTTTTGTTAAGGTTAAGGTTGGAAGAAGAGAAATCTGGACGAAGTCAAATGTCAAGTTGTTAATGCGAATAATATGAAGCTGAATTTTCAGTGCATGCTAATATTGCGGAGCAAAAGAAGTTCCCATATAGCATTTATGGGCAGTGAGAGAAATGGGGGAAGAGGAATGAAGTCAGAAATGAAATTGAAACTGAAGAAAGAAGAAAAGATGTGTAATGAAGTTAAGATCAGAAGTTATCTGGGATAAGATCGCAGCGCTAAGTAACTCTTAGTATGTTTGTCCCATGCGTGCATGCATAAATATTCTGTTCATTTTGTATTGCAGTAATAACTATTGTCCTCTAGCATGAGAGATTTACAACTAGTTATTTTCATACATAATTTGATGCATTACATGTCAAACTGCAAATTCTTATATTGTAAGTGTATTAAAGTAAATTGCTTTTTACACTAGTTATATGCCCGCGGTGAAAAGGCCAACATCGCTGCATATTATCCTAGTCTAGATTGGTCTCAAACTCATTTCTATATATACACAATTATTAGTTTAACATTCTTAGTATGACCATGTTCTCTGGCTCTTAACGTGATTTGGATGTGGTTGGTTTAGGAGTCCCGTTCGGCCTCTAGGAGCGCAAGTCCTAGAGGATCTGCTAAGTCGGCCAGTCACTCACCGGATCGCTCCCCTGCTCAGTCAAAAGAGGGGTCCCACCACACTCGCTCCAAGTCTCGCTCTCGTTCCAGGTCCAAGACTCGGTGAGTATTTCTTGTCTTTTGAGGTATGCTGTTTTCTATTGGTAGGTCAAACAACCTGCATGGGTGAGCAAACTTTTTTGAATCTATCATACAAGGAAAGCAGTTTTTTAGGATAAAAAAGCATTAACATAAGTAACACGTAGCCTACTTCACATGAATGAAAAGGAAAAATGGCATAATTATAATAACATAAAAAAGTGTTAGTAATGTATATTAAAATTATAGAATTAATTATTAGCCATCTGCTGCGCTTCAGTCACTTTTGACAGAAAATGCACTTTTTCTATTACTTTTTTTTTTTTTTTCTTCTTCAGAATGGTATGATACTTGGTGTCTATTGTGGCACTAGCTATGTGAATGCCAAGAAAATTATGGACATGATTCGATCTTTTTGTTCCTCACCCTTTTTCCCCCTTTAAAGTCACTTTTACTCCTCGCAGTCAAACATGGCTAACAGAGAAATTAATGTGAAAAAGTTAAAATGCAGATTCTATTGTGGGTACAATCTATAAATCAGCTAATTTTTTTCTCTTAAACCTATCGACTAATTTTACTGTTACAGTAATTATGATCCATTTGTTTCCACAATTTTATAAATATTACTTGCTATTAGGGATTTGCATTGGTACTTGGATATGACTATGAATATCGATCATGAAAATGATGATCACTGTTTCTGATAGGAAATTCAGAATAAAAAAATATATATTTTCACAAAGGTAACAAAGTTACCAAATTTAGGTTAGCAGTAGACCGCATGCCATGCAGACCGGCGAAATAGTAAATTTGATGGATTTGAAAGCACGCAGTGATGCCTGGTTAAGTGCAATATATGGCAGATTGGCTTTGCACGTGCATGACATCATAATGAGAACACTATATAGAATGTTGTGAATTTGTGCTTTAATTATAATTCATTACATTTACATAGCGCTTTTCTCAGCACTCTAAGCGCTTTACGTAGAAGGGGGAATCTCCTCAACCAACACCAATGTGCAGCATCCACCTGAATGATGCGACGGCAGCCATATTGCGCCAGATTAGGAGGCCATGATGGACAGAGGCCAATGGGCAAATTTGGCCAGGATGCCGGTGTTAAATCCCTACTCTTTCAAAAGACATCCTGGGATTTTTTTGTGACCACAGAGAGTCAGGCTTAACGTCTTATCCGAAGATCGGTGCTCTTTGACAGTATAGTGTCCCCATCACTACACTGGGGCACTAGGACCCACACAGACCACAGGGTGAGCGCCCCCTGCTGGCCTCACTAACACCTCTTCCAGCAGCAACTTGGTATTCCCAAAAGGTCTCCCAACCATGCTCAGCCCTGCTTAGCTTCAGTGGGTAACCAGTCTTGGGCTACAGGGTGGTATGGCTTCTGGCTTTAGATGCCCGTGTTTCAGCGTGTTTTATTGGAAGAGCACATCCACAACAGGAGTAACAGATTCTGGCTATGAATGAATGATTTTTTTAATTTTTTTTTATTTCGAGCAATATAGTGACATAAGAAGCTTTTGATTTTTAACAACATAAATCAATCAATTGCTCGAAACGGAGTGTGCAGAAGTCAGACTTATTTAGACCCACCCCGGTCTGTTACAGTTAAAGGGAAAACAAGAAAGAAAAACAAAGGTAGCTGTTTCTTTAATGATTGGCAAGTATGAAAAACACAACATATCTTAAATATACACCATACATTACCGCAGGTAACAATTAAAGTAATACCAACAATGGTAATCCGAATACCTACACAGCGTATGAATGCATGACAACGTCTATAGGCTAGTAGCATGTAACCTCTCTGCTGGCCCATGTAACACTGATAAGAAAAAAAGCGAGCTGGCGCGATAGCTGACCCCAGAGGGTTATTAATTTAAGTTCACTTTGCATTTTGTCCTTTTTTACTGAAACCAGTTGTAATGTTGTGTATGTAAGGATATTTGATTAATCTCATAGGATATGTCATAGAATGGGTGTTCATTCACTCTTCAGCTTCATTGCATGCAGTTATTTTCTTTTAGTTTTTTCTTTTTTGAAAACTGATGCATTATTGATAATGTAGCAGTGTTATTTATCTAGTTTTATTTTATTTACTGATAGACATGTTAATGTCATATTTGTCAACATTAATTTTAGCGCTATGTAATTAATTTAAATTAAAATATTTTCATGATGGATGGATTCAGTGCTTGCAAATGAAAAATTGACAAGAATGCCCATCCATGCTTGGTACCATACAATTCCATCAAAATATTAAATCAAAATATTATGAAACAAAATATATTATATTGATTTTACTGAAAAAAAGTTACTTTTGAGGTGTTCGGCCACTTTGACTGGAAGGATTACGAGTGTGACTCGTGAATGAGGAGCACCAGAGGGTTAAAAAAATTCATAAAAGCAATTATTTATTTTACATTAATGTTAATGGGTTTTTTTCCAAAGTTTTTTGTGATGAGGATGCAGTATTGTTGCTTTTGATTTTGTTGCAATTGTTGCTTAAATTGAATATTTAAAACTGTTGAAATGGCCGTGTGACTCATCTGCAACTGGAATTCACAGTACACTGTCACACCTGCTGCTTTCCAGTTACAAGTTGAAACTATGTTTGGGCCAGATTAAAAAAAAAAAAGTCCCTCACCCTGGACGGATTTTAAGCACTCTGCAGTTGATCATTTGACATGTATTGGTAGCAACTTGATATAATGAAATTTGAAGCTGGTCTGTCTAAGGAGTTTAAGGACTTATCAGTTGGTAACTTGATAGCTTGCATGTCTGTTGCTCTTTTTCACTTATCTCCATCCTTACGCAGGTCTCGTTCCCATCGGAGCTCTCGCAGACATTATAGTCGTTCCCGTTCACGCTCCCATTCTCGCCGGAGACGTTCACGCAGCCGTTCATACAGCAGTGAATACCAACGCCGCCGCAGTAGTCACAGTCACTCTCCCATGTCCAACCGTAGGCGACATGTTGGTGACCGGGTGAGACAAAGAGTCAGTTCCATACGTGCCATTCCTTTTACTTTTTATTTGCATGATGTTTTTTGTACTGCCGTCTTCTAATCTGTTATGTTTTCTTTACCTTTAGGCAAACCCAGACCCAAACTGCTGCCTGGGAGTGTTTGGGCTGAGCCTGTACACCACAGAGAGAGACCTGAGGGAGGTCTTCTCCAAGTATGGCCCTCTGAGTGATGTCTCCATCGTGTATGACCAGCAGTCTCGGCGCTCCAGGGGGTTTGCTTTCGTCTACTTTGAGAACAGAGAAGATTCAAAAGAGGTGAATTCTTCAGTTTAAAGGATTGTATGGATTTACTTCAAGTGAAAGGCTGTTTTGTTTATACAAGAAATTCCACCTTTACTGAAATTGCAAATTGACAATTTTATGCAGGTTTTTCCAAATTGTTTGATTCAGAAGGTTAAGTTATTTGTAATTTCCTGTGTATTGATTCTAGTATCCTGCATATTTGACAATACTGTGGTTTGTCAGTAGTGAAGTTGCATTATGCATTTTATTTTATTGAAGTGCAGTACAGAATGTACTGTTTCCTCCAGCTATTTTATGGCCAGCAGTAAAGACACCTGGGATTAATGGCCTTAAGCAGAAGGAATATTGAATGCTCAGTGTGGGTTATTCTGGTCTGTTTTGGTTCTAGGCTAAAGAGCGTGCAAATGGTATGGAACTAGATGGACGCAGAATTCGAGTCGACTACTCGATTACAAAGAGGCCTCACACACCTACTCCTGGAATATATATGGGCAGACCAACATAGTGAGTCTGATTTCAGTTCTGTGATTCTGTTTCCTTACTGTCCGTTTAATCTCACTCTTGTCAAATAATTCATCTGAATGTTGTAGATCAGGGGTGCAAAACTCAGCTCCTCTCAGTTTTGCACCCGTGAACTACAACATTCAAATGATGAACACTGATCGTTGTGGATATCAATTGATCTCTCTCTCTCTCGTGGTAAAAAAATGTAATCAAAGTTGAGCCCAAATTTCTTTTTTTCCTCATGTGCAGTGGCGGAGGCCCGAGTGTAAGTCGTCGCCGTGATTCCTATGATCGAGGCTACGAGCGTGGATATGATCGTTATGATGACCGTGACTACTACAACAACAACAACAACAGGTCATACAGGTGATCCCCTACATTTCAGCTATCTGTGTGATGTGTTTGTAACGACCATTCTTCATGGTACAACACTGAGATTTCCTCTCTGCTGGCCCAGTAGATCAGATTTGTTTTTGTTTTTAAAATGGTTCATTTTGCTACATTGATTGTCACCTCTTTGTTATGAGCTGTAAATGCTGGTGTTTTCATTAAATCCCTGCTTTCTGTTCACAGGAGAAGATCCCCTTCTCCCTACTACAGCCGAGGAGGACCATACAGGTCACGATCACGCTCTCGTTCCTACTCTCCTCGTAAGTACTGCACAAAGCCAACCACAATAAACTTGACTGAAAGTCCTTTGTATTGTCTACCTGGATTTATGGTTATGAAGTGTTTAATCTCAAAGCAGTGTAAGTGCTCTAGTGATTAGTGACGCATGTGAAGCAAACAAATCCTTTATATTTGTTTTTACAGGTCATTACTGAAGTGAAGTTCAACTCTTTTCACCCTTCCTGAAGACTATGATGACAATGACATTGTTGATGACGTAGATGTTTATTTCTGGTGGCATGAGTTTGGATGTACTTTAAACTCAATCCCTTTGATTTCTTGCCTAAAGGTTTAATGTGTCTTTGACCGGTCTGGACGTTTCAGTAGTTGGATGAATATTTTTGCAGTGTTGTTTTTTTTTTTTTTTTTTTTTTTTTCCATTTCTGATCTGATGCAGAATTTATGTTTATTTTATAATATGATAGTGTCTGGCTCACACCTCCTTGTTTTTATGCATTTTAGCGGTGGTCTTGCAATAAAATGCTTAATACCTCCCACCTGGTGTGAGTTTATGCTTGACTTACTCAAAACATGAAATAAGTATGATTTTATACCTAAAGGATTGAATTTAAATCCTTGAGAAAAGCTACAAGCCATTTTCTTGAAGTTCAGAATCAGAATAGGGAGGTGATTTCATTGCGGAGTTATGGACAGCATATTTATGCAATGCATACAAATATTCTCCAGAGGCATTCGTCTTAAACTGTTGAGAAATTAATAGGTTTATTGAATAGGAACGCTAGAACGCCAGTGCCTGAAAGAGCTCTGTTCCAATTTAAGTTTAGTTACCTCAGAGAATATATTGTTAATAATAGTATCAACTGAAATACTTCTCCAGCATGTGTGTAAAATTTACTTTGGAGTACTCATGCATTTAGCATTAATTTGGACACGGTGAGGGTGTCTGCATTAGCTGACCAATCTGGGATTCCCTTCCTTTACCGTACCTGGGTGTTGGAGGGATTTGAATTGTCTTTCTGAAGATCTGGAATCAGTGTCACTAACATACTCTGTTTTAAGCACAACAAACTCAGTTACTTGTCAATTTGGTTATTGATTATGCTACAGTACTAGTTAAGATAAAGCTGCTTTAAGACATTTGCTATATGGCACTGCTGCATTTTGACAATTATATTGTTGCGGGGCCTGATTTGGAGATCTGATAAGTGCTGTATGAAACCCTGATCGCTGATGTGTAGACATACAGAAATCAGTGAAAATATACAGGGCTAACAACAATTCAAAGGTAAAAGTCCAAATGCCAATGCCAGATTGACTTTCAACACTTTTAATGAATGAATCTAGATATTGCATATTAAGTGGTTATCTTTGTGTGTGTGTGTGTGTGTGTATATATATATATGCACACACGGGTATGGCATGACATATGGTATGGCATAGTAGAATCATTTCTGATAGGTGTTTACCATACTCTACATAAGTGGAATCAATGCATTGCTTTCATATATAACAAGCATGCTCCTCCTAAAACATAATTCCATAAGGTTTCTTCACATTCCTGTTTCTTTTCCAATGACGTGGGCGTTCCCATTTTCCAGCTGCTATTCTCTTTGGAGTCAGTGCTTACGGTTTTACAGCCCTAATTATTAATCGTAGATGAAATTTAGAATCAAACTCTAAAAGTGTAAAGCAATATAAAACAAACGAGTTATTCTCTCAAGGGACCCAGGAAAACGCCCATCAATCCACAACACCCTAAAGATGTCAATCAAGCTGTCAGTCTCGACTAAATGAAAGCAGCCTCTGAGAATGATTCAAATACACGTAGGCTGCATCCGTGTATTAGCACAAGCTTAAGGGCTGTATATTACTAGTTGTCACTACTGACTTGAACAGACATTATCTTTCTGTCAGTGGATTTAAATTAAAAGATAAAAAAGTAAACCCTCCTGTGATGCTCATTGAGTCTCATCATTATGCCTCATCCAATGATTTATGCTGGCAAACTGAACACTAGAAAGTCCATAAACACCTCAAAAGTAATTTTGTGATATTTAAGAGCGGTTTTATTTAGAGGCGGCGCCTGTTGCCAACAGAGTAACGTCGCAACGACACTTTTTTTTCAATCCCAGTAAAATAGTTTGAGCAGGAACATAGTTGTGTATGTAGCAGGGGGGTCCGGCTGCATCTGGGGGGTGACTGCTGATTTTCAGCACATTTATTTTATTTTATTTTATATTTTATTTTATCCTGGTTTTCCTCACTTCGAGCAATCCATTGCACGCGCGCATACGCCGATATATTTGGACTTTAATATTTTCGTATAGACCATGAACAAACTCTATGTGGGGAATCTGAGTCCTTCGGTGACCGTGGAGGACCTAAAGCAGCTCTTCGGCGAGAGGAAGCTTCCCGTGACCGATCAGGTCCTGCTCAAATCCGGCTATGCCTTCGTGGATTTCCCCGACCAGAACTGGGCGATTAAAGCGATCGAGACTCTGTCCGGTAAGTGCGTTTTTCACATCGCGGAAAGTCACGGGTATATATATCTGGGACTGACACCGTAAAATACTTTATTGGAAGAGAAAAGAAAAAGTATCGCTCGCGCATCAACCGCGCGCTGCTTTAGTTCCTCACGCGAGCGGACCAGTGCGCGAATGAACGCCCGCGAGCTCAATCACACTCGCGCGCGCTTCTAATACGCAATACAAGTTGGATTTATGATATAATTCTTCAAAATGCATGCTCGTTTCAACAAGCTGGGGTACTAAACGCGGGCTATTTCTCAGCCATCTGACCATATGAATGTATCGGATGGGTCTGATGCTCGGGTGGTAGGCATAATTATTTTTCAGTTATTTTTTGTCTTGATTTTATTGAAAAGAAGCGAGCGAACTGAGCGAGGAGAAGGCGTCACATGCATGTTCCTATGGTGTCCAGGTATGTTTTTACGAGGTGTCTTGAAGGTGGGTGATGGGGGTCTGGAGGAAAGTGCTAATAAACAGGTAGCTGGGGGGACGGAGGTGAGATGCCAATTTTTATGCTGCGCCAGGCCACTAACAGATGCACAACACCTCTATTTTCTCTTTGCACGCTCGCGGATCTTCGTGAATGCAACAGAAAAGTACACATCCAACCCTACTTGAAGAAACAGGACAAATTTAGGCAGAAGAGTCTTATCCTTAAACCTCCCATTCTTCAAACTCTCCTCTTTGCTTGTATGTGGTTAGTGGGAGTGGAAAGCATGGCTGCCCATTCTTTATCGCATCGGCTCATCAAGCATTTCGCATTAATATCATCAGGTATAATAGGAAATGTGGCTAAGACCTTCTACCTTACATGTAAACATGATAAAACTCACTTACGTCGCCGACGTACATTTATCAGCACTTACACGTGTGATTGTAGCCTATCCCACGTATTTACGTTTCACGCACGGTTGTTTGTTTTACAGAAATAATAAAAAAGCTGAAATATATCAGCTGTGTCGATAATGCAATGTAATTGTGATCATTTGTTCTTTTCTTTTTTTTTGCTCGCAGGGAAAGTTGAATTGCATGGGAAAGTGATTGAGGTCGACTACTCAGTTCCTAAAAAACTAAGGTAATAATTTGACTTTATTTATATTTTTTTGCAATGCAAAGCATGAAGTCTGCTGTATTTGGAAGTTGTTGGTGAAGCTGTGATGTGTAGGGCGAAATTGAAATTTAATTTGAGATGCTTTTTGTAGGCTATATGTTCTCAAGTAATTTACGACTCTTTTTTTTTCTTGCCTGTTTATATTAATTAATGCATTTCTTGGCAGGGTTAATGAGCTCGTGATTATTTTGCATTTCATTAAAGCATAGCTGGGACTATCACACTTGACTCAGATACGCTGTCTTTAAGTGCTTTAACTGTAAAGCACTCTCTGAATGTATCAGGCATACAAAACGTAATATTGATATTGGGTGTTTATTTGCATTATCTAGCACAGACTGCTATAATTTCCCCCCTCACACAAAAGCTTGAACACAGTGTTTTAGGCTATGTGCAATAGATCCAGTGTGAATGCAAACATGGCAGTGAAGTTATAACCAACACATCAGAAATTACGCCCTTTTTACTGATGCTTGAATTGTACTAGAGTAAATCATTGCATGACCTCATGGCGCGTGTTTAGGCCCTTCCGTGGCCCACGTGATTTCCCCTATAGGCCCTGTGTGCGTGTTCCACTGGAGGGCGGCATAGAAATGGCTAGAGAACAGCACACACAACCTTGAGATTTAAGGGTTTACGTAAAATTACATGTAGCCTACAGACTTAAAGTGCATCAAATGCACGCTTGTTGCGGCGTTTTCTCGTCAGACAAGTCGTCAAACACAACGTTTAAATCGAAAATAAGTATTGCTTTAAAGGTGTGAGTTGAGTGAGTTATTTCGTAAACCACAATCATACTATCTGGCGCCTCATAGGGTCGCATGTAGCCTAAACTCGGGGTGTTTGTTGCATAAAGTGCGCAGTCAAGATGGCCAGTCTTTGATTTGGAAGAGTCGGCCATGCTGCTGCTAGACTCAACCTAACATGACTGAAAGCAGCATGCACGAGCAGAACGTGTGTGTGTGTGTGTGTGTGTGTGAAGCTCGTTCTGGAACGTTTCACGCAGTTCTAGAGTGCTTCTAGAATCCGAGGCGTAATATCTGAAGCTAACTGGATCGGCTCAAATTACATGAGCGATATCTGGACATATTTATGTTGGGATATAATCCTCACACACAAGCGCATATGCGTTTTATATGTTAGGTATGGTTTATTAGTCTCCCATGCCCAGTGAAGGTATTTCAGTTATGATGTCCGTCAGTGTTCATTTTAGTTCGTATTGAGTAATGCTAATAAATAGCCTACATTACGGACGTGACGTTTTTCAGTGGAGCAGCACATTTTTGTTTTTGCTGTTGTGACTATTTGTATTAACTTGGGTACAGTGTAATATTGAGATGTGTGATATCAATATTTCACTGAAAAAAAATGAAAAAATGCAGTTAAATGTGTGCTTATTAACACAGATGATGTTTTAATGTACATGTATAATTTCTATATTCATATTCTGGCTAAATACCTTATGATAGCCTACTTGTTAAAAGTAAATATATTACAACTGAGTTTTCGTGTCAGTGGACTGTTTCACAGTATTAGGCCTAAAGAAAGGGGCATTTTGGAGTATGAGGCAATATTTTACATAAACATTATTATTAATTTATTATTCAGATTTTTCATACCCTGACATGTGAATTGTTGGCTTAATAATTATACTAGTTGTATTTTTTGTTTACTAAACTGGCTTCTCTTAGAAGAGACTAAAATGATAAAACTAAATCAAAGAGTCTAAATTAACCTAAATAAATGAATATTTTAATTGGATTTGTTTATTATGGTATATTGCATTTGCTGAACAGACTTTACAATCTACAGAAATATTTATCATAATTCAATCTAACAAAATAGATTTGTGAGAATTATCAGTTTATTTTCTCAGTTGTACAATGGTCTAACCTGTATAATCAGAATGAGAATTATAAGAGAGAATTATTTAAAATGATATTTTTGTGAATTGGTTTTGGATATCTATTTAGATCAGAAATGTTCCAGTATTTTTTTCTGTGTGTTTTGTGAAAGATCTATTGCAGTGGTTTTATTGGTTTACAAAATCTTTTGGAATAGCAGCTGTGCTTTCCATTGATGTATGTTACTTTTGGATTGTTAAATTTGTGGCTTGCAATAAGCAGTGCTTTGCTGAGCAGCCTGTGCTCCTTTCAGGATTCTCCCTGTTTTCCTGTGATGTTTTATTTTGGAGTCCTGTGTATTTGCAGTAAGGGAGTGGAAGCATGAGAAGATATAGGGAAGAGCAGAGCTTCATGTATGCAACAGATAACATTTAATGCTGTAAAAAGTTCAAATGTTCAATTTGAATCTGTTTTAAATGACACATTTTACAGTGCATTGATAATGTTTTAAAATGATCTGAAATGTGTCCAGAATATTTAAATTCACATCAATGCGCTCACAGTTTAAATATGAATTAATAGCTTGTTTTATGGCTGTGCAATTCGTTGCTAGATAGACAGCACTAATTAACCAGATATCTTTAATTCATGCTCTTGTTATTTTAGTGTCTTGTTTTTGTGAATTTATTAAACAATCTGGTTTCTGAACCACCAGGGAAGGTTCAGACATATTTCCTATTTTCATTTGTCATATCTTGATGCTGTGCTTGTGTGGTGGCAAGTCTGATATTTTAATTATCTAGTTTGTTAGGAATGATTCATTTTTTTTATTGATCTGATAAAATGGTTGTTGATGAGCCAAATGAGTGTAAATCTTGCAGTACAAACATTCATATTTAAATTCAAGTGTATTATTTAACAGACACAAATTGATTATAGAAAATAGGGTTAAATTAAAAATAATAATGCATTTTATTTAGTTGTTAATGGTTTTTAAATTGAGTGAAATTGTTACTTTATTATACTGATGCTCTGTGAGTTTTCCATGATTATAGTTCTTACAATCAAATAATTTGTTCTGTAAGTATTTTTAATCTGTTGATCATGATTTCATTGGCTTGAAAGGCAGTTTAAATTAAAACTTGTTACCCCCTATTCTTTAATTCCCAATAACCCTGCTTATCTGTTTTCAGTTTAAATATTTAGTTATCTCACATTTATCTCAGAATGTCTGTAAAAGGATAGACTGTAGATTTTATGGCTATATGTGGATGGCTAAAAATGATCCACCCAGTTCAAATGATTTTTCTCCATTTGCTCATGAGTTGAAGAGATTGCGATGATGAAGGCTAAGAACAGAACTGTAAAGTGGAAGCTGGAAAAGTGGGTTATGAAGTTGTACTCTCAATAGAGAACTAGTCACAAAGCCCAGGGGCATTAGGATCTCAGAGATGAGGTTGATTCAGTAATACCCTTTCCCCCCATCACAGCTTCATTTAATGTCACTTTATATCACAAACAAATGACCTAATACATCATGGAGAATTTGTGCAAAATCATAAAAGATCATTAAACCGACTCATGCTTGCTTGATTGTTTCTTTTTCAAGAATAGTATGCAACGAATGTTATACTAAAAATCATATTCATTTCAGTTTTGAATGAATACTTTAGGTACTTTTAGGTTTAAGGCATCAGTACGTAATTTGTTTTCATAAACGCATCATTGATAATGTTCAAACTCTCTGTGAATGCATTGCCTCGTCTTTCACACGTTCAAAATGTGTCTGTAAGAACGTGCTCAAATAATATCAAATGATTTGGTCTCTGTGAACTCAGTATTTGAGTTTCAATTTGCAGAGGTTTACAACAGGCACTTGCAACCCTAAAAAAGATATTATAGAAACTTTATGCACAGGTGTTGCTCCCTTAAAAGAGGTTTCCCTATTGTGGATGTTATGTGATGTGCTGCTCCTTTCATGGAGCTCAGCAAATCTATTTTACCATTCATTGTTTGTTATTGAACTGTTACTGTTCTTTGTTGTCTTCTAAGCCCTCTGTAACCTCGCCTCCCATGAGATTAAATTACTGTAACGCATATTTCCTTGTTTGTTAATCCCTTTATCGTTATAAAGGGGGCAGAGGAAAGAAAGGGATTTATCATAAAGAATGTGAGAAAGATTGTCGTAGAAGCTTTTATGCTGTAATCTCCTCTGAAGCAGCTTTGGCTGCTCTCTTCACTCGCTCTTATCAAGTGTTTGTTTGTAGACTAGCGGGCTAATGATAATGTTTCTCATTTGTTAAGTATTATTAAAGAGAGGGCCTGTTTTGAGTTTGTGCCATTGTTGAACCTGTAAACAGGTGTAATGATTTATTTTGTTCAGTGGAGTGGATTCTGTCCTTCGAGTGGCACAGGGCTGAAAGTTAATGGTTTTGTAGCTCATTTGCTATAGCTGGCTTATTTGTTGTCATTTGTATGTTTACTTTAGCAGATTATTGTGATTAATTGTCCATATGGTGACAAGGAAGTACATGAAAGGTGTGGGACTATAATCTCAAACTGTACTCTGACTCTGTTCCAGTACGTACACTTAATCTTCAGATTAATCTCGGTCTGTCTGTATGTTTCACTGCAATGAGGAAAAATGGTGTTAGTATTAAATGGACATGATTGAAAGAAATTAAAATCATTTCCTGCTATAGATTTATATGAATTAAGATTTAAAGACTATTTTCTAAATGCACATTATTTATCTTATTGTGAACGATATATTTAACAAAAAATTGTCCTTGTAATGTATTATAAAAATATCATAACTCAATCTACTGGTCAAATGACTTCTCTCTGCTGATGTATGCTGAACTTCTATCATTTAGTCCTTATCATAAACTCTGTCTCTTTCTTATAATCAACTCTAAGCTTGCATTCAGATCTGCCTCCATTCAATCAACAACTGAAGAATAGAACCAAGTCCCTGCCCGACATTTTCTTTTTCTCTTTCGATAATGTGTTTCACTCAGATGTACATCACAATGAAACACAATCTGTTATATCTGCTTCTTTATTCTGCATTCACACTAAAAAACAAACGGAAATTCTAACACAACCTTTGGTTAGATGTTTCCCTATCTTTTCTGATAATGTAACAATTACCAGTACACATAAAATGATCATGAGGTTGTTTGTTGTTGTCAAGCATGCGTAAACTAATACTGTTTCTGTTACGTTATTTACAAAAATCTTGGATAAAATGCTTTAGAACTAGTACTAAATTCGGATGTCTCGTTTTATATCCACAAATATTTCTCCATTAGATGCACATCAACTGTAGCCTCGGCTTCAGGGAAGCCTACCTTTGCAGAAGAGGACTGTGGGATATCTCAGCTGAGCGGCCGCAGCGTGAGCGTTCATAGAGGGAGTAGTGGCACTGCTTTGGGGTTTGTCATGCTCTTGGGTGGCATGGCAGGCGGGGGAAACGGGCAGCTGAGATCCCAGCAGGTGCCACGTCTTGCACTTTGGCCCTGATGGGCTCACTCTGACTGAACGCTGTGTGAGTGTGTGTGTGTGTGTGTTGGAGCAGTTGTTCGCCCTCAGTGTCAGGTTTGGTCAGTACCACCTGTCCAATACAACCTCTTCTTCTGATCTAACCATTCATGGTTGTGCTACTACGAAGCTTCTGTTGTCCTCTGACAATGCCAGTCTGCTGAACTCGATGGCATTTATCTTGTCCTTCTGTGCAACTGTCACAAGAAATATGTGTAATATAGAAGGAGCTGTAAATATTTCATTGCAGCTGCATCAAGGGCACGCTGCCTCATCTTACAGCATTCAGAACAGAAGAGTGTGCGCCATACCCTTAAAGGGAGCTTTTCCTTACCCAGTGGTGTTTGCAAATATTATGAGTTCTCCAACTATTCTGGCAGATCTGAGTCTATACCCAACAGTGAGAATAATCCTATGGTTACTATGGCAACCGAATAAGAGTATTTCTTTTCTTTTTTCTTGAGAGGTCAAAGATGGATGAAACGGATCCTGCATTATACATTGCATTTTGTAAAAGTGCATTCTTGGCCCAAAGGAAATTGTATTGCTCAGAAGTTGTTCAGTTATATCAACTTTATATAGACTTTATATAATATCAACTTTGTCTCAGAAGGTTCTGCTACAACTCCCTAGGAGGAATCAAAACTGTTGATAAATCATTAGAGTATAGAATTTCAATGCAAAGTCATGGATTTGAATCCCAGGGAATGCATGAACCGATAAAATGTGTGCCTTGAATGGAATGTAAGTTGCTTAGGATAAAAACACCAAATGCATACATGTACAATGCAAATAAAATGTTAAATTGGAGAATGGGACTCATTTTTGTCCATATGTTAATATAATTGTAATGGGCATGCTTTTATGTTTTAATTCTGCTTCATTGCAACAGTTGCCCGCCAAATCGAATTCATGTGTTGAAATTAAGAAAAAGATGTGCAACTTTACATGTCATGTATTGAAGACATTCAAAGGAAACAAGTTTACTTTATGGTCCCACCACATGACATTTTTCATTGAGTCATCAAATTTAAACTTGAATTTGAATTTGTTGAACACAGTTTGTGACATTGTTGAGATCAACAGACATTGTTAAAAGACTTGCTTGATATTATCAGGATCTTTTTCTCAGAAGAAAAGATAAATAGAATTTGTAATAAGTCTATACTTACACATAATGTCTCCATTTGCTCTCCATTTAATCTCATTGCTCTCTAGGAGAAACAGTTGTATTATTACATGGATGTTATTTGTGATTTTTCTTGCCAGTGTAATGCTGTTATAGATTCTCTTATTCAGAAAGATTGTGGATTTTGTATTGTCACTTGTTAAATTTCATGATGCGTTTTATCCTTTTAAAACTGCCTAATAATGAAATTGTCACTGCCCATCCCTCATGATCCATCTGCATTTGGCATTTAAAGCACAATGTGTCTGGTGTTTGTGGGATCTTCCCTTACGTAACTGTGAAACTTTGTCAGTGAGATTTTTATTCATGAATCCCACTCGTGCATCGTCCATTTACATTTTGTCTCTCCATATGTATGATTGAGGGCATCAACAACATGTCCTCAGAAACCCCAGAGCCAATCGGCACCCACCAGCTCCCAGTGCACAACTCTGAGTATTGTTTTGCTCAGTTTGATTAGTTATGAATGAAGAGACAGGAGGGATCACAGCCATCCACAGGCCTTGAGAACATTACTAATGAGTTTTGATGGAAATTTGAATGATTAATTCAGCGTGTCTGTGAAATGGGTGCTTTATTTTATGGACCTTTGATAGTCCTGGATTTTTTTTTATAGAGAATGTATATACGCTGCTGTTTTTGGATATATCTACCAAAGAGGGTTTGTTATACCTTGAGAAATCTGTTTGCGTGTTCATTCATCTCAGTGGCAGTTATTTTGCATTATAAGTTACCCCTTATAATGTAAAAGTAATGTAATGTCATATGCTACCTTTAAAAGGTTTGGGGTCAGAGTTTGTAAATGTAACGTATTGTGAAGCATTATTAGTTTTATTTTTTAGAAAACAATATTGGTATCTATAATATATTTTAAAATGTAATTTATTCCTGTGATGGCAAAGCTGAATTTTCATCATTATTACTCCAGTGTGATCCATGATCCTTCAGAAATCATTGTAATATGCTGATTTGATGCTCAAGAAACATTTCTAATTATGAACATGTTGTGCTTTTTTTTAGGATTATTTGATGAATGGAAAGATTTCTATTTGAAATATAAATCTATTTGAAACGTAAATGTCTTTACTGTCCCTCTTGATCAATTTAATGTGCCCTTTCTGAATAAAACGATTCAACCCAAATATACTAATCATAACAAACAGATTTTTGTTGTTTAAATGAAAAACATTTCGCATTGTATAAAGAAAGGCTCTTCTGTTACAGCAGGAAGATATGATAAATATGCTGTAATGAAGCAGAAGCCTGCTCTTTGCATATTAGGAATATGGCAACAAAAAGCGTTATCAAATGTTAGGTTAAATGTCATCATCATACAGCCTCACACTTGGTACTAGTCAATTGATGTCAACATTTTGTTCCCTACAACATGAAAAGTGATATTTAATCAGACTGCTGTTGATGTAAAAATTCACTGAGTCTTATTGGGAGAATCAGTAGCTGTTGTCTGGGTCTCTGAGAGTCGCTGACAGAGGGCAGTGTTTCAGACGTGACAAACAGTCTACCTGTTACAGTATGTGCTTGTGGCATACGTAAAGGCATTAGTAAGCCAAGAAGCTCAGTCAAGTGCACAGAAGGCTTCTATGCCCTGTGGTCTACTCATATACAGTCTTTTGTGGATGAGGTTTGACAACGGACGAAACAATGTCAGCCACGTCTCTCTTACACCATTTTTGGATAGTGTGTCTTTGTTACCCTTTTACTGAGGGAAATGCCTCTGCCCCAGCCTTCATTGTGGGAATCAGTGAATGAGTACATTGAATGAAACTCTCCCTGATAAATATTTAGCCTGTTTGACACGGACTCTGCAGGCCAGGCACAGAGAAAGAACCCCTTGATATCATCATGCTAGCGAGAGGCAGTTTGCGATTATTGCTAGATTTAAACAGGCTCATACCTTTCGCTGACACTACCGTGAGACCCTAAAGAATCAGTTTGATTTTTTTCTCCCAAATTCTGTTTTAATAGTTTAATTAAATATTAATAATTAAAAAACCCTAGTCAAATAAACATATTAACAGTAATAGTGCCCTGTAAAATGTTTTATTATTATTTTCCAGAAATTCTTTGCATGTTGTGTATGTATTCACCCACCAAATTGGTTACGTGTACAGCCCTACTTTTGATTTCTTCATCCAAATTTTTGTCAAATTCTGTGACATTCCATGATTTACAGTAAATTCCATTTTAATGACTGGATTGGATTCAGCGATTCCATCTGTGTTTACCACATCGCAGAAATCATAGGGCCCTAATTATGTCTGCCAAAATATACCTGTTATTAGCCTTTGAACAGAACAAACCTAGTGTGTTTAAGGTAAAGAGCTTGTGTCTTTTTCAAATATGCTAGACGTAACTCTCCTACTTTGAGAAGGGACAGGCCATATGCTGGTGGTATATCGAACCATGGTAAAGACTGTGTTTGTTATATAACATTTGTAGGTAGCTATATTTGTGTGGCTGTGGGCAGAACTGCTTTATTTACATTTGGGAACATGTAATGCAACAGTAAGGAGGGACATGTCCCAAACAAGTCAAAACGAGGAATAACTTGTTACTAAGGGGTGTTTGCAACAGCAGGAAACGATTTTAGTTTATGATGAGTAACATCACAAACTTGTTTCAATAATATAGAATTCTTGTGGTGTGTTGACACAGGTGCATATATTGGATATTTTTCAACAGCTTCAAATGTGACTCATCCAAACAGAATTTTGATTAATAATTACCCGCTTTATGTTAGCTTTAGTATTTTGAGTCTTGTTTTTAACCCATGTTAGGTACACTACCATTCAAAAGTTTGGGGTCAGTAGGGTTTTAATACTTAAAAAGATGCATTACATTGCTCAAAAGTGACAGTAAAGACATTTTTTTAATGTTACAGAAATATTTCTATTTCAAATAAATGCTGTTCTTTTGAACTTTCTAAATATTAAAGAATCCTGATTTTTTTTATCATGGTTTCCACAAAAATATTAAGCAGCACAACTGATTTCAACATCGATAATAATAATAAATGATACTTTAAGGATCACGTGACACTGAAGACTGGAAAAAGGATGCTAAAAATTCAGCTTTACCATCACAGGAATAAATAGGCTTCTTCAAGGATTGAAACTTTACCGGCCTTGAAAAGTTATTAAAAACATTGATAAAAAAGTCTAAGTGACTACAGTGGCTCAATCTTAAGTTTATCAAGCGACGAGAATACTTTTTGTGCGCAAAAACAAACAAAAATAACGACTTTATTTCAACTATTCATTGGGTGAACTATCCCTTTAAGTATTTAATAATTAATATTTTAATGGGTTGTTACCAATAGGTGTTACCACCTTCAGGTACCACTTTTGACACAACAAGAGTCCAATCAAGTCCGTCAGTCAAATCTTCGCTAACTTACAGCAGCTTTTATATCTGGGTGGAGAGCAGAGCATTTGAGTTGCGTGTAGAGCACAAAACTGACGGGAGCCACTCCGAAAACAGTGACTAGATCTAAAACCTTCAGATGACACACAGCTAATTTCTCTGTAAGGTACCAAAAAAACCACAAGTGAAACCCCGCAAAACATGGTAGACACATTTATGCAGTACAGAGGGTCTCTCTCGCTGTATGACACTACAGACAACTAGTTGTTGCGCATTTTCTGAGAATACGGTTGTGAGTCCTGAAAATCTTCGTGTGTGAGGTCGGTTATAGAATGCGGTTGTCACTACCATAAATAAATGGACAGTGTGTGAACGTAACCGTATTGAGGACTCAAATACAGGACCGACAATTTTGCTGCTGTGAACGTGGCCTTATTTGATGACAGGTCATCTCATCTCATTCAGACTTCATCCCTAAGCCATTAAGCTTTTAGATGAACATTACAAGGAACTAAAATATTAGCCACAAACCTTGACTAAGAATTCCTCTCAAATTCCCCTGTACTGACTTGTGGCTCATCTGCCAAATTCATAATAGTTATTCATTCAGAATATATTGGGTCACGCTGTTGACAAAAAATAGTATGTGGACTTGTGTGATGGCCTTGAGGACATGCAGACTAAAGAAGTGAATTTGTTGAAACTGAAATCTAAAAAGACATTTAGGTTTATTTGACCCATCTGTGCCTTCGTTAAAGTCTCTCTTTTGATGGTGCAAAAGGCGCTAACTGTTTCAGCGTTATTGTTCACTAACAGACATGTTGCTAGGATACAAAATTACTTCAGTTGGTACTGAGTATCAGTGCTTTGAATATGACCATGGTGAGTGATTTATGTCTTTCAAACTAGCTGAAAGCGTATTTAGAAAGAAATGCAATATTTGCTGCCATCTTTCACATCTTGTTTACTATAATAGGACATTTTATAAGACATTTTTTTGTCACTTCCTGTAAATGTGGCTGTAAGACAGCAAACCATTCAGGTTCAATGTGCCACTCTCTTTTATGTGACTGTCTTTCCTCACTTATCAAAGGAACATAACCTTTTCTAAGATGACACAGTATTTTTAATGTTCATCTCACAATGAGATTCTACACCTGAAAGCTTTCCAGAGATGTTCACGGGTCTTTAATCTTAAGTCCAAGTCAAGCTTGATGTACTGGAGTACGAGTTGAGTCAAATGTCTATCTTTTGTCGAGTTAATTTACTTCGTACTTAAGAAAACTTTGTACACAGAAACTTTTAGCTTCGCTACTGAATCGCTACATTATATTTCTCAGAAAATCAAAACATGCCTGGTTTTGAAGAAAATAAATTCACAACTTCATTGTTAGTAGAAAGAGGATGCAGATAATTCATTAATTCAAATAAATGCTAGAAAGTTAAAAGATCAGAGACATTTCAACGAAGTCGATAGACTCGAAACGTCAACTAATCAATTCTGTATCCGGTACTACAGACTGCAAAGCTCAGTTTATGAGGATGTCACGGGATGAGCAAACGACTCAGATCGGGAGGTGAGGTAAACTAACAGACTGCACAGCCTGAAGACCCAGATAAATTAATTAATCGTTTCTGTTTCTCATAATTTGGCCTTTTCCTTGCATTGTTCTTATTCTAAATGCGATCAACATTTGACGTTTTTGGGGAATTTGGCTTTTAACAATTAACATTTTAAATGCTGAAATGAACGAAATGACTCGAAAAAAGATTCGTTCATTTTGATGAACGAGATTCAAAGATCCAAATCAGTAAAACGATCCGAACTTCCCACTACTACTGATTTAAAGCTGTCAGAATACCAGATCCGAAGAATCTTAACGAACTAAATGAACCGTCATTTTTACCCTTGAGGCCAAATATTGCCTCAAACATCAATAACAGCTTTAACTTGTCAATGCTGGCAAATAACCATGGTAAAAGCGGGATGATCCACGGCTAGCTGTGCTTCGTGTCGGGTGGTTCTTTGCCTCCATGTCAAGCATTATAATTGTTAAAATTGTAATATATTAAATATATATATATATATATATATATATATATATATATATATATATATATATATATATTAGCTATATCAAACTATATAAACAAAGTTTTAAGCTTCTTTTTGTGAAAGAAGTACAAATTATTTGCACATTATTTTGGGTAATTCTTTTTAATTATTTGAGTAATTATAAACTAAATTTGAACTGAAAATTAAATTTAATGAAAACTAAAATGACTGAAGTTTAATTTTAACAAAAGCTTTTATCTCAAATAAGATGAAAATACATCGGTGAATCTAACAGAATCCTGAATTTTGTAACATTCTGGAATATTCATGGTGAAAATGAAATTAAAACTCAAAACAGACATTTGAATAGCAGTTGGTGCTGTGATAGATTCAGATTTGCATGTGTTCAGGTAATTCAGGCAATTATCGTACTTTAAAGGGTAGGTAGTGTATGTCTTCATCAGTTTAGTCTAAAAATCTAAGGATTTATTTTAACACGGTCCCTCATTGAGTTGAAAATAGTTTTCTTACCGTGTGTAATTACTCCTATTGTTAAATGTTGACACATTTCCTGCATGTTTTCTTGAGAAATAGAGTATCATACAGTGTCATATTGAGGTATGTTCTGCTGTGTCACTTATGATGCATCAGCTCATAGTGCAGTGAGTGATTGAATATGAAGATTTTTGGTGCTCTTCACAGGCTGAAGTTTGTGAATCAGTATTTCAGTGACTTATTACTTGATGGAATATATGCTAATAATGAGGTAAAACATCTTAAACACAAGTGATAAGCCTAATATGTTTAATGGTGTTACTGTGTAATAGAACAAAACAACATATAAAAAGACTTTTCATTTTGTTGCTTCATTCCATGAATATTATCCATTCATAATGGGATGTTCTTAAAAAAGCTTGTAATATTCCAAGGAAGCGAAGCATAGTGTAGGGTCAATTGCTGTTCATAAATAAATGTAGGCAGGCATATGTTCATGTCCAATGTAAAACTGTGGTGAAAACTGGAACTGTAGTGCACTCTAATTGCCATTGGGGCAGTTTACCTAATGTAAACCTCGCTCCAAACCAAATAAGAAATATATCTGCTTAAGCTGTGTATATTAGTCTGCATCAGGTCAGTAACTAGTTGGCATGTCTGTTGTTCCTATAGCCTAGTGAATAGCCTTTATATAGTTCTGTTGTGTTCGATTTATGTTTTTTTCTGAGAATAGAACTCACAACTTGCAAGTTACATTCTAAAACAACATTCTGAGGCAATAAATCTAAGATAGCGTTCTATGGGTGTGTTGTGTGTACTCCTGTCAATCAACATTAGACCAACACCCTCAGGCTGAATAATGCAAACACGTTAAACCTCAGCCCATAGTGTGTCTGCATGTGATCAGCGATTAGAATTTAATGCTTACAAAATGTTTATTATAAACTAGCGCTAAGACCCAGAATCTGCCCAACCTACATTTATGGCCAGGAGCCGCTTCTGGTTAATGTGCTGGTAGTTCTGGCATCATAACAGTGTTTCAGTCTGAGCTTATATTCCATAGGCTGGGTAGAGCTTTGAATTGTAAACATTGGAGTGTGTGTACGTTGTAGAACTAGGTCTTTTCTGTAACTGCTCATAACAATCCAGGACACAGTACTTTCCCTCCTTTTGCAGGCTGTCGAACTGTTCTGTGGTATTCAGAAAGATTTATTTTTCGAATTCGGAGGCTTGTAACACTCTGTGCACAGGTGGATTGTGATGGACGTCACTTTATCGAGTGGAGAAAATGGTCTCTGTGTGCCAGAGCAGGCTCAGAAAACCACAAGCCTGCCAAGGGCAGTTCCTGCTATTATCAGCCCGTTGACTGAGCCAACTGGGTTTCAGATGAGATACAGTCTCTCTCACACATCCCTGTTTTGTCAACACTAACATTTTAAAATGTCCTCCACAACTTCCTTGTTGTCTTAATAAAATACTGTTGATTGTCTCAGCTGCCATTTGGTTCTGCTTCTTTTGCTGTAGGCCTTTTGACTAGAGCTGCACAATTAATCAAGTAAATAATCAAGGTTACTATTGTGAAATGGCATGGAAATGGAAATTGGCAGTGTGGTTTTGTCAGTGGTTGAGCTTTGTAAACAATCACAGACATGTCTGTTGTTTGCACTTCATTTTATGTAAATTATATTAATCAAAATAATGATAATTACAGGATCAGGGAAAATAATCAACATGAATGATTTTTGCCATTATAAATAATTTGCTGTAGACCTGTAGTAACAGATCAGAGGAATTGTAATGCAACAAATTGATTTTGTAATGAAATACAGCTGTATAAATGAATGTTGTGGTGTATGTAATTCATTAAATGTGTGAAAAGCTGCATACGATTAATTTTCATTTCTCTCTCCATCACGGTGATGCATGATTCTGAGTTTTATTTACACTCTTATCAAACCCAATGGAAAATACATCTTCCTGAAGAACAATACATGCTTCTTGTAAGCAGTAAGAGCCTAAGGTACTTATTACATTAGGTAACTCAATCTCATGAACTTGTTACATGAAGTCACATTAATGTAAACCATGACAGAAAGTGATGTAGGATTTTCCACATGCCTGTTTGATTCTAGGCTGCTTCCTTTTGCTGGATGAGTACTAAAGAGACAAAAACATATAGGCTAAACTAGGGCTGCCAATATAACGTGTTTAGTGAACATTTTATATAAAAAAACATACAAATATTTTTAGGGATTTTCTTACAATTGAAACTTGAAGTTCCAACTTAGTTTTTTGTGAATCTGCAGTTAGTTTTAGCTGGGGTTTTTTAAGCTGGTTTGCCAGCTGGTTTCCCAGCCTACCCAAAACCAGTTTAAAACCGGCCAACAGACAGGTCTGACAAGCTAAGACCAGCAAACCCGATTAGTTTTATTCAGCAGGGATCAATTTATTTACTTCTAAACTCACTTTTCATAACGTCCATGCATTGATTTCTCTTTCATATTTTGGATGTAATTAAAGCACATTGTAACGCTTGCCCTGGAAAGGTGCTATAGAAATAAAAATGACTTAATACTAAAATGATGTTCATTTGGGGTTCATTTTATTTATTTTGACTTAAGGCATATTGTGCAATTAATTCAGCTAAAACATTTTAATACTTTTAGAGCTGTAATGTAGACTGAAAAATAATAAACGCGTTGCTCAAGCTCTAACCAAAGCTTCGGGAAGGACTCAATTAGCAGTTTTAGAGATGCAGTGAGGAATCCTCTTGTAAACACTCCTTCCTGTCTCTTGCTGTCTCCACCATTAATATCTTGGAGCAAAGTGGACAAGCTCCTTACCAGAAGTACTCTGTGTTTCTCTAATGGGGCTGCTGTTTAGAGCCTGTATTTCTCAAAGAGTAAAACAAGCAGCTCACTGTCGCCCATGGGAGATGAAAGCACACAATAACTGATAAATACTTGCAGATTCATGTTGGTGGGGTTTGTGTGTGTGTGTGTGTGTGTGTGTGTGTGTGTGTGTGCGGCTGACCCATAAAATGGACTGGAAACAGCTGGCAGACTGTACCTTTATTTACCAAACAACAACTCAACCATGCTTTGAAAGCAAACTCCCAGCATGCGGATTACTTAATGCATCAGTGGACTAACAATGCCCTCCTCCAAATCCTGTGATCTCTTCAGCTGAGCATTTAAGCAAACAGTGAACTCAATGTACCTGCAGGGTTCAGTGTTCTGTTATGTAGCATGGTGCAGTAGTAATTTCTCTCTTGCTTTCCTGGCTTAATTTATACTTTATATAGAAACATCCTAGTATTTTTCACAAATAAAGAAGTTGTTAGAAACATTACTAAAAAGTAGCGAGTTTGTGTGCAATGGGAATCAAAATTTCTCAAATAAACACCTGATAACAATATACATAATGTACAGAGTGAATATGACATCAATATGACAGTGGCAAACTGGATATTCCAAAGCTGTGTGACTTGCGTGAGGTTTTTTTGTCTATACAATTGAAGTCAAAGGTAACCAAGACTGTTTGGCATCTTGTGTACAATTCTTAATATGGATTTTTGATTAATTGACTTTCATTATTATGTTGTGGCAGAACAAGGGATGGGAATCATGAGGAGTTTAGCAGTTCTGGTTGGATAACGTTTTCTTGTAGTGATTATTTTATATTTTTGTGATCAGTGACTTTTTAGGAAACCATTCTGTAAATGATTATTTTCTTCTTACTGAACAACAAGAATTATATGGAATTAGAATTAATTTAGATTAAATATACATAACATCTTCTGTAAAATAATATGCTTCAGTAATTCCCTTAGTTCTCGTGTCACTGTTTTGCCTCATTGGATGAGAGTGTAGTGCTCTCTGATAGGCTGTGCCGGTCAGGGGTGGGGCTTGCTCAGAGAGTGCTGCTGTTTGTGTGTGTGTGTGTGTGTGTGTGTGTGTGTGTGTGTGTGTGTGTGTGTGAGCTGCAGTGCAGCTGCTCAAGTGGTAGTTATGCCTGCAGCAGTGAGCACTGCATTGTAAATTGTAGTAAACAACATAATCTTTTGCATATATGTAAAGCAGTAGCACAATTGTCTGACTGAATTGTTTACCGTATGGGCCCTATCATATACCCGGTGCAATGCAGTGCCAGGCAAGTGTTTTTTGCTAGTTTCAGCCCGACACAGTTATCATTTTCATGTCCTCCGCCACGTTGTTTTAAATAGCAAATGCATTTGCGCCCATTTGTGCGAGAAGGGTTGCACTTGCACTCTCAGACATGTAACATGTACTTACCATAGCAATAACAGTAAATTATGCATAATTACATGCAACTAACCCTAAACCAAATCCTAATCCTACCCTAACCCTATAGTAACTGATGTCACTTGCAGAGAGTGCAAGTCTGATAGTGCAAGTGCAAGTCTGCTAGCCTGGATGCCAGCCGAACTTAGCCCCGCCCACAACATTTGAGGGTGGGAAGTTCGGTCTGGACTTGCATCCGTTGTGAAGCAAGTATGCCCGAACTAAAGCTGTTCGGACCAATCAAATTGTCAGCGTGGGCTTTATACGATGATGGACAGATGATCAACTGTAACGTAATCATCCACGTCACCAAAGAGCGCTTGGGTTGAATTCGTTTACAACAAAGAATGGCTGCTGCTGGAAAATTTAGATGTGTAGATTCAGCTAGATTCAGTGTAGATTCAGCCATCACGTATGTTTTAGAAGATGTAGACAGCACATTCATTTTAAAAGAGGAAGAGAGAACCGCGATCAAGGCATTTGTAGATCGGGAAGATGTTTTGCCGTCCTTCCTATTGGATTCGGCAAGTTTAATTTATCAGCTGGCCCCGATGGTCGCTAAGGAGGTGTGATCATTGTTGTTTCTCCTTTGGTTGCACTCATGGAGGACCAAGTGAAAGAAGCAACCGAAATGGGCATCACGGCGATCGATACGACGAAGTAGACATAACCAGCAGTCGTTGTCAGCTCCTTTTCGTAAGCCCGAAATGTTGTCCGTTGCTCTGATTGGTTGTAGGTCTATCCAATTGAGACACTATTGATTTGTGTGCCCATGGGCGTGCTGGTCTGAAAACGATGTGTGTTCATGCGCGCGTTGCTATTTTGAGCCAAATGAAAACTGGTCTAAAGTCAATGGCGCAATATTTTTTAAATTGGGAGATGAGACTCTGATTGGTTTATTTGCACGTAAAGCCCAAAACACACCCATTACTCATTAAAAGAAAAGGGACAACCCTTTTAGACCATAAGCTGGGTGCGCAGACCGTTTTTCCCGTCGTTAAACTAACAAAAATAGATTCGAAAACGCTCTAAGTGCATCTACACCATTCGCTTTAGACCATGCACTTAGATCTTTAACATAGAGCCCTATATCCTTGTATCTGCTGTTTTTTGCCCCTCTTTTTAAAACACTTCAGTTGTATTAGCTAGCTGCAAAGAGCATGATTAGATGCATAGGATTGTAATTGTAGTGAATATACTGCTCACAGAGATCTGTCTCGCTTCTCTGTGGTTGAGTGTAGCTAGATGCATTTTATGGGAGATATGTTATGTGTAATAATATTAATAATTTCTGCAAACCTTGGGTAAACAGATACATGTATACTGTTAAGATACACTGTCAGTGTCATCTGTTACTGCTGCTACTTGATACGTATTGTATTAATTTATTTCATTGTTGTCAGTTTTGTGTCAGTTTTGCCTGCAGGGAGGACTATAAATTGGGGAGATGGTAATTAACAAAAACACTATTAGAAATGCACTCTTTTAAACAACTTCAGTATAGGCTGCAGTATAGGTCATAAACCCCACCCTCTCCATGTAATTAAATGGGACCCCAGTCACGCAACAAAAAAAAAAAAAAATCCACTTGCACTTCAAATAATATTTTTCCGAAGATGATTTCTGTCATTTCAGGTAGTTCTTATCACACTGATATTATGTTAAAGTGTTTGTTTTTCCAATAGGTTTGGTTTAAGTTAGTCATTTTAATGCTATACAAACAGGGTATAACTTAATGATTGACAGCTGTGTTGCGCGATTGAGTCTGGGTATGGGCGGGAGCGCGGAGTTCTGAAACGTGCCGCGTTGCAGCTGGTATAAACTCAAGCATTGACTAGAGCGGGCGCGATCAGCTCCGGTAGCCGTGTCGCAGCCGTAACGCACCACAAACGTGTGCAGTGTAAATAAGGGGTCAGAGGTCTACCAGCAATCGTCAGTGTCAAAATGATTGAGATACCAATTAAATCAAAGAAGCCTTACTGTTCACAGAAGCCAAACGTGAATTACAGTGACACTTCAGTATTAATTGTGAAAAAGTGGAATAAGATGTAAGTAGCTAAATATCTGACAATTGTTTTATGATAGAAATGTTAAAGGACGACATGTAATATTCAGTGATGCTAACTAATAGACTTCTTTTTTTTATTGAAAACGGCAGCTTATGAATACCCTGGATTAACTCTTACCCTAGGATAAAACCCCTTTTCTGACGTAATATGTTTTTTTACTTCATCAACTTCAAGCCCTTGCACTAAGCATTCCTAACGAATATAGTTCTCTTTCTTAAACCGAGTTTGGGAGTTCATGAGTGGCTCCTAAGAGCACGACTCTCTGACTACTGGTTTCAGTGAGGGAATATTGACAGCAGAGGGCCTGTCAGGGAACTGCTGCCTCCATTTACCCGTGAGGAGCTTCTGCAGGATCTCAGCCAGGCAGGTGAACACTCTGCATTCTCATTTGCCTTCACCCTGAGAGTGAGAGAGAGAGAGAGAGAGAGAGAGAGAGAGAGAGAGAGAGAGAGAGAGAGAGAGAGAGAGAGAGAGAGAGAGAGAGAGAGAGAGAGAGAGAGAGAGAGAGAGAGAGAGAGAGAGAGAGAGAGAGAGAGAGGGTGTATATGGTGGTGTTGTTCTCCTAAGGTATTTGTATTTAAGGCAGGGCACAGAAGGCAGTTTAGATCAGTATGGTTAGATGGTTTCTGCACTGATGAATCCCTGAGCATTAGCTATATATGTCACTGTCACATATGGCACATTCATCATGTTGAATTTCTTTGGTGTCGTTTGAGCACATTGTATAAAACATTGCCTTTCCCTGTGATGTTTGTTTGGCGGGAGATCTGTTGTCTCTCATCTGGTTGACTCCTTACACCCTGAGACTGAGTATTGACACATTTCTTCTTCTGGGATTTTAAAATGTAATTTTTTTTTTATACTAAAAAGATGAATTTATTCATGAAATACAGTGACTATGAGAGGAAACATTTTCAAGTTGGCATGATCTTCTTTTCTTTTTTACAAGTGTCTGTTCTGTTGCCGTTAGGGAAGTACAGATTGTTCCAGTGACACTTGGACAGTTCCGAGTTTTAGTTCCTGTCGTGAGAAGTTCTGTAGTGACTTCAGGAAACACTGAAAGCTCAGTCAGTTGTAACAGCGGAAGTCATTTGTGTTGATCTCAAGACAGACAAAACATTTGTGCAAAAGTACTCGAAGCATCATCTTCAGTAACTTATCTGACAAGAAGACTGACCCTCTAGTTTAGGTGTTAACCTCAGTGTTTAGTGCGCTTTGAATGCTGATAGTGTTATATTATTACTGTCAAATTGTTGCTGATTCTGTGTATTTGACTTTGGGGAGGGGGAGATGGTGAACCTGATTTCTTTCACATCTTTGTTGATCCAGGAACAACATTCCAATACACCAAGCAGATTTGAGGAACAAGTTTACAGTTTATGTCAAGTTTAGGCGTACAACCAGGATTTACATTGGTGTAATTCACATATCATTTGCCTCTGGTTTTAGGGCTAATATGTTATGGATAGGGTTAGGTTTAAGGGTAGGGACAGGGTTAGGGTGAAATTTTCAGACTGGAATGTTGGTCCAGGATCAACAAAATATGTTTATCCTGCAACATGTCTTACTTGGTAAAATCACGGTGACCAGGGGGAGATAGTGTGACAGACATTAAATCAAAAATATGGTAAAATACACATTAAAATGACTAAAATTACATTTAAAAAAAAAAAAAATCTTACTGAGCCCAAAACTTTTAAATGGTAGAGTATAAACCTGAAGAAAAACATAAAACGACTGTCTATTTTTTTATTATTAGTAGTGTTTTCACTTAATTTGTTCACTGTAATTTGCATCTTCATGGTTTAACACAGCTGGTTGAGGATACTGTATTTCCAAAGAAATGTGTGTTATGTTGTTTTTGAATATGGGAATTTTTTATCACTTTGATAAAACAGACATTTTTGACCCATTTATTTTGTTTATTATCAGTACAGTACAGACCACTGTAATTTCCTACAAACCAGTAATCCACCCACATCTTTAATTACATCACCACACCATCATTCAGCATTTCAGCACTTCCACACACTGAAATTTTCATCAAAAAGATCAAAGTGAGTTCTGATATTCCTGTCATGTGACTCTCAATAACTAAATTAAATTAAATTCCACATTTGTCCTGACATTTCCAAAATACCCTCTATGAATCTGTGAAATTCTCAGAATCCAGGACATTTGCAAGCATAGATGCTTATTTATCACAGGGCTCCTGAGACTGAGGGAAACCCATTGTGGCTTTTAAAGTTCTTGTGCATCCAAAAACTATTAAAGCCAGGAATGTGGAGTGTCTGGGTAGATTCACAGCCCAAGACAAGACATTTGAAGTAGGATTGTATTTCTTGCATCTGAAGAGGGAGCAAAACGTTCCTAAAACTGTTAACTCAGCTCTTCTTCTTTGACTCTTTATGAGGCCACACTGTGGGACGTATAGGACAGACATGGAACATTGGCTGTCTGTGGCTTGCGAGCTGCCGCCTGGTGTCAGTTCTGCACACCCTCATGAGTGTGTGAGTCTATGTGTCCTGCCACCCATATGGAGTGGAGCCACTATGTCTCATCTCTGCATGAGTGCATTTTTTGTTCCTGTGGATGTTACACATCATAACGTTTGCTCCTTTCATGAGACTAGTATGTTTAGTTTAAAAGATGCCACAATAAATGGTAGGGCTGGGTATTGATACAAATTTGATTCGATTTCGATTTCAGTTTTATTCAATATCGATTAATTTGGATACATATATATCAGGTACAGTTCATGTCTCTCTCAACTAAAGCTGTAAACCTTATTCAAACAATACAATAACATAAAAGGTTAAAATTAACAGAGTCAGTTCTCAGCTTTTTTTAAAAAATCAAAACTGCAGTGAATTCATCACATGACATTGTAGCCAAAGTGCCAGTCACTTTTTAATTGGCTTTCCGTGCTCATTTCCTGTGCATGGATCCAGATAAGAGTCCGCTTCCTGCCTTTGTTGTGTCCACCACGGCCAGGGCATTAGAGAGAAGTGAGGTCCACCTTTTTCTCATTCTCCAATGAGGAACGCCTGAATGTTTGTTCTCTGTTTGCACACGTGTGACTCTGCTCACGTGCCCTCGTTGTGGCTGAGTGATTTATGTATGGTGAATAACATTTTGTCTGGCTGACAGGGATGATCAGATGGTGGTCGTTAGCAGGTCTGAGAGGTCCTGGCCCAAGGTGAATGGTCCTATTCTGACCCGTCTGCTGCACGCCGCTTCCAGTGGCGAACGTTCCTTCGCACCATCCATGCGGATGTGAGGATCTGTATGCCAACATGGTTTTCTAGCTTGTGCGCTGCATCTGGCTGCTGTAAATATTAGCTTTTCAACTGAACGTGGCCACCCTCAGATATTCAAAGGCAGAAATTGAGAACCGTGTTTTTTTATTTAGTTGTCTGGCACCCTTTTCTAAACCAGCAGCAGACAGCTTGGTTACGTTCAACAAACATACGGTAAGCAGTGCATTCAGTCTGCATCTTCTAGTGCTGGTGGTTTTGGACTGGGGTGAAGGGGTCTGTGAGACCGATTTCAAAAGTGCATTGGGTTCAGCTCCATTACACATAAATATAAACAAATACTCACTGAAGAGATTCGAAAATAACAAGCTAATAAACCTGCCCCCTCCTGATGGCACATCATAAATTTATCCTTAGAGATCCAGATTCTGCCTCTCAGTGTTTGTGTGTGAACCTTATTTATGGCATTACATGCGTGTATGAGTGTAACAGGCACAGAGTTCAAGACTTTTGTTTCTCTGTGTTTGTGTCTCCGAGTGTGATTTTGTATACATACACTAAGTACACATTTTCAGTGTTTTTTTAGGGATACACCAATGTAAAAACTGGACTGATACTGATAAACTGATCATTTTTTCATGTTATGACCAATAACCGATAAATAGTTTAAAGGGGTCAAGACATGTGAAATCAAATTCTCAAAACATGAATTTAGGCATCAAAACATATAATGTACAGTATGGAAAAAATGCATTTTGTTAGTAAATTAGTAAAATCAACCTAGGTGAAATGAGCATGCACAGCTAAATATCGACTCTACGATACTGAAACATTAAAAATAAATTTTAAAAAATTTGCCAGATAACCAATTTAGTACCAGTACATTTTATTTTTGGCCTTTTTTTTGCCACATTATTCATAGGAATGGTGAGAAAATAAATAAATTTGGAAACGAGATTAAGAAATGACGCATGTTGGACTCAAACTTGTTTACTGAAAAAAAAGTTGCTGCCTTACATTTTTAAGTACAATCAACTGATGTTTAAGTCATTTCAACTTAAATAACATTAAACTGTAAAAACATGTTCTCATAACTTATTGATCATATCATTTTTTTACAGTGTTGCGGCAAGCACCACTGTGCAAGAGGCTGAGCACATGTAAACAAAGTGGACAGCTTAAAGTCCTTATGTATGTCTTTTGTGAGTGTGAATGCATAGAAGAAAGGCAGAGATGCTCATGCTGAGGTTTGCTAAGATCCTCCTGTGATGGGCAGGGCGTGTGCATCTGAGCCTGTGCACGTCCAGGAAGGGCTCAGTAATCCAGTGCTGCCACAGGCATGCTGAAAATGAGGAGCCCCTGAAGAGTTGTGGAGAGCACTGTCACTTTTTCCACCCTAGCAGGGTGGAGGAAAGATGGAGAGATTGAGGAAAAGAGAGGGAAAGAACATGGATGGTTATGGTGGTTAGAGAGTGAGCAGACAGAAAAAAAGAAGCCGTCGTCCACTTGTTGTGTCGTCGGCATTTAAACCTCAACACAAGGCATGACAGAGAAATTAACAGTTGCTACTATTCTTTCCTTTCCTCTGATCCAGCTTTCTCATTTTTTGTACTAGGGGCGACAGCTGACTGCTTTTTTCCCCTTCATAACTCACAGACCTAAACAAATCTACCTTCCATCTTTTGGTATTAGAAACAGTTATATGAGCCTAAAGTAAATGAACCATCAAAGGGATAGTTCACCAAAAAAAAAAAAATTCGGCCATTCTTTATTCACAACGTTTAACAACATTTACATTTCAAACATTTAACCATTTCTCTAAAAATCTTCTTTATGTTCCAGTCATACAGTAGAAATGCCTGATTCTGAATAAATTGAGATCACGATTCTGAAGAGACAACTAAACGAGCTTCTGACAAATTTTTTAAGTCTCTTGTCGCCACCTACTGATGTAACGATTTAATTGATACAATCTTTATTTGGAGTGCCAATTTACTTTCAAAAGTCGATTTATTTTATTTTGATCTCTAGACCTTTGTGTTTTATATTCTAATAAACTTAATTAAAATAAAACTGTTGGTAAAGGTGTTTCATACATTTGACAACTGCTCTCTGGCTCAGTGCGCCAACGCAGATCTGAATGTTATCTGTGATTTCGTCAGAGGTTTAATAGTCAGACGAATCGTTGTCATTTAGGAATAAAATCGCGTGGGTGTTTGAATCGAGGTCTATCATACAGGGGTTGGAACAATATGAAAGGAAGTAAATTATGACAGAAAATTCATTTTTATACATTAGGTATACATTTCATAAATAATTATACATTGGGGTGGACAATATTTGAGATTTGCTTAAAATTGATCAGGGTCAGACAATATTTACTAGAGACCAGCAATTGATGGCAAAAAAATAATAATATCATATATACAATATATGTAACTAAGTAAAAGCTGTTTATTTGTAGACAGACGGGGAATAATAGTTTGACTGGAGTAGCCCTTACAAGTGCATCGTGAATGGAAACAGCACGTCTGCCAATTGAAAGTGTCACAACTTGCTACAGTGGACTCTTCCATTGATTATTATGAGAGCAATTTAGCTGATCAAGAGGTGCTGCTCATGTCCGCTGTAGAGACAGTGTTACAGTTGAACCCTCTAATTTGAGGGTCAGGATGAGGAGGTGTAGGTTTGAGCTAGCTGAACTGCCATGCTGAAATGGGAAATTGCCCCTTCTCAGGAAGCGTAGAGGGATTGACAGTTAGCAGGCTACAGCATTAGCCGAAGCTGAAGGGATGCGCTAAGACTGAGGCAGTTAGAAGGCTTGAGGGCGTGGAGGAAGTGTCACGGTTTACAGAGCTGTGTGTGTGTTCGATTCCATATAGAGTGTAATTCCACAGTGTAAAAACAGTCAGGGCAGCTTTACTGTGTAACCAGTGCACTCTTGATGAATGAGATTAATCTCTTACTTTCGGGCACGACGAAAGATGATGCTCGGCACATCTTTGTTAGCCTCTTGCGTTTCACTGTTATCTGTCTGTTCACTCTGCGTTTGTCTTATCAAAGTCTACCTGCAGAAGAGCCCTAATGAACGGAGTGTAAAAGTGCCTCTGCAGATCTCGCTCTCACTGCTCTTTTAATCTCTTTACTCTGGCCAGCTCGATTCCACTCATTTTAATGTAGTTGTTAACAGCTTGTGGTGGAGCGGTTTGTGTGGCTTTGGTGTCGGTACAGAACTCTCAGAAGTTGTTGGGTGGCGTTGGACTCGACGAATGATGGAGCACAGACACAGACGAGTCGCTCTGGTGCAAAGTTGTGAATGAGGGAGCTGCTCACTCTTAACTAATCCATTTCTCTCTCTCTCTCTCTCTCTCTCTCTCTCTCTCTCTCTCTCTCTCTCTCTCTCTCTCTCTCTCTCTCTCTCTCTCTCTCCTGAGCATGTGTCATTGGACAGTTGCCCGCAATGAATTATTGAACTTGTGATTTGAGCCAATTTTACCTTGGTGCAGAAAGACTTTGGTAATGACTTCTTATGTATCAACATACTGCAATCTATATTAAAAATGCTCCCAAAAAAAAAATAAAATAAAAAAATGCTCCGAAAGGGATGCACAATATATCTGTGATTTTTTTTAGTTCTCTTTTATTATACATATATATACAGTAAAATAAGTAATATTGTGAAATATTACAATTTAAAATATAAAAAATTTGCAACTTATATGCAAAATATAAACATTTAATTTATTCCAGTGATGGCAAAGCTGAATTTTCAGCATCATTACCCCAGTCTTCAGTGTCACATGATCTTTTAGAAATCATTCTAATATGATGATTTTGTGCAGTTTAAATTTTTTTTCAGCAGTTTTTGCTGCTTAACATTTTTGTGGAAACAATTATACCATTTAAATAATTGTGTTAAAATTTAAAAAAGAGCAAAAAAATTATGCTTTTATTCATCAAGGATGCAATAAATTGATCAAAATCGACAGTGAAGACATGTATAATGTTACAAAAGATTTCTATTTAATGAATGCTTTACTAAATGAATTAAATAATTAATAAATGCAAATAAATGCTGTTCATTGAACTTTCTATTCATCAAAGAATCCTGAAAAAAGTTTCACCATCTTGCAAAAATGTTTTCAAAAAACAAAAACAGTTTTCAACATTGATAATAGGGATGTCCTGATCCGATCACGCGATCGGAAATCGGGCCCGATCACGTGGTTTCAGACTCGATCGGAATCGGAGGTTGCCTCCCGATCAGGACTCGGATGTAAATTAGGGGTGTAACGGTACATATATTCGTAATTATTTTACAAACCGAACGATTCCTAGGACCATTTTTCCTGCAGACAAAATCCGCGCTGGCACGATCACCACAGCGTTGTGCAACATCAAACGGCAAACGTAATGAAAGCGGAACGAAACGTCTTGGGTTATGACTATAACCCTTGTTCCCTGAGAAGGGAACGAGACACTGCGTCGAAATCGACACTTTGGGGACGCTCCCTAAGCGTGCGCCTCTGAAGTATGAATAAAACTAATCCAATCCTGATTGGTGTTGCGTCGTGACGTAACATGTGACGGCATACCCGGAAGTATAAAAGTGACGCTGTCACAACACACACTAGCCTCGCGATGAAGCAAGACGCTCAAAGGCCTCGAGGGGCGTGGCAGAACGACGCAGTGTCTCGTTCCCTTCTCAGGGAACAAGGGTTATAGTCATAACCCGAGACGTTCCCTTTCGAGGGAACTCAACACTGCGTCGAAATCGACACTTTGCGGAACGAGTGCCCACTAGGCCACGCACCGAATAGGCCTGTCCCGGAGTGAAACTGTCTAGGCACTCAGCAAGGACTGAGCACGTGTACGCCAGGCGTACTTGGAAGGTGGAGACTGTAGAACCTGATAAAAGTATGCGGAGTAGCCCAACCGGCTGCCTCGCAGATCTCCTGTAGAGGTACTCCCGAAAGAAGGGCCCTAGAAGAAGCCATGCTTCTAGTTGAATGGGCCCTGACGGCTAAAGGTGAAGGCAAATCGCGCACCTTGTAAGCCGCAGTAATAGCCTGGACTATCCAATTACTAATAGTCTGCTTAGATGCCGGGAGCCCCTTCTTAGGTGACCCAAAACATACTAATAACTGGTCCGACCTTCTCCAAGAAGAGGACCTCTCAAGGTACACGCTCAAAGCTCTGACGGGGCAGAGCAAATGAAGCTTCTCTTCTTCTGCCGACACATGAGGTGGAGGATGGAATGCCTGAAGGACTAAAGACCGAGCCGTGTTCGAAGGAACCTTAGGCACGTAGCCCGGACTCGGGTGCAAAAAGGCCTTTACTCTGCCAGGGGCAAACTCCAAGCAAGCTGGTGTTACTGCCAGGGCTTGGAGATCTCCCACCCTCTTAAGTGAGGTAATGGCCAAGAGAAAAAACATTTTCTGCTTTAAATCCTTAGGCGAAGCCGACTCTAGAGGTTCGAAAGGGGCCAGGGATAACCCTTCCAGAACTATAGCCAGGTCCCAAGCAGGAACTCTAGACCTGGTTGCCGGCCTCATCCTCCAAGTACCGCGGAGAAACCGAATGACCAACTGGTGCCTCCCCAGGGGTCCATCACTTAACGGAGCGTGGAAAGCCGCAATGGCTGCCACGTACACCTTAAGCGTGGAAGGGGAGAGACCCGCAGAGAACCGATCTTGAAGAAATTCCAGAACTGAAGCCACCGGGCAGTTTACTGGATCTAACTCATGCTCTCTACACCAAGTGGCAAAAACATTCCACTTGAGGCCATATAATCTCCTAGTAGACGGAGCTCTGGAGCTAAGTATAGTTTCAACCACTCCAGCTGATAGACCAGCATTCAGGTACTGAACCCCCTCAGAGGCCAGACCCACAATTTCCACAGCTCTGGCTGAGGGTGGAGAATTGTGCCCCCCGCCTGAGACAACAGATCCCTCCTCAGAGGAATCTGCCATGGCGGAGCTATCAGGAGTGATACTATGTTTGAAAACCACACTCCGGTCGGCCACATTGGGGCAACCAGAAGAAGACTGATGCCCTCCTGACGGACCCTCTCCAGGACTCCCGGGAGCAGAGCGATCGGGGGAAAGGCGTACAGGCGAAGCCTCGGCCAGGCCTGTACCATGGCATCCAACCCCAGAGGGGCTGGAAGTGAGAGGGAGAACCAAAGTGGACAGTGGGACATCTCTCGAGACGCAAACAGATCCACTTCCATTGGTCCAAACCTCTCCCATATCAACTTCACCACGTCTGGATGAAGTCTCCATTCCCCGGGCCTCAGCCCCTGCCTCGACAGGACGTCTGCTCCCTGATTCTGAACCCCCGGAATATACATTGCCTTGATAGACAGTATTTTCCCCTGGGATCAAAGAATAATTTGATGCGCCAGTCTGCACAGAGGGCGCGATCTGAGTCCCCCTTGTCGGTTCAGATAGGCTACCACCGACGTATTGTCGGATCGTACTAAGACATGGTAACCCTTGATGTCTGGGAGGAAGCTCCTCAAAGCCCTGAACACAGCCATCATCTCTAGGCAGTTTATATGCCAAGAACGATGATGGTCCTGCCACAGACCCCTGGCAAAGCGGCCGTCCATGACCGCGCCCCAGCCCGTGAGGGAAGCGTCTGTCGAAACGGATTTCCGGCGACATGACACTCCCAACACCGGCCCTTGGGATAGGAACCCAGGTTTCTTCCATATTTGCAGAGAACGAAGGCATCTGCGCGTTACTCTGATTAAACGAAACGGATTCCCCTTGGGAGAAAACCCCTTGGTTTTCAACCACCACTGAAGGGGCCTCATGTGCAGAAGGCCCAAAGGAATGATGTTGGATGCCGCTGCCATGAGACCCAGCATTCTTTGAAATTGCTTTACAGTGATGGCCTGGCCCAGCCTTAACCCAGATACCATCGCCAGAATTGACTCGACACGTGCGGGAGACATTCGTGCCTGCATCGTAATCGAGCTCCACACGATTCCCAAAAATATCGTGCACTGGGATGGTTCTAGCACACTCTTTTTTACATTGAGTCTCAACCCCAATTTCTGAATGTGGCCAAGGACGACATCTCGATGCCGAACTGCCATTTCTCGAGACTGGGCCAGAATGAGCCAGTCGTCGAGATAATTCAATATACGGATGCCTTGAAGTCTCAGTGGAGCAAGGGCTACATCCATACACTTGGTGAATGTGCGGGGAGAGAGTGCTAGGCCGAACGGAAGAACCCGATATTGGTAAGCTTCGCCCCCGAAAGCGAACCTCAGGTATCTCCTGTGACATGGAAGGATGGAGATGTGAAAATAGGCGTCTTTTAGATCTATCGTGACAAACCAGTCCTCGGATCTGATTTGACTCACGATTGCAGGAATGGTTAACATCTTGAACCTGAACCTCCTCAGAGATCGGTTCAAAACCCTGAGATCTAGAATTGGCCTTAACCCCCCATCCTTCTTTGGAACTATAAAGTACCGGCTGTAAAACCCGGACTCCCTGTCTAAAGGATGAACACGTTCTATGGCTTCCTTTAGCAGCAAAGTCTGTACTTCTTGTCCCATCACCTGAGCCTGCTCTGGAAGTACTGCAGTTTGCACCACCCCAGAAAACTTGGGGGGGCGGCACGCAAACTGCAGTCTGTATCCTGATTTTATTATATGCAGGACCCATGCAGATATGTTGGGAAGATGATACCATGCCTCTACAAAATCTACTAGGGGTACCAGCCTCTCGAGACTGGCCTCTGGTGTTTTTCGAGCATCTTTCTCGACTGCCTGAAGCGGAATACCGGCAGGCTGTAGTCGATACGGTTCTTTTAACCATAACTGATGCTTTACTAGAAAATTTTCGCTGGAAAGAGATGCGGCCCGAAGCGTCGTTGACGGCGGGCAACCTACATCGTTTCCTAGAGGGCTCCGCTGCGAGAACAACCTTGGTTGCCCTGCAGTGGAGGGGACAGCCCTCAGAGGTCCTACCATTCCGGTCAGGACCTCTTCCCTGAAGTCCTCCTAGCCTGAATGACTTCCCTCAGGTCACCCCTCTGGCTGGAGGACTTCGATTTCTGAGAGCGCTTCCTCTGTTGCCAAGCTCCAGGAGGAGGGGCTCTAGAGGAAACGCTCTCTTTCTGCTCTCCCCGGTGAGAGTAGCTGGCTGCTGGCTGGGGCTGATCGCTCAGCCCCACCCTACTCGATTTGGACTTAGCCTTACGGGGGAGGTACTGCTGGAACGCCGCAGATTGTTTCTTCGCCTCCTGAAACCTGTCGACGACCGAAGTAACGGCGTCACCAAACAGGTCAGAAGGCGAGAGCGGCGCATCCAGCAGAAAAGACCTATCCTTATCCTTTATTCCAGATAAGTTCAGCCACAGATGCCTCTCCGTAGCCACCATAGCTGCCATAGAGCGGCCAATGGCACGGGCCGTCTCTTTTGTGGCCCGGAGAGACAAATCTGTGGCCTTCCTTAACTCCGCAATATCCTCAGGAGTTGGCCCCTCCCCCTCATCCAAATCTTTCAGGAGGTCGGCCTGGTATGCCTGCAAGACAGCCATAGTGTGCAGACATGAACCAGCCCGACCTGCCGCCATGTAAGCCCTGCCTATTAAAGCTGATGTATCTCTGCAGGGCTTACTAGGCAGCGCCGGGGTTTTTAGGGAAGACGCCGATTCAGGGGAAAGATAACCCGCTAAGGCTTCCTCTACTTTAGGCATCTTCCCATAACCCTTGTCCCGTGCCCCCACAATATTACTATAATCAACCATACTGGGACTGGAGACACGAGACGAGTGCGGTTTATCCCACGATCTCGAGATCTCAGAATGGAGATCGGGGAAAAACGGCAAACCCCGGCGCTGAGGTTGTGCTCTCTGCTGCAGGAAACGCTCATCAAGCTTGCTTTTTGCCTGCGTTCCCTGCTCATCATGTGGCCAGCTAATATTGAGTCTGGCCACTGCACGAGTCACAACCTCAACCAGCTCCTCATAAGCTTGGCCGTGAACTGGCGCGCCAAAATCACGGTCATCCGCATCAATACTCAGCACATCTACTTCCTCAGAAGCAGAGAGCTGAAGCATTGGGACCTGATCGTGGGCAGGAGAAGCCGCGATGCGGGCTTCTGGACCACTCTCAGGGGCTACGGGATCCTCAGACGAAGAATGAGAAGGTGCCTCAGCAGCCTCATTCTCATCTAAAAGATCCCGCTGCGAGCCCCACGATCTCAATCGCCGCGCTGCCTCAACAGACGCGGGACCAGAACCGCGGGGAGCGCGAGCCTGACCGTGCTCATCAAAGCACGCCAGCCGGGAGCGCAGCACTCTAATGGGTAGTGCTTCACAGTGAACACAAGCAGCTCCCTCGAGAGCTGCCCGTGCGTGCTGCGCTCCCAAACAATTCACACACAAAGAGTGTGTATCCCCACCCGTAATAAAACGAGGGCAAGGATGCACACACTTCTTGAACTGTTCGCTGGCCATAATATATATATATAGATATAAATATAAGGACAAACAACACCAAATAGGACTGACAGTTTCAACACAGAGCGCTTGCTGAAGAGCGAAAGCTAGTGTGTGTTGTGACAGCGTCAGTTTTATACTTCCGGGTATGCCGTCACATGTTACGTCACGACGCAACACCAATCAGGATTGGATTAGTTTTATTCATACTTCAGAGGCGCACGCTTAGGGAGCGTCCCCAAAGTGTCGATTTCGACGCAGTGTTGAGTTCCCTCGAAAGGGAACTGCGCTACTCATTATATTGTGCTTAACGGACCTATCAGTTCGGACCAGCAACATCTGTGCAGCGCGAGATCAAGCGACACTGTGCTAAGAGATCCAGTGAAGAAAACATTTGAATTCGCCACTGAAGTAATAACATCTGCGAGATCTAGTGAGAAGCATTCAAATTTCTCCGTTATTAACCGTAGATCTCTATTAGATCAAACAACGCTGACGTGGGAACCAGGAGAAACATTGTGCCATGAATGAACATGGATTTAATGTTGCACTTCAAAACTCAAATATTATATAAATATATATTTAAATGTTATTTTAATGTGATTACCAAAATATTATTTGTTCATCCTTCATGTGACACTGAAGACTGAAGTAATGATGCTGAAAATTCAGCTTTGCCGTCACAGGAATAAAATACATTTTTAAAATATATTAAAATAGAAAACTGTTATTTGCCGAAAGTTTGGAAACTTAAATTAAACATTTGTGAGCAAAAGAGACTGTTTTCAAACTTTTGGCAGTTATTAATAATAATAGTATTAATTCGTTACATTTAAATAGTACTTCACACCACTTTAGAGATGATCATGATTTTCATTGTCATCACTTTGATGCTCAAGCTTTAAGTGTTTTGTTTCACTCTGTTTCTTTAGTCCCTGTTGGATCTGATCGGCAGCCTGTATGTTTTAACGCTGTAGCTCCCATACGCTGAATATCGCTGCGCTTCTGTTTTCTAATTTCTCCTTTCTCTCTTTCACTTTCTTTTTTGTCTCATTGTCTCTCTTGCTTTCTTTCTGTGTCTGCAGGAGTCGGAAGATTCAGATCCGGAACATTCCTCCTCATCTCCAGTGGGAGGTGAGTGTGTAACTGCTTAGGCAGAGAGAACAGTGTGTGTGTGTGTGGTCAGGACTCTGTCTGTCTTCTCTGGGCTGCAGCGCTCTCTTTCTCTAACTGACGATACATTCGAGAAGCTCTGCCCATACACACAAATACACTTCCTCTTCAGTCCGTGTGAATCTGTCTGGTGAGTGTTCAGTCCTGGTGACCCGATTGTAAATCCTGATGACATCATCACAGTGAGCTCTGGCCCACTTACACGCTCTCTCACACTTCGTTTGTGTATTTGGACACTGTGCCTCTGTATTCTGCATTGTTTTCTTGAGTTTAGTGGCTCACTGTGTAAAAAAAAACATGTGCTCATTCTATACCAAGGCCATTTTTTTTGTGACATTTGCACACCCCTTTTGAATCTGGACAAGCTTTGGTAGAACTGTGGAATATCATTGAATAATAAAAATTCAGTCTTTTTCTCAAACAAAACTATGAAACAGCAAGAGCTACATTACCAAGTTTGGGTTCAGTAAGATATTTTTAAATATTTTTATTCAGCAAGGATGCATTAAAACAAAAGTGACAATAAAGGAATTGATAATTATACAAAACATTTCTGTTTCAAATAAATGTTGTCCTTTTTAACTTTCTATTCATCAGAAAAAAAATAACACAAAAATATGAAGCATGATTTATAACTGATTTCAACATTGATAATAATAAGAAATGTTTAAGATAGTAATGATTCTGCAAATTAAGATTTACCTTTACAGGAATATTTTTTTTAAATATATGTGATGCGATCTGGGAAAACCCGTCGGATGTCGTTCTGGTACGTTTTCAGTAAAGTCTAAAAATAGATCGAATGTCAGTTTTTTGTAAAAATTGGGGTTTCAATAAATTATTATTCTATAACATCTTGTTTATCATCAGTATATCTTGGGAAAATTCACTAGTTTAGTGCAGAAAAATAGCGATTTATAGTGGCAAGCTGAAAAGACTGTCTTTCTCTTTAAGAACACGCACGGCGGAGTGGAGGTGAATCGCCCATTTAGCTCTCCTTCTCTTAACAATACAAACATACTTTCGCCAATCAAAATAAACCAAATAACAGAATAAAGGTCCCGCCAGTCCTGTGTAAACTACAACGTCACGCAAGTTTTTATTTATTTATTTTTCTCCAGCGTTATCGTGTGGTGTGATGCGGAGCACAAGAGAACTACGGAGTCTGAAGCTGCTCGCTTAATAGACCTTGCTCGCCTCTCAATCGTCCAATTTCAAAACTGTTTTCACGGAATGAATTTTGAGTTCATAAGCTTTCGAATGATACCTAATCTATGATGATTACTAAAATATGTGATATGAAAAAAAGACAATAGAAAAAGAGCGCTAGTCGTCCTACTAGCAGGACGTGATAGTTAATTAAACCTGTTTTTCTCAAAATTCCGTTTCTGAAAATCACAGCGATCAGCCGACTTCAGATAACCTCAACTTTTGTTACAGACAAACGATAAAAGAAATAAAAACAGATTTGGAGAGGGCTTGAACCCAGCTTTAATATAGTCTCAAAACCTGTAATATGTCAAATTTCACCATGTGGTGGGTTTTCCCAGATCGCATCACATATTAAAACAGAAAAGTTATTTTTAATTTACTTTCACATTGTTGTTGTTGATCAAATAAATATAGCCTTGGTGAGCATAAGAGACTTCTTTCAAAAACATTATAAATCTTACCGACCCCAAACTTTTGAATACTAGTCTATGTACAGGTATTCTTAAATAACAGCGTGCAGATTTTGATATTTGACATAATAGTGAATATGATTTTAGTTTTGGGGTGAAGCATTCCTTTTATTTTCCAACTGTCCTATTCTCTAGTAATCTAAAAACATTTTATGTGTGGTTTATATGTTTTGCTGATTGTGTTGAACTTATTGTGCTCTTCTCGTTGCAGGTTTTGGACAGCCTGTTAGCACAGTATGGTACTGTAGAAAATGTGGAACAAGGTAAAGACTTGCCATTGTATTTTCTATTTGGTTAGTTGACATTTCAAGCAGTGCCTCATGGTATGACATGCTATATTCCATCTAAAAAATATTTAAATGATTTTGTAACTACCATGCTTGCTGCTTGTATGATCTACTATTAATTGAAAGACTGCATTAAATATTTGCAAATTAATTTTTTTTTTTAAATCTATCACACAGCAGGACCATTTAAATGAATTAGTAAAGACAAAATAGTTTTTAAAAAATAGTGAAGAACTTAGGAAAGAAAATGGTGACTATTAAAGGTTGTCAAATTTGATATATTATGCAATTGAACATTTTCCCTTTATTATTTTATATGAATGTAAATATTTCATTAAAACAGTGACATGTGCAGAGTTGTTTTCTCATGTTTTATTAATATTAAATATTTGAGTATTTTGTTTGTTTGTTTTTCATATTTACGACAATAGAAAATGGCAGGTCTGTTCATTTACATTCTGTCAAAAAAAGGTGATTTTGCAAAGCTGCATTACCATGAAGCATAAGAAGAGCATACACACAAATTTTTTTATAAAGTATTGACTTTTGACATCCCTACTAACTAGTTGCAGCATATAAAAATGCACTTTCTTTTAAATATAATTTATATCATCGTTGTTGAGCGGAAACCTGACATGTTCAAACCTGTTACTTTTCAGGGAAAAAAAACAGTCTTTTTTAAAAAATATAATTAAACACTGTGTTGACAATGTTGATATTGTGGCTTTATTATGGTCAGACAGGCATTTGCATGTTTTATTATTTTATTAACATTTGTGACCCTGGATCACAAAACCAGTCAGAAGTAGCACGGGTATATTTGTGGCAAAAGCCAACAATACATTGTGTGGTTTAAAATTATTATTATTTTCCTTTTATGCCAAAAATCATGAGGCTATTAAGTAAAGATCATGTTCTATGAAGACATTTTGTAAATATATAAAAGATTTATTTTTGTGAGTGGATGCATCACAATTGAGAACATAAATGGCCAACTTTAAAGGTGATTTTCTCAATGTTTCGCTTTTTTTTGTTTCAGTTTCCGGATTTTCAAATAGTTGTATCTCGGACAAATATTGTCCTATCCTAACAAACCATACATCAATGGAAAAAATTGACTGGTTTTGTGGTCTCTTGAGACTGAGTGTGATTGAGAGGAAGTCTCAGATAGATTGCATGAGAGAGGGATGAACATTATGGCTGAAATGAGCAGTGTGATGGCGCAGCAGTGTGTGGATTGAAGTGGGAGAGTGTGGCGAGGCTCCTGCTGTAATGTGTGTGTTTTCAGGGAGTAGCAGCATGGTAATAGGGAGGTAAATGTTGGCGCCTGTGGTCTCTCTCTCTCTCTCTCTCTCTCTCTCTCTCTCACTCTCTCACTCTCTCTCTCTCTCTCTCTCTCTCTCTCTCTCTCTCTCTCTCTCTCTCTCTCTCTCTCTCTCTCTCTCTCTCTCTCTCTCTCTCAGCTCAGCTGAGGCCGATTGCGTTCACTCCTGGTTTTAACATGCGTCTCGTGTGACCACTTGTAATTCATGACACACATCACTTACTTTATCAGTGTGTCAACTTAATGTTGGTACAGTGGTGCTTTACATGATCTGTCATTGTATGTTGATATCATATGCAGACACCTGTTCAAATGCAAAGGGCTCTCGGAAGTTTCTGTTCACTTCAAATGTTTACTGTGCAATGTTTTGGACTCTGTTTACACCTTTTATGTAGTTCATAATAAAGACAATAACTCTCATCTTTGGAAATGTATGTGTGAGTGATATCCAGAATGAGGGTCCACAATTAAATCTATTTTTAAACGCATGTGCAGAGTTCTTAGAAATGCACTCTTTGTATTTATGTTGGGTTCAATAGTTTTGAATGGTTTTCAAGTTAAATTTTAGATTTAAATGTTTTAATGGCTCTAAAACTGTCATAGGGTGTAACAGTCAAGTACAAATCTAATCCTAAAACATTGAATACACGTGAATGGCATTTTTACTAAAATCATTAATTACTAATTCAAACATAATATTACGTTTTTAGGGATATGTTACAACTGAACTAATTTTGCCTTGTAAAAAGTTAAATTATCTGAGAGTTTTGTCATATTTTATATAATAATCAAATATTAATGAGCAGTAAATATCAGGAGAGTTTATCCTTATGATATCTTATACTCTATGCCCTTAAAAAATATAAATATTAATTTCTATGTCCGAAATTAAAAATGCTTGTAATAGAAGAGGTATATTCAAGCTATTCTATTTTTTTCCCCAGTATTTTTGAATTAGTCAATAGATCCAAAAATAATGATCTTGTCATTGTCCTTAATAATAATTGTAACTCCAGCATTGTTTAGAAAAGGGATCCCATTCAAACAGTCCCATTGTACATCCGCTCATCTTTTGAAATAAATATGATGTCGGCATGACATGAGGACAGCGCTAGTTCTCGTCATTCTTTCTCAGGGCCTATTGATGTGTCTTCATTGGTGACACTCATTGGTTCTGAGATTGATCGCTTGAGCTGCATTATAGTGAGGCTTTGTGGTTCTCTTCATGTGTGAAGCTCTGAATTCCTGCCCAGCCATCCCACTCAACTTCCTTCAGACACACTGTCTAGTTCTCAAGATACACAACTCCATCTAATCAATAATGAGGCAGGCTTTCCTCTTAAAAATACCATACATATACACATACACATTGTCACTGCAGTGGCTTCTGTCTGTAATTATTGCAATGACCTAAGAGAGATTCTTGTAATGTGGAACAGCTTTCATTTAGTCCCATTTCACAGTCTTCAGAAAGTATAATACAGCTTGACCTTTTAACACAGCGTTTCTCAACTGGTGGGTCGCAGAGTGTGCAAACAACACAACAATTTTTTTCCTGAATCAAGACTTTTTTTTTTTTTTTAATTCGTTTTTTTTTTAAGATTTCATTTTGGTGATTGTTGCCTTTATTATGATAAGATAGTACAGAGTGGACAGGAAGTGGGAAAGAGAGAGGGACGGGATCGGGAAAGGTCGGTGATCCGGGACTCGTGGTGTACGCTTTATATCACTTCACTATATATAAAGAGCAAAAGAAATTACGAGAATGCAATGTTGTAGTTACGTTGTCAATTAGTAAGTCATGAAATTACCAAAAAGTACCAGGCAATTACATAACTTGTTCTTAGTGTGTTAGCTTGGAAGGATTTGCATGCAGGTATGATGATCATTCTATTCATCAGGATAATTAAAAGCAAATTTATTATTATTTATTTATATATATATATATATATATATATATATATATATATATACAGGTCCTTCTCAAAAAATTAGCATATTGTGATAAAGTTCATTATTTTCCATATTGTAATGATAAAAATTAAACTTTAATATATTTTAGATTCATTGCACACCAACTGAAATATTTAAGGTGTTTTATTGTTTTAATACTGATGATTTTGACATACAGCTCATGAAAACCCAAAATTCCCGTCTCAAAAAATTAGCATATCATGAAAAGGTTCTCTAAACGAGCTATTAACCTAATCATCTGAATCACCTAATTAACTCTAAACACCTGCAAGAGATTCCTAAGGCTTTTAAAAACTCCCAGCCTGTTTCATTACTCAAAACCGCAATCATGGGTAAGACTGCTGACCTGACTGCTGTCCAGAAGGCCATCATTGACACCCTCAAGCAAGAGGGTAAGACACAAAGAAATTTCTGAACAAATAGGCTGTTCCCAGAGTGCTGTATCAAGGCACCTCAGTGGGAAGTCTGTGGGAAGGAAAAAGTGTGGCAAAAAACGCTGTACAACGAGAAGAGGTGACCGGACCCTGAGGAAGATTGTGGAGAAGGACCAATTCCAGACCTTGGGGGACCTGCGGAAGCAGTGGACTGAGTCTGGAGTAGAAACATCCAGAGCCACCGTGCACAGGCGTGTGCAGGAAATGGGCTACAGGTGCCGCATTCCCCAGGTCAAGCCACTTTTGAACCAGAAACAGCGGCAGAAGCGCCTGACCTGGGCTAGAGGAGCAGCAATGGACTGTTGCTGAGTGGTTGCATGTCATTCGGAAATCAAGGTGCCAGAGTCTGGAGGAAGACTGGGGAGAAGGAAATGCCAAAATGCCTGAAGTCCAGTGTCAAGTACCCACAGTCAGTGATGTTCTGGGGTGCCATGTCAGCTTCTGGTGTTGGTCCACTGTGTTTTATCAATGGCAGGGTCAATGCAGCTAGCTATCAGGAGATTTTGGAGCACTTCATGCTTCCACCTGCTGAAAAGCTTTATGGAGATGAAGATTTCAATTTTCAGCACGACCTGGCACCTGCTCACAGTGCCAAAACCACTGGTAAATGGTTTACTGACCATGGTATTACTGTGCTCAATTGGCCTGCCAACTCTTCTGACCTGAACCCCATAGAGAATCTGTGGGATATTGTGAAGAGAAAGTTGAGAGATGCAAGACCCAACACTCTGGATGAGCTTAAGGCCGCTATCGAAGCATCCTGGGCCTCCATAACACCTCAGCATCCTTTTGCAGAAATGACTGCTCCAATGCGGCGTGGCATGGAGGCAATCAGCCTGTGGCACTGCTGAGGTGAACTTTATCACAATATGCTAATTTTTTGAGAAGGACCTTTATATAGTTGTAAGCACTATAGTTGGCAGTTGAACATGTATAGCAGCATAAACTCTTGAAGTGTAGGGTCTTTCCCTCATTGTGTCTGTATTTAGATGATGCACAGAGCTTTGATCCATGGACGTCGGGTTGCTTTGTGCTTCTCTTGTGAAGTACACATGTTGGCCATGGCACAGTAATCCTCATTTAATATGCAGACACACACAAGTGGCTCTTCACAGCACTAGTGTAAAACTGCATTTGTTTGTCTGTATGCATCTCATACAAAAGCTTGCAGTCTCATATGCTTATGAATGTGACCTGGCTCTTTGTCTTTCTAAATATTGACTTCTCATTCCCTGTCTCACCTGATTTCATTTCTTTTTACAGTTAACACTGATACAGAAACAGCAGTGGTGAATGTGACGTACTCAACAAAAGAGGAGGCTAAAATGTAAGAATTTAAGAATAAAGCTTTCTAGTTTTGTATTTATTATTCTTAGGGATATGACCAAAATCATATGTAAGAGGATAAATACATGTATCATGGTAATGGTATGTCAAAAACCTTTTGTTGTAATATTTGCTAATTTTGTTTCATAATATTTAAATATGTAATATTTTTTTATAGAAAATATTTATAATTGTATAAATGTCATTAAACATATAAGCTTAAACACATATTAATGTCATTTTAATTTAATGGACATATTTAAGGAACTTAAAGTACTCGGTAAAAGTAACTATATCCTCATAACTTACATCACCATTGTGATATAAAATTACTCATAATTAAATATTTTGTCACATTAATGGTGTGTGTGTATATATATATATATATATATATATATATATATATATATAAAACTTTTTCCCTAAAAAAGTTATCCCAAAATGTTTTATATATTAGATAATCAATTAGTAATGTCTGTGTATTTTAATTTTGTGACAAGTTATACTAAAATTAAAGAGACTTCATCTTTTTTTTCTTTTTTTTTTTTGCGAAAAATGAATAAGTCTGAAATTGGTGCAAAAACTGCTACACATTATGTAACATGAGTTTAAAACACTCAAATCTGTGATAGATTATAAATGATGAGCCATTTTTGACTCCATTGTAAAATAGCAGCTAAATATACATGCATATCAGCTGATATTGATGCAGTGAAGTTGTCTGCATTGAAACTCATCTTCTGCAGAACCTCCACTGGTTGACACAACTGTCACTGGGTATTTACCATCATATTGCCAGCCCTGATTTTATATTTAAAAAATGCCCCAAACTCTCCACCTTTACACTGTCATTGTATTCCACTGATATTTTTCTCCGTCCTTATCTTCAGCGCTGTAGAGAAGTTAACAGGACAGACGTTTGAGGATTACTCCTTTAAAGTGTCTTATATTTTGGATATGGATGCTGCTCCACCCCTGCCTGCAACCCGGAATCGCCGGGGTGGAAGGACATCACGAGAACAGGACTCCCAGCCCGGGACCTCTGGAGGCTCCCTGGGGCTCCGACAGAAACAGCCAGACTTCCCCCTGCGCATGCTGGTGCCCACACAGTTTGTGGGAGCCATCATTGGCAAGGAGGGTCTCACAATCAAAAACATCACCAAACAGACACAGTCTAAGTGAGTGTGATGTACTGATGTGGTTAATAAGAGTTCATTTTGTGGACCTCAATTAATATAAATACAATTATTATTTTTATAATTATATAATACATTTATTAATTACAAATGTGATATACACTACCGTTCAAAAGTTTGGGTTCGGTACTATTGTTTTTTCTAAATATATTTTTGATAGGAGTCTCCCACCATGGCTGCATTTATTTGACTTAAAACAGTGACAATGTTACAATTTAAATGAACTGTTTTTTATTTGAATATATATCGTGATGGCAAATGAATTTTCAGCATCATTACTCCAGTCTTTAGTGTCTCATGATCCTTCAGAAATCATTCTAATATGCTGATTTGCTGCTAAATAAGCATTTCTTATTATCCATGTTGAAAACAGTTTTACTGCTTAATATTTTTGTGGATTTTTTTTTTCTTCAAGATTGTTTGGTGAAAATTAAGTTAAAAAGAACAACATTTATAATGTTACAAAATATTTATATTTCAAATAAATGCTGTTACTCTCACATTTGATCAGTTTAATGCTTCTAAAAGTAAAAGTAAAAAAAAAAGTAAAAGTATTACTATTAAAGTAATATCACACTAAAAGTATTAGGGCCAGATTTACTAAACAACTAAATAGGGCAAATTAGCATGAGAGCACAATTACATAAAAGCGCCGATGGGAGTGGAAAGTTCTTCGTGTGATCTACTTATGACACACAAGTTACAGAACACAGACGCAGCTGGATCATTTCCCTAATGACTAACGCAATTTACCAAGAGCAGCGCAAATTAGCGTAGAGTCGCAAACAAGCAAAACATGTGAAGTACTAACAACAGTACTAATGGGTTAAGACATGCTTTTTTGAGCGATAGATAATGGTGCAAATACCAGTAAACTGACTAGCGTAAACCTTAGTAAATCACCTTGCATGATTCATTCAAGACCCAAAAATTACTGTCTACGCCTATTTTGCGCCATTTTTTTCACTGCGTGTCTTAAGTAAATCCGGACAGTATTATTTTAACTCCAAAAACTAACTTCTGTACTTAGAATTGCTTGAATACAAATTTACATAATATATGATATTAGTATACAAAAAATGTGTGCTATCCATTGATAAGATCATCAGTATTGTCACGGTGTGGGTTTTGTGTTTGTGTATCTTGTTCTTGTCTGTCATTTGTTCCCCTGTCCTTTCATGTTTCAGCTGTTCCCTGTTTTGTTGATTAGTCTCCCCATGTGTTTCTGATTAGCCACGCCCCCTTGTTATCTTGTTTAGCTTGTTTGCCTGTCTTTTTATACCTCTGTGTTTCAGTTGTGATTTGTCGGTCGTTGTTCTTGCTTCAGTGTTCCTGTGTTCCTGTGTTCCTGTGTTCCGGTGTTCCGGTGTTCCGGTGTTCCGGTGTTCCGGTGTTCCGGTGTTCCGGTGTTCCTGTGTTCCTGTGTTCCTGTGTTCCTGTGTTCCTGTGTTCCTGTGTTCCTGTGTTCCTGTGTTCCTGTGTTCCTGTGTTCCTGTGTTCCTGTGTTCCTGTGTTCCTGTGTTCCTGTGTTCCTGTGTTCCTGTGTTCCTGTGTTCCTGTGTTCCTGTGTTCCTGTGTTCCTGTGTTCCTGTGTTCCTGTGTTCCTGTGTTCCTGTGTTCCTGTGTTCCTGTGTTCCTGTGTTCCTGTGTTCCTCCTGTTATTTTTATTAAATATGCTGCACTTGGATTCTCTCTCTGCTTCGTCCTTCCGGCATCATGACAGAACGACCGACTGCACTGAATCCAGCAGCATGTTCGCCAGTGTCTCATCTCCAGCCACCGAGCGGAGGAGAGGCCACTCTTTTGAGGGGACCCGGTTGGTCAAGTTTCGTGGGACACGTGGAGGCCTCAGTAGAGGAGGTGGTCGAGAGGAGCCCCGACACCACTCTCCACGCTGGCCATTTTTCGACCCTGGGTTGGTGATGTCCAGCCCAGGGCCCCATTCGCCACTGGTCCCGTCCAGCCCAGAGATTCACGTCAGCCACGTCCAGCCAGAGCTTCACGTCAGCCACGTCCAGCCAGAGCTTCGCGTCAACCACGTCCAGCTAGAGCTTCGTGTCCGCCACGTCCAGCCAGAGCTTCACGTCAGCCACGTGCAGCCAGAGCCAGTCTTCGAGCAAAAGCCAGAGCCCTCGCCGCTGACGCCGTCCAGCCCAGAGCCCTCGCCGCTGACGCCGTCCAGCCCAGAGCCCTCGCCGCTGACGCCGTCCAGCCCAGAGCCCTTGCCGCTGACGCCGTCCAGTCCAGAGCTGACGCCGTCCAGTCCAGAGCCCTCGCCGCTGACGGCGTCCAGCACAGAGCCCTCACCGCTGGTCCCGTCCAGCCTAGCGCCCTCACCGCTGGTCCCGTCCAGTCCAGCGCCCTCTCGCTCTCGGAGACGGAGGAGGAAGAGGACTTCCCGCGTCCCGCAATACCTGGAAGTCCTCCCTGTACTTCCTGTCAGCCCAGAGTCCTCGCCGCTGGTCCCGGCCGATCCAGAGACTGTTCACGTCACGTCTGCCGAGCCAGAGACTGTTCACGTCACGTCTGCCGAGCCAGAGACTGTTCACGTCACGTCTGCCGAGCCAGAGACTGTTCACGTCACGTCTGCCGAGCCAGAGACTGTTCACGTCACGTCTGCCGAGCCAGAGACTGTTCACGTCTGCCGAGCCAGAGACTGTTCACGTCACGTCTGCCGAGCCAGAGACTGTTCACGTCACTCCTGCCAATCCAGAGACGGTTCACGTCACGTCTGCCCAGTCAGAGCCTATTCACGTCACGTCTGCCATGTCAGACACTGTTCACGTCACTTCTGCCAAGCCAGAGACGCTTCACATCTCTTCTACCGAGCCAGTGTCTACGGACAAGATGGCCGCCTCCGAGCCAGTGTCTACGGACAAGAGAGCCGCCTCCGAGCCAGTGTCTACGGACAAGATGGCCGCCTCCGAGCCAGTGTCTACGGACAAGATGGCCGCCTCCGAGCCAGTGTCTACGGACAAGATGGCCGCCTCCGAGCCAGTGTCTACGGACAAGATGGCCGCCTCCGAGCCAGTGTCTACGGACAAGATGGCCGCCTCCGAGCCAGTGTCTACGGACAAGATGGCCGCCTCCGAGCCAGTGTCTACGGACAAGATGGCCGCCTCCGAGCCAGTGTCTACGGACAAGATGGCCGCCTCCGAGCCAGTGTCTTAAGGACAAGATGGCTGTTTCCGAGCCAGAGTCTGATATGCCTGAGTCAATGTTTGTTTCTGTGTTTGTGTCTGTCCTTGTGGCCGCTACTGTTCTAGTGGCTGCTGAGCCGGTGTCTGTTCCCGTTCCTGAGCCGGTGTCTGCTGTCTGCTCCCGAGTCAGTGTGTGAGTTGTCTGTTCCCGAGCCAGTTCCTGAGCCAGTTCCCGAGCCAGTGTGTGTGTTGTCTGTTCCTGAGCCGGTGTCTGATATTCCTGAGTCAATGTTTGTTTCTGTGTTTGTGTCTGTCCTTGTGGCCGCTACTGTTCTAGTGGCTGCTGAGCCGGTGTCTGTTCCCGTTCCTGAGCCGGTGTCCGCTCCCGAGCCAGTGTGTGTGTTGTCTGCTCCCGAGCCAGTGTGTGTGTTGTCTGCCCCCGAGCCAGTGTGTGTGTTGTCTGCCCCCGAGCCAGTGTGTGTGTTGTCTGCTCCCGAGCCAGTGTGTGTGTTGTCTGCTCCCGAGCCAGTGTGTGTGCTGTCTGCTCCCGAGCCAGTGTGTGTGTTGTCTGCTCCCGAGCCAGTGTGTGGGTTGTCTGCTCCCGAGCCAGTGTGTGGGTTGTCTGTTCCTGAGCCCGAGCCAGTGTGTGTGTTGTCAGCTCCCGAGCCAGTGTGTGAGTTGTCTGTTCCCGAGCCAGTTCCCGAGCCAGTGTGTGTGTTGTCTGTTCCTGAGCCGGTGTCTGATATTCCTGAGTCAATGTTTGTTTCTGTGTTTGTGTCTGTCCTTGTGGCCGCTACTGTTCTAGGGGCTGCTGAGCCGGTGTCTGTTCCCCTTCCTGAGCCGGTGTCTGTTCCCGAGCCAGTGTGTGTGTTGTCTGCTCCTGAGCCAGTGTGTGTGTTGTCTGCTCCCGAGCCAGTGTGTGTGTTGTCTGCTCCCGAGCCAGTGTGTGTGTTGTCTGCTCCCGAGCCAGTGTGTGTGCTGTCTGCTCCCGAGCCAGTTCCCGAGCCAGTGTGTGTGTTGTCTGTTCCTGAGCCGGTGTCTGCTGTTCCTGAGCCGGTGTCTGCTGTTCCTGAGCCGGTGTCTGCTGTTCCTGAGCCGGTGTCTGCTGTTCCTGAGCCGGTGTCTGCTGTTCCTGAGCCGGTGTCGTCGCCGCCCTGGCCTCCCGAGGGGTCTTCGCCGCCCTGGCCTCCCGAGGGGTCTTCGCCGCCCTGGCCTCCCGAGGGGTCTTCGCCGCCCTGGCCTCCCGAGGGGTCGCCCCCGCCCTGGCCGCCCGAGGGGTCGCCCCCGCCCTGGCCGCCCGAGGGGTCGCCCCCGCCCTGGCCGCCCGAGGGGTCGCCCCCGCCCTGGCCGCCCGAGGGGTCGCCCCCGCCCTGGCCGCCCGAGGGGTCGTCCCCGCCCTGGCCGCCGCCTGCGCGTCATGCTCCGCCCACGTTCCATGGCCCATGCCCGCCATTGCAAGGCCCTGGTTCTGTTCCCTGCACGGGCCTGGCCCTCCGTCCCTCCCCCAGGACCGCCTCCACTTCACCACCCTCCTGAACTTTAGTGTTTTGTTTCGAGGGGCGTCGGGAGCCGCCCATGGGGGGGGGCTATGTCACGGTGTGGGTTTTGTGTTTGTGTATCTTGTTCTTGTCTGTCATTTGTTCCCCTGTCCTTTCATGTTTCAGCTGTTCCCTGTTTTGTTGATTAGTCTCCCCATGTGTTTCTGATTAGCCACGCCCCCTTGTTATCTTGTTTAGCTTGTTTGCCTGTCTTTTTATACCTCTGTGTTTCAGTTGTGATTTGTCGGTCGTTGTTCTTGCTTCAGTGTTCCTGTGTTCCTGTGTTCCTTGTTTCTCCTGTTATTTTTATTAAATATGCTGCACTTGGATTCTCTCTCTGCTTCGTCCTTCCGGCATCATGACAAGTATATTATGGACATGAAATATCCTGAAAATGTCACATTTATTAATCAAATCTGGCTGTGACCATCACGTTGATTATAAATAACTGCTTGATTTACAGTCACACCTTTTCACAAAGCTTAGTTTGACGCTGTTGAATGGTAATGTTCCCATCCTGTTAGGGTGGACATCCATCGTAAGGAGAATGCGGGAGCGGCAGAGAAGCCCATCACCATCCACTCGACTCCTGAGGGCTGCTCCGCTGCATGCCGTATGATCATGGACATCATGCAGAAAGAGGCCGATGACACAAAAGTGTAAATCTGAATCTTCCGAAGTCTGATTTTATTTTGCGGTGTTCTTTAAATGCATCTATGTAATTGTCAACTTGTGTTTTTGCTTCTGTAGAACTGAGGATATTCCTATGAAGATCCTGGCCCACAACAGTCTGGTTGGAAGACTGATCGGGAAGGAGGGCAGAAACCTGAAGAAGATTGAAGAAGAGACAGAGACCAAGATAACCATCTCCTCGTGAGTGTCTGTTACGTTTGATGGCTTTCAGCAGGTGAAAACAATGGAAGCTCATAATTATTTTGCTTTTGTGGCTGTTATTTTAAAATCTTTTATGTTTTGTCTTTTTAAATTAAAGCTATAGCTCTTGTTTTGATAGGTAATGCTGTTTTGTTGTCAAGATATTGATCATAACATGACCAAAACATGTGATGTGATCTTGTAATGGGCTGCTGAGTGCTAGGATCTGGTGCAGAGCATCCGTGTACAGGTGGTTTTAAGTATTTCCCAGAAATCAAGTGTCTGCTGGTCACACAGATAGCTTTGGAAGTGAGTCACCCAATTAAACCCTAACCAGCACTCCTGACGTCATTGCTTAGCTGTCCCTCTAAAAAACAGCCTTATTTACTCAGCCAATGCTCATCAATACAGATTCAAATAACTTGCTCTCTACATAGAGTCCCACTTCCTTCCAGGTAGAATCAGAGAAGAATGCAATTGAATATTCAGCACAAGAACAACACAGCAATGATACATTGCAAATATCTTGTCTTTATATGACATGGCTCAGATCTCTCTTATTTTGTGCTCCAGTTAACTCATGCTTTATGGTAAGAGTCCTTACCATATTTTGAAGATTTGGTTGTTGTGCTTACATTGTGCATTCAGCGAGATCAGACATTACATGAAATTAAATGGAAAATGTAATAATATTAATAATAATACTTTCTTAAATAAGCAAAGTTGCAGGGTAAAATTTTGTTTCTTTTTATGTTGCTATTGACATGATGTTGATAATAATGATAATAATAAATACCCCCCTAAATATTTCCCCCTTTTTCAAATCAAATAGTGGGGCACCAAACAATGAACTCTGGAAATACAGGGCTTAGATAACATGGAGAGCTAATAAGATAATTAACAGATCAGATGAACGGAATCCTTAATCAAACACACTGAGAAACTAGGCCAAGTGACAGGACACGCACGCAAACAGGAACAAAACCAAAAAACGTCCTTGCGCATTAAAAAGGTCCATCTGAGGAGGGGGGGAGGGGCTCTGGTGAAGGACGTGGAGCTGGAGAGGGGTGCAAACAAACAGAGACAGTCAATATAGTCCATGGGGGAGTGGAAGGATGGGACGAGCCAGGAGCAGGAGTAGCCAGGCAGGGACCCAGGAAACGGCCAGCACAATGATCCAATGCGGAGTCGCAGGAGAGAGGAGCCATGTTGGAGGCCAGGGAGGAGGTACCAGTGATGCAATCTCCTGCGACAGAGGAGACCCAGATGGAGCCGAGGAGACACGGAGTCAGGGTGACACCGCAGGGCTGGCAGGCCAAGGTGGAGCTGACTTGCTCATGGTACCGAGCGGAGGTGGGGAAATGACAACTAAAGAGTGGCGGGAAACTGAAAGAAACGTGACAGAAAAGACTCCAAATGTCCATGAAAACAGAAACTGAATATAACTGTGACAGTACAGCCCCCACTGGGAAAGCATGACCTCGCGCCGTAAAAGAAGATGAGAAGAGTGAGGGACGTGTGGATGATGATTCCCTGGTGACGATGATGGTGATAGGTCAATGGTGCGGACCCAGAGCCTGGCAGTGACGACAGACCACTGTGGAGTCGAGGGAGTGGGACGACCGATGGAGGTCGGAGACCCTCCCCCCTACAGAAACCCACTGTAGTCATAGGGGTGGTGAGATGGAGCACAGCGGACGGCTGGGAATTCCGTGACGGAAGCAGAGTGATGACTGACCAAGGGGGAGCCGGTGGGACGAGGAAACCCGGTGAAGCCACAAGGGAGAGGGTCTCTGGTGGAGCCGAAGGTGGGAGGAGCCAAGGCTGAGCCAACAGGATCCTCTCGCTCAGACGAGGCTAGTGTTTGCATGACCTGAGGCTTCACGTCACAGTAAGGTGGATCCAGAGAAGTCGAAGGGCTGCAAGTATCCAGCAGAAGCGGGCCTGGAGGACTGGCTGAGGTGAGCTCTGCGGTGATGGTGATAACGGGAAACTTGACGGGATCAATGTAGGTAAGACACAGTCCATACAATTCTCAATGCTGTCTTTAAACAGCAAAGATAAAGAAAAAACAGATAAATTATAGTCCATTACAATCTCAATGTCTTTAGGCAGCGATGATGTAGAGTACAATACCGTGTGGGATAGGTTGGGAAGTAATGCCTCCGTACTGAAATCAATCAGGCAGTCCTCAGAGTCCACTTTTTCTGGCATTCCCTCAGCCGCTGGTGTTGGGGCTTACACCCTTGGTCAGACTCACTCTGGGGCTCCTGTTCCGGGGTGATGGTCAGCCCTGTCCTCTTTTCCTCCGGCTCTGGCTCACTTACCGCGGTAGATCTCTGTCTGTTGGGGGCTCACACAAATTCTCCGCGGTCGAAGGTGGTGAATCGGGCTCTGGGTCCAGCTGTGTTCCGGATTGGGAGTAGACACTCTCCAGACACTTGATGACGGCCTCCTCAAGTCCTGTAGTGTCTGGGAGGTCTACTGAATGGTGGTAATTTGCTCGTATCCAAAACAATGACTTCAGGATTTCGTCATCGTAAGGGCAGGTGATAGCAAAACGACAAAAGTCAACTGAAAAGTCCAAAAAATGAAGGCTTCGGCAGGCTAAAGCAATTAATTGAGCTGCATAGTCCATATTTAGTTGTGGTCCGGTCATGTTACACAAGGTTGAAGGAAGAACAAGAATATGATGATGATCAAGTTTCAAAATTCTTTAATAATCCACTTAAAGGGCAATCCAAACAGGCAGGCGACCATAAGACAACCTCTAACATGGATGTGACCGGACATAAGGGAACTGAAAAGACTGCAACTACATACAAAGTAAATGAGAGAAATGATGATGAACACGTGACTGAAAATAAACCAAAAGTCCATGAAAACAGAAACTAACTGAGCATAACCGTGACATGAGCAATATATTTTTACAGCATTTATTAACCTTTGTAAATGTTAATTATTAAAATACAATTGTTCATTGTTTGTTTGTCAGTTCATTAACTAATGTTTAAATACTATTTAATTCTAAAAATGTATTAGTAAATGCAGAAAGATTAAGAAATGCTTAGAAGTATTTTTCATTGTTAGTTCATTTTTAAATAATGTAGTTTACTAATGGTAACAAATGAAACCTTATTGTAAAGTGTTACCATAATAATAATAATAATAATAATGGAAAAGATATAGACACATGATTCAGACTGAAGTAATATTTCTAATATTAGTCAATACTAATATGGTCACATCATATACACAATATAATAATGAATCATTAAAAATGCCCTCAATTCAAACACTTCTCCAATCTGACAGGAGGAATTTGTGTTTCTTAAATATGTACCAGTAATTTTACTCTGCTTTGTCTCTTTCTTGGTCCATTCTTCCCACAGTTTACAGGATTTAACTATTTATAATCCAGAGAGAACCATTATAGCGAAAGGGAGTATCGAGGCCTGTTGTAGGGCTGAAGTGGAGATCATGAGGAAGCTGAGGGAAGCCTATGAGAATGACATTGCTGCTATTAACGTAAGTGTTTGCGGTTTTGATGACAGGATTTTCACACTTCATTTTAATCCACTGTCTTTGATGTTATAATCAATATGACATTTTGATATGATATGTTCTACATAAAAATGCTGTTTATAATGTGTCAAACATGGTCAGCCTTGAGTCAGAGTCCTGTTGACGACAAGGCTTTTAGACGGCTTGTCTGTTTGCTTGTGTTCAGTTATTGACTGTGTTTATAGGAAACAGCCTTGAGTCAGTTCATTCCCTGCCGTGAATAAGGAGAAAGCATCCTGTCAGCAGCCGTTCACACAGACATGCACGCACATGTACACCATTCTCCCTGTTTACACACATGACGTCACTGCCTGTGCCTGAGGGTGGGGAAGCCTTTACAAATACTTATACTTAGAGCAAATACTGTAACAATAGCATCATCATTCTAGTTTATATCGTCGCATGATCCGAGGACTCCTTTCATCTTTAGTGAGTCATTTATTTTGCGGTAGAGGCCTCTATCAACTACACAGATCAAATTTATGCAGTTTCATTTATAGTCACACATTAGTCAGTCCTCAGTCAGGCATACGGTAAATTATTCATGCTTGGATCAAGTGTTTTTGCAACAGTTTCATGTGTAACTGTCTGTTAGTTGAACCGGATAAACTTAATTACGTTTTGAATGAAAGAGGCACAGCAGATGAATCAGACAGAAAATGAAAAATCAAGCATATCTCTGTCAAGACTAAAGAGCATGCAAACTTATCTAAATGCGCTTACCACATAAAATGATGCACCGGGTCAATGGAGCCACCTAGCGTGACAGTAACGATATTACAAGATGTTATAACAAATATTCACACAGTTAAGACTGTTCATACAGCTCAGAAATACATGGAAACTGAGAAATCTAATCTCAAATTAAAGTTATTATCAAGAAAAACATGATAGTTTGTGTTCATGAACTGAGTAATCATTCATAATCCATGATGTTATTTCTCTGTCTTGCAGCAACAAACCAACCTTATCCCCGGGTTAAGCCTGAGTGCACTTGGCATCTTTTCAACCGGCCTGTCAGTATTGCCACCAGCTGCTGGGCCCAGAGGCGTCCCACCCATACCCCCAACTGGCTACAACCCTTTTCTTGTGAGTGCAAACCACAGTTTTATAACTACAACATATTTGGATTGTTTCAACCTCAGCAATGCATTACATTTAGCTTGGCAAAATTCTGATTTTAACAATTGGACTCACCACAGAATGTTCAAAATTAAATTTGAATGGGAATAACTGGAAAAATGTACTGAATTGTAATTCACAGAAATGCAATGTAGTCACAGAAGGAATTTCATTATTCCATCACACATTTTGTAACAAAATATAAATGATTATATAATTAATTTTTACAAATTAGTCACTCTTAATAAGACACTCATTAAGTTAAATTGTCAAAACGGATCAAATATCAAAACAGAATTTATATCAATACAAATTTGTGTAGGTTGCACTTTAAAACAGTTATAAATATCATGAATATTGGGAAATACCCATATGTTGTGTATGATAACATCTTTAATAGGGAATTTATACTGAAAAAATACATTTTTAAAAACTATTCTAGCAGAAACAACGAATTTCAGTCCATTAACATTCTTATATTTTAAGGACTACATCCTGTTTTCTACCTCAGTTCAATTTCAGGAATTAAATGGGACTTTACAGAATTCTAATCTAAATGGTGGACTATCCTGACATTTAGCCTCCCGATCACATTTTACACATCGTTTCTTTCTCAGTGAGTACTCACCTTAGAACGCATCTACTCATTCTTGAGTTGTGTAATCCTTCCGTTCGCTTAGCGTGCTGCAGGGTTCCCCTTCATATTTAGTGATGAGTCAGACACGACAGCTTATGGCTCACGGATGAACTAATGAAGGTAGAATGAATGTGTGGGTGTGTGAGAAGGCACTCATTATTGAATGAGTGTTAGCTGATTTTTATCATCCTCAGTAGGACTGTAAAACTTGAGTAGTCATTTATTACAAGTTATTACTGGTCAGCCAGCTTCTCTTAAACCTTCATTACTAACTGAAATTAAAATGGAAATGTAAAATATTAACAAAACATTTAATTCCAAATTAGATATTAATAAAAAAAACGATAAGAGTATTTTAATGATACTAAAAAAAAAAGAAAAAAAAAATCTAAATACAGTGGGCTCCACAAATATGGGTACCCTTGGTAAATATGAAAAACTGATTATTTCTCCTCTTAGTCTTTTATTCAAAATATTAATTTTAAGTCACATTGTTAATAATTGAAAAATAATTCTTATCATAAAACATTTTTTCCACAATTATTGGCATCCCTTCATTTAATACTTTGTGCAGCCTCTGTTTGCCAAGATAACAGCTCTAGATCGTTTCCTATAATGCATAATAAGGTTGATGAACGTATAACGAGAGATCTGAGACCATTCCTCCATACAGAATCTCTCCAGATCCTTCAGAATCAGAGGTCCACGCTTGTGGACTCTTTTCTTCAGCTCATCCCACAGGATTTTTATGGGATTTGGATTTGAGTTGTGCTGTGGATCATTGTCATACTGGAAGATCCAACCACAGCCCAGTTTAAGTTTCTTGACAAAGTCGATAAGGTGTTGATTTAATATCAGCTGGTACTTGATGGAGTTTATGATACCGTGTCCTAACAAGTTGTCCAGGGTCTTTGGAAGGAAATTAGCATTAAAGATCCCCCACTATACTTCACAGTGGGGATGAGTTACTTTTCTAAATGCTTCTGTCTATATCAAACCCACCTCTGGTGTTTTCCCAAAAAGCTTTATTGTGGTCTTATCTGACCATAAAACCCAGTTTGAAAGTCCCAGTAATGCCCTTGCAAATTGTAGGTGCATGATATTGCTGTTTAATGTCGCCAAAGGCTTTTTTTATTTTTTTTTATTTTATTATCAAACAAGTTGTGGTTAAAAAGGTGAGGTCTGATCATAGTTTTGGAGACTTTCTGACCCCAATACTCAACTAGCATATGCAATTCTCCAAATCTTTACAATTTGTTACAATACCTCTTCTAGGTATCTACCTAGAAGAGGTATTATAACAAATTGTAAAGATTTGCCACGTTACCATCACCACTTGATTTAAACTTCTTAATTATTGCCCAGATAGTGAAAATTGACAACAATTAAACTATTATTTTATAGCCATTTCATGAATTGTGCAGCTCAACAACCTTTTTGTCACACATCATTACTGTGTTCTCAGGTCTTTCATATAGTGATGGATGACTATAGGAATTTGGCCTTTGTGTCACGTCATATTTAGAGCCAAGTGAAACAGGAAGTCATGATGACTTATCATTTAAGTGTTCCTGATCACTGAGGTGAACTTAATAACATACCATATACTGTAAATGGGAATATACTTCAGTTAGATTCTTACTCATTAGTTAGGGGTGGCAATAATTGTGGTATACATACATTTCAGGGAAAAAAAATAAATATGGTCAAACTTATGGTATTAAACTTTCACAGTCAGTTTTGCTTATATTTACCAAGTGTGCCAATATTTGTGAAGGTCACTGTAGGTTGCAGCTATTAAAAGAGCCAATGTCTTTTTTAAAGATATAACTTATAAATGTATCATTTTAAAGTATGGCTGGTGATTTTTGTTTTGTTTATTAATCATTCAGTTTTCTGAACGAGTGTTGGCCGTTCTTTTTCCCCCAGTTTGTTTGCATGACAATTCATGGTGGTCTAATCATGTTCAGCAAAAAAATGAGAGCAAAAAAAAAAAAAAACTTATGAAGAGTGACTTATGAACTTCTCAGTATTTACATGTGTAATAAAGGAGAGCCAGTGAAATATTCTTGAGATATAAACCATTCGTAAATTGACCCATCTCATCCGTTCCAGGGTCACTCAACACAGCCGGGTGGGCTGTACGGTGTTCCGCCTGCTAGTGCCGTCTCTCACCAGCACACAGTGAGTACTGGAACTGAAACCGTCCCGTAAAATAGATAGTTCTGCTTCTAATTGGCGGGTAGTGCTCCAGCCACAAAAAAATACTGCCAACCAATTTTGTTTTTATAATTGCATATATTGATACTGTAGAGAGTGGGGTGGCCAATATAATGCATATATATTTATATATATAATTGTATTTTATGTTGTATATATTTTATTTTATAACACATATTTTACACAATATATACTCAAAATTCTCCAAAATACTTAAACACAGAAAATGTTTCCTATCCATTGACAGCGTGTTAGTAGACTACGTAACTGACACAAAATGGAGTGACTAAATCTGTTAATGAACCAATTAAACAATGGACAGAGTTATCAGCTTTACTGTAATCCAGTGCAACAGCAATGTCTCATGTCATTTGAATAAATAACTGGGTAGTTATTCACCAAATAACAACCTCTTTCTCCATCCGACAATACTGAGCACCACAAGCTAATGCTGTTAACTTATGAATGAACAATCTCTGAGACCTCTTCAATTTATCACTGTCGCCCATGCCAAGAGTCTGAACAATGAGTCATTGGTTTCCTATGGTTCACACTGGGGTGCCAGGCAGGTCAGGTCCTTTAGGCCCTGTTTACACCTGGTATTAAGATACGTTTTGGTTGATCGGATCACAAGTAGACGAAGGACACTTCCGTTTACACCTGGTGTTTTAATTTGGCTCTTTTGTCCACTTTCACCACTTCTGTCCTGATTTCTTCTAGGAGAGGGTCTGTGGGCGGGTAAATATATGTTTTTTTTTTCAGATCTTTCGATCTAATGGACGAAATTAGCTCATGCAATTTATATTTGAATGCGGCCAGAGACGACAGAAAAACAAACAGAGAGCAGCTTTCGTTTCTTCACTGACAACTGCAAGACCATGCTGAACGCGGTTAGTGTGTGTTAGAAATCAGGAATGTTGAGAGAACATTGTGCTTGGTATGTTTTTCGTCATCAAACTTAAGTTAGGTCTTCAGCCGACAAAGTTTTAATCCTGTCTGTCTGGCTAGTGCTCTTCCCATAATGTTTATGCATCAGGTCAGTAGGCATAAAGTAGATGGTCTTTTGTGGCTATTCAACCACAAGAGCGTTTACTTTTTCGACTACCTCTGGAAGTGGTCGAAAGTGAACAAGCTCAAAATGTTTTCAACCTTGTTTACACCTGTACTTAAAGTTGTCCACTTGTGATCCGATCGACCAAAACACATAGAAACCTTAGAAACAGATAAGTGGTTTGTGTTCTTTAAGTGGAGTGTTTTTGCCTTCGTTCAAACCTGTGTGAACCTTCTGGCTCAACCTCCAGCCTGTGCTGAACTGAGCAGTATCAGGTTCATTTCAGTAATTATGGAGTAAACAGACACATGGACATTTTTACGAACCACTCTTGTAAAAGGATCACATACTCGGGTGGGTTTTAGAGGAAGCCCTGATTTACAGCATCAAATTGAATTAGAGGTGTAATATTTTTCATGTTTCTTCTGCCCTCTCCACTGCAGGCTCCTGAACAGGAGGTGGTCTACCTCTTTATCCCAACTCAGGCTGTCGGTGCTATTATTGGCAAGAAGGGTCAACATATTAAACAACTGGCACGATTCGCTGGAGCCTCTATTAAGGTAGGAGTTCATGTCTACTAAAATGCCTCCGCTGTCATGTCACATCTGTAAAATGAAGGTTCCTTGTATTTTTTTTTTTTTTTACGCAAAGCACAATTATCCATCTAGTTTTCTTTGTCCCATTGCTGAGATCCTTGATTTGAATCTAACAACAAGATCTGGCCTAATGCCTAGAGTGGGTGAGCCAATCATCTGTAACCTCCTCACTGTTGATTCAGCCAGTCCTGTAGGTTGCTGGGTAATCAGTAGGGTTACAGTAGTTTAACCCATATTTCAGTATGTGTTTGTGCCTTGGTTCATTTCATGCCTAATAGCATGCAAACTATTACACTGCCGTTCTAAAGTTTGGGCTTGGTAAGATAAAAAAAAAAGTTTTTGAAAGAAGTCTCTTATGCTCACCAAGGCTGCATTAATTTGATCAACTGTACACTGTCGGTGACCTTTGACAGTAGCAACAGAACTGTTTATAGATGTTTCCTATATATTTCAGTAAATGCTGACTTTTCACAAAGTGTGAATTGTTGTATGTCATTTTACAGTGTGGTGCATTTTAAAATCAAATATTTTACCAAACTGAATTCTTGACCACAGAATCATAATACAAACCGAACATGGATAAATTGATACTGTTATACCTCTATTAATTTGGAAAAGATCCCTCTGGTGGTTGTGTGATGGGACTTCAAGAGAAAGAGCTGAATGAACGGTTCACACTTCAGATGTAGCTCTAGAAATAAAAGGAATATTCTTTAAAGCAAATGAATCTATGTCAACAGCATTTGTGGCTTGTTGTTGATTATCTCAGAAAATAGTGTTGATTCATATCTTGAATTCATATCTTGAACAAAAACGTGTGTACAGAAATACACTCATGGTGGAACTCTCTTCTGAGCTCATCTGTTGAAGATATGTTGTTCTTGTTCCTGTTGTCGTTCATGTTCAGATCGCACCTGCAGAGAGTCCTGACGTCACTCAGAGGATGGTCATCATCACTGGCCCACCAGAAGCTCAGTTTAAGGTAAAGGAATATAATACACACTTAAAAGCCCAGTACAGTTAGTTACATTCAGTCTAATGAATGAATGATTGAAAATGTGAGTTTTGTCCCAAAAGTATATGACCGTTGAAATGAAATGTTAAGGCCTTTAGCACTGTTGTACCCCATCATGTCCCTGAAAAATGAACAGTGTCTTTGCTTCCTTCATTCCAGGCCCAGGGCAGGATATTTGGGAAGCTGAAAGAAGAGAATTTCTTTACTGCAAAAGAGGAAGTGAAGCTGGAGACACATATAAAAGTGCCCTCTTCAGCAGCTGGGAGGGTCATCGGGAAAGGCGGCAAAACGGTGAGAATACAGTGAAATATAAAAGTATTAAGTAATATCAGAAACTTTCAGTGATGTGCCATATATAACATAGTAGGACTCCTTCATGTATCAGGATTGTGTTCTGTTCAGTGTGTTTTAGTTCTGTTTTCCTGTGACCTAGTTTCTCAGTCTGTGTCAGTTTCATTCTGTTCACCTGGGGCCGGTTGCATTAAACATATTGACTGTGTCTTAAATACTAGTATGACCAACAAGTGTTGAGTTAAGGGGCAATCAGTCTTACTTTCTAGTATCAAATTACACCAATCTATGTTTTTATATAACTGACCTGAAACAGTCATCATATTTTTTTCTTTAAGACTGTTCATAACTAAGTTGTAGGACTAGTCTTAACCAACAAGTTAGTGTCCATTTCATTCTGTTCTCCTGGTGTTCGTTAATATCTCATTAGTTCCCTCGTTTAGTCTGATATATTTATACTCCTTGTTTTATTCAGTTCTTGGTCCTGTCTTGTCAGTGTTTTACGTGGTTGTACTATTCTGTTTCCTGAGTTTTCCTTGCCTGTTGGATTTATTGGATTAAAGATGGTTTCTTCAGATGGATGCTGATCTCCATCTTAGTACAGCCACCCGTGACGTCATGATAGTGATTTCTGAGGTTTTTGTGACAGGGTGAGCAAACACAGACGATGTGGCATCAGGCCTCAGTGTGGAATTTGTTTCCCCCATTGTAATTTTTTTAAAAATAGAGTGTTCAAAAGGGTTTATTTATTTATTTCAGAGCCTGAAAGCCCTATTCACTCTGATATAGTCAATATTCCTTTCATTATGCACCATTATAAATGATTGAGTCCAAATATGTTTGCAGTAGTAAACAGTGATTCTGAGAATTCATAAAACATTTAAAATAGCTTTCCCAAAAACAATGAAATGTTCACTGTTAAAGAATGGGAACATTGTTGATTAATCAAAGTTAATGTGGTGTGAATAGTTCCTCAGATTGCTCATATACGCCACCAGAGCAAATTATGAATATGTTTTTTGTTTTTAATAATTGTTTTATATGTACCTGACAAATTTTTCCATGAAATTTGCTGTGCAAAAGGACTGAAAAAGTCTATGAAAGCTGAAAAAAAAAAAAACAGTTTGGTTTATTAAGTTTGGTTATTATGTTATATAACTGTTACGGTTCGGTCTAAGGCTTTGAAGAGAGCTAGCTGATCCAAATCACTGTGACCTGTTTCAGTCAGGGTTATGTGTTTCAGGAACTGTACGTTTTGCTTCTAGTAAATATTTGTCTCTATTCATGGGGGATCCAGCCACCGGGGCAAATTGTGGAGTAGATAGACGTTGCATTGGGTACCCAAGGCAAGGGTATAACAGCAGATTGGTCTTGATGTATGTCATGTACCTATGAGCAGCTGGATATGTGCGGCTTGTTCTTTTATTCATTTGATTGACACATAACATCGGCACACTCTGACCCAACTGCCATTATGACTGTTAGGTAGTGATGTCATCAGCTTGTTTTTGTGAAACTCTTTCAGGTTAACGAGCTGCAGAACCTAACCAGTGCAGAGGTCATAGTGCCACGGGACCAAACGCCAGACGAGAACGATGAGGTCTTTGTCAAAATCAGTGGGCATTTCTTTGCCAGCCAGGTAAATTATACAAATTATACTGCTATTTCACAGAAACCTTGTGTCGTTTTGTTCTTAAGGACTGAAATTTACAGCTCTAGTATGTACTGCTTTAGTAATGGATCTGAAAAATCAGAAAACATGCTACTCTCTATTCCAAGGGTTTTCAAAGTGTGGTTCGTGAGTGAATGTTAGGGGAGGCGCAGAGTAGGGCTTAGCGATATGACTGTCAACCAATAGAGATTTATCTGTATGTAAATATATCCGTGCAGTGCAGGACTGCTTAAAGAAACATGGATGAATGGCTTTATTTTTTCAAGCTGGGTGGGCCCTTCTACACTCATTGGTCCAAAACAATGCTCACCTTAAATGTGCACAACATTTCATTTCAACATTGAATTGAAATCTGCAACATCAAGTGTTATACACTAATATTCAAACTTTGGGTTTAGAAAGATAAAAAAAAAGAGAAAAATAATAACACCTTTATTCATCAAGGACAGAGTAAATTTATTAAAAGTCAGAGTAAACACATTTTTAATTTTTACAAACTTTTTTATTTAAAATAAAGGCTTCTTTATATTCATAAAAGAGGCCTGGCATTTTTTATCTCAGTTTCCATAAAAATATTAATCTGCACAACTGCTTTCATCATTAATAATAATAAATGTTTTTTGAGCAGCAGATCAGCATATTATAATCATTTCTGAAGGATCATGTGACACTGAAGACTGGAGTAATGATGCTAAAAATCCAGCTTTGCCATTACAGGAATAAATTACATTTTAAAATATATTAAAATAGATAACAGTTTAAATAAATTGTAATAATATTTCACAATTGTACTGTTTTTACTGTATTTTTGATCAAATAAATGCAGCCTTGGTTATCAGAAGAGACTAAAGAAAAAATCTTACCGACCTCAAATTTTTGAATGTTAGTGTATATTACTTCATATTGATCATGTAAAAACTAAACGTTGTTGAATTGGGATTAAATAAAATCACCTCTTATTGGTCAATGACAAAAACATGAAATCATGATGTCTTATGGTGCCACCTTCAAGCAGTCTCCTCTCTCCTATTGAAACCGAAGTGAAACCAAACATTTAGCACAATAAACATGCTCTCCTCTGGTCCCACAGACTGCACAGAGGAAAATCAGGGAGATCATCCAGCAGGTGAAACAACAGGAACAGAAGCACCAGCAAGGCACCCCCGTGACACACCGCTCCAAGTGACCATCAGGGCAGCCCCAGCGGGCACCTGCCAATGAATGTAGCCCTCCCAACTGGAATCAGACCAGAACGGATGCAGGGGACCGGCCGGGCAGACCAGCAGCCGCGGGATCAAAACCAAAGAACTTCTTTCTAGGGGAGATGAAGGAGCCACAGGCAGAAGGGCTCTGAGTGCACTGCCAGCTTGGGGAGGGAGGGGGGAAGGAAGGAAGTGCAAGGAAGACAAGTGTTCCTTTTATTGTTCAAACACACCTTGACTGAGAGACGAATAGGTATGGGGCGTCTGCTATCAGGACGGGACACATCACGGTCGCCCCAAGTAACAATTTCTTTAGAAACTTCTTAATTTAGGCTTAACATAGGGTTAACAAAGATAAGATGCTCCATTAACACGTGTACACTGATGCATTTTGACTGAGTTGTGTTGCTGTTCTTTTGAGTAGGTAAGTGTGGGTGTGCACTAGCAGTTGGCGACCGATATTTTTTTTAAAAATTTTTTTAATTTTTTTTTTATGCTCAGATTGCGATTTCAGTGATCCTCGGCAGTATTGTCACCAGTACACTAGAACAAATATACTGTTTTTTGAAGCAGAAGTATGATTCTTCTTGTTTTGCACAAGCCAGCAAGCGGGCGATTAGTGCACATACACGGTTGCGTACGCATAACATTATGTTTTTCTAATTTCTTTGATGATGGGATGAGAATGTTGGGAAATGTAAAGGACAGAACGTTTACTCATATCTTAGCCTGTTTGCTTTTCAGGACACATTATCCAACGCAACGGATCCTTGTTACTTAAGCCTGTGTGTGCCAACGGATGCAAACATTGAAACATTTCTTACTGTGCATATCTTTCATTTTTTAGCTTTTCGTTTATTCTTATTTCTATCCAGCTCTTACACTCCAGTTTTATTTTAATGCCAGTGTTTTTGCAGCCTCTGCATTTTGTTATTTCATCGCTGCCACACTCTTGTGGCGGCAGTCATTACGAGACGAAGTAGGTATGTAGTAGATGTGGATTAGGAGTCACCACCCCTTGTTTGCTTTAGGGGGTATGAAAAAAATCTGAAGCAAGCACCTCCGCCTGAAAGACAGCGCACCTTTACTGGCTTGGCATTGGGCAGAAGCGAAATCGAATGTGCACCAAGAACTCTGCCTTAATCTATGCTGAAAGCAAACGAAAAGATGGGTGACTCAAAATGTGATAGAGGATCAGGTTGATTGTGGGACGAGGAAGCACCTGTGGTACACACACACGACCGCGTTTGGCTTTAAATCTCTTTGTCAGGGAGCTTTCTAAACGGCATGACAGCTGTGAATGTACAATAAGCAGCCTTTTAGAGAGAGCACCTCCCTGTCATGGTCATTGAGCTGGTTGGTCAGCGATATTGTTTATGTTTTGATCTTATCTTTTTTTTTTTTACAATACTCAAGCTGTTTTTAAACTGATCGACAGGATGGATATCACTTTGTGCTTTATTTTCTTCTTTTTGACCATGGAAGCTCGAGGCCTTAACGTCACCGGTCTATGACATCACAGACAGCTCCCTCGCTCAATGAGAGCTAAGCCTCATCTTCCAGACGCAAAGTTTATGCCAATACGCACAGCTTCCATTTGTGTGTATGCGTGTGTGTATATAGATATATATATAAAGAGAGAGAAATATTTATGAATCTATTTTTTTCCTATTTTGTGACGAGAGCTATTAATCAGAAACAAACAGAAAAGGTCTCTTTTTTTGGTGGAACACTGCCATGTTATTCTGAAGGGAAGTGCTTATTTTTTTGGAAGTAGACTAAATATTGGTAGTATACTAACAGTAAGAACAGTTATAAATCAACGCAACACTTTGATCAGAATGTGATTGGCGCGCATGTCAGTATTGTGATCTACCTCAGGCCGTCAGGGTACCTCAATCCAATCTTAATTTCCCTTTTTTTCTCCCAACAATTTTGTATGCCTTGTAAACTGAAAGTTTTGAACGTTTTCTTTTATATGATAATAATACAAGTTCAAGAAAAAGACTAGTCTGAAGTCTTTAGGTCCATCTGACAAAGAAGAATGGATCTTAAAGCTTTCAAGCTGTATCTGAATTCACTGCGTTATTTTACCAATCACAACCTCGTGATTTATAGAATGTGTAACTGAGGTGTACTTAGCTGCCTGAAAGGCGTTCTAAATGTGGATACTGTGTACTGATGTCTAGATCAATGACAAATGGTTGAAAAAGACTATGAATATCAAGTAGAATGGCTTAATTCAAAGCATTCTCCAAGAGTAGTTACGTTGTCTGAAGCGTAAGCCAGCTTTCATTTTATAAAAATGAGTCCAAATTCAGGAATTACAGTAAGACCAATTTTTTTAATTGAGGTTTTTTCTATCAGGGCCTTTCACAAAACAAACCTGGTTTGATATGAAGAAAAATAAAAAAATAAATAAAAAAAATAAACCAGCTCTGTTAACTTGATATAATAATCACAGAGTCACTGTGTTTGTTTATTGTAATCACACAGAAATCACAAATGCAGGTATTTTTGTCGCCTCAGATCTGCTCTGACTGCAGTGGATCTGTTGCTGGTCTACTGTACATGCGTGTTATCTCTCAAAGACCGAGGCCTATGTCAAATTGAAATGGAAGACAGTACACGGTCAGGTCCAAGTATGTGTTCTTGCAAAGCTGGGTTGCATTCATACAGTAATTTACACGATTTGTTTGTGGACTGAACTGCAATAAGTCCCGCTCCATAGTTTTAGTAACAGTTTTCAGTAGGGGTGTGTTACAATAGACTTGTGTAAATTTACCCACTGAACCAACTTGTCCACACTTATCCACAAAGAGTAGCACAGATGCCAGGTGCCGATGCTGTTTCTGTTAGTAAAGGCGTGAGGCTTCTGGTAGATCAAGTGACTTCTAACAAGTTTTCACTGTAGAAGCTGAACATGGTTCTTACGGTTCTTGTCTCTGTGAAGGCTCGTAGCCAAATGAGGGCGTTATTTCCCCTGAATTATTGACTTTCTGCTTAATCTCAGGTGTTTGCTCATTGATGGAGTTCAGGTTGTGTAGCAGTATGGTAACTCGGTTCACTTTTAAGTGTTATTGTAACTGTAACGCGCCACGCTGTCGATAGACACCTATCTAACGTTCTACAGTGGTTCTTAACTTTTCTTAAAGAGTTTGTATTTCGAAGCTTTGTCAGGTGTGCATCAGTCGTGCATCAGTATTTAACTTTACAGAAGCATTAGTCGATACATGCATTAACTAATATCACAGTTTTATTGTCTCTGTAATCTGGTAATCACGCTGTCTCGCTATCCATTACGATATCCTGTTACATAACGCTAGGGATAATTGAGGTTTTTTGCATTATCTTTAGGCCATAAGTCATAGCTAATATAAGTCGAACGAATCAGGTCAGTTTAGGGGGGTAGCTGTTGTTTGTAGTATTGGCATGGAATTTCATTGTTGTTTGCTTTTGGGCCATCCTTTTAGGGTGAACGGAGACTTAAAGTAGGTGCTGTTCTATGTTTTTTTTGATATTCGAATGATATTAGAATAGACCACAAACACAGCTATAGTTGCTCACAGTATGAAGACACCGTTCCAGATGCGTTTAACTTGGGATAAGAGCAGGAAATCAGAGCGATGCATGAGAAATCAATGCAAATCATAGGCTGTAAAAACTTCTTTGCGCCTTTTCCACGGCAGATCCATTCCTACGCAGCTCTCTAGCTTCTCACGTTAGTTCATTTCGAGCGATGTGAAACAAGAGACTGGGCTTGCTGCACTGCCTGCCGTCTCCCCTTGGCTGTGGGTAGTGGGGGGGAGGGTGACTGAGAGCTGATCTTTTTTTTTTCTTTGTTAACAACCATGTTGTTTTGAAATGTAGGCGAACTGTTGATCAACATGGATTTGAGCAATAAAATTCTTTATAAAAATGATTGTGTCCGAAGCTCATCTTGTTGACATCTTTGTTGGCCAGGGGTGTACAGTCCTTCTCTAGGAGGGCCACTGTCCTGCAGAGTTTAGATTCAGTCTTAATTAGACACAACTGAACTTTTGAGACTCTTTCCCAAAATCATGTAGCCCTAGCACTATATAAGGGGAGACTGTTTCGGACACAGCCCTAGAAAATTCCAGGCAAGGGTGTTGGGGCAGGTGTTGCAGGACAATGGCCCTGCTGGAGCTGGATTGGATACCCCTGTTATTGGGTATGAATGATTGGGTCAAACAAATGCACTAATCATAATGTGATGAAATTTTCCCTTTAATTTTAAAGCAGCATTCATAATATTCCTCAATTGTGCATATGAATGCTTGCTTGGAATGAACACCATGTAGATGTGATTAAATGTCCTGACAGAAGCTAATGGAATGAGTTTATTGTCAGATGATTGACCACATCATAAACAGCTTTACTCACATGAATGGGGTGTTTGGTGAATGAAAATACTGCATTCTGCTCAGTGTTGCTAATGGCACTGGCACATACCATTTAAACACTACCAAGTTGGATGGGCTTTCAGAGATCAGGCATGACTTCACATATTGAATGTATGCCTTTCCATATAGAAAAAACCCATAGTGAATATTTACAGCTTGATGTTCCATTTTAATATTGGAATATATTTAATATTTTAAATATTTTCCCACTCAGTGAGGTAGTTCACCTTTTAAGGCTAATGTGAAATTTCCACAACAGTAACCCAAAACCAAAATCCACAATATCTATATTACAGTCGGCATTAAATACCTCAAATACATATACTTTTCTGTAAGATTCCATGTCTTTTAAACTCTGTGATTTGTACATGAAAGCAGGATTCAGAATTCAAGACCAACATAATTAAAAATAGACCCAACAGAACATCCCAAAATGGCACCAAAAATGTCCTTTCTCTCACATTACAACCTGTGCCAAAAAAGACACGGCAGAATTCCATTTTTAAAAATGTTAGGCCACAAAAAAAACAAAAACACACTTAGAATCCAAATAGTAGCCATCCACAAAGTGATGAAGTAGGATCAGATTAATGACCCCACACTGTCCCTTATCTGTCCTTCTTGTCTTGCCTGAGTCCATTTCTTTCAAGGCCGTCCAGGTGGAGATGCCGAGTGCTGTATTTACGGATCAGAGCTCCAGGCAGCAGGGTGACACAAGCAATAAGGAGCAATTTCAACAACACAATCCAGGAGAACAAGTCATCCAGAGAGGAGATATGAGACAGCATTGATCCCGTCTGGACGCAGATGAAGTTGTATGGCATCAGGCCTGAAAGACAAACAAACATGTTTCAAATAAATGCTACAAATATGAGGGGAAATGTTCCTACATTTAACAGTGTTTACCAATGAAGACAGCCATGAAGAAAAGAGTGACAGGAATATTAAGTATTGGGGAGGTCATGTTTAAGAACCAGTTTGGACTCATAGGAAAGAATCTCAGGAACAGTAGAAAAAAGAACAAGCTACTTCGGTTTTCCTCGACCTGAAAAATAGTAAAAATTAGGAAAGTTATAAATTAAATCCAGTGATGATCAGCATACTTTGTGCTTTCAGACTTCTTAGAAGACAAGATAACTATGTACCTTCTTCTGCAGCATGGCCACCTTGTCAGGGAACAGTCTCACAATGTGATCCTTGCCAAACGCCTGGGACAGGAGGAAACAGAGAGTGGCACCCACTGTGGTGAGGACACAGGTGAGAAGAAGACCATACCACGTCCCAAACAAGGCCCCAGCCAAGATGTTCTGGGGGGGGGGGGAAGTCATTTAATGTAAAAGTCAAGATCAAAGAATAAGAAGGTGCATGTTGTACATAACCCTCCAGCTGTGTCCATAATATGGGAACACCGTTTGACAACAAACAAAAAATCATGTCCTTTTTTTTTATTTTATTTTTATGACTACTTGTAGTTACTTTTTGCAGTAGGTAAAAATTATTACAATTAAGCATAAATAACATCTAACATTCTTTGTGCTTTTTGTAAATGGAATTTATTGCTATTTGTACTTGGTGTAAATAAATAGTCTCTGCCTTTTTGTTATGTCTGGTTCTCAGAACCTTTTCAGGGTAAAATGAGTTTCTCAAACTTCCTGTTAGTGCTGCAACAGTCTAGTATTTAAGATCCAAAAAAACGTACAATTGTGACTGAAACCTCAAGTATATGAAGAAACAGAGTTCTTGGATGATTCAGAAGATGAGTCTTCGATTTAACTTCTTAAATTCTTATAATTCTCAGTATTAAGTTCTCATGTATTTCATATTTAAGTCTTTGGCAAGCTACATTAAACATTTTCTGTTTTTCGCCTGACTTGGTGTTGATTTTTGACAAATCACATGGAAACCAGTGAGGGTCATTTTGATCATTGTCACCAAAATTTGTACAGCCCAAAACAGTTCCAAAACATATCTGTGTAGAAACTGAATGCACATGCATAACCCTAAATAAGAAACATTTCCAGAAGAAATTAACAGTTTAACCAGAATGCGGGTTAAATTCACCCGCAACACAATAGGAAGGATAAATGTGTACAGTCAAGTATAATGTTTCGGTGTAAAAGTTGTGCTCTTACTAAAAAAGAGGAACCGGGTATGGCAAAAGCCTGCTTGTAGAGGTAGGCACTGCAAAAGAGTAACAGAACATATCCTGTGTACTCTGTTTTATAAAACTGCAACAGCTCTGCCATCTCTTTCAGCTCATCCAGGTCTGATGGGAACTTCAACCTGGACCAAAATAAAGTCACATGACATTGGTAAACTTGCTAGGACAGTATCTGGACATTATCTATCTGGTTCAAATACATTATGGTAATACCTAAAGTATCACCCTTTTGCAATGTTTACAGCCCATTGGTTACCAGCCTTAAAGGGTGGGTTAACCCAAAAATGAAATTTCTGTCATTAATTACACACCCTCATGTCGTTCCGAACTCGTAAGACCTTCGTTTATCTCTTGAACACAAATTAAGATTTTTTTGATGAAATCCGAGAGGTTTCTGAACCAGCCATAGAAAGCTATGTCATTGCAACTTTCAAGGCCCAGAAAGGTAGTAAAGACATTGTTAAAATAGTCCATGTGACTACAGTGGTTCAACCTTAATGTTATGAAGTGACAATAATACTTTTTGTGTGCAAAAAAACAAACAAAAATAACTTTATTTACCAATTTCTTCTCTTCTGTGTCCATCTCCTATGCTGTTGACATAGTAACGACAGTGCAGCGCTTCCGGGTTCTAAGTCAGAACGCTGGCTCAATATTGGCCGATGCTGTTCACATGAGCACCACAATGGTGAGCCGGCATTCTGACATAGAACAATGGAAGCACTGCACTGTGTTTACTACATCAACTATTTTATATGTCTTAATTACCTTTCTGGGCCTTGAAAGTTGCAATGACATTGCTGCCTATGGCTGGTTCAGAAACCTTTCGGATTTCATAAAAAACATCTTAATTTGTGTTTCAAAGATGAACGAAGGAGTGAGTAATTAATGAGGGTGAGTAATTAATGACAGAAATTACATTTTAAACCACCTCATCGGAGATGAGGAAAATAAATCATATGTGGTTCCCTTTTGATTTTGTTCACTCGCATTGCATTAGTTGATAACGCTATGGGGAAACTCAGTTTCTCCGAAATACTGAAGCTTGATTGAATCACGTTTGTGCACCTGCACAAACAAATGACATTTCAGCCTGGCAAAACGGGCAGGGCCAATCGCCTATATAAGCCGGCTCGGTATGCTTTTTTCCTCAGAATCTTGCTCCTTCAGTGCGAAGATCATCTCCTTGCTGACTCTGAAGAAGACTGCGAAGAAAAGAAGCGGATTAACCAGTGCAGATGAGCTTTGCAGCTCCCCTGTGGCCATCCAGCAAATCTTGAGAGCAAATTTCATGCCTGAAAGAGCAAATTTCAGTGGCATTTAGTTCAAAATGTCTCGCTATGAGTGCCCCAATCAGGCATGTGATTGGTTAAGGACAAAAAAGCAGGAAAATATACAGATATTCTAAATATTTTTTCTGCAAAGTGAGAGCAAATGTTCAGTCAAAGTCAAAGCCAGATATAGTCTTCACTGTATAAATTATACATTGATTCTTATTAAAGCTACTATTAAAGTTCTCAGTCAAGAGCAGTGAGTGATTTCCTGTGTTTTTTTTTGTTTTATTAACATTAAATAGATAGTTCTGCCAAAATTTTTAATTGTCATCATTTACTCTCTCAAGTTGTTTTAAACCTGAATAAGTTTCTTTCTTCTGTTGAAGTTATTTGGAAGAATGTGGGTAACCAAACAGTTGATGTACCCCAGTGATTTACATAGTATATTTTTCCCTATGGAAGTCAATGGGGACCAGCAACTGTCTGGTTACCCACATTCTTCAAAATATCTTTTGTGTTCAGCATAATAAATCAATTAATACAGGTTTGGAACAACATTACAGTGAATAAATAATGACAGAATTTTTATTTTTGGGTCAACTATCACTTTAAGGACAAACGGCTGCATGTTTATTATTAGGGCTACTGTCTCTTTAAGACCTGTACGCGACGCGTCTAATATACACGCGCATTTGACAAGCAGATTTCTCTCAATTTTCTTGGTTTGCTTTCAGTTTAGACATAACCAACTTTCCTTATGTAAACCTTGTGTGTATTTGAGAGTATTTACGAAATAAGACTCGAAAGATAACTTAGTCCAGTAACAAGGCGCTGTTTTACATGCTTTTAGTGCATGTGCGCGTCGGGTGTTCGCGCTCAGTAAAGCGCATGTTAGAACAGCGCATTAGCAGTGAATGACATGTTTAACCGGTGTTGTGCCGAATTTCGACCCCCTGCCAAATTATTACCCCCCCTTGTTGAAGTCAATACCTTATTGCCTAATCCTAACCCCACCCCTAATTTTAACCCCTCCCCCACAACTAATCCTAAACCTACCAATGCTAGGGGGGTAATAATTTGGCGGGGGTCGAAATTCGGCACAACACCGGCAAGGCTTTGAAGCACATGCAAATAATTAACTTTTGTGAACTCACTGAACTGATGTGGCCGTTCCTCTGCGTTAACATTTGATAGTATTTGTCGCGTTGTACACTAATGCTGTTGAGACGGAGGCGCCAGAACTGCAACTTATAGAATGCACGACATACATATTTCTACAAAAGCAGTCAGCAGCTTGCTTGGAGCAAGGATCATAGCGCAAATTTGAACTATATCGATATATCGCCAAGCCCTACTGGTGGCCTAACGGCGATGTTCTTGTCAACTGACAACGACACCACTGTAGCGCGAGAGCGACTGAGGTAATGTATGAAATTGAGCAGGTGAACAAGCTGAACGCAAATACGTCCTTGTTGATACTTGGAAAGGAAGGAACAATCTGTGTACGTACGTCAGCCTGTTATGTCCTCTTATCCTCTCCTTTACACTCCAGCAGCAGGGTTTTTACAGATTTTACAGATCTGCATGATTCACGTAGGTCACATTTTCAGGTCAGAAAATCCGGAATTCTGGATTAATCCGGAAAAATCACATCCCTGCCCAATACACCTTGGGACGAGCACAATGAGTGCTTCACTTGTGCCACAACCTGGCAAAGACTGAGCTTCTCATCTTCCCTGCCAATCCGACTCTACAAGCACGATTTCATCATTCAGCTAGGTTCATCATCAATTACCCCTTCGAGGTCGACCAGAAATCTTGGAAGTGATCTTTGAGGACCTTCAAGGACCACATTGCAAAGACAGCTCAGTCATGCATTTTTGCACTGCACAACATCAGGAATATCAGGCCTTTCCTAACTGAGCATGCAACACACTTCTCATCCAGGCCCTGGTCATTGATTACTACAATGCTCTTCTGGCTGGACTTGCATCATGTGCACTGACTACCACTTGCTGCTCGCATCAAATTCAAGGCATTGACACTTGCTTACAGATTTACCACAGGCTCAGAACCCTCCTATTTCCACTCACGCTTAAGAGTCTACATCCCTACCAGAACGGCCTATGGTCGGTAAATGAGTGGCGGCTGGTGGTACCATCACAGAAAGGCACAAAATCACTCTCCAGAACATTGTTGAGGAAGCCGTCTCCATGCATCTCTGCACACTCACAGTTCTGATTTGGAAAGTCAAGGCTGTTCATCCCTCCAAGCCGTGCAGGACCACGTCCACCCTAGCGGCCAGAGCTGAATTTGTTCTACATACAATGGCGGTCCTCCAGGCCAAACTCCGCTTTCCTGCGGCCAAGAAATCATTGCAAGCCATCCGACACTTCCTGCTGAAGCAGTCAAGTTTGGCTATGCCAGGTAGCCAAAAAACCTTTTTCAACACAGCAGCCAACCAAACCAGCCCGACACCTGCTCAGCGCCAACCAAAGCCTGAGGTCAGCGCCCACGTAGCTGCAAGTGCTACCCCCTTCCTAAATACCAGGGTCCCTGCCTGAATACAACGCTGGATACTGAGACAAAGATGAAGCAGCTCTGATGCGTTTGCCATAAAAAGGGGAAGGCAAGGTCTCGGCGAGGCCAGACCACCTCCCAAGAGAATTTGTTCCCGCCTCCCAGCCTTGTTCAGTTCCGGCCGCTGGCGACGATGTGCTTGTTGTCAGTAATGGGTCTGTCTGACCCACAAAAAGTGCGGGCACTCATCCAAGCAGTTCACCGCTGTTATAGCGAGCCAAAAAATAAAACACAAACACCTTCACAAAAAGAGCACTTCTCCTCTTCACAGTTGCGAAAACACGAGCACTGGCTTTCTGCCCCAGTGCAAGTGTCAAGATGGGTCCTGAAGATGATCAGAGAAGGTTAAACTTGCTCCAGTTCTTTCCAGATTGTTCAGATGGCTTTTTTGTCCCTAGGCAAGCCTGCCCCAGTAAGGCCTTTTCGCAGTTTATCTAGGATCCTCATTTTTGAGTGCTTATAGGCTGGGCTCGCAGGACGGTTTTCTTCGTACTGCACTAGAAGCGCGGCGCTATTGGATTGCTTTCCCATCGTGTTAGCATCTAACGCGATTGGTTCCTTGGTTCCCTGAGATAACAGGAATAAGCATTGCGTAGCTTGCCGGGCTACCGTGCCTGCACAAAAGTTGTTGCTTCCCACTCTTCAGTCAAAAGAATGATATTCTTAGCCATCAAGATTCTCTGCATATTCTACTGCATAGAAAAAAAACCATTATGATAAAAATAAAAACATAGGCTAAAGAGGAAAAAGCTAATAAAAGCTATCCAAGAAATATGTCAAGATAACAGATAAAGTATGCGTAGAGTGTTGCAGATAATAGTAGTGGATGGTCACGAGTAACTTCTGCATTATGAACATGGCAGCAACAGAACAGATCTAATTTCACAGCAGAAGGACAAATGACAGCTGAAGACAAGGACGAGAAAGCATCCATTTTATTTAACGCTTACTATACTATGCAAGCTACATTCTCAGAATGTTTTGCCAATGAATGTTTATCGTTATTAGCGAAAGACAGACCCTAGTTATCATCACACACGCATTAGAGAGGCACACCTGGAGGCTGCAGTCTCCATTTCATTTTGGTTGTCTGCCGTGGATTTAGCCGTGTCTCCTTCGTGGTCCTGTTTAGGCAGCTGGGGTCCAGGGGGGAGATAAGAGGAGAGTAAATAAAGGTAAAATGTAGCCGTTACTATTACAGCGACCAGTCCAGCAAGTGAGCGCATGACGAAATTACTAGAGAGCGCAGATACTGCATGTCCATTCACTGCGGATAACTTCCGGGAGCGAAAGTACGAATCCTACGTAGGCGAAGGCTATGAATATGAATTAGTCTATGGCCGCTTAACCTTCGTGGCGTGTATGGCCACGCGATCTACTTAATATTCATAAGTCCCTCGCCTAGTGGAATTGGTTGATTCGCAAGTTTACCAAGCAGACAATTGCCTTTTTTAAATAAAAAGACGGCAGAGTGTAATAAAACACATCCATGAAAAATCCATCCAAAAGCTTTTATACAAAAAATATACCGTATTATTTAAAGTATAAAAATAATATTTAAAACGTGTGTGTGTGTGTGGGTGTGTGGGTGTGTGTCCAAATCTGTGACGTTTGATTAATATTCAGTCCTTGACCATAGTAGAATTTGTAAATTCACTTCCGGGAATGGAAGCCGACTCCTGCGCATAGCTCATGCGGTGACCAGATGTGATTTGAATAACGTTAACTTTTTTGGCAAAGCATGTGTTTATACCATAGACTATCGCGTTAAAAATCAATCGTCACAGAAGAGATGTGACGTTTTTAATAATAAATCGGAGTGGGTGTGATTGCATTGACGTACTTAGTTGATCACAAGTTCCAAAGTCCTGCAGTTCTTTGAACTCAAAACACAACACACAGTTCAGCTCAACACAATAATGGCCCGATATGATCTTGTTAAACGATCAGTTGCTCTGATCACTCTTACCAACCCACCTGTCAATTCCTTAAGGTGAGTGTAAAAAACTACTAAACAATAGCCTAATGCATTTACGTATTTTCCAATCCATTTGTATTGTTCTTATTAAAACAAGACCGAAAATTTGTAGAATCTTGCATATATTTTCCTATTGTTATGTACTACATTTTCATAATTCTAACTTTTTCGTAGTCAAAAAAACTTTTATAAATTATTTTGTTACATGATCTTCCACATAGATATAGAGAGTGTACTTGAAAGTGTTTTCTAGTGCATTAATACAAACCCATTTAAGTCAATGAACAATAGTGATTTTAACATGTCCATCTGCTCTTTTTCCTAAGTTCTGCTGTGCGTCATGGCATTGCAAAGACCATGGACCGAGCCCTGAGTGACCCGAAGGTCAAGGCCGTGGTGATCTGTGGAGAGAATGGAAGATTCTGTGGAGGTTAGAATATCACAGACAAATATCCACCAAAAATAAAAATGACATTTTCAGGTTAAACATGCTGGCACATGTAGGCTATGTTGCACACGTCTTTCACTGATTTGCTTGTTCTGGCAAATCATGTTAGTTATGTAAGAAGACCATCTGATGATAATGCATTTTTCTTTAGGTGCAGACATCCGTGAGTTTGCTGGGCCTTTGACAGGACCTCCTCTACTACCCTTGCTGGATTCCATAGAGGCCGGAGAGAAGCCTGTGGTTGCTGCCATAGAGGGGGTGGCTCTAGGTGGGGGCCTTGAATTAGCCCTCGTGTGTCACTACCGTATTGCACACTCTAAGGTAAACCATTTTATACTGCTGTGTATTCTTATGAACATGCATGCTTACATGCTTGAATATTGTGCAATACTGTTTAGTGCTGCTTTGTTGTAAGTTAATGGGATGAACTTTGATATCAATATTTGAGTAAATAAATTTCTTGAGAGAAGGAAAGGTATGTAATTTACTATAATGTATTATGCGTTCCAGGCACGTCTTGGACTTCCAGAGGTAACTTTGGGCCTCCTGCCAGCTGCTGGGGGAACTCAGCGTCTTCCCAGGCTCATTGGCATTCCTGCTGCCCTAGAACTAATCACCACGGGTAAATCATACACTTAGCCTATTGGCACACCCACAATTCACCCCAACAGATTTCAGTCTCTTAGCTAATTTCAGCCACATGCCCTACTCTGTAAATCCCAGCTCCGCAAAAAACATAACAGTCAAAGTCAAGTGATTGCAATATGCCCTGCAGAGATTGTTTCTGAATTCCCTGATTGGCTAAAAAAAAAAAAAAAAAAAAAAAAATTTTAGCTGCTCAATAACTGCTGTGTCTCTGATATTTTCAAAGAGATTTCATAAATAATTCACTAATTCTTCACTGTAAGAAGTGCTACAGTTAACCTGATCATCCAATGTACTTTGTGATAAAAATGAAAACAGTAGGGGACTACATTTTGTTTTCAGTAATAAATCACACTTTTCCCACCAGGTGTCAGCATTGCACACTGTTTCTGATTGATTTGCTTTAGGGCTTGTATAGCAACAATACAGATTTATATAGCGCTTTATACAATACAGATAGTTTCAAAGCGCCTTTACTGGGATCAAGAGGAAAATAATGATTCAGTGATGCAAACAGTGTTAAGCAGCTCTAAAAAGAAAAAAAAAGTGTCATTGTTCAGCTAACAGCAACAGTTCATCCAAAAATGAAAATTGTGTCATTTTTTACACACCCTCATGTCATTCCAAATGTTTGTATTATAATTGTTATTATTATTATTTTGGTGGAACTTTTTTCTGTACATTTCATGATAACCACATATCTTCTTTTTTAAGAGCTGTATGAACATTCATTAAAAAGTCTTATTTGTTTTCCACTGGTAAAATAACAGCATATGGGATTAATATAAGGATAGGGTGAGTCATTTATTTTCATTTCTGGGTGAACTAATCCTTTAAAAATGTGCAGTGAGATTTCAGTTGTTTTATGATTATGATGGGATTTTCCTCACCTATTGTCATAATGTTTAAAGCAAAAAAATAATCACTTAAAGCACTCCCACATCGCTCAGTTTCTCCTTTACCAACAGCAGAATTATTGTTTCATATTGCAGGCCGCCATGTCTCTTCCCAGGAGGCTCTGAAGCTGGGCATCGTGGACCAGGTCACAGAGCAGAATGCTTGTGAGGTGGCTGTGGAGTTTGCCCTGAGAGCTGTAGGTATGTCTGCATGAGCTTGCAAAGCAGAAATGCGGATATTAAAAGACCGAACAGTAAAGGGAATCTGAGTCTTTGGCAGGCTTTCAGAGTCAGGGGACTTTCCAGATAAATCCTTTGTCACAGCAAATGGAATTAATGTTTCATATCCTTGTCAATGAGTTTTTGAGTCGTGCTGTGCTTTTGATCTATTTTTCAAGAAGTGAAAAGGAACAAGCATTATTAGAATATTAATTGTGACCCTTCTGAGCATTGGAGAACAATTTAAACAAATGGCATGTTTAAAAAAATAAATAAATAAATAAATAAATAAAAAAAAAAAAATATATATATATATATATATATATACAGTATATATAAACGGCTCTCATTACAGATCTTATATTCCTTTTTGATGATAAGATGGTCTTTAAATCCCCTCAAACTGGTTTAAAAACATGCAAAATGTACTGACTTCCAATAGAGCCGGCATACTATATACGGGGCAAGTGAAGTCAAAAATCTTTGTTTATACTGTCGCTTGGAGCGTTTTGTGCTCTCTCTGAAAAATAATTAGAGATTCTCTGCAGCTTCTGAAAAATGAATGCCAATTCTTTACCTTCAGCTTGACCCCCATTTCCTCCAGTAATGAAAAATCATATGAGAGCAATTAAATCATTGAAACGATTGCCGGGCTCTCTGAGGTATTTCTGTCAAATTATTCTACTTTTCTAGGTCTACAGTAAGTGCAGCTGTTTATTATGCTCTACAGAGTGTGAGGGAGCCAGATCTCTTGTAATGTGAATGTTGTGAGTGACCCTCTTACTAAGAGATCAGGGTTCATCTAGAGTCAGGATAAGGGAGATTAAAGATTGGCAACAAAAGCTAATGCTCTCACTGAAATCACACTCTGAGCGAAGATCAACCCGGCAAAATCCTTGCAACAGTCAACTAAATGGAATTGAGGAGCAGGAGTAAACGTGTCACAGGTATGGTGGACAACAGCCAAATGTGCCTGATTTGCTGACTAATGGTAAATTGCAAATGGTCCAAATCTGTCAGAATGTAAACGGGTTGATTCCATCTCAAAGTGTGGCCACACTGAATTTGTTTAAAGAGAGTGGCTTAGAATTACCCTGGATGATAAATCTCATGTGTGTGATAGATCTTAATATCTATTGTGAGACAGTAGAGTCCCAGAGGTAAGAAATCCCATTAATTTTCTCCATTGATAGAGCTCAGCAGAGACCTCCCACTCCAATAAAGCATTTCAGCGCATATGTATTATTCAACAGTTACAGAGACTTTTACATTGTTTCAAAAGATTTCAATTTCAAGTGAACGCTGTTCTTATCAGTTTTCACAAAACATTTTTTCAGCATTATTAATAATAATTAGTGTTTCTTGAATAGCAAATCAACGTATTAGAATGATTTCTGCAGGATCATGTAAATTACATTTTAAAATATATTAAAACAGAAACAAGTTGTTTTAAATTTATGATAATATCTCATAATATTACTGTTTTTACTGTTATTGATTAAATAAATGCAGCCTTACCGAGTCCACACTTTTTAATGGCTGTATATATACATATTTTGTGAGTACTTTCTTACTTCATAATTACTATACTTTAAGTCAATCTTTTATATTGTATCATTGATATCGCTTCAGTAACATCTTTCACAGTGCTTCATGGGATGAGTAGTTTATTGACTCATCATTAATGTGTTTTTGTTGTTGGCTAAAATCAAATGTTTAAATGGTGTGATTAATCTAGTAGCTGGTTTATTAAGTTCTTATATTACAACTCTTTACCTGAAGTCTTTTTTTACAATGAATGGGGAAAATACTCTGAACCAAGATTGTTGTGTTTGCTCTGTTTTAGTAATTTACTTATTTAACAGAAAACCATGTAAAAAAGTAATCAAAAGTGCCACACTCATACTCCCTCAACACTTTGTAGAATCTTTCTCTCGGCACTCATAGCTACAGAGATTTATCTTGTTTTCCAGTCGCTGAAACATCTGCCGCGTCAGGATCTGACGCGGCCCTACTTACAATAAATCACGGCATTAGTTGATTCAAGTCCTTCCCACAGCACCACAGATTATCCACAGCAACATCTGTATTGTGCACTATAGCACATCACACTAGACATCAAACTGGACACTCATGCTTCTATGTGTTACTTGAAAGGAACAACACTGTTTTGAAATGCTAATTCCTATCAATATACTTTCTATTGATTGCTCAAAACAGGACAGAGCAGAAAACAGACAAAACTGTTGGTTTCCGGTCCTGCTGGCCCTTTAAGGCTCATCAGAGTGACCCAGATTCCAGAGAGAAAGATGAATCTAATGCAGTTAAAAGCTATATCGAATCAGGTACCGCCCTGCGTAATCCTTTTAGTGAGGCAGGAAGTCAAAACACTAAAAATGCAGTTTTGATGGGCTGTCGTGTTATGTGTGTGTGTCTTTCTTTCTGACTGGTTTGCGTTTTAAACCAACGGAGTGAGGACAGAGAGAGTAAAGTGAAGACATTTTCAAAGTCCTCACTTTAAGACACCCCTTTAAATGCCTGTTTGAGGATCAAGACTTAGTTCTAATTAGGTTAATTATGATTCCTGGGAAATCCAAAATCCTTGTGGGGACATTGTTTATCACATTAGGTTATATTTGGATATCATATCCATTATATATTTGATAGGCCATCTCTGCCACTCACTGCATGTATCAGGGACATCAAGCATTGGATGTCACTGAATTTCCTCAAACTAAATGATAAGAAAACCGAGATATTAGTGATTGGCTCTGTTGCCTCAGTCAAAGGGATGGACCAGTCCTTTGATATTGATGGAATTCACATTAAGCCCTCATCATCGATTCGTAACCTTGGTGTCTTAATTGATCAAACTCTATCCTTTGGCTCTCATATTTCTTCTCTTGTTAAAAACTCTGTTTTCCATCTTCGCAGTATTGCTCGCTTACGATCTTCTCTCACCTTAGCTGATGCTGAAACCTTAATTCATGCATTAATCACATCACGCCTCGACTATTGCAATGCCTTATTTCTTGGTCTTCCGAAAAAACGTATTGCAAGATTACAGTACGTTCAAGACTCTGCAGCGAGAGTCCTCACCTCTACTAGGCGTTCTGCGCACATTACTCCTCTGCTTTATGAACTTCACTGGCTACCTGTGGCATCACGTATCCACTTTAAGGTACTTCTAATGTTCAAAGCATTAAATGGGCTTGCTCCACAATATTTGTCTGACCTACTCCTCCCTTACTGTCCTACACGGTCTCTCTGATCAGCTGAACTTGGTTTACTGTCCGTCCCTCATTTCCGGTTGTATACTGTAGGAGGAAGGTCTTTCAGTAGTAATGCTCCTCAATTATGAATTCGCTACCTCTTACACTACGCAATACCTCTTCTGTGGCTACTTTTAAGACCCAGTTAAAAACATATCTTTTTAACATGCATTTTGGATAATGTAATTATATGTATCCTCTGATACTGTAATATATGGGTGTCTAAATGTATTGTATGTACAATGTAAAGCGACCTTGAGCTTCTGGAAAGGCGCTATATAAATAAAACTTCTTCTTCTTCTTCTTCTTATTTCACAGCCAAACCACTGTCTTCCCGAAGACTGAGCTCGCTGACCGTGCCCTGCCCTCCAGATCTGGATGCCCTATTAGAAGCGGGCACTATGCAGATTCAGAAGAAGGCTCGGGGAGTGATGGCACCTTTGGCTTGTGTTCAGGCAGTGCGGGCAGCTGCTACAATGCCTTACAGCCAGGGAATAAAGCGGGAGAGTGAACTAATGGCCACTCTCTTCAACTCTGGCCAGGCCCGGGCTCTTCAGTACTGCTTCTTTGCTGAGAGGACTGCTGGGAAATGGACTCTACCTAGTGGAGCGCAATGGAATGACACCAAACCCAGAGAGATCCGGAGTGCAGCCGTTATAGGTACCAAAAGAGAATGTCTTTATGTGCATGAGCAAGACCTGGGGATGGTAGGAGGGTTATTTGGTTGACTAAAACTATTAAACGTTTTTGTGAATTGAATAAAAATAAAAAAATAATTATTACATTTATGCAATTGGCAGACACTTTTATTCAAAGCGGTTTGCATTGCATTCAAGATGCACATTTACAGTTTTTGCTTTCCATGGGAATCAAACTTATGACCTTGGCATTGCTGTTTTTAGCTGTTTGAAACTAAAAAAATTGAGAAATGTTGCCTTGGCAACTAAATTAAATAAGTTGAAGCACTCAAAATTACTAAATGGAAATAAATAAAAACTTAATCTTAATAAGTTTATTAAAAAAAAAAATTGTAAAGATGACTAAAGCATATAGCACATTTACTAAACACATTCACTAAAGATTCTACTAAAATAACTCTGAAATCATAATAAAAACATAAAATCTAATTAAATAAAAAACTATAATGGTATATACTTTACTCACCCTCATGATGTTCCAAACATATATGACTTTCCTTCTTCTGTGCAACACAAAAGAAGATATTTTGAAATAGAGAAGAACAACATTGGACCCCATTGACTTTCATTGAATGGACAAAAAGATTTTTCAAAATATCTTCCTTTATGTTCCACAAAAGAAAAAAGTACAGATTTGGAATGACTGATGAATAAATGGTGACAGAATTGAAATTTTCTGTATCCCTTTAATATTCCAAAGAAGAAAAAAAACATTAATATATTTTTACATTAACTATTTTTTATATATATGTACTTACATTTATTAAACCCACATTTGAAATAGTAAAAATACATTTAAAACCCCCTTTTTTCCTGTTCAATATTCTTATCTTGGACAGCTTTATGCACACTTATAGGTTGTTAGTGTGCCAATGTTGTTTTTCAGAAGTGTTGAAACATCTGTTTGCTTTACGTTTGAGACAAGCAGAGATGTTCTGTTATCATAGAGGAAGAATGCTGGCAGTGTACAAACCCTCATGCATAGAAATATGGCACAGTTTTGTGCTCTGATCAGTTTCACCATCTGCCTAATTGTCTAATTGTGCCTATGTTGTTTTAAATTGGTGGTTTTGTTTTACTCCGTATTGACCATTCATTTGTCACCCTTTTAGGTCTGGGCACTATGGGAAGGGGGATTGCTGTGTCTCTGGCACGTGTGGGAATTTCTGTCATTGCTGTAGAGTCAGACAAGAAACTCATGGAGACTGGCAGGCAGATGGTGACTGGCATGCTGGAGAGAGATGCCAAAAGACGGGGAGTGAGTGCCTCTCTCAATCTCCTCAAATTCACCCTCAGCTTACAGGACCTGAAGGATGTGGACCTTGTTATTGAAGCAGTCTTTGAAGACATGGCACTTAAGAAGCGTGTTTTCCAAGAATTGTCCAAGGTGTGTAGACCAACCACTCTACTCTGCTCCAACACCTCTGGTCTGGATGTGGATGCGCTGGCCGGTGTGACAGATAGACCGCAGCTGGTGATTGGGATGCACTTCTTCTCGCCGGCGCATGTCATGAAGCTCTTAGAAGTTGTCTGTGGGCCTCGTTCCTCAAGTGAAACCATTGCTACAGCGATGAGCCTTGGGAAGAGGATGGGAAAGGTGAGTGTTGCTGTTGGAAACTGCCCTGGTTTTGTCGGAAACCGAATGCTGAAGCCTTACTCTGATCAAGCCACCTTCCTGTTGGAGGAGGGGGCCACACCTGAACAAATCGACAAGGTTCTGGAGGACTTTGGTTTCGCGATGGGTGTCTTTAGGATGTCTGACCTTGCAGGTCTTGATGTTGGTTGGAGAGTCCGGAAGGAATCCGGGTTGACCGGACCTGAGGTTGACCCGAAAAATCCCCCACGTAGGCGCCAAGGGCGTAAGTACTGTCCCATTCCAGACATGATCTGTGAGCAAGGCAGGTTTGGCCAAAAGACCGGTCGTGGCTGGTACATGTATGACAAACCTGGGGGCACAAACGCAAAGCCTGACCCACTGATCCAGACCCTCCTTGAGACGTACAGGGGCAGGTACGGCATTAAACCGCGCAATATTACAGATCAGGAAATTATCGAGCGATGCCTTTTCGCCCTGGCCAACGAGGGCTTTCGTATTCTGGAGGATGGCATAGCTGCCCAACCGGAAGATATTGATGTCATCTATCAGTTCGGTTATGGCTTTCCAAGGCACCGAGGTGGGCCCATGTTCTACGCCAGCATGGTGGGCCTGGAAAGAGTCCTGGAGAGGTTGGAGCATTACCACCAAGCCCATCCTGATGTGTGTTTAGAGCCCAGTCTTCTCCTGAAAAAACTTGTGGCTTGTGGCAGTCCTCCTATTCAAAAATGGAGAGAGCATATCAAAACAATGCACAGCCATCTCTAAGAGCACCATGAACAACATGCTATATTTTAAGTTTAAAACTCTACATAAAGTCGGTTATTAATAAAGAATCAACTTTCTCAACTCTCAACTTTATCTGTCGTATCGGCTTATTATTCCTGTGTCTGTGTATTTTTGCATTGGTCCGTTTTTTGCACAGCACTGGTCTCATGCCCATTGGTGTCATTACTCCAGTCTTTAGTGTCACATGATCCTTCAGAAATCATTATAATATGCTGATTTGGTGCTCATTCTTATCAATGCTGAAAATGGCTTAATATTTTTGTGGAACCATGATATTTTTTTTTTACGATTATTTGATGAAAAAAAATCTGTAACAATTCAATGCATCCTTGCTAAAAAACAAAACAAACTTTTGATCAGTAGTGTATATATTCTGTTTGGATGTTTTTTATTAGGCCTATTTATGGCTGTGCATTCATTTAAGGAAAACTTTTAATTAATTTGGCTCTTGATGATCTATGTGGAATAGTTGGTCTATTATGTGTAGTGTGTATGATGTGATTTGTGCTTTGCTGCAAGGGATAAGTTAATTGCTATTGCTTCTCTGTTGTGTGTGTGTGTGTGTGTTTGTGTGTACTAAGTGAAGTTTTCTGTGATGGGTAGGGTTAGTGTAAGGGGGTTGTACGGAATATAAAGTTTGTAAAGTATAAAAATGATTGTCTATGCAAGTCCTCATAAAATATGAAAACACACACACACACACACACACACACATATATATATATATATATATATATATATATATAGAGAGAGAGAGAGAGAGAGAGAGAGATAGATCATAGTTTGCATAAGTAGCCTACTCGGATTCAAAAATCGTTTAAATGTTTGTTGAACACTCAAATTTTTATTTTTAATTCAAAATGTCTTTTATAGTGATTCGTCAAATAATCAATGTCTTTTTCATACATTTTCCTTTTAAAAAAAAAAAACGTATTTTGCTTTTCCCCACTGCAATATTAAAGATTGGTAGTCAAATTAATACAATTATTAATAATAGCAATAATAAAACATTTTTAGAAAATATTTCTTAAGTCTTTCCGGTAACACTTTATTTTACAGTGTCCTTGTTACATATGTTACATGTACTTACCATAGTAATAACATTAAATTGTGCATAACTACATGCAACTAAACCTCAACCAAATCCTAATCCTATCCTAACCCTAGAGTAAGTACATGTAGTTAATTAATATTACTCAGTACTTAAATATATAATTACACAGTAACAATGACACCTTAAAATAAAGTGTAACAGTCTTTCCTTGTAGGCTACCTTACAGTAAAATCATGTGAATGAGAAAATCTTTGCAGTGACTCTGAGCGCCGTCTTCTGGTCAAAGTGTTGTCAAAGCAGCTGTGTGTGTGCAGACTGAGTATATTTCCCGTGTGTGTGCGATCAGCGCTCAGTCAGTCCCGCAGCAGCGTCCACTGCGACTGCAACACGAGGAGCTCGTGTGAAACAGAAGTTTCTCTCTCTCTCCTTAAATAGCGAGCGCTCCAGGACCTTTTACATGCGTGATTATTCCTCAATACGGATCTGGCAGATACCGTTATTTTAACTCAATTGATAATTCTCTGGAAATCTATGAAGGATTATCCTCATCGAAAGCCATTTCAGTTTAATATGGAAAAATGTTATTCTTCATATTCAGTACGGCTACAGGGATCTTAATGCTGATGTTGTGGGACGTTTAATGCAGATGTTGTGTGATGGTAGGATATCATCAGCTGTAAGTGAATGAGGTAAGCAAATCCAAACTCCAAATACTTTTATAGTTCGTGTTATTTGAGACTAACACTCTGCTGTCCATCATTTGTTTTTAATACAGTTATATTTTACATATCACAAATTATAGTACGTGTATTACATGATAATATTATTTAATACAATCAATAATTAATAAACGTGTCATATTTCGTATAAGTCCGAGCTAAATATACATTTCATTCCTCAAGCAGTTATTATATTAGACTAAAACCTTCCTATTTGTAGTGTATCTTAAATCAGTAGGTGACCCACTGTTTGACAGTGTATCATCATTGCATGTCTCTTGTCTTACAGTAATCATGGCTTACACCGGAGTGCAGAAGGCTTTGAAGAGCGATAAGTTAGATGAAGCTCAAGCTCTGGCCAAAAGCTGTGCAGGCAGACCAGACTTTCTTCCCTGTGATGGACTGTCCATCTGCGCGACACACAGCCACGGAAAGTGTTTCAAACTGCACTGGTGCTGCCATTTAGGCTGGTGTCACTGTAAGTGGCCAACTTCCGACATGCAAATACATTCTATTCTATTCTAAATACAACATTATGATACACTAGTAGTAAGTGTGGTTCAAGTGGTACAAAATATCATTCACTTCACACAATAATGCAGCCGATAGAATGATTAAAGATCACTACCCAAATATTCAATATAGCAGAAAGAAATATACTGTCCATCATCTTGCAGAAAAAAATAGGTTATGTAGTAAATGCATGCATTATTTTCCATTTTATTTACTATTTAAATGAATCTACTCTCTTATAAGAAAAGGTTCTATATAAAACCTTAAAGGGTTCTGTCAGGCGCTTCATGTATTCCCTTAGTATGTTTACGAGTTGTTTAATTCATAAAATTGAATTAAAATTAAAAACAAAGTGAATTAATGGATTTAGTTTTAATTCATTTTTAATTTTACTTTTAATTGAATGTTATGAATTAAGCAACTCGTAAACATACTTTATGACTATAGAATTATTTTTAATAACCCATTAAACATTAAATTATTACGTAAGCTTTTAAAACATATCTCGTTATATAGAACCTTTTGGGCACAAAGGGCTCTTTAAAATTGAGTCAAGAACCTTAGGGATCAATATAGAACCCCACTGAACCTTTTTTTTCTATGAGTCTATAGGGTTTCAAATATGACATTTATTTGAACAACACTATGCATTTCATGTATGATCACGCAACCTGTTTTGGGAACACTTATAAGCTTATGATGTCATCAGTAACTGCTGTCTGGTGTCACACGGATGCTTTTTCAGCGTTATATGTCTTTATATGACAATTTCTTAAGCAAGATGTGTAGATCTCCCCAGACATATCTCAGGAGCAAATCCATTGTGAGAGTTCAAACCTCTATAGCTGACTTTATCAAAGCTTCCTGAACCTTGGCGTCACCTCTGTATTCTCCAGTCGTTAGCTGGACGTGACCCTGAATCCACCAGTCACAAGTGAATACTCACAGGAAGCGTCTGCTCGGCTCCTTGAGCAGGATGTTCACTTCCTCTAGTTCACGTCACTCTGACTGAATCCAGGTCCCGAGTGATAGGAAAAGCTTTCATTGAGTTTTAAGGGAGGTAAATGTCAGTACGAGCCCTTTAGAACTGTGTGGACAGATCAAACCGTATTTAATACCCTCTCATGACACTTCTGCCAAGGGAGCTGAACTTTATTAAGTTCAGCCATCAAATAATAAAAGATTATTATCCTCAACGGCCATCACTTTAGTTTTTTGATTTCCTCTATATTTTCCTCTATATATTTTATTAGGCTACTGGCCAGTCCTTTGTTTGTGATTACTTTTATAACACAGATAGGGTTACTCTATTTATTTATTTATCTGATCAATAAAAGCATGTCTGTAATCAACATAAATTGTAATGCAATACTGGTCTACAAATGCAGCTATGCAGTGCATCATTTTTTTCCATCCAGTTTTATTATTTTGTATGTATTTGTATTTGTACATCCTCAGTGTGAGATATGAGGTTGCAAAATAATGAATTTGGATTGTAGGATGGGGGTAGACAGTGTTTTATGTATGTCCTTTATCAGTTTATACACACGATGACAGCTATAATCTGCCATTATTGCAATAGAGACAGAGCATTATGTTAATGTGTGCTCATGGTTTATCAGCCAGCACACTTGCCCTGTGAGAACTACTGGCTTGTGTGCCATTGTGAAAAGCATTAAATGTACCATAAAATTACAAACACAACAAGCTCACCCTGATATGTATTGTTTAGTATGCCGGATCTGTTAAATAATTCATGGCTGAAAATCCTAAAGCTTTGTTGCGTAACTGTAGAACCTAAGACTCTTGAAATGACACCTAGCACAATTGGCGACTGCTATTCACGATTCCATGCGTGGCTTATTATCAGGGGAAGCACTTTTCATTTTATGACAGATCTACAGATCTTTTGGTTTAGTAGAGATGTACACTTAGATGGTTAGTTCACCCAAAAATGAAAATTTTGTCATCTGCCATCTAGTCATTTTACTCACCCTCAATCTGTTCCAAACCTGTATGCATTTCTTTTTCTGCTGAACACAAAAGAAGATATTTTGAAGAATGTTGATTTTCTTTTTCTTTTTTTTCCAAATATGGAAGTCAACGGAGCCCATCAACTGTTTGATTACCCATATTCTTCAAAATATCTTCTTTTGAGGGGGAGTTAATGATGTCAAAATTTTCATTTTTGGGTGCAATATCCATTTAATTTCAGGGTCAGACGTTTTTTTTTTTTTTTTTTAAATAAAGAAAGAAAGAAAGTAATTAACACTTTTATTCAGCAAGGATGCATTCATTTTATCAAAGGTTACAGTAAAGACTATTTTGAATCTATTTCAAGTAAATACTGTGGTTACACTTTACTGTGACATAATTACATTGTGTTAGTATGTAATACGGTTAGAGTTAGGATTTAGTTTATAGTTACTTGTAATAAGTATGCATAATTTACTGTTATTACTATAGTACGTAAATGTAGTAATGTGTAACTACGTCACATTAAAATAAAGTTACCAATACTATTCTTTGGAAATTTCTGTTTATCAAAAGAATATGAAAAAAGTTTTCAACATTATTAATAATAATAATAATAATAAAAATAAAGTTTTCTTGAGCAGCAAATCAGCATATTAGAAGACTGAAGTAAATATACTGAAAATCCAGCTTTACCATAACAGGATTTTCAAATAGATAACCTTTGTTTTTAATTGTAATACTATTTTACAATAGTTTTTTTTCATCAAATACATTCAACCTTTGTGAGCATCAGAGATTTCTTACTGACCCCACTGATGTTCACTGCTAAATACAAATAAAAAATCCCCAAAGTTCTTTCTAATGCATTTCTGTTTCCATTCTAGACAAACAGTCTTTATTGTGTTGTTGTCTTGACTGTTCTTAGGGTGCAATGACTGCCCCAACGGGACACAGCTGTGTTATGGTGTACATTGTGATGATTTATAAGACGTTGCTCTTGCACAGCACCGCACCACACGTGATACCGACAGCTTTGCTGTGCTGTGTTTGGGTTTGACAGTACCCAGTCATCCTCTGAGCAAATCCAGGGCTGTGGTGAGAGAGCAGAAGCTGTGAGAGTGGCGTCTGCGCTCCAGGCGTGTACGTGCTGCCTAGTGATGTTATGTGGCCATGTGTGAAACGTCGAGAAGGAAGCCTCCTGTTTCTGGCTCTGTGCCTGCAGCTCCAGCTGTCAAACATTGATTTCCTCTCTGAGCTCTGTTCTGGCTTGGAGATCCGTCCGGTCCTTGTCCAACAGATTTATAAAACAAAGAACCGACAGAAGTCTGTAAATTAATGCCAAACCGTACAAGTGGAACCTCTATTGTTGATTGCACATGAGAAAAGTGCGGTGAAATAAGTGTATCCCGTGCAATTTGCTTCGTTTGCTCTCTTCACAGGACATTTTTGGAATCTCATTAGAATCTAATGAGTTTGTTTAGCTTTTTTGTTTCTTTTGTTGTCTTTGCTTTTCTTGGCCAGATATGTTTATTAAGTTCCTCCTATGAATTTGATACAGAAATTATATCAAATCTCAGGGCTGCAGGAATTGTTAGCTAGAACTACTATTACTTGTAGAAATTTCAACATTTATATGTCCATTTATTAATAATATACTGTATTAGTAGTAGTAGTAGTAGTAGTAGTAGTTTCATTACACTACCCAGATATTGTATGATTTCATAAAATTTTCACAGTATATATTATTTTGCATATCAGTACAAAAAGAGGATGTAAAATGCAGCACAAATAAATTGACAATTTTGTTTTTGAACGTTTTGAATATGAATGAATATCTATTCACTAAAATGAATCAAACTCCATGTAGTGCTTGATATGAGAGAGTCATTCAACTTTTTACTTGAAAAACTACTCTCATGAGTCATGCTGTTTTGAAATGCAGTTTAGTTAATAGTGTCACTACTTTTAGTTAGTTAAACCCTGGAATAGTCATCTGTTTACAGCACCAAACACAAGATATTTGACAGTTGCTGTCTAAAGCATTCTTGTACCTGTATAAATCCGTTCTGGGGAAGTGAATGGGATGGATGGGGCTACTGTCATATTTTATCTCTGTAGAGCTGATTCCTGTATATTTCAGGGGATGCTTTGAGAAAGACAGAGGGTGTGCATGTGAGAAAGACCCTTAGAAAGAGAGATATGAGACAAGAGACTTACTGTCAAAGGCCATGAGCGAGTGAGTGGATGCGGATCTGGGCCTTAGATAACAGGGGATTAGTGTTGTCATAGATGTCCTGATCACAGCCCGGTTGAATTCTGCAGATGTGTGGAACGAAACGGAAATGAACTGCATGGTGCTGTCTAGCACCCTTTCTGGACTTTTTGATCAAACAAAAGGGAGCAACAAAAATAGAAAAATGGGACAAAAAAAAACTTTACAGTATATATGATTTAAAGGGGATCTTTCATGGAAAATCAGATTTTTTTATGTTGAAATACAGGCCTGGTTTCACAGGCAGGGCTAAGATTAAGCCAGGATTAGGCCTTAGTTCAATTAGGAAATTTAAGTAGCTTTTACAAAAGTGAAAAACATTACTGGTGTGCATCTTGACAAAACAATGGCAGTGACATATTTTAAGATATCTCAGTTTAAGTTGCTTTCAGTTATGTATGACAGCTCATTCATGCATTTTAGTTTTAGCTTTGTCTGTGAAACCGGGGGATAGTATTTTAACAAAGTTGCAAATAAGTGTTAGATCAGAAATCATCAAATTATTGACACCAAAACCATGAGGACATTCACGAGGGGGATTCACGTGGGACACAGGAATAAAATGGCGTAAAAAAACTGCTTCATATTTTTTAAACGTAGGGTCAAAAATTCTCATGTCGTGAATTTTATTTAAACATATTCTAAAATAAAAGATAAAATATCTATCTTGTTATCAGTACGACCTTAAAAACATGTTTTTATTTGATATCTCACATGTGGTTTAAGTTTATTATATTCTATTCTAGGCCAAGCTTACTGTCTGCAGACACCACAGTGACCTATATCTGTCAGATTAGATCTGTATACAGTGAATGTTGTTAAATGTATAGCTAATAAAAAGTAGTTTGTGGGGATTTTTTCAAATCAGTTCTTAAAATGTGAAGAAAACACTTCCAAAAACAGTTTGGAACAGAGATTCCATTTAAAATGTACTATGATGGCAAACAATAGAAAGCTATATATTATATTATATTATATTATATTATATTATATTATATTATATTATATTATATTATATTATATTATAAGAAGCAGTCCAATTATGTAAAAGAGTGTTTATTTTATTATATGATGTGATCAATGTGCATTTGTATTTACTGGTATTTTTGTATTTCATATTGATTTGATTTTATAATTAACAGCCAACAGATTAATCATTTATTTCACATATTTGATCATTTGAAGTATTTGACGTGAATGGCCCTTAGTTAAAAAGTAAATAAGAAACAACCATGGTGTACATATCAAAGCCTATTTAACATTCAGCATCTTGGCAGTTGCACTGCTACTCATTTCATAACCAATCAAAACAGGTCATTTGCAGTATACATAGATGTTTAAACTAAAGCTACAGTAACAAAGGAAGGGTGGGAAATTATCTTGTAAAACTCTTTTGGGGGCAAGAAACATTGAAAGAAAAAGAAATGCTGCAATGTGTAGAATAAGCATTAATTAATTATGTAATAGTAGTGTTGCTGCACTGTAATACAACCTCACTGGGTTATAGCATAACCTTCTAATTCATTTTTATCTCTCACTATATGTGTACAGGTTTTTATTTATTATTATTATTGGTAACACTTTATTTTGATGGTCCCTTTTGAACATTCTGGTGACTTTGCAACTACATGTCAACTAACTCTCATTAGAGTATTAGTGTACTGTCTGCTTAATATCTGATAACTCTTTATTGTGATGGTCCTCCAACAGACAGTCTACTGACTATAAGTAACTATGCAACTACATGTCAACCTATTCTAACCCTAACCCTACCAGTCTACTAATACTCTACTTACACTCTAATGAGAGTTAGTAGACATGTAGGTGCAACGTTACTCCTAGTCAACAGAATGTGTTAAAGGGACCATCCAAATGAAGTGAAACCCTATTATTATGTAATGAAATATATTTCAATGAATTACACTTGACTATTTTAGATTTTGATCTCTCTTTTCTGACAGCAAGTCCAAAGATGAACTAAACTGGTGTGTGGCAGTTTTCATTAGCATGTAGATAGACGCCACAGGTTGTTGGATAACTGTCTCCATGTGAGATACTGATGTATATGCTTTAATGAAAACAAAAGTAGATTTATTTGTAAATGACTTTCAGACTGGAGGCTGCTGGTATTAATACTTCAGTGCACTGCAAAATAATTACACATAATGAAGCGTCCTGTGAGTTTTAATGCAATGGATGTCTCCTTTTTTTGTTTTAGTTAGCCTACATTTAAAGTTTTGCTAGCTAAATATTCTCAAAGCCTTAGTCTCAATTTACTGCTTGCTTCAGCCTTGTTGAGGTAATACAATTTTAGTACACAAATTAGTATGTGCTTTCTGATAGATATTCAGGTAATGATCTCCTTTCACTCTGTCTGTACAGGTAAATATGTGTACCAGCCCATGACCAATGTGGCTCAGCTACCCAGCACACCTGTGCCGGTCGCTCCATCTGACTGTACCAACACCATTGATCTATCCATCTCTCTGACTGAACGCTTCCTCCGCATCTCCCCTTGTTTCCTGCCACCGCCTTGTCCCAAGTCCCCGAAATACTGCAACATTGCCGAACTGTTTATCGACGACTACATTGTCAAACGCATCAACGGCAAGATGTGCTACGTTCAGCGGCCCCCAGTTCACCCGGAGGCTCCTCTTAGCCCACCTAAGATAAACCCTGCTAGTCTGGTTGCACAGAAACAGCACACTGAAGACAAGCAGACAATTGAGGAGAGCGTTAAAGGACCAAAAATGGGCCACTGCTCTTCGCCCTCCAGCTCTGAGGACTCGGGGATCAATGCTTTGGGAGGTCACTATCTGGAGTCCTATGAGGAAGAGTCTGAGGAAGAGGACGAACTTAGCATGGATGGACACTCTAGTCCGGGAAGTCTATGGGACAAGGATGAATGCACCCTACTGTCCCCTTCCAAATCCATTGTGGAGATAATTGAAAATATTGAAACTACTGTGTGATATTTCCAGACTTCATATTTTCTTTTTCTGTTCTTTTCACATCTCTCTCTCTCTTTGTCTAATGAGATTAACTCGTTGTGTTAAAATAAATATGGTATGTAAAGGAAAATACTACACCCATAAAGACTTTGCTACACTTTACATTTGTCTCTAATCTATATTGCTGTTCTCATTGTCATTTGATCCTTTGTTTGAGGTTTATCAGCACAGTTCCTGACTTTAAATCTGCACTATGGAAGACTTTTGGGGAAAAAAAATGAACCAAATACCATAATTGAGTGAGTACATAAAAAAAAATGCCCCAATTCACTAAGCCATGGTGAATTATAGTTCTGTCATGAGTGTTGGCATGGTAATGGGTATGACAATGTTGATATATTTGGTCTTGACGGAATAGATGTGCTACGCTGCTGCTGCCCTTGGGTATTTCTGCTGCTGCAGAGCAAGAACGGGACTTGCTACTGCCAATACATATACATGACACGCTGCTGTAGGCAAGTAAGACAAGCTGTTGCTGTACAATATAGCGTACGAATTACCCGTAGCATGTAGGTGGAGCTGGGGAAGGTGGAGGGTTTCTTAAAGCGCTATGCACTGCTAAGGCAAATGTTAACCAAGTATTTGAAGGTTGAGCACTTGAGCTCATTGGCTACTGATACAGCAGGAACCAATCAGCAGAGAATGGTGTGATTGCAAGCAGATTGAGTTAAGGACCTATTAGCCTCCGAAAACCAATGAAGTTTATTCTTGTGTTGCGCATTCATATTCAAATCACAAACAGGATGAGGTATGTGCTGAAGTTATTACTTAAGATGCATTTTACCATTGTTCAGCCAATTTTAATGTGCAAAATCCAGTAATTTCAATAGGAATCCATGTGAACCAGATGAAGGCGAAAGATTTCCACATGCAGATTTCACAACTGGTTCAATCTGGTCACACAAATTTACCACATTAAGCAACAGAAAACTGCTTGGTTTCAAAGGGAATTCTGTGAGAGCTATGCCTCTTACATTGCTATGCTATTAACAATAGAGAATGGACCTTTTTGCTGGCAATATTTCACAGAAAGCTTTAGGGTTAGAGTTACAGATTAGTATGAGTGATAATGGTGAAATTTGCCTTAATATTATCATCAAATTCTAACAATTCTTTCCCAAGTCACCATCAGAAAAAGTTTTGTAGGTATGCAAAACCGTCACAAGCAACAGTCATATTGCACTGCATGCAGGCTGCTATTTCAAAACAGAGCATGCAATGTGCTGTAGTCATTCTTCAGTGGCTGTCAGGATGCAAACATTACCTGAAGTAGATGATTGATTTCTTATCTGTGTGGTGTCATATTTGTTGGCAAACTGTCTCTTACACTGCATTTTAATACAGGACTTAATGCTACTATGTCTACTCTTGTTTGACCATCTTTTGTTTTATAAACTAATAGTTAATTTAAGTACTGTAATAGTTGCAAACAGAATGACATTAAAGGCACAGTTATCCCCCAAAATGAATGAATCTTAATTTAATGATTCCAAACCCCTTTTTCCAGTCGAACACAAAATAAAATATTTTGAAGAATGTTGATGCTACTCTTTTCCATACAACAAAAGCATAGTCACCAGAAAAGGTTAAAAAAAGCGTCTTGAACCTTCTTGAAAACTTTTCCTTTTATGTTCCATGTAAGAGAGAAAGTCATTCAGGTCTAAAACGACATGAAGGTGAGTAAATAATGACAAAATTTACATTTGAGGGTGAATTATCCCTTTAATTACACAGAGAAAACACAAGCAATCTTAATTATAATTTGACATGTATTGCCCCCATTATAAATGCATGCTGCATAAAGAATAATAATTAAAAAAAATGGCAGGTTCATCCTTTTGGTTTTCCAACATCGCTTTGCATGTGTCCTTTTCAGAGATGACATATTCCTCTGAAATTATGAATATTTTAATACATAAGCCCACACCAGACTGAGCACACACACACACACACACACACACACACACACACTGAGTCAGCTCAATGAAATCACACACACGCAAACGCATGCGCCGAATGACGTGTGATCTCATGAGCAGACCCCCCCTCCCCCCTGCACGCCACAGAACATTCTTATTTTCAGAAGGACAATCTTTTTTCTCTCCTTCGTTGCAGGAATAATTTCCCTCTGATTGAGGTAAATCAAGCCACTTCTGGATCGGGAACTCACCAATAGTTCACCTGATAAACAGCTGCCACAGTCTGTGGTCCGTATGCAGACCTCTGTGGGAGATCTAGGTTTGATAAGCTCCATAAATGTCTCTGAGTCACCCACCGAGCCCTCCGTTGCGCTCCCCCTGTAAAATATGCATTGCTTTTCTCTTCTCCTCAAAGATTGTTTTTTTTGGGGGGATGTTGTTTTTCTTCAACATGGCCCTGACTCCACAGTCCGCAGTCTATTCAAACATACTAACCGTGCACAAACAGAGATTTTTCAAGGAAAACCAATGCTGATGAGACACGGTCAAATTCATTTATACCTAATGAATTGTAGCACAGATGTTTATTGTTCTGAGTGTGTTATTAGCCCTCCTGGGTAAGAATACATTCATAATAGAGTGAGTCTGTGTTTTCTTGAAAATGATTTCAGCAGTCAGATGAGACTATGAATCAGATTAAGGTAATAGCTTTGAAGTGTCTCTCTGTTCATTGAAGACTGAAGACTTCTGACCCTGAAGCATTAGATAACCGGCTGTGAAAGGAAATATCAACGTAAATACTGATGCTTTTATTTCCAACGGTTTAAATAATCCACTCCGAACATTTAGAATCTACTTACATACTGCAATTTTTTTGTAAACAAAAATAAAAAATGCGGCTACACATAATTCCTTTCAAAACAAAATTGTATTTATTTATAAACAACTAAAGCATCGGCATTCATGCCCAAAGGTTCTTAAATGGGGCAAATTATTTTGGTTATTATCCTCACTTGTAACTTATACTCATTATTATGAAGTGCTTATTAATTATTCATGAAAATATGAATAATTCATATTCATGAGTGTTTTTTCCTGACAAAATCTGTAATCAGTCTATATTTAAATTATAGCACAATTGTTTTACTCCAGTTTAGTGAAGCACTTGTGACAAATGAGCCACTCAATCTAGAGAGAATAGCACAATAGCAGCTTTTCAGATTTTCATTGTTCTAAATGCTTAAACAAAATGATACCCAAAAGAGTGATAAAAGTAGGATCAATATTGGGCAAGGCAGATACTGCTATCTGCTCAAATATGGGGCAAAATGTTTTCAGTATGCCCTTATGTATCTTTTTTATAAACCATCTCTTGCACGTATATTGGAGAACATATGTTTACTGTCATTGTGCAATCTCCACTTGGTGTAGTCACACTTAGAAAGTTGTATACAAGTATACGTTGCTGTGATTGTATATTTTCCAAAAGTTTGAGCAGTATATGTTTAGAAGGCTACTGCCCAGAAAAAAAAAAGATAATTGAACACACACACTTTTTGTGTTCCTTCTATATGGTGTGATTTGTCACAATGGAACCTGCCATTACACAACCTATTATTGACTTTTCAGCATTTAAACACAGAAGTAAAATAAAAAAAAATAAAAAAAATGAAATGTGTTCCAGTGTGGTTTCATTGTGTTCACTTATCTAACCAACATTTATTTGTAATTTTATTTTGTTCTTTAAAAAAAAAAAAAAATTTAAGAGGATTTTAAATGAGGTATTGGTGTTTGGCTCAAATCCTTACTGTTAAGATAAAGCTGTATTTGACTTCACTGACAATCCCAGGTCTTGACTTCCCAATTCTGTGCATATTATAGTTCATGCATTTGTAAAAACACGTTGCAAATATTCCTCGAAGCTGCACATCAAACCGTTAAGGATAGAGCCAGCCATAAAGTATGCTAATGTAGAGCAGCCTAGAGCAGACTCTCCCCCACTCTCATTTCCTCTCATATCCAAAACTGAGCAATTTTCTCCTCCATTCAATATATGGAAATGAAATGGTAACAAAACCTGGTGGCCGTCGTCAAATTCTCCAGGGAGTTGAATATGGCAGACTCATTTGTGTTTGAATGGCCGAGTGCAGTGGGGAAACCGTGAGGGAAGGGCTGGGCTGGCAAACACAACTCTGCTGATGAAGTGCCATGTAAATGGGGCTGTAGACTGTGCAGATGGGGGCTCAGCAGATGGTTTTCCACATCACAGGGACGTGTGCCACGTTGACCTGGAATACGCCACGCTGGCGGGTTCCCCCTCTCATCACCTCTCCACCCCCAGTCTATTATCATGAGAAAGAGCAGCATGCTCGCTGGCGGTGAATACTGATGGGCTTTGTGATGATAAGTGGAAGGCCATTGTGGCTGGATTATGTTTTTTGACAGATGTGCTAAGTGCTTGTTTTAGTGATTTTGGTTTGTGTGATTTTATAGATTGTCTAATGTGGACTCAATCTATGCTGTTGTTCTTAAATGCCAAGCATTTTATCAATGTACAGGCCAGCAAATGTTTTTTTTTTTTTTTTTTCCAGAGAAAGGTTTATCAATAGAAAGCAGTGAAGCTCTGTGAGCTTTTATAATGAGCAGTTATATTAGTCCAACCATTTTTCAGCATCTCAGTTCTCTCCACTCTTAATTTTCACAATTTTCCCTCCAGAAAACATGAGAAATAAAGCCCATGGAAAAATGTTTTGAACCATATTTTTATTTTATTTTTATTGCTATTGTTGTTGTTTAACAAAATAGTACAATACAGTAGATACTTCAGTATGAAAAAAAATATTTAAAAAAATTGCATACATGTTGCATGCAAATGACAAAATTAAATAAATAATAAACCATGACTCATTAGTGTTTACAATTTGGTATTACAATGGCATAATTTCTGTTTGATACCTACAAAAAAAAAACAATCCATTTGCATCTAGTAAATAAAGTTATTATAATTTTACATTTTTTATAAACCTATGAACAATAATAGTAATATTTATTTATTGAAATATCATCATGTAAATAATTTACTATAAATTTTGCATATCTATTGCATATATATATATATATATATATATACATATATATATATATATATATATACATATATATATATATATATATATATATACATATATATATATATATATATATATATATATATATATATATATATATATATATTGCAACAAAATGTAGGGATCCAGACTCACTACCTTGCCGTTTTGCATCAGAAATTTTGTTTTATTCTCTCCTAACGTTGGTAAATCCAACTCTAATCAGTAAACCTTCCCATGGGACAGAGACAAATTGTCTCTCCTGTTTGCTCTCATGAATCCTGTCGAACATCTGTAAAGCTCCAGAGACAGCGGACACAAGCCTATTTGAACTGTCACTGTTAATCCCGCTGTTTCAGTAAGAATCCTAATCAACACCGAAAGAGTGAGTGATGGATGATCACTGTTTACCTCTCCATCTCTGCTCTCTCATGTCTGCCTCAGCCTGTCTCCTCAGTCCCCTGAATAATAACTTTCTAAACAGACAACAGTTCATGCTCTGTTCAGAAGCTCAAGTACCTCATGCTAGCCCTCTGAACATTTTAATGTATTTAGGAGCCGTTACCTCTGCTTAGATGTGTTAGGCTCCTATAATATTTGTTAGTTTTATATTCCTCTAGGGCAATAAAACGTTTTTTTATTCTTCTAGAGCAATAAAAATACTGATTATGCTCAGTCTCATTATTTCTGGTGCCAGTTTTGTTCTCTCAAACACTCTAGTATCACCATTTGCATTTAATGGATGATGGCATGCATCATTGAAATGATGCCAAGAATGCCATACAGACAAGGGACGGCATGTTTATTCATAATGCTTTTACTTAATGAAAGAAGTTTTTGTCATTAACCATTTGTTACCCTCATGTTGTTCCAACCCCGTAAGACTTTGGTTCATCTTCGGAACACAAATTAAGATATTTTTGATGAAATCGGAGAGCTGTCTCACTCCTTCATAGTCTGCTAATTGCATCTGCCGGCCCAGAAAAGTTAGTAAAGACATTGTTAAAATAGTCCAAGTGACTGCAGTGGCTTAACCTTAAGTTTATCAAGGGACGAGAATACTTTTTGTGAGCAAATAAAAATAAATTGATTCAACTATTCTTTTTCTTCCGTGTGGGCCTCTGACGTGAGTTCACGAGAGCGTAACGATGGGTCTCGATGTAGTGTTTAAAATGGTTCTGTGCCTTTGCTGGATGTCCGAATCGTGAGAAACCGACGAGAAAACGTATAAGTGCCTTGTCAGTGCCTCAAAATTAATGGCTTACCTTTCATACTTTCCCATCAAATGATCGTGAGTGTCATCTTCTCAGTTCTCGCGCATACGTCATGGCGCTCTCATGAACTCACGTCAGAGGCCCACACAGAAGAAAATGAATAGTCGAATAAAGTCATTATTTTTGTTGTTTTTTTTTTGCGCAGAAAAAGTATTCTCGTCGCTTGATAAACTTATCTGTTCAAAGCTACATATATTCTCATCAAGGCTGCATTTATTTGATCAAAAGAGCAATATTGTGAAATATTTGTACAATTTAGAATATAATAGAAACTGTTTTCTATTTGAATATATTTTAATCATATTTGATGTAAATCTCTCTCTTTTTTTAATCAACAGTAGCCACTTTGAAGGTTGGACAACTTTGGGTGAACATCGCTTGCATGCTAAATAAGCCTGACCGCTTATTGAAATTTTCATATGGTTTCTTGTTTGTTTGCAATTGTGGGTTTGATGCTGAAGAGAGGTCTGGTTAGACTTTGGAGAGCCTGTTTGAGGAAAGATGTGTGTTTTCATCACAGACAGCTGAAGTTGCAGGTCAGTTGAGTGAATTTAATGAGGTGGATGTGCGATAAAACTCATGACACAGTGCTTGGCACCACATTTCCCTTCACACTCAAATCCCGGCCCACCTGACTAATCATTTAGAAAGTAAACGGGAGAATATATGACGTGTATGTGTGAGTGAGTGTGGAGGGGAGAATACAGAAGAGATGAATTATAATAATTTTCAAAAAGAAGAATCTTTGGAGAAAAAGAAAAAGGCCTTCAAATAAATGTTAAACGTGAGAGTGAAATATGTTTAATTCTTGTTACAAGATGCTTGGAAAACCTAAATAATGTAGGGAATGATAAAGGCTAAAGAATTTGCTTATAGTTTTGTGTCCTGTCAGCTCTTTCTGTTTGGGTTTCTCTTATCTTTGTTGTTTGTCTAGGTCTTAAAGAATACCGTCTTTCACCACAGTATTTAACATTAAGTCTCCATTATGTTTTGTTGTCTAAGCACTGTATTTTGCTGTGTGTCAGATCTGTAGAAGTATATCTAATTAAGACCAAACTGCTTGCTTGCATTTTTCCACTGTATGGATCTAGAAAATCTCTAAAACATTCTCACTGTTAAGTTGTCTGCTCCTTCTAAAACTTTAACATTTAGTTGGGGTATCACATGACAAAGATAAATTTACCTCATCAAATGATCAACGTGTTGAAATAGTATTTCATTTCTGTGTATGTTCATATAATGGGTGATTAGACTGTTTAATATGCAGTTGATAAAGTATCCACTACATCAAGCAGTTTTTCTTGTCAAATTCTCCCAAAATGATCTAAATGGTGTATATAACGGCATGATCCATTTCTGTGTGAGACATTTGAAGTACAACTCTAATATATTTGAAAACCCACTACCGAATGTTTTTTTTTTGTGATCAAATTTTTATTTATTTTCCATTTTAGAAGGCAATACATATAGGTATGTACAAGCCACAGAAATAGAGTACAGATACTATATATATATATATATATATATATATATATATATATATATATATATATATATATATATATTATATATATATATATATATATATATATATATATATACATATGTGCGCACACTCATACATAAAGTATATACACGCATTTGCATACATACCTAGATAAGCATATATAATGCTTATTAATGCCCCCCCCCCCCCCTGATCCAGATCTCCAAATTTCTGTTACAAATTAAATCTGAAGCCCATGAAGAGTATTTAGCAATGAATGCCAAGCCTCTATTGCTGACTCTTTTGCGCCAAGAACTCTAGCTGTCGACAACTCCAAATAAACAATATCCATATATGTTAAAACCCAAGCTCGAAAAGAGAGTGAATGTGGAGGTTTCCAACGTGTGGCAATTAGTTTTTTTGCAGCCGTAAGTCCAGCCAGCAATGCTCTTCTCTTATCCAGTGTAAAACCCAACCCTGAAAAATCATTCAAAATGAGTGTAGCAGGCGTACAGGGCAAATTAATCTTAAACAACCTAGAGAGGTTCAAGGCAATCAGCTTCCAAAAGTCAGCCACTGGGGTACATCCCCAAAACATGTGAAAGTAATTGCCAATCACTTTGGAAGAACATAAAGTACATGTCGGATCGTCGTTAAGCTTCATCATATGAAGCTTTCTAGGAGTTAAATAAACCCTGTGTACAAAATTATAATGTATTTGCTGATGATCAGGGTTACTAGATGCTAAACCCATACTGACTACTGAAGGTTTTGAATGTGTTATCGCTTTCCGAGAAGAGGGAGAACATGGCTGCCTGAGCGGCTTCAACATGCTGTCTGTCAGAGACGCTAATGTACGTAATACATAATGCATGTAAGTATAAATGTGTTCTTTACTCACTGAAATTGAATCGCAATGATCAGGGACCTGAGTGACATACATCACACTGCATGCTAAGGAGAATAAACGCCAGTTTACTGATTTAACTCCCCATCACTGGCTATTCACACACTGTTACACAAATCTCATTTATCATCAAATTCTCTGTCAAAAGCAGGAGATTATCACCAATCAGAAAGCCTGATCTATTTCTGAATACAATCACAGTAATCTCGCTGAGATATTCTGATGTCGTGTCAACTGGCCGAAGACAGCTAGCGCTTCACAGATTCCAGATGGATGTCGCTGTGCTGGTTAGACTCTGGAGGATCAGAGAGATTTAGGAGAGAGTTATTACTTTAACCGAACAAAACTGCGTGTCAAGCTGTAGTGAGGCTGATTTTTAGCTCATACTCAAAAGGAAATGGATTTTCAAGAGTTTTTATTTGAGTCTCTCAAATTTTTGCCTTTCTTTTAATTGATATATCAGTATGGACTTACTAGAACAAAACTGCATGTCAAGTTGTAAAGTTGTCATTTTTAAAATATAAATTTTAACTCTTTTTAAATGAAGTGCACAATTTCTGCACCAATAACTGTGTCAGACTGCTTTCCTGAAGACTCCTGTCTGCCATTGGTCTGTCAAACAGATAATCCGCCTCCAAACACATACTAGAGTCCAACAGTCGGGGTACGGAAGTAAAAATCCCATTCATTTTCCCATAGGGGAATTGATGTTTCTAATAACTTACACACCTTTAAAGGCAGCCTTAGAGCTATGATATTATTAATCGATGTCATATACTTTTGTTGAAGCCATTCATTATTTTAACTTATTTTTCTGTCTTTCTTTAATAACAGAATTAGTGGAAAAACTACATTACCCATGATTCTGTAAAGAAATATTTGCATATATATATATATATATACAGGTCCTTCTAAAAAAATAGCATATTGTGATAAAGTTCATTATTTTCCATAATGTAATGATAAAAATTTAACTTTCATATATTTTAGATTCATTGCACACCAACTGAAATATTTCAGGTCTTTTATTGTTTTAATACTGATGATTTTGGCATACAGCTCATGAAAACCCAAAATTCCTATCTCAAAAAATTAGCATATTTCATCGGACCAATAAAAGAAGTGTTTTTAATACAAAAAAAGTCAATTTAATTCAAATATTTATGTTCAGTTATGCACTCAATACTTGGTTGGGAATCCTTTTGCAGAAATGACTGCTTCAATGCAGCGTGGCATGGAGGCAATCAGCCTGTGGCACTGCTGAGGTGTTATGGAGGCCCAGGATGCTTCGATAGCGGCCTTAAGCTCATCCAAAGTGTTGGGTCTTGCGTCTCTCAACTTTCTCTTCACAATATCCCACAGATTCTCTATGAGGTTCAGGTCAGGAGAGTTGGCAGGCCAATTGAGCACAGTAATACCATGGTGAGTAAACCATTTACCAGTGGTTTTGGCACTGTGAGCAGGTACCAGGTCGTGCTGAAAAATGAAATCTTCATCTCCATAAAGCTTTTCAGCAGGTGGAAGCATGAAGTGCTCCAAAATCTCCTGATAGCTAGCTGCATTGACCCTGCCCTTGATAAAACACAGTGGACCAACACCAGCAGCTGACATGGCACCCCAGACCATCACTGACTGTGGGTACTTGAAACTGGACTTCAGGCATTTTGGCATTTCCTTCTCCCCAGTCTTCCTCCAGACTCTGGCACCTTGATTTCCGAATGACATGCAACCACTGAGCAACAGTCCAGTGCTGCTTCTCTGTAGCCCAGGTCAGGTGCTTCTGCCGCTGTCTCTGGTTCAAAAGTGGCTTGACCTGGGGAATGCGGCACCTGTAGCCCATTTCCTGCACACGCCTGTGCACGGTGGCTCTGGATGTTTCTACTCCAGACTCAGTCCACTGCTTCCGCAGGTCCCCCAAGGTCTGGAATCGGTCCTTCTCCACAATCTTCCTCAGGGTCCGGTCACCTCTTCTCATTGTGCAGCGTTTTTTGCCACACTTTTTCCTTCCGACAGACTTCCCACTGAGATGCCTTGATACAGCACTCTGGGAACAGCCTATTTGTTCAGAAATTTCTTTCTGTGTCTTACCCTCTTGCTTGAGGGTGTCAATGATGGCCTTCTGGACAGCAGTCAGGTCGGCAGTCTTACCCATGATTGCGGTTTTGAGTAATGAAACAGGCTGGGAGTTTTTAAAAGCCTCAGGAATCTTTTGCAGGTGTTTAGAGTTAATTAGTTGATTCAGATGATTAGGTTAATAGCTCGTTTAGAGAACCTTTTCATGATATGCTAATTTTTTGAGACAGGAATTTTGGGTTTTCATGAGCTGTATGCCAAAATCATCAGTATTAAAACAATAAAACACCTGAAATATATCAGTTGGTGTGGAATGAATCTAAAATATATGAAAGTTTAATTTTTATCATTACATTATGGAAAATAATGAAGTTTATCACAATATACTAATTTTTTGAGAAGGACCTGTATATATAACTTTGCAAAAACTTGTACAAGCCGTTGAGTACACAGCGATGCACCTTTGTTTTTAGTCAGATTTTCTCATATTTTTTGCTTCAAATCTAAGTTTGTAATTGTGGCGAACAGGACGGCCGAGGGACGTGAGAGAACGGCGCGAGGCCGGTGGTGCGATTGCTAATGAGCATCACATGTGAGGCACACCGGTCTCGCATCTCTCACGGAGGAGCGGAAGCATAAAGGAGGAGCGACGACGTTGATGATCGAGAGAGGAACAGGCCTGTATTTTAGTTGTGTTTTGTTTTTGTATTTTATTTTAGTTATATTTATTTTCGGTAGCCAGCAGTCGTCCGCGAGGGGCTGCTGGCGGTGTTTTTGTTGTTTGTTTTATTTAAATAAATTATATTTTGACTGTTCGCCGGTTCCCGCCTCTTTCTTCCCTGAACATTGCTACAGTAATGTTGTGATTTACCTTAGCTTTGTTTGGTTCATGGCTTATCACTTGTTAACCAAGACTTTTTAAAAATCCCTATCGGAAAAATGGATAGAAATAAATTCTTTCTGGAACCAAGGACACTGAAAAAGTGGGTGAGCATTGTTGCACTCGGTTAATACAAAGTTGCAAAGTTTGGACTCATGCTCAAACAAACACATCAATGTTTGGATGTCAACCTACAACTGACTTATGCATATCAAGATCTCCAATTTCTCCAAACTCCAATTTCTCAGAATCTAACATCTCCAAAACTTCCTTTTATTGGCACACAGAATTCATATATTTTGTTCAAACTTCAGCTTGACATCTGCATGGACATCTGTTTCAGCATATGCACATTAATTCAGTCAATAACTTGGGGAACAAAACATGTTTTGATTGCTCTAACTGTGTGTCCAGAGAGAACATATTTCATATTTCTTTAGGGGAGTTGAATGACAGTGTATTAGATTTGAAGTTTACAGTTTACGTCAAGTTAAGGTTTACAACCGGTGCTTCTATATCAGTGTTATTCACCTATCATTTCCCTCTGATTTTAGGGATAACTAATGGGTAGGGTTAGGTTTAGGAGTAGAGATATGGGTCTGATTACATTTTCGGACAGGAATGTTGTTCCAGGATCTACAAAATCAGGACGTGCCTGAGTCAACAAAAGTGCCTTTAATTGATATATACTTGCATTCAGAAATTAAGTTTTAAACTAATAAAAACAGAATTTGTTCATGCTAAATTCAATGAGACCCAATATTCACATCTCAAAAACAGCAGACATCGGGTGTTTTGGGTGCTACTGAGATTCTTTAAGTCATTAAGTCATTTAAGTCACCAAAGCTCAGAACAGCAGATTTACATGCAAGTGTGAGAGGAAATAAAGGCTTACGCTGGTTGTTAAAGTATTGTTGGCCGGATGTTATTTGGCAGATGAAAGCCCAGAGGACCACTGGATCCATGCTAGTTCAGCCCTATCAAACAGTTCTGTTGCACACATCTTTCCAATTGCAGGCAGCTTCCCCAAATGAGACCCATGGGGAGGAGAGCAGACCAATGAAGCAGCATGAAGACATGTAAGGGGGCCGTTGTGCTGCAGAAAGGACATTTTCACAAAAGTGAACAAAGAAGGGAACCCAAAGCTCTCAGTTTCACAGTGGGTGAGCATTGGTGGCATAAAGAGACACATTCGTTTTTTTTTTGTTTCCTGACAAATCAATGCTGACACTGACCTGGATACAGGTAAACGACAGAAATGAATGACGAGCATGACCTTCCATGGCTAACCCCTGCAGCATCCCCAAAGTGCTTCTAATGGAATGTTTGTTTGTCCAATGTGGTTTAAGAACGATTTGTATTGTTTGTAAGGCCTCTATGTATAATTATTAAACACAAATTGTTTTTATAGCTTGATACAATATTTTCATGTTGTATATGAAAACCGAGTCTGGTTTAGCTTAATTCAGGACGGTTGATACAAAAAATTTTATACCTGCTCACACTGCCATGAGAGCCTCACACTCGATAAACACACACGCACGCACACACACACACACACACACACACACACACACACACACACACACACACACACACACACACACACACACACACACACACACACACACACACACACACACACACACACACACACACACACACACACACACACACACTTAGCAAGAACATTTCCAATGTGTTTCTTTGCTATAAGAGTGTTTCAGTGTTTCAGCACCTCACCTGTTCAAGTCTGTCAGTGTATTTTCTGATGATACATTGTATAATGAGCTCAATGAAGAACAACAAAAGGCTATAGAGAGAGAGAGAGAGAGAGAGAGAGAGAGAGAGAGAGCGAGCGCTGGCAGGAGAGGCCAGTTCTGGAGCTGTGAGACTGAAGCAGATGGGCTCTCATCTCTGCATGTTCTTTTGATGATATTCTCCATCTTGTGAGATTTGTTGAGATTCAACCAAGTCACATCCCTTCTAAATGGTCAGGCAGATGGCTTTTTGCTCTATTTATCTGTCTCTTGTAGTGCGTGTGTGTGTGTGTGTGTGTGTGTTTACTCAGTTATACTTTGGGGACAATTTTGTCTCCAGAAGTTAGATAAAGTAGACAAAACCTCCATTTGAGGACAAATGAAAAAAAAATGCACAATTCACTGCAGTTTCCAGCTGAAATGAACACGACTGGCAGTCAAAAAACGTTTAAAAAAAACTTTTATTAATTTTCACACAAATTATGATTATAACAGGGGCAGATTATCGATTACTAAAGAATTATGTATGTGTGATTCTTACTGTTTTATGACCAATTTTGGGGAAAGTTACTTTTGAAAGTAATGCATTACAATACTGCATTACTCCTTAAAAAAGTAACTAATTGTGTTACTTTTCATGGAAAGTATGCACAATGATTCGTTTGCTTTACTTTTTCTCACATGGGCTGGACTTGTTTGTTTGTTTTTATAACAAAAATCAAAAGTTGTAGTTTTGGAAAATGTCAAGGCCCGTTACATCCAAAAGTGAAATGAGGCAGAAGAAAGTTCAACAGTCTTACTTCAGCAAAAAAGGAAAAAGAAAAAGAAAGAAACACAAATGTGATGTTTAACTCAATATGGGGACAGGAGAGGTGAGGTGTCAGTTAAGAAATGGGAAAACAAAGTAACTTGCATTACTTATTTGAAAAAGTAATTCAGATATTTTTTGTACATTTAAATGTAATGCATTACTTTATATATAATTTGCAAAAAGTAATCTGATTATGTAACTTGTTATACTTGTAATGCGTTACCTCTGACACGGTTGTGACCTTAAAAACACATTTACCATAGTGCATGATTTGTATACATTGTGACTTTTACTTCACATAACCAGCTCCATATGGCTTTTCTGACATAGTAAACTTGCTGTAGCTCCCCTGGTACAGCGTTGCAATTGATATGTGGAGTACAAGCTTCAGCAAATGCATTTTTACATCACGTTTGTTTTTGTTAAAGGCCCAAGTGCCTTGAAACGCACAGCATTATTCAATGTGTTGACTTAATTTCCACTGAAACAGGAAGACAGGGTGGTCTCTGGACCAGAGCAGACTGTGAGTGCGCTGCGGCTGAAACCAGACTTCATTCGTCCAAATGAAAAGCATATTCACACTGTTTGAATAGTTCCATATCCCCTAAATAGTGCACTATGTGCCATTCACCATGTAGAAATAGTAAATGTGTGAACAAGTGACCAATTTCAGCTGCAGCTTCAGCATCTAATGTGTAGGGGGAGAGAGAGAGAGAGAGAGAGAGAGAGAGAGAGAGAGAGAGAGAGAGAGAGAGAGAGAGAGAGAGAGAGAGAGAGAGAGAGAGAGAGAGAGAGAGAGAGAGAGAGAGAGAGAGATATCCAAATGGTGAGAATATTTGTGCATTTGGATTTCTTTCTGTGACAAGAATATAGAATTACACATGACAGCGCAGTTGCTCTCCGGGTCTTTCCAAGCTCAATTAAATTGAGACAGATCCCCATATTAAATTGGATTTTGCTTGGTAATTAGCATACAATCACTCATTTGCTTAATGAAGAGACTACACATTCAAGCCTCTTAATGATGCAAAGGTCATACACATATTTCAATTAATGGCTCATGTTAGTGCATTTTCATGCTTTATCTTATGTCACAGAAACCTCCCGTGACTACAGTACCTGACATTGCCATTTATTACACACTACATAACAAAACCACTGGTGAGTTTAAAGGTGAGCTGTGCTGCTCCTGCTTGACAAATGGCACCAAAGTGAATTGAAAAATGAATGACTGTTTCCAAACAGTTTGCATTAAGGGTATACAATTTTGTGCATTCCCTGAATCTAAACCCATGCTGTAGTGAAACATGTTAATATTACACCATAACATCATTGTGTCACTTACATTCACATCCACTAACTCCCTTTAAGCTCCACGGCAGTAACAAAGGTATACAAGTTTGTAAAAAATGTGAGGGTGAGTAAATCATGATATGATTAATTAGTTTTTTGGTTATGTTGGGAACTGTTCCTTTGAACTGGAATCATTTAATAACAAAAGATAAATAATTTCCTTAATCACCTTTAAATATGAACGTAGCTAATTTCACGCATAGTGGTCACTACAGTGGACAGCTATTTAAAAAGCATTTTCTTGAATTTGCAAGGGTTTTGAAGTTGCACATCAATCTCTTCAGTGGATCCTGGCGCATCATCCTATACATTGCAACCAAGTTGTAAGCCATTGTGTTTTGATTTTTCCCCCCTCCAAACCAAGATGGCCAATGGTCAGTCAGAAATGCAAAGTTGCTCTGGAATATCCACCCATTCCTTCTATCCTAGGAGACTCTTGTAGGTAAAAATATTGCAGCATGAAGCAATATCTAATGAGTCATATCACAGTAAAACTTTCCAAGTTTGGATTTTAGATTGGGAGAAAAATCAGATTTATCATCTGTCCACTATAGTGGACCTCATGCAGCAATGGCTATAATTCAGCTACAATTCATACTTAATACTGTGAATATTATTTTTTAAAATACATAATCTGCAGTAACTGTTTTTGACTGTAAATAAATGTATTTGTATTATTAGAATGTAATTGAATGTCATTGACATCTAAAAAAGTAATGTAATTACATAATTTATGTGACTTGTAATGCATTACTTTACTCATTTCATCAAAAAAGTAATCTAATTACGTAATGCATTACTTCTTAGATCAAAAAGTTATCTGTTTACATTATGAATGTTGCTTGTAATGCATTTATTTACTCGTAACATCAAAAAGTAATCTGATTACGTAATGCATGTTACTTGTAATGCATTACTTGTTAGATCAAAAAGTAATCTGATTTTGAAATGCACGTTATTGTAATGCGTTTCTTTACTCGTAACATCAAAAAGTAATTACGTAATGCATGTTGTAATGTGTTTCTTTATTCATAACAACAAAAAGTAATCTAATTACGTAATGCACATTACTTGTAATTAATTACTTGTTAGATCAAAAAGTAATCTGATTAGGTAATGCATATTACTTGTAATTCATTACTCGTAACATTAAAACAAATCTGATTATGTAATGCATGTTACTTGTAACACATTACTTTACTTGTAACATCAAAAAAGTAATCTGAATGCGTTATGCCTGCCCCAACACTGCTCATTTCAGATGAGATTGAAAAAAACGTATCGCTAGGTCTTCTCAGAGGAGAGCTATGCTAGAAATGTGTCCATCTCAAACATAATCATAATTATCAGCTAATAATGGTAAATTGACATACTCTGGCACACTGGAGGGAGCATCTGTGGTTTCCACAGTACCTTGACAGGCTGTAGAAAATTCTGATGGAATCACGTCCTCATGTTCTGATATCAAAGATACACAAAGTGCAACTTGTATGAAGTTCAATTGCCTTTGCAATATTTTGGATTTATATTTATTTTTATATATATTTTATAGTTTTCACATGATTTGATATAATTGTATTGATTAGTTTGTTATTCACATAACTAATTCACGTACTTTATCTGTTTGATTATTGTATTATGTTTAATAAACCATAAATGCATGCTGTCCACTCAGGTGGACTTCTGAAAATCTCTTTGAAAAATTTGTTTAAAAAAAAAAATCAAATCAAATCTTGTTTTTCATGCCCTAAGAGCAATAAAAACACATAGGAAAAAAGAAATCCTGACTGAGGTTATCATAATTAATGCATGAAAGGGTTAATTTAGTTATGTGTCTATTGCTGAAATAACTTACTTTGGTAATGAAATCAAGAAAACTGAATATTAGTTTTTGTTTCAACAAAATAACAATAATGAAATAGAAGCGCTCATTTGCTTTTTTCTTCCTAAAATCCCTGCTTAAACGAGAGGAGGGCTTTTATTTTTCGGTCACATTTGGTCAAGGGCAGTGTATGTGATGACAGGCAATTACTGCGGCTTTTCATCTAATAGGACGGCAAGGGCAGCAAGCGATGTGACTGGAGGCAAGTCTGCTCTGAAAAAGACTAAGGAAATAAAAAGACCGACAGCACAGAGACCCCTTAAACCCTGCCCTGCTGTGACTGAATGCTTTACTCATATATCAATCAGTCAAGCATGGCATCGTGTTGTGTCCCTATAATGACTTTTTGGCAGTAACCATGGTAAATGCATAACACTGACAGCGAAGTTCTTAACGGCCTGAAACGGTTGTTATAAAACAGTTAAAACTGCGCTTTCATGTTTGTCACCTGCGGGATACATATATTGGAGTTTTATCTTTGTTGGTCTTTTGTAGATCTGTATTTCTTTTGTGTGCAGCCCATGTCTCATGTGGCCAGTTCTTTAACTAAGTGGCATTAACGGATCAATTAATGCAATTCAAACATATGATTAATCGAATACAGGCCTAGCTTTTCTATGATGTTATGGTGTTTTTATTTCATAATTTAAATTCATTTCGGGGGTCAGGGTGATACAATTGTCCTGACATCATAATGAAGAAAAAAGAACATGCAGAAACATGATACAGGATATTACGTTATAGGGAGAACATCTGAAGACCCCAATGACAGTGTGGATCTCAGGAAAGTAAAATATCAGATAATTGGATCTTTGTTAGAGAGTTCAGGTAATGATATTTATGAAATACATGTACACATTTTATGATATTTGTAAAATACTAATATTTTTACTTTTTACTATTTGATTGTTATTTTCCTGTTTATAACTATGAAGCTGCAACAATCTTTACACTACTGTATAATATATTTAACCACTTTTTTTAATGATGATTAAGCGGTGTACACTCAAAATGTAAGGGAAATACAATATTCATTTTTTACTTTGTGGCTACACCTGTTACGGAACAGACTCCAGAGTAAACAGGTGAATTGATGATAAACAGGTTTATTCGTATAACAGATGATAAGTCACAACAGTAGGAGGAAATGGATGACAGTGTTGGAAGGTGGATGATGGAAACACCAACAGACTGTCCTCACTGGTGATGATCGCTGGAGATCATAAGGAGATAGCAGGAGCTTGAGGAGAGGAATGGAAAGATCGCCGGAGACCAAGGAGAGATCGCTGGAGACCAGGGATAGATCGCTGGAGATCAAGGAGAGATTGCTGGATAGCAGGTTAGTTTGTATTGAAGAGAGTCTGAACATCTTCCATACGAGACCAGACAATGTGACTTTGGTTGACGAGTGCTTTAATACAGTCTGTGAAGAGGATCTGATGACGTGCAGGTGTGTGGTGATCAATACTCAGGTGATAGTGATCTTTTTGATTGTGTGGTGATGGAAACTGGCTGATCTCTGACAACACCAAAATATATTAGTTATTAAACTAAAACTCTTCTTGAAAATGCTGTTAATTTTTTCCCAAAACCACATAAAACCAACATGAATACAACGAGTACAATTTTAACATTTCGGCACACACATAATTAGATTATTTTTTATTTTATCTTATATGTCATTGACCCATAACATCTGAATCAAGCCAATTCACCTTTATTTCTATAGTGCTTTATACAGTAGCCTACAGATTGTTGCAGCTTCATAGTAATAAACAAGAAAATAAAGATTGCAAACTTCATCAAACATGAGGCAAATTCAAATTCTGCTGTAAAGCTCTACAGAGGACAATGGTGTCATTTTGCAGCTGAAGACAGTTCAGTGTTGATTCAGTTCAGGTGAATAACTGTTTCAAAGTTAATCAATTATGAAATTAGTTGAATTTAGCTAAACAACTATACAGAAGACAATCGTGCCGTCATTCAGCTCAATTCAGTTCAATGTTGATTCAAAGTTCAATAACAGTGTCAATGTTGCAAAATTCGTCAATTATGAAACAGTTGAATCAGCTTTAAAGCAGCTTTATAGAAAACAGTGGTGTCATCATCGTTCAAGTTTGGTTCTCATCCAGTAGTGTCAGTGCATCCAATAGCAATAGATGCAGTATATTGAAAATAATATTTTACAGGCATAGCTCATGAAACTATACAGATATTACATTTAATGGTGTTCTATTAATGGCTACTTCTGTGATAATCAGATATACACTAAGTATATTTCAAAGATTAATTCCACCAATAGCTTTTTTCTATTTTTCACTACTTTCCAACAAAATGAAATGTGCACGATTTCAGAAGTATGTGCCTATTTTCCCTTTATTCACAGATATTATTATTTTAATGATCTTTTATTCTGCATGAAGGGCCATGCCGAGCTGATTTCTTTTTGACCAACAATGCTGATGGCTTCAGAGAGCAGATGGGACATTTCAGCTACTAAAAGCTACTCAAGTCCCTGTTGAAAGGGAAAAAATCGGCAGTTGCCACAGCGGACATGCTGAAGACAGACAACAAGCAGTCCCTGAACTGTATATTTAGAGTCTTGCGTAATAAGCTTATAAAACCACTGGATGCATTTTTAATGCCGAAGGGCAAGGGGAAAAACTGAATAGAGTTAAGTATTTAATCTTCAACGCTGCTGCTGGATGCTGTTTTGTATATCAGAGACACGCACGATTAACATGGGCTTGGATGAATGGCAATAAAAAAGGGGGTTAGAAAAAGAGAAATTTAATTGAAAACAAATTCTGTAGGGTTATGGTACAGTGACAAGGAAAGCAAGAGAAGAAGTGCGGATTGGATGGTAAGGAAAGCAGAAAATGTTGGGTTGATATTTCGGAGGAACACATTCGGAGGGAAAGGAAAGTCTTTTAGTGTGTAATGGGTAAGAAGCCTCATCTACAGTATCAAATTCCATATGGTCCATTTCATTCTTAAGGTTATTGAAACTGTAAACAAACCAAAACTATTTTGAATCAATCTGATGGCATGCTAATTGTCAGCCAAATTGATGTTGACTTCAAAGTCAAATGTCTCTGGAGCTGACAGCAATGCAAGGAGCTTAACATCGTCCCTGTTTGGGAACACAAAAGAAATATACTTATGGAAATCTGACTGCGGATTTGCTCGGGCTTATCAGCGAGATACTGTTAAATGTCCTGGGAGATGAGGGCCATGTGGAGAAAATTAAATGATGCTTTTAGAGGCAGTTTTAGTGCTGATGCATATGATTAGCCTTGGTCGTCACCCTGGCAACGTTTTTTATGGGAAGCACTACAGCTACAGACCACTATTTCCCTTGGGACTTTTCTAATAACAAAAGATTCATTAAAAGTATTTACAAATATGTCTGTGCTCTGTTATGCAGATGCATCTGATTTCAAAACGTTATAAAGCACTTGATGAATGAATGAGGCAGCCTTCACCTAATGTTTGTTTGTATTGCAAAGGCTTAGAAAACATGATGTTAACCAAGTACTATTAAAGTCAAGCGTCAAGCAGGGTTATTAGTTAACTAAATATAAAACCAGCAAAAACATTTTTGTTTTTGGAAATAAAATAAACAAAATGAAATAAAATAACCTTAAACTTATTTTATTTGAGCTTTTTACCAAAGCAAAACGATTTTAATTTACATTAAGAATAAAACTAAAACTGAAATAAAATTGTAGACAACTACAATTAAAAACAGTACATAGACCTATTTTACAAAACCACAACAAAAAAGAACACAACATAACTTTTTTAAATGATTTTTGAAATTAAAATGAAAACAGAAAATACAAAAATAAAACAGATTCAATATATATATATATTTTAATAGTATCTCTGTAATACGGAAGCCCTGAACCGCAACGAAAAAAAAAATCCGTAAAAAAAAGATTCAAGTCGAAATATTTCGAGATTAAAGTCAAAACATTCCGAGAATAAAGTCGTAATATTTTGAGAATAAAGTCAAAATTAAGAGAATACATTCTTCCGAAGAAGTTATTTGTGTGTGTGTGTGTGTGTGTGTCATGATCCTGTCTCCTTCTCTGTCTCCCTCTGCTGGACACACACACACACACTCACCACTTTCACTCTCATTACTGACAGCTGTTATTACTTTTCATTACGCTCATTCCTCTCCACCTGTTCCTCATCTCCTCTCATTATCTTGGCTTCTTCTAACCCTCTCTTGCCCTGTCTTGTTGTCAGATTGTTCGATGTCTCAGATGCTTACTAACCAGAGTTTATCTCAGTCTTGTCTTGTATCCCATTCAGGGATCCTACGGAATATTTCTACTGGAATTATCCTGTGCTCATCTATACGCCCACAGAAACCTTTCGTGCTTAAGGCTGATTACCTGCTCCGTGCTCGCCACCTGTATCCAGTTCCGTGAGTCACCGAGCCGCTGTTTCTCCGGCCTGCTGTTCGTCCCTACCAGTACCACAGAGGAGATTTGTGTTCATGTGATATTGCCAGTTCTGCTGGTGTCCTCTGTTGCTGTTTATTATTGACTTTTTTGTTTGGATTACCTGTGGTCTGACTTTTGACTCTATTAAAGAACTGTGATTGTCACTCTCGCTCTTGAGTCCTCTCTAACCCCATCACAGAACAATCTGACCAGAATATGGACTCAGCGAGTGGCAGCGCGTTCCAGTCTGCTGTTGAACACCAGGGCGTCCTCCTGGGCAAACATGAGGAGGACATCTCCGCCGCCCGACACGCTGTCGAGACGCTGGCCGCTCAGATGTCAGATCTCTCCTCTCCGGTCCACAATATGCGCCACCAGCCTTCCACCTCGCAGGTTTCTCACGACTCGCCGGAGCCCCGGATCAACAATCCTCCCATCTATTCTGGTGAGCCGACACAATGCCGCTCTTTTCTTACCCAGTGCGAGGTGGTATTTTCCCTACAGCCCATGACGTATGCGAAGGAGCGGACTAAGGTCGCTTACGTTATCTCCCTTCTCACTGGCCGGGCTCGGGAATGGGGAACGGCTAACTGGGAGGCTGAGAAGGATTGCATCTTCAGCTTCTCGCTATTCAATGATGAGATGATCCGGGTCTTCGACCGATCAGCCCACGGTGAAGAGGCTTCTCGACTGCTTTCTTCTCTCCGGCAGGGAAGGCACTCTGTGCCTGATTTTTCTATTGAGTTCCGGACTCTCGCCACCACCTGCGGCTGGAACCAACCTGCGTTGGTTGCTCGTTTTATGGAGGGCCTCAACCCTGAATTGAAAGACGAAATCCTTGTCCGGGAGGTTCCCACCCGGCTCGACGATCTCATCGACCTGGCGATTTGGGTCGAGAAACGGTTATATCTACGACGCAGAGCTCGCCGCCTGGAGGTCGCTCTCTTTTCCACGCCTCCTGTCAGTTCCGTTCCTTCAACCACAAGTACGGATCCCGAACCAATGCAGCTTGGAGGTCTTCGGATTTCACCTAAGGAGCGCGAGAGAAGGATTGCTAATCGCCTCTTTATGTATTGCGCAGCCGCCAATCATTTCGTCTCTTCGTGCCCAGTAAAAGCCAGCGCTCGTCAGTAGGCGGAGGGTTACTGGCGAGCGCCAGCACCAAAGGTTACCCCTTCAAGCTCTTGCACAGCTCTACCAGTGCATCTTCAGTGGTCCAGTTCGTCAGTCGCCTGCTCCGCCATGGTCGACTCTGGAGCAGAGGGAAATTTTGTTGATGAGGAGTGGGCACTTCAGGTAGGTATTCCCCTCACCTACTTAAAGAATTCCACCCCCCTTTTCGCCCTAGACGGTAGTTCCCAACCTAGGGTTCAGAGACAGACTGTTCCATTGACTCTTACCGTTTCTGGTAATCACAGAGAGACTATTTCTTTTTTAATTTTTCGATCTCCATTTACTCCTGTGATGTTAGGCCATCCTTGGCTTAGGCTCCACAATCCTCACATTGATTGGTCCCAGGGTTCTATTTTGTCTTGGAAGCTGTCATGTCATGTTGAATGTTTAGTGTCTGCTGTTCCCCCTGTTTCTTCTGTTTCTGTTTTTTCAGGAGGAGGCAGGGGATTTGTCCGGAGTACCGGAGGAGTATCATGATTTGCGGGTATCATGATTTGCGAGTATCATGATTTGCGGAGTATCATGATTTGCGAGTATCATGATTTGGTCGACTCTGGAGCAGAGGGAAATTTTGTTGATGAGGAGTGGGCACTTCAGGTAGGTATTCCCCTCACCTACTTAAAGAATTCCACCCCCTTTTTCGCCCTAGACGGTAGTTCCCAACCTAGGGTTCAGAGACAGACTGTTCCATTGACTCTTACTGTTTCTGGTAATCACAGAGAGACTATTTCTTTTTTAATTTTTCGATCTCCATTTACTCCTGTGATGTTAGGCCATCCTTGGCTTAGGCTCCACAATCCTCACATTGATTGGTCCCAGGGTTCTATTTTGTCTTGGAAGCTGTCATGTCATGTTGAATGTTTAGTGTCTGCTGTTCCCCCTGTTTTTTCTGTTTCTGTTTTTCAGGAGGAGGCAGGGGATTTGTCCGGAGTACCGGAGGAGTATCATGATTTGCGGGAGGTATTCAGTCATTCCCGAGCCACGTCTCTCCCTCCTCACCGCCCATACGACTGCAGGATTGATCTTCTCCCGGGAGCCACGCCCCCACGGGGAAGACTCTACTCTCTTTCGGCTCCTGAACGGGAAGCGTTAGAGAATTATCTGTCTGAATCTCTTAACGCTGGCACTATTGTTCCGTCCTCGTCTCCAGCCGGTGCTGGGTTTTTCTTTGTTAAGAAAAAGGACGAGTCTCTGCGCCCCTGCATAGATTGCCGGGAGCTGAATGACATCACTGTCAAGAATCGCTATCCCTTGCCACTGATGTCATCAGCCTTCGAGATCTTGCAGGGAGCAACGATTTTTTCCAAGCTCGATCTCCGTAACGCTTATCATCTCGTACGTATTAGAGAGGGGGACCGCGTTCAACACACCCCTCGGGCACTTTGAATATAGGGTTCTTCCGTTCAGATTGGTCAACGCCCCCGCCGTCTTTTAGGCTCTTGTCAATGATGTCCTTCGGGATATGCTCAACATATTCGTGTTTGTCTATCTCGATGACATATTAATTTTCTCACCCTCTCGCCAAATCCATGTGCAACACGTTCGCCGCGTTCTCCAATGCTTACTTGAGAATCGACTCTTTGTCAAGGCCGAGAAGTGCTCTTTTCACGCGTCCTCTGTAACGTTCCTGGGCTCGGTCATCTCTGCAGAGGGGATCAGTATGGATACGACCAAGGTCCAGGCTGTTATCGACTGGCCAGTTCCTGATTCTCGTGTCTCGTTGCAACGCTTCCTCGGTTTTGCACATTTTTATCGTCGCTTTGTACGCAATTTTAGCCAAGTGGCCGCGCCGCTTACCGCCTTAACCTCAGCGAAGTCCAGTTTTAAATGGTCAGAATCCGCTCAAGAGGCTTTTGACCGTCTAAAGGTCCTTTTTACCTCTGCGCCCATTCTTCTCATGCCGGACATTACAAGACAGTTCGTTGTCGAGATCGACGCTTCTGAGGTGGGGGTAGGTAACGTTCTTTCTCAACGGTCAGCCTCGGATAACAAGTTACACCCGTGCGCTTTCTTTTCTCACCGACTTTCTCCCGCAGAACGTAATTACGATGTCGGTAATCACGAACTGCTCGCCATCCGCCTGGCCCTGGGTGAATGGCGACAGTGGTTAGAGGGCTCCTCCGTCCCTTTTATCGTCTGGACTGACCATCGTAATTTGGAATATATCCGCTCCGCTAAGAGACTGAATGCTCGTCAGGCTCGTTGGGCGTTATTTTTCACGCGTTTTGACTTCTCCATCTCGTACCGCCCAGGCTCTAAGAACGTCAAGCCTGACGCGTTGTCTCGTCTCTTTGATTCCTCGCCCGCCGTCACATCCCCGGAGGAAATTATTCCTCCCGTGGTGGGAGCTACGGTCTGGGGAATCGAGAGACAAGTGAAGCGCTCTCTTTCTCGTGTCGCCACTCCACGAAACTGCCCTAGGGGCTATCTTTTTGTCCCGGTGCCCACTCATCTGGCTGTCCTTCAGTGGGGTCATTCTTCCAAATTGACAGCCCATCCCAGCGTCCGGGGCACAATCGCTTTTATCCGTCAGCGTTTCTGGTGGCCCACCTTAGATTGTGACGCGCGCCGTTTCATCGCCTCCTGCTCTGTCTGTGCCCAGACCAAGGCTGGTAATTCCCCACCTGCTGGTCTGCTGCGTCCGCTACCGGTCCCTACTCGTCCGTGGTCCCATATTGCTCTCGACTTTATCACCGGTCTTCCCCCTTCGGCCGGTAATACCGTCATCCTAACTGTGGTCGACCGTTTTTCTAAATCTGCTCATTTTATTCCCATCGCCAAGCTCCCCTCTGCCAAAGAGACGGGCCAGATCATGGTTAATCATGTGTTCAAATTGCACGGTTTGCCCACCGACGTTGTTTCCGATAGGGGGCCGCAATTTACCTTGCAGTTCTGGAAAGAGTTCTGTCGTCTTATTGGGGCCTCCGCCAGCCTTTCCTCGGGTTTTCACCCCCAGACTAACGGCCAGGCCGAACGAGCCAATCAGATTGTCGCCCGTATCCTTCGCAGTCTAGCTTATCGTAATCCTGCGTCCTGGGCAGAGCAGCTCCCCTGGGCAGAATATGCTCATAACTCTCTCCCATCCTCTGCCACGGGGCTCTCACCCTTTCATTGTTGTCTCGGTTATCAACCAGCGTTATTCCTTTCTCAAGAAACCAATTCTATTTGCCCATCCGTTCAGGCTTTCATCAGTCGTTGCAAGCGCACTTGGAAGAGGGTGAGATCTTCTCTTTGTAGTTTGAGAAGACGCATGAGCATCACTGCCAATAGATCCCGCGTCAAGAGTCCTCGCTATAGTAATGGTCAGAGAGTGTGGCTTTCCACTTCCAATTTACCTCTCCAGTCCGAGTCTCGTAAGCTGACACCCCGTTTCATCGGACCATTCCGTATAGTCAAGATCATTAATCCTATCGCCGTCAAGCTCCGTTTGCCGCCTAATCTTCGTCGTGTTCACCCTGTATTTCACGACTCTCGTATTAAGCCCGTTAATCGCACGCCCTCTTGCGCCTCGTTTTCGGCTGTTCGTATTGAGGGCTCTCCCATCTACACTGTCCGCAAGATCTTAGACAGGCGCCTTAGGGGTCGTGGGCATCAATATTTGGTCGATTGGGAGGGGTATGGTCCTGAGGAGAGAAGCTGGGTTTCCCCCCGGGACATCCTGAACCCCTCGCTCATTGATGATTTCCTCCGGTCTCGCCAGAGTTCCTCCTCGGGAGCACCAGGAGGCGCTCATTGAGGAGGGGGTAGGCGCTCATTGAGGAGGGGGTATTGTCATGATCCTGTCTCCTTCTCTGTCTCCCTCTGCTGGACACACACACACACACACACACTCACCACTTTCACTCTCATTACTGACAGCTGTTATCACTTTTCATTACGCTCATTCCTCTCCACCTGTTCCTCATCTCCTCTCATTATCTTGGCTTCTTCTAACCCTCTCTTGCCCTGTCTTGTTGTCAGATTGTTCGATGTCTCAGATGCTTAGTAACCAGAGTTTATCTCAGTCTTGTCTTGTCCTGTCCTGTCTTGTGTGCCCTACGGAATATTTCTACTGGAATTATCCTGTGCTCATCTATACGCCCACAGAAACCTTTCGTGCTTAAGGCTGATTACCTGCTCCGTGCTCGCCACCTGTATCCAGTTCCGTAAGTCACCGAGCCGCTGTTTCTCCAGCCTGCTGTTCGTCCCTACCAGTACCACAGAGGAGATTTGTGTTCATGTGATATTGCCAGTCCTACTGGTGTCCTCTGTTTCTGTTTATTATTGACTTTTCCGTTTGGATTACCTGTGGTCTGACTTTTGACTCTATTAAAGAACTGTGATTGTCACTCTCGCTCTTGAGTCCTCTCTAACCCCATCACAGTGTATGTGTGTGTGTGTGTGTGTGTGTGTGTAATTTTCTCTGTTTCCATTGTTCTGTTTAACTTTACTGACAGACAGAATTATTGGCTGCTGTCCCTTTAAGACTCAGATCTCACACGTCTCATTCTCACAACTATTTACCTTCATTTAAGACTTCATTTAACTCATTTAAGATGGCTCAGTCTGCTCTTATGAGGATACCCAACAAAAAAAACTGGATGTTTTGGCATAATTGTGTAGGATAGTGTTCGTTCAACTTCAAGCCGAAAGAGAAATCAATTCTGGCTCTCAATTTGTCTGGGCTTGAATGGTTTAAAAGCATTTGCATGAATAAAAGAGCATCATATGTAACGCCAGCCAAGGGATGACAGAAAAAACAGCTCGGTTACGTATGGTAACCCTCGTTCCCTGAGGAGTCGGTAGGAGTTACCAACGAATCGGGATCACGCTAGGGAGACCAATTGCTTTCGAGTGAAAATAAAACGACCCAATAAACATTGGCATGCAGGACTTGCATTCTGCGCCCCGCCTACCAGTGCCGGTATAAAGCGGAAGCGAGCGCACACATATTTGTTTTACGCTGAGGAGCCGAACGGTGTCCAGTCCTCCGCGAAGGTACAGCAAGCATGGCGACGGGATGAGACGTCTCCGTTCCCTCCTCAGGGAACGAGGGTTACCATACGTAACCGAGACGTTCCCTTTCTTTCGGGAAGTCCTACGTCTCGTCGGTAGGAGTTACCAACAAATCGGGATCCCTAAGAAAACGCCATGGTGCTGGCCCCTTCTAGCGCCCAACTTAGCTTCCCGCCTGAGCAGTTTCTTACTTTATATGGCAGGAGCTAGCAAGGAAGAATCACACTGCTGTTCCGCAAGACCCGCTCAGTGGATTTGGATAACACTGGGGAAGCGTGCCCAACCCATAGGAGGGAACGAAGGGAGGTACTGGAAAACACATATGTACTAACCCGTGGGGTAGTAAACATATGGCAATCCCTGAGGTAGTCCCAGCCCAGGGGGTGGGAGCGTACTCAGCAGGGACGACAGAATGGGTCTGTCGAGGGGAAGACACAGGCCAACCCGGAGGGTAGCTGGAACGTGGAAGAAATGGGTCGCCGTAGGGACCACTGTTAAGGCCACCCAGTCTAATAACAACTCCTAAGAGAGGTAATAGACCTGGCGCCGGGCGATCCACATAAGGAATCTGATGACCAGGTCGTGCTTTCCCAATGACTTACCTTCTACTGCATTGTGATGAGCGGCTATTGCGGCAACATACACTTTGAGAATGGAGGGAGACAGCCTTCGCTCTAACCCATCTTGCAGGAAGGAAAGCACGACTCCGATCGGGCAAGTTCGGGGGTCTTTCCGGCGGGAAGAAAACCAATCGACGAATAGGTTCCACTTCAACGCATAGAGACGCCTCATAGAAGGGGCACTAGTGGAAGTGATGGTGTCTACCACAAGGGGACCAGACATGGAGTTTCCAGAGGTCTGGACGCGGGTGCCACAGGGTGCCCCGTCTCTGGGAAAGAAGGTCCTTCCTCAGATGTATCGGCCAAGGAGGGGCTGTCGCGAGGAGCATGAGTTCTCGTCTGAGTCCTCGTCCTCCCTGACCTTGCACAAAGTCTGCGCAAGAAGGCTCACTGGGGGAAAGGCATATTTGCGAAGGCCCTGGGGGCAGCTGTGTGCCAGTGCATCCGTACCGAGGGACCCTTCGGTCAGGGAATAAAACAACTGGCAATGGGTCGTGTCCGGAGAGGCAAACAGATCTATCTGAGTGGCTCCGAAGATTCCCCATATCAGCTGGACCGCCTGGGGATAGAGTCGCCATTCTCCCGGAAGAGGCGACTGCCGTGAGAGCACGGTTGAGCACACCAGGGATGTGAATGACCCGAAGCGACCTCATATGCTTCTGACTCCATAGGAGGAGATGGCGGGCGAGACGCGACATACGACGGGGAGCGTAGACCACCTTGGTGGTTGATGTACGCAACGGTCGCAGTGCTGTCTGTACAGACCGTACATGCTTGTGCAGAAGCAGCCCCCTGAGGCGGCACAAGGCTAAGCGTACTGCTTGCAACTCTAGGCAGTTGATGTGCCAATGCAGTTGGAGCCCCGTCTGCAGACCTGAAACTGGATGCCCGTTGTATGTGGCCCCCCATCCGTTGGCAGAGGCATCTGTGAAAACCACAGTATGCCTGGACACCTGGACTAAGGGCACTCCGGCCCGTAGAAACGCAGGGTCCAACCAAGGACTGAAGGTTTGACTGACAGTGCGGGGTAATGTTGACCTGGAACGTGCCGCTATGCCACGCCCATCTCGGGACTCGATCGTGAAGCTAACGCTGAAGCGGTCTCATATGAAGCAGACCGAGCGGCGTTACTGCGGCTGGGGCTGCCATATGCCCCAGGAGCCTCTGAAACTGTTTCAGTGGGACCGCTGACCTGCCTTGAAAGGACTTGAGGCAGTTGAGCACTGACTGCATGCACTCCTCGGTGAGGCGCGCGGTCTGATCAACCGAGTCCAACTCCAAACTGAGATAAGAGATCCTCTGCATGGGGCAGAGTTTGCTCTTGTCCCAGTTGACCTGAAGCCCCAACTGGCTGAGGTGCCGGAGCACCATGTCCCTGTGTTCGCACAACAGATCTCGCGAGTGAGCTATTATGAGCCTGTCGTCGAGATAGTTGAGAATGCGAAAGCCATGTTCTCTCATAGGAACAATGGCCGCCTCCACGACTTTTGTGAAGACACGGGGCGACAGGGCCAAGCCGAAGGGTAGGACCTTGTACTGATAAGCTCGACCCTCGAACGTCTACTGACCGTTCCACTGGGGGGATGCCTTTGTATCCCGTCACTGCCCCGCTATCAAGAGTGGTGAGGGAGGAGGAGGAAGTCGACCTGTATCTGGCCGCCAGAGGGCCCTTCCACGATCTCGTCACCTCTCATGCACCTCCGAGAAGAAAGGAACCGGGACGGGGCGCTGAGAACCAGCACGAGCCACCCCGAGAAACCAATAGACCATCAAACGGATGCAGAATTTGACCGGATCCGGAAACACACGGGTAAAACATCATCCTGAAAAGGACGTGATCTTCACCCGTGTTGCTCTTTCACAGAAAAAGCTCTCTTATTGTGTTAAGTCTTCTCTTCACATTTTTACCAGTGACGCTTCAACTTCCAGCGTCTACTACCTGCGCAGAATATCGACTTCACAACTGGGTTGTAGGTTGCCAGGTTGAGCTCACAAATGGGTTGAAATTTGTATGATGTGTTGATTGTGTGAGTGAGTAGGATGCGTTTCATACAAGATCTGGGAACTGGACAACCTTGGAATAATATATTGATGTGATAATTAATATAACGAGGTTTGGGCCATACAAACTATGGGAGTAATAACAAAACAGGAGGGGGGCGGGAGATGGGTGTGAAATATGGGAGACTCCAGGGGAAAACAGGAGTGTTGACAGGTATGTATGGGATATGTCCATGTGGCTGTCTCTTTGCTATATGATATTTGCTCTAAGATTGTGGGCCAATTGCTTGAGCCATGTGTTGTATATGAAAAAAAAAAGTTGTCCCCCGACAGGTAAAAGTATGTCTGACCCTTCTCATATTTTGTATGAGGAATATCATTATCAACTTTTTCTACTCAAGATTTAGAGTAGCATATGCAAGAATAAACAGATTACGTAAATCTTTTGATCATCAGTCTGTACAATTAATAAATCAAGAATTGGGGGCCTCAGGGTTCTGGAAAAAAAAAATAGAAAGGAATAATCAATGCACTGCAACTGGTTGTGTATTTACATAATTATATGTTGTTTTTGTATCAAGTGGTGTTTATTATATTGTGGATGTGTATTGATGTGAACTGATGTGAGACAGTAACTGTCAGTAAATACAGTAAATACTGATGCGAGACAATTTTTGGAAGAGATTCCAACAATAAAGTGAAAATTGAATTGAAGTGAAATCATTTTTTGGGTCGCAAACCACCAGTTGACAACCACTGCAGGAAATCACTGCAACCAAGGGCACGTGTCTCAATACAGGCACATAGTGATGATTAGCCTCAGGTCTTTTTCGGTCAGCATCAGAATCCAGCTGGTACAAATGTACATTCTGTGAATAACATTTACTGTGTGAATGCTCATGGTCTTTGGCTGTGGAAGTTCCAATCAAGTCAGTCTGGGGTCATGCTGTGCATATACTTGCTGCCGTAATGAGAAGTGATTGTGTTTCTGGCTGAGGCATGCAGAACTTGTAAGCTCTCTGCTTGGTTTCCTTCACTTTGAGTACAATCTGCAGTCATTGGTGAATCACGGAAATATGTAATCTGACAGATAAGAACGGCCCCAATAGACTGATGGGAATATGATTAACTAGAGATGTCTTTAACTAGCAGTTTTAAAAAAGGCAAAGGGTAAATATGACAGTGACTGTCTAATGCTGTTTATGTAAATCAGAAGGAGGGACATTGTAGGTTTACCCAAGAAATGATCCGTGATGCTGACGTATATAGTGAGGATCAAACCTCACATAAAAATATAGATAAAATGTTTTACCAGTAATTTTATTGTTACTTTATCATGAAAATAATGCACAGAATAAACTTTAAGGAGTGGAAAAAAATAAACTGCCAGAGAGAGTTGATTGACAGACCATTGATAGCACTAAACACACTAAAAGGCACAGCTAAATGCGACATTCATTATAATGGGGTTTATGTGAATATTCTTTGCTTAAAGCTTACTTAAAGTAAAAGTTTGAATATTTTTAATGCCTTTATGCATTATACTATAATACTAATAACTTGCCGGAAGTTGAAAAAATATAGCGGCATCAGTGTTGATATCTGTGAGCCTGACCTTCATTAGTACTTAATAAAAATATGCCCTTTAACAAATATTTAATGTGAAGAGAGAGTGTAAAGAAAGATTCAAACTGAAATTTGTTTATGTTTAATATGAGTTAACACACTGTATGTATTATGTATTTGAAGTTATGTATTTGCATTTTGAAGAATAAAAATGTGTTAAATATACCATGCAATGCAAGTAGCCACTTCTCAGTGTACCTCTCTTTAAAGAGTTGCCTGTATGATTGTATTGGTGAATTACCACAATGGATGTAGAAATTCTAGAGCCATTCATCATTCAACCCAAAGTGCAGTGACAAGGAAATAACCTTGCACTGGCTAGCTTGATATATTGTTGAGATCAGAAGTTATTAAGAATACTGAAAAAGTTCCTTTCGGGTTTTGAATAAAATTCTGCATAGAAACCTTGTCAATGCACAGCATAGAGAATAGTGTGAGTGAATATATGAATTTCATCCATATGCTTTAATGCTTTTTAATCTTTCCGTTTTTAGGAGAAGCTCAATGATGAAACAAATAACAGTCTTATTTCAATGCATGTTTGCAATTACAACCATTGTGGAATTTGTGAAATCCAAACCCTTGACACCTGCATCTCTAAGTGCATCTGCTCTCCACTCTTCATCACACTAGGACCGAACTGCTGATGGTAACTTTGACATTAGGCGATGAAGCGTTTTTTTTCTGAAAGAAACAGGAATGCAGCTGTTTTAAGCACATCAAACAAAGCTCAACTGAAATAATGATGGTGAATTAGCACAGGGCCTGAGCATCATGCTGATGTTATGCACTTCTGACTTGTTTTTCAGCTTAGCCCTGTGCTGTTAGTCTCACGCAGTGCTGTAAATGTGGTGGTGGTTGTCATGTCAATGTGCACCATCCTATTGAGAGTCATCATCCCATCCTTCAGACATTTTTAAAGCGGTTTAGATCATGGCTAAAAATCCGACATGCTGCCATCTTAAAACATGTCCATAAGTCCTCAATGCGCATGTTTTACAGACACCATCAGTGGGAAGCATTTTGACATTCCAGCAAATGTCGTGATCTCTGTGTTTGTTTGTTTTTGGACTTTTGTTTCACTTCCTGTCTCATATCCCATGTGTGGATGAACAGTGTGGTACGAGTCATGTGTGTGACATTCTGCCTTATAGTGACCAGAAGGTTTTACCTATTGATGTGAACTTAATAAATTAACTTTTGTACTGATATCCACGTCTCTTTGCCCTCCATGGTAACAAACCTGTGTGCCCTATTTACATTGGTTAGTTATTTCCTCTCTCTCTAAAGAGGGGTGGCGTAGTCAGCTTGTTATTTACCACTATATGATTTGGTCTTTCCAACCGTTTATTCCCACCACCACGCTATGTTCTGGCGTAGTCGGCAGGGTCCCGTGTTCGGCAGAGACGTGGGTACATGTGGTATTGGTAGTGTTTTTCTCCTGTCTGGTTCCTTTTTTAAAATTTTCTGTTTTGTATTGAGTGTTGTAGCAGCAAGACAGCAGTGGGCGTTCCGTGGCCTTGATTCCGATTTTCAATGTGGGTCTACTTCCTTCTCTTATTGGTAAGGGTCATTGTGGTTGAAGTAATGGAGCTGCTGCAGGAATTATGACAAAGGATTGCTCAACTGAGGGCCGATAATAGGAGATTGCGTCAAGCATGTCTACCCTCGCGACCTAGTTCCCATGAGGCACCTCCTATTGGGCCTGGGCTTTCCGTTACCACTTTTCAATTAAGTAATGACTATGCTGCCCTGCCAGAAATAGCTGTTTTTCCCTGAGACAGGAAGTGGTATTTTGGTGGTAGGGCTGGCTTTGATATTGATGAGTGGGTTGAGGAGATTTAAGCTTGTATACAGGCCCGCCATTTGTTTGTTTTGACACAGCTTTCTTTGACCATGTAGAGGAGGAGGTAAGCGGAGGGATTAAGTACCATCTAGAGTGGAATAATCCGTATAACGTAATTTTCTGTATTGCGGAAGTTGTATGGTTGCCCAGTCACATGTCTCGTCACAGGAGACATTCCATGAAGTAATGGGAAGGGGAGTCAATATTGGAGTTCTCCCTTGCCCTCATAGGCCTCCCGGAGTGCGTTTTCCACCCCCTTCTGTTTTTTTTTCTTCCTCAGCTGGGGTTTGCAGCCTGGCCCATCTGCATTGTCTGCAGACTAGTTCCGGTAGAGTCAATGCGTGGGTAGGCAAGTGACTGGTTCGGGTCTTTTAAATATGTCCCGTTTAGTGTTGTCATATTCCCATCTTGTCATATAGATAGGCGGCTTTTAAGTACCGTGCGTGGTCGACACTAGCTCTATAGTATCTACTGTTACTGAGAGTTGTTTTTGTAAACTATGAACTATGGGGGCTGGACAGACTTCAGTCGTGCTAGTGGTTGTAGCTGCCGGCTTTGTATGGGCCTTTAATTCCTTATGTTGGTTATTTGGGATTGGACAATATGGCTCTGTTCTGTTCGGTGGGTTATTAACCTTGAAGTTCATTTTATTATAGAGGCATGAGATCTGTTTAGATAAAGGCACCTGTAAAATGATTTTAAGTAGGGTGTAACTATGGTGGCTCCTAGGTCTAATTCTGTCTTTGCCCCCTCTTTTGCCCTGGCACTAGGTAATTTCTTGTCTGTAGTGGCCGTCGGTCTATCGTCGGGACGACAATTCAAATGCTAGGGGTAGATTGTGGCAGAGCGGGTTAGACCCCGCCCTGTTATTTGTGGCTGTCACATGAGTGATAGATGTGGCAGCCTATCGGCCGCTGTCTCTGGCCTATTTAAAGACAATTTAGGCCACCTGGTGATGCGTCATTGTTAGCGCCGCCCCTTGTTGCAGGCACGCCGCCATCCAATGCTGGCCGTGTTTGGTTGGCAGCGCCGCGGTGATGTGCAGGCTGTTCCGTTCCCCCAGGTAGGCTATAGGTAAATGTTTGTAATGTAGACTTGTGCAGCTTGCGATTAATCTACGTGCTCCTCCTTTCAGTTGGTTTGTTTTTATGTGTACGCTGCTGTGAGCAACCGTACGCTTATACAATTCCGTGATGATCAACTTTTATGTAAGGTTTTTCTTTTAAAGTTTCAACTAATATTTAACTGCGCTAATCAACTGATGCCTGATGTTTTAGCAGGATATTGATTCCTTTGAAGATGCGCCGTCTTAATGTGGACGTTGGGCTGATCGTTTTCTGCATAAAATTCATTTAGACTGCGCTGCTGTCTTGCTGCTGTGTTACCGTTTTTGTTGTATGTCTTCACCGCTACAACCATCGATCTGTTCACCGCTGCAGGTGCCGAAGTTGTGGACATGGGCTCGCCCTTTAGTCATCTTATCATTGGCTGCCTGTGTGTTAAGTTGTATGTTTCTGTACTTTTGTTTTTGGTTAGTTTGGATGTTGATTATTGTGCAATGTGTTCAGTTGCAACTTTGTTGCCTTGTGACTTGTGAACTTGTTTTGTCTACAAGTTAGTGTTACCTTGTGGTGAGTGGTTGGTATCACCAACCACTCTGAATTTTGTTATTAGTTGTCTAGTATCATTTGTTTAGTGTGTTCAATAATCTTGTTTTTTTTTTGTTTATTTTACGCTGATGGACCCCGGGTTGGGAGGCTAGCTTTTTCTTGCCTTCTGGTGGTGGTACTTTAAGCACTTAGTGTGGGGTGCCGCTTGTAAACACTTATACCTCACTGTGCGTGCGTGTGCGTGTGGCTTTGCATTAGATACTTAGCTAGCCTACCCCACTATGGTGAGCCTCAGCCATCCAACAGTTAATTATTTTATTTTATTTTCTTGTTTATCGTGTGTGTAAATGAACAGTGTGGTACGAGTCATGTGTGTGACATTCTGCCTTATAGTGACCAGAAGGTTGATGTGAACTTAATAAATTAACTTTTGAGTAGTTCTTACCGGACACCATGTGTCAAAATGATTGATGACTTCCGGTTGACCTTTGACCTTTTCCGGTCCCGCCCTTTTCCTGGTGTGCATCCGTTATCTATAGATAAGGATTGACCTATTGACCCCACCCATCCAATCGATGTGTTTTGAGAGATTGTGCATCCGGCGTCTATTGTTAAGGGTCAAGCAGTTGACCCCGCCTATCCGATCAATGAAATGTTTTGACCATCTGGCCTCTATTGATAAGGGTTGTGGTGTTGAGCTATCTGATCAATCAACTGTTTTGGCATTCCAGAGGCCATAGTGGTTTCAATGTGATGTGGGTAATGTGAGAGGAAAAAAGTCAGTGTCACAGACGCTCCCCCTACCTCTGCTCTGGCCTCTATTGATAAGGGTTGTGGTGTTGAGCTATCTGATCAATCAACTGTTTTTGCATAAGCATTGTGCGTTTTTTTTTTTTTTTATGGTAGAAAGTTTGAGGCGGTTGTTATAGAACATGTACCACCGGCATTCCATGGGGCAGCTCTATATATAAATGGGGTCAGTGTGTTCTACAACCAACAGAACCATGAGCTACATGAGCATGGACGGTTTAGCCTCCCCACAACCCCCCGAGACGGGGCTGACCAACAGGATGATGGAAAGTCTGACTATGGCTCCGAGAAAACCTTATGGTCATGTTCGTTTGACAAATTTTCTCCATGAAGTTTCGGAATGGACTGAAGCCGAATTTATGATGTGTAGTAATCGTGTATTCGGGTATAAATTTCACAAACCAACACGCGTGGTTATGCTCTACACCACTGACGGCGTCGGCGAGTTTCAGGCTGGGGAAGATCCATGTGTGACATTTCCTGAAAAAGACTGGGGTCTATTTTACAAATTTGTCTGGAAGGATCTGAATGACGCTGGGGAAGAGCCTTTGTATGTGGCGGAGTGGGTCGGGGAGACCCCGAATGTCCAATACCGTGTGGTAGGCGACCATACTAACAAGCCGCCGAATGATTCTGTATACATATTCAGCTGTAAAGACAAGACTAAGCTCACCAACACCCGATCAGGAAGTGTCCTGCCCAAGGATCATCATGACCTGTATGAAATGCAATTTTTGTTCAAGTGGTGTGATCTGAATCTGCTGAATGGTGTTTTTTCAATCATCAACAAAATGTTCAAATGGTGTGACATGCATGACGGATACAACAAGATTAAAGTACAGTTGTTCCACCCTGAGAGATGCGTGCGCAGCGGTATAGACTGTCTACCGTCCTCCACCATTCGCTACAGCCATCATAAACCTCGACGGGGAGACCCTCCCAAGCGTCGTTTATAAATCGGCGTCTCCACCCCTTTACTACAACGACCATAAATTCAGGGACCCAAACCCTCTATGCATCATTTATAAACCATGGGTGAAGATAGGGGTTCAGAAGCCGACCATGTATGCAGCTGCGGAATTTCTTTCGGCAGCATTCTTGACCCTCCCAACGACAACGCCTGTGACCCGCCGGACCACCACAAAGACTGGGGTTTGACTAAAACTATCAAACGTCGCATAGGCTTTGAAACGTGCATTGAAAACGATTGGGGTCCGGCTAACATTATCAACCCTGAACCATTGAACACGCAAAACGACATCGGTCCGGGTAACTGTATCGAGCGCGACAAAGACCAGGATTTGGAGACATTCAAAATTTTCAAGCTCCATAACGATCAGCAATCGTATGACAGATCTAAAATCGACCGGCCCCTGCCACGTGCTAATCAAACCTTCGACGTCACAGACGGATGTTTCAATGTGTTGGGGTTCAAACTCATAAAAGCTGCGACTGCGGTTTTGCTCCAACATCTCATCGGAACGAAGCTGAAGAACGAGTGCGAGGGGTGTGAGATTGATCACCCCAGCCAGCTGCAGCATTCCTGTCTGTTTGACCCTCCTAACTACTACTTGGACACGCATTTTGATGAACTTTCAACCAAACTGTTTAGACCCTATTTTCATGTCATCATCGCTATCCTGCTAAAACGCTGTGGGTTAAAATCTGACCCTCAACGGATTCAAGGAACAGTCGGGACTATTCTGCACGAATTAAAAGACGAGCCATTCATTGGTGTTAAGCTTGAAGAAATCAGAGTTGGACTTCTGGAGAAACCCTGCGACGAAGTAGTTCACGACGTCGTCGATCTCTGGGAAGGTCTCGCGATCGTGAATGGAGACTGATCAAGACACCAGCGGTATGGGAGCTGCCTGTACCGTAAAGAACACTATGGAATTCATGTTTAAAAGACATTACAACCGACAGATGACCAAACTGGTGAATAAGATTATTACAGATGCATCGCGCGATGGTCATCCATTTATTGAGGACACTACACGTGAAGCGAATTTCAAGAAACAAATGGTGAATATAAGAGGACTGGCTAATTCCTGGGATGATTTGGTGGGCAAATGCATTCATGGTATCGAAAAACCCGATGTGATGATAAAACAGATTTTGGATATGATGTGTGAATCACAATCCCAGCTCTCGGTCATCGACATGCTCTGTACTTGTACGTATGTGGCAGATGTCTGTACCATGCTAACCTTGAGGTCAGAACAATACGACCCGGATGATGACGATGATGGTATTAAAATTGACGAAATCAGTACCACCATCGACAAAATTGTTGTAATGTATATCGACTACATCCTAGACAAACACATGTTGGCCTGTCGCGATTTTCTTTTCTGGCTCGACTATCAGTGACATCATTATGACTATCCTGCTTTTATCACCCACCATTATACTTAGACTATGCATGTAACGTCGTTATATCCAATTATTATATATTTTATTATATGCATTTTGTACTAACCTCGTTATATTCAATTTTACTTAGATTTTGTAGTACTAATATTATTCTATTTACCTTCTATTTGATTTTTATTATTATTATTATTATTATTATAATAGCCATGTCTAGTATCATGTATTATATTATTGCCATTTACTTAAATTGTGTATCCTGTAACTTTTTTTTTAATAAAAGATTGATTCAAACTGCATGTATGAGTTATTCTTTTACAGCGATCGAAACGACAGCATGACGGAGCTCATGAAAAAGGCTTATTATACACCCTCCAACCCCGGTTCTTTAGGGGGTAAAAAACGATTAAAAGAAGCCATCTTAAGAGATAGCGGGGTCCATCTAAGCGATAAAAAGGTTTCAGAATGGCTGTCTGGTGAGGATGCTTACACTTTACACAAAACAGCCCCTATAAAATACAAACGAAATAGAGTAGTTGTGTACGGGGTCGATACGCAGTTTCAGGCCGATCTAGTCGACATGGTCCCGTATGCCCAGGACAATGACGATAATAAATATCTGCTGACCTGTATAGATGTGTTTAGTAAATATTCGTGGGTTCGCGTGTTGAAGAATAAGAGTGGCGTAGAGGTTACTAGAGCGTTCGAGTCTATACTCGAAGAGGGACGTGTGCCACAGAAATTGCAGACGGATCAGGGAAAGGAATTTTTTAACAAACAATTTCAAGATGTAATGAAAAAGCACGATATTAATCATTTCGCTACCGCTAGCGGTTTGAAAGCCAGCGTTGTGGAACGATTTAATAGAACGTTAAAAAGTCGAATGTGGAGATTTTTAACGGCTACAAATTCACGACGATACATAGATGTTTTACAAGACATTATGCAGGGGTACAACGTCAGTTATCACCGAAGTATTAAAATGAGACCCGTGGACGTCAACAAACTAAATGAGGGTCAAGTGTTTCAAAACTTGTACGGGGGTATAAAGAAGACCGAGAGACCCACATTTAATTTCAAAGTCGGGGACATTGTCAGGATTTCTAAAGTGAGAGGCCCATTCGCCAAAGGTTATGAGCAGAACTACACGGAAGAATTTTTCACCGTATCCGATCGCATTCCGCGCAAACCACCTGTCTACAGACTCACAGATTACGACGGCGATGTCATCGAGGGAGTTTTTTATGAAAAAGAGATGCAAAAAATAATTGTGAGTAAAAACAAATCTTTTAAGGTGGAAAAGATTTTAGGTCAGAAAAAACAAGGAAAATCTACGCTTGTTTTAGTGAAATGGGTAGGCTGGCCTTCAAAATTCAATAGTTATATAGATAAAAAAACTCTGGTGGACTTACAATCTCCTTAAAACAAGCCTGCGTGTAACGGATGAGATCATACGAGTGAAGGATTACCATGGACGATCAAGGTTTCTACGTCACGCTACCGTGCAATGCATCTTCGACAGTTTACCCCGGAAATCGTATATCCGCCTACACAACCAGGATAGCAAAAGCTATAGAATTGAAAGGACAATGGGAGGTGGGACTAGCCGAAATCGAATATCCTAGAAGCTGGTATAACTTTAATGATGAAGACGGTTATTTCGTCCTACACACAGCCCCAGGACCTACGAATAACGCCTCCCCTACAGACAGCGGGCCTTTTAAAAAAGACTTATCAGGGTTTTTTGTATCGAGGAAATTACAAATAAGCGGGGGGTACTACGCAAACATTCGTGCAATCATCCGTTTGATAAATCAAGTTCTCGCACCCTTGGCAGTGTTGGATCACGATGAATTAAAAAACAAAGTGTTTCTGGTCGCGAGACCCAACATTTCAGTCAGTTTCCAAGGTAAACTCGCTACTATTTTAGGAATGATACCGGACGATAATCTTGGACGTTCAAACTACCATGAAGCAGCCGATTTTACTAGGAGCGTCACTACGTATGCTCCTCATCAATCCGATATCAACGGTGGGTTCTACACATTGTACGTTTACACCGACATCATCCAATATCAATCGGTCGGCGATTCTTACGTTCCCCTTTTGAGATGCGTACATATATCCGGTAAAAGCAATGACACAGTCATTGCTAGATACGACTCCCCCCATTACGTATCGATAAACAAGGATCACATCACCAGCATTACCATAGAGTTGAAGGACGACCAAAACCGCGAGATACCATTTTCTTACGGGAAAGTCATCGTAAAACTACACTTTAAACCAGCGAATCATTCTATTCTTTAAAAATGAGTTATTACTATAACCCTAGAGAGCCCCATACAGCCGACTATGTGGACTATTACCGAAATCAGGCCGGAGGGGGTTTGCCAGGCTATTCCGGCGGGTCGGTTATGTACGGAGCTGGACTGGGTGGTCTTTTCAGAGGTCTGTTCAGGATGGCCATACCTCTGTTAAAAAGAGGATTTAGCATCGCGAAACCCCATCTAAAATCCGCTGCTAAAAATATAGTATCCGACGTCGTCTCAAACGTATTGACGCGTGCCCATAGCAATAATGCTAATGGTCAAGACGGATCAGGGCTGATGGTCATGGCCCGTAAGAGGATGTCTAAACCACCCGGTGTGAGGAGGCGTGGTCAATGCGGTAAGAAGAAGAAGAAAACAACAAGTGGACCAAAGAAGCGACCAGTCATACGCAGAAAGCGTAAGAAGTCTGTTAGTCGAAAATCATCCGTCAAGAGATTCGTAAAAACCATATTCTAGCATGGCGCTACTGCATCGTATGTCGGGAGAATGCATCAAGTCCGAGTTGGACTTATTTACAGTCCCGCTGACACAGACGGTTATTGAGAAAAACAGTTATTTAGAAGTAGCCCCTTTATCCGCCATATCGGACACCGGCCCATTAGAGTTTTTTATTGCGGGCAACGGCGATGATTATGTAGATCTAAATAACACGATGCTCTACCTACGCCTGAAAATCACAAGACCTAATGGAACCGACATCGTACATCCAGCAAGAGTTGCGTTAATAAATTATCCCGGCGCTACAATATTTTCACAAGTCGATGTGACCCTAGGCGATCGTCTGATATCGCAGAGTTCGAACACCTATCCTTATCGATGCATCATAGAGAGTCTGATCAACTATAGTAAAGATTCGTTGGAATCTCTTTTCTCCGCCGGACTGTTTTACAAAGACACTTCTGGTCATATGGATTCTAACGACCCAGTTGGGCGTAACGCAGGGCTGACGAAGAGATCGATGTACACTAGCGAGAGCAAGGTGGTGGAACTGATGGCCCCTATACATAGCGATATATTCTTTCAAGAAAAACTTTTGTTAAACGGTGTAGACATCAAAATACGCCTAATTAGAGCAAAAGATGAATTCTGTCTGATGAGGTGCGATGATGTGGCTTACAAAATAAAAATAGAGTCAGCATCCCTATTTGTCAAGAAAGTCACTGTAGCACCGCCGGTGAGACTGGGACATGCCCAGGCGTTACTCTCCACAACAGCCAAGTATCCCATAGATAGGGTGGTTCTAAAAAATTTCTCCATACCTGAGGGGACGCGTGTGTCAAATCAAGAAAATCTGTTTTTAGGAACCCTACCAAAATCTATCGTCATAGCTATGGTCGACAATGACGCATTCACGGGTTCCTACGAAAAAAATCCATTTGCATTCAAACATTACGATCTGGAGTTCCTAGCCGTCTACGTCGACGGACAACAATTCCCCGCAAAGCCTCTACAACCTAATTTTGAAGCCGGTACGGCTGTACGCGAATTTTATCAGTTGGCGATGACGACGGGGAGACATCTTAAAAACCAAGCACTCTCCATAGACAGGGGTGATTTCCTGAACGGATACACACTTTACGCATTTAACCTGACGCCTGATGAAGACTGCGGTCAGCACATATCGCTCATCAAGTCCGGGAATATCAGACTCGAAGCACGATTCAGACACCCATTGCCGAATACCGTTAATTTATTAATTTACTCGGTATTTGACTCGATTATAGAACTGTCTAATCGCAGACAGGTACTAGTCGATTACTACTGAGATGAATACGCTACAGCTCACCGCTGTCATGGATAAAATCACGTGCAGGATTCATTTTCTCGGGGTGCTACCATGCGATCAACTTCCCAAAAAAAACGCTGAGGATCTTACCATCGATGGCCATCATAAACACTCACCCTGCACAGCTGCCGGGAGAGCATTGGGTCGCCGTTTATTTAACCCAGGATGGACCGTCTTGTTTTTTCGACAGCTTCGGTAATCCACCCGACAGCCCCCGCTTTCCAATCAGCATCAATAACTTTCTAACAACCAACGATGTTGATGTGTTACATTCCGGCAGACGTGTCCAGGATTTTTCATCGGATACCTGCGGACAGCACTGCGTGTTTTTTCTGTATCATCTAGCTAGAGGCTACGACTATAACCATGTGATGAAATTATACACTGATGATTCTATTAAAAACGATAAAATGGTGTCCCTATTTGTGAAGAGATTAAGACCACATGTTTGTAATGATAAAATGTTATCATGCATTCACTGTGTGCAGACGTGTTTGACGTATAAATGAAAAGCTTTAAATCATTATATATTTGTTTATCGTCTTTTATTTAATGTATACATTGAATGGAAATGTTCATTAAAATTCCAACCATCGCTTTCGTTTGAGAGTCGGCGATTTAAACACAGTGTCTTTGGACTCTGGAACCGCGTAAGGCGTATATCTTTGTGTTTTTTTATAAGGTCTAACACGGCGAGGGCCTGGGGTGCCGGGTTTACGCTTTAGAGAGTTAATTTTGTGTCTGACCTGCTGATTCGGCACTGTAGAAAATGGGATGTTTAATTCAGCAAACGCCCGTAGAAACTCTGTCCATCCTATAGGTCTCCGATCATCCCTAACCTTTTGAGGGGCCGTAACATTTTTTAACAAATCTACCATGTGTGACCCTCGTACGGTGTTGCCCCTGAACACAAACTCGCCCGATTCGTTCCATGCGCTTAGACCTTTAGCTTTAGACATCTTGTCTAATATGTATCTGCTGTTTTTCATGCTTCTCGAAGGGATATTCTTCAGAACTTCATCGACAATATCCTCCCCCACAGCTCTGCCGTCTTCAACGATAGCACCAGCAGCACCCCCCTGGGTTTCATCTTTATGACCGGAATCAGTAATAGGTAACGAAAGCGTTAAAACGCTACTCTCACGATCGCCTTGTTTAACGATGTTCAAAAACCTGGTAAGGGTATTGGTGTAAAGTTTGGCTTTTTCGTACGGATTCAAGTCTGTGCGACGTAGAATATCTCTTATGGCGTCATCCAAATCGTTCTCTACGCTCCGTTGAATGTTCTCGCGGGGGGTTTCACTCTTCATCTTATCCAGTTGATGGCGCGGAACTAAATACATCTTCTCTGCATACTCCATCCTATCGATTCGCTATTAAACTTGTAATAAAGGGCACTGCGACGCTTAGGAGTGGCAACAGGAATCCGCCCTTCTGGTTAAAGACTCGTTTCTTAGCAGTTATGCCAATTTTTTTATCGACTATAAATTTGATTTCGGCTTTTCTCTTTTTCAACTTTCGATACTGTTGCTTATTGACCGGGATGGTACCGTAGAGGATGTTAAGAGCCACTTCGCACAGCGCTAAAATGAATTCGTCGGACGCCGATTGTAAAATAAGACGTCTCTGTTTAGGACTGGCTTTATGTAACAGTTTTAACATAGGCAAATGTTTACAAAGTCTGGCAGACATGCTGATTTATAGCGTTCTTCTTTTTTTCGGAATATAAACCACTTGACGGTCGGAAAGTAATCCTGTTCTGAGACGGTACTGCTCCGGAGTTTTCGCTTTATAGTCTATCATTAGGTAGCCGAAAGCCCGATCGACAGCATCGTGATAACACTCCATAAAGTATTTTGTATTTCCCGGGTACATTTGACGTCCTAGCATGGCCACTTGATTGACGTCTCGTGGATTTTTAAACAGAATAATATAATTGGCGTTTAAGCTTATGGTTCGGCTGGACTTACCCTGGGCAAATAAATTTTGCACTATATAGATAGAGCTGAGATTGCGGTGGTGACAGTATTGGGTGAAAACACGTTGAAGTTCCACGTTACCGCTAGCTTGCTCCATTAAATCATCCACCACGAGCAAGTTTGTTTTGGTGACAGGCAGTAAATCATCATCATTCAGAGTCTGGGGTATTCCTTGCACAAATTTAATGTCGTACAATTGAAGTAAATCATCATACAAAGTCTGCCAGCAATCATACAACCAAACAATGTTTTCAATTTTCATGGAAATGATATTCAAACCTTTTTCCAACAAAAGTTTTACAAAATATGACTTTCCAGAGTTGGAAGGCCCACTCACGACACAACTGAAAGGGTGTTGAAGTCTGAAATCGAAATCGGAAACATCCTGACCCCCTCTATGCATCATCTGATCAGTAGCCATAAGGAAGTGTGGTGAAATCAGACAGAAGCCTACGTTTATTATAGACCACCTTAAACCTTTTAACGACTGATTTGTTGTGCAGTGTGAGAGACTTTTTATTCCTCACAATGTCTTCCGTCTGAGCCAGGATGTATTTGGATCTATCATGCGACGTCACATAGCTGTCAACCAGACCAATCAGGGATTCGAGACAGATAGCTTGGGAATTTTTAGCATTCAGGGTTATCCCCTTAGCCTTCATGCACGATTTACCTTTGACAGTTTCAAAACCATACGATTTGGGCCCGCTCGAGCAAAAGACCGTTATATGGTCATCATCGTCTAATTCGCTAGTAAGATCCCCTAAATAATCCCCCAACGGAGGCTCCCAGTCCCCTTCCCTAGACACGAATACGACACTGTCTGTGTCAGAGTATAACAGTCGGTCGCCGAGTCTATCCATCAATTCGTACAATTCCAGTCGGGCGTGTGCGGTAGTAAAGGCCCCTACAAAAACATTCACATCGCGTGCCTTGCAAACGTCCTCTTTAGACGGTCTATGCTGGACGAGAGCTACGTCTTCTGCGATGAATGAGAAATACGTCAATGTGTCGGTATTGCCAAAAACGATTCTGGTGAAATCTTCAGGGTCGCTCACCAGAGTCGTTTGAGGCAAGTTCTGTCTTAAAGAGAAGCGCCCCCACAAACTATTCAGAATTAATTTTGTGATTGCCCTCTGGGCGGCATTGTACTTGATCTTTTCAGGGTCGAGTTGAATCCCCTCTTTTTCAAAATAGTCACGAATGTAAGTCTCTTTCTCAGCATCCGTGACAACATTCGAAGGGTAGCCCGACGCTTGCTGTTTCAAACACAAGAACGTTTTTACATATTCAGCGAACAACGTGTCAGACTGTTGTGGAAAATGCCAAACCTCGTCTATCTTGGCTACCACATAACCCTTCTCGATGGCTTTTAAAAGCTCGATAGTGACCCAACAACCGGAGAGCGCTCTTTCCTTGTCCGTATGGGTGCAGCTCGTGGTCTGGTTTTGGTCGTGAGCACACGCGGCACAAAGGGGAAACATGAGTTTTCCTTGGCATCTGTAGGGGAGAACCGGGTGCAGTAATTTGCGGGGAGGGTACACGGTCGCTTTGACAAGGCCGTAATAATTTTCAATCGGTTCAAAATCTTTGAAAATGATTTGGGGGTGTTCAATCGGGTAGCTTTTCCTCGCCTGACAATACGGGTAGAGACTGGTGAAGTCCAGATACTTTATTTTCTCATCACCGGTCACTTTGTGATAGAGTTTATAGGCGTTCGTTCTCCCACCGTACAGAGCGTCTCGCGGGTTCAATCTCTCTGGCGCGGAATAATCAGTCATAAATTCGATCACGGACGGGTCGGTTTTTTTCATATCGGTCCATTGGCATTCCCAAAGAACTTCGATTTGCAAACCGTACGCGTTCCGCAGAATTTCGATCTTATCGTCAAACTGGTTCCTGAGAACCCCGTAGGGTACTCCGGACAAGGGATGCGTCTGATGAGGTGTAAAGCGACAGCAATGACCATGGAAAATACAACCCGCGTACTCTAGACCGTGTCGAATACCGTCGCGTTCATAGAATCCGTCTAAAAAGTACTTACCGATCGATACTTCGCCGTGGTTTAAGGCGTGGTGTACGTCTACGTTTCGAGTCTTTTTTATATACTCGATCCATTCTATCGCGCCGCTTGAGTAAGTCTTATTCTGATGGATGTACGCTTTGTTATGAGTTAGGGCGAGCGTGTTTCTGGTGAGATAATGTGTTTTGAAGATCCCCATCGAACAGCCGGCGATCGTCGTGAACGAAAAAGGGTCGAGTTGGGTACAATGTATGAAAGACTCCCTGTATTTCATACATCCTTCACGTAATAAGACGACGTCGTTAACACCGTACTCATGTAGTTCTTTCTTGAAGTCAAAGAACTTACCCTCAACCGTCTGGTACCACTCGCAAAACTTTTGTCTTTCTTTGACCGACATGTTATCGTAATTGTAGAGCTTTTTGTCAGGGTATGGCCCAAAATAGTTCTCATTTTCCACCCTGTTGAAAAGGTGGGGGAAGTAACCTTTTTCAGTCGTCGTTAAGTCTAACGCCGCGGGCATTTTGGCAAGAGCCATTGGGAAAAATGAGTAGCTATCGATATATCTCTGGGCATACGCCTCATCGTACATGAAAATTAATTTGCAGCCTTGCATTATAACCTGAAACGCAATCCCGGCTTTGCAGAAAAACTCAAGAATTAAAAAGGAGTCAAATCGGGATGAATAATGCGCTATGAAACAGTAACCATTATATCGCGGTTGTCGGAAGCGATTGATTAGCTTAGCGATACAGTCGGTACCGTGAGCGGTAAATTTCTCCCCTTTGAATGTGATGGCGCAAACAAAATTGGCCTCGTGTCTACCGTTTTCGTAACGCGTTTCAAAATCGTAGAATATGTATTTCTCACACAGTTCCTTAGGCGGTAGGGGCTGTATGAAGCATTGATGCTCACCATCCCCCGTCAGACGCTCCCGACAATGCACACATCTGTCCGAGGCGCATGTGTGTTTGGTTTTCTTGTCGCCCGGTTTAACGTCATAACGTCGGTTACATAGTTTGCAAAATTTTATAATATCGCAGGCGGGGTGTTCCTTACTAGGAGGTGAGTTTTTTTTATGCATTTCGAAGCAATAGGCAGATTTACAGTAACGTAGACAATCGGGGCAATGTATGATTCTTACAGGGAACGTGTAACAATCGGCGTCGAAACAGATGTTGCAGACATGCTTACATCGATGGTCTCTGCGACAGCTATAACTTTTATAGCAGAATGAGCACACGTATCTAGAACCCATGAATCCCTCCAAATTCAGTATCATGTAATAATGATCTTTGTGGATGTATAAGAAAACTGTTTTTGGGTGGGGTTCGTCAGAATTTTTAAACGTTTCTACGATCATAGCATTAGATCTGTAAAATACGACAATTTTAATGTCTAGTGCTCGTTCAAACGATGCTATGTCGTCAAGACCGATTTGATCTTGGATTGAGAAGCCGGCATTGTTTTGGATAGTGGTAGCCAGTTTTTCTAACTCATTCTCGGGTAATTGGGGGTTAAGAAAACGGGCGAGACAGATGGAGAAACACAAATTATTCGAAATATTTATGGGGCAGAATAAGTTCGTCTTTTTTCTTTTAATCACCTCATCAACAGCCAGATCTGTTAGTTTACGTCGACCCCCACCTTGTCGGTTAAAGACTACAGACGCGTCGATTTCAACGGACTGGTCAGATAGTAACCGATTGTTGCTCTGTAAAACTTTTTCAATTTGATCAAAAACCGGATCTATGTCATAATTATTACCGCAAGTTAAAATCCCGCTGACGGGTTCTTGGAGACTGGGAGCTGACAATGTAATATTGATTATGGGCTCACTCTGGTCGAATTCTCTAGCAAAATTAACAATCCCTGCTAACATGTCGTGTAAGTAAGTATGATAAGAGGCTAAATCTGTAGAGTTAATCTCTCTCAGATTCATAGTCCTTCTCAGAGTTACGCCATTGAAACGAGGTCGTGGTAAAACATGATATCCGTTAATGTCCCCACCGTCGCGAATCAATCTATCGATGTCGGTGCGGTTTAATCGAGGCTGTGTAGTAGAATCAACATTACCTGATGTAGATGGTTGTGATGTATCATCACCGTCAGGGAGCTTTGGTGATAGCGATGGTTGGTTGTTTAAAACACCGGCGAATTGTACAACAGGATCGAATAAATTCATATTTGAATTTACCGCTAATTCGAAAAGATCCAAATTAGCGACGGGTTGCGAAGATTCTAAATTAACCAAATAGTCTTCTAAAGAATTCGGAAGTATACTTAGCATTTCGATTTCGTCCGGTGACAGTTCTGTATCGTCAAAGCTTTTAGCACCCTCCATTTTAGATTTCAGACCAAAACATGAAATATAAAAAGCATACACGAAATAGTACAAAATCAGAGTATATGTAAAAAGTATAAAAAAGCATACATGAAATAGAAATAAATGAAATGCCTGATTTGATAACACAGCTCTATCTTACTCATCCGACTGTTCAAGGAGAATGAGAAGAAGATGATGAATCAATAGTATCAGTTCGCGATGGAATTCGGTGAACATTTGCTCGTTTCTATTGACACGACGAAATATTTCGTCACCCAAATTTCGAATAAATCGATCTTGCGTATCGATTCTGTCATGTATCTCCTGCTGAGAATTGCGAAGAACTCTGCTAAATGAGGATAATCTACTATGTGTTTCGATCTGAGCATCACAAACCTGAACTTGCAGTGTTTCTATTCTACCAAGTGTATCAATATGTGCGTTGCGATGCTCAGCATGGATTGTCTCTAAGCGGTTTTGTGTATCGGTGTGTGCATCACGAAACTGCTGTCTCAATGATTCTACTGAATCAATAAGTGCATGCATCAGAGGGGTAGGATGCTCATCATCAGCCGGCAGAGTCGCTGGTACTAATTCAGCAGCGATATGCCCTTGATCTTCTTCCGACGATTGGTGAAAGCAGTTGTTTTCATCTGTAGTCTGATTAGTTTCTATGACCGATACCTCGTCGTCGAGCCCGCTCGCCCAAGAACCACAGGACCATGCTTCCAGTTGATCGCTATTCCAATCCGTCATATCATTATGCTTACCGCTCGAACCTATTGTGTAGAAAAATAACAAAATCATAATCGTCTTGTTCAATTTAGATTTTTAAACTCGCGATAATTTAGTAAGTCTTACCGTAAAACACTGTCGTATTAGGACTGAGATGAAAGTTGCATGTCCGACTGGTAGATGGACCAGCAGACTGGTTGATAGCCAAGGTACCAGGGGTAATGGCAGGTGGAGTAGCCGGTGGGGTGTTAGGTAGAATGGCCTGAGGGACGGAAGGAGAACCGGCATGCGGGGTGATACGACTGGGGGGTGGTACGACAAGCGGTGTGGTATCGGACGTGCTGGAGCCGTCGGTCTTTCTGACTTTTCTCAAAGGCTCATCACAGGGTCCTGCACTCTCACCGTCATTATCAACATGTGTAAGATCCACGACATCTAATACTGCGAATTAAAAATTATGTTAAAATAAAATAATTCATTTTAATTTGTAATACAATATAAAAGTTCTCACATGCGTCATTAATGGCTTGGAAGACACCCAATTCGATGTTCGGGGTATTTGTGCCTGGAAAATATAAAACCTGTTTATGCATGAAAGACAAATTGGTGAGATGATTTTATACACATCAACTCTGAATAATAAAACACATACGCATGTAATGTAATCCACATATACAACCTTCAGCCTCGAGAGGGTAACTGACGCTAGAATCTAAATGGGTGTTCTTTTAACAAATTAGACCCACACACACACACACACACACACACACACACGCACACACGCACACACGCACACACGCACACACACAAACACACGCACACATACAAAAATAACAAATAAAAAATATATAGTAATAATAATAAATAAATAAAAAATAAATAAATGAGAAAAAAAAAAAAAAAAAAAAAAAAAATAATAAAAAAAAAATAATAATAATTAAATAAAAAATAAATAAATGAGAAGAATTAAAATAATTATGTAAAAAAAAAAAGATTATCGATCCTAAAATCAAATCAGCATATCATACCAGTTACAACCACTAGATGGACCTATTTCACAAATCAACGTGTCATACCAGTTACAACCACTAGATGGATCTATTTCACAAATCAACATGTCATACCAGTTACAACCGCAAGATGGACCTATTTCACAAATCAACATGTCATACCAGCTACAACCACTAGATGGACCTATTTCACAAATCAACGTGTCATACCAGTTACAACCACTAGATGGACCTATTTCACAAATCAACATGTCATACCAGTTACAACCGCAAGATGGACCTATTTCACAAATCAACACGTCATACCAGCTACAACCACTAGATGGACCTATTTCACAAATCAACGTGTCATACCAGTTACAACCGCTAGATGGACCTATTTCACAAATCAGGATGAAGTACACACATGCCCGTGGCTAAGGGATGCTATGTGGCGGCAGTTTTAAAACACTAACAACGACAACATTAACTTTCAGACAGTGTTAAAACATGCTTTTAAGTTTTAAAACATCGCGAAAACAAACCAATCTAACTTCAGAACTATGTAGACTGCAGAAATGAGATCGGTCTACAGTCGCGTTAGTATATGGGATACGATTAAGGTAAGAAAAAAATATTTGTCTCTGTTTATTGTCGAACATAGAAAAACATTGTAGCATGCTAACATCAACCTAAATTAAGGCAGACCCAGTCTTTTCATAATAAAAGCCATGGTATGTATAAAATTAATATCGTAACAATGATAGAGATTTTAACATCCAGCATCATCAACCGCCGGATAAAAATATCAGATAGCAGATAATGGGTGTAATGGCAGGTAAAGCAGTTAAAAACATCAGACAGCGGATAAAAATAACAGATAGCCGATACAAATAACTGGTAAAAGCTAACAATAGCATAGAGTTAAAAACATCAGATCAAAATAATATAGTTAAAACAATCTTTTTAGATAAAACAATTCTATAACTCCAACAACTACTCGACCAATGATTAAACCAGTAATAAATTATTCCTAATGTATAAAAACAGTATATTAATATAACATAAACACTTACTTTTTTGCATCTTGACGAAGGTGGGCGCTGATGGTCGGCAGACTAGCGTGGTTGACAAATGTTTTTAGCGTTTGGCTGGAATCCAAGCTTTATTTATACACCTGTAGCACGTGGTGAAAAACAGTACTCTTTCGCCACTAGATGGAGGTATTGCATAAGGAATAACTTCGCATCCAGGATGTCGCTATCGCTATCGTTCCGAACCAGATCGCAGCCATAGTCTCGTAATATAATCAAGCTGTCAAACGGACTGGTAAATGTCCGCATTTGTGTTTTTAAACAAATACCTATCCATCCGTGTGTATCAGAGATAGATTGTTTACTGCTTTGACAGCGTGACACACACACACACACACACACACACACACACACACACACACACACACACACACACACACACACACACACACACACACACACACACACTGATAAGCGTACATAGAGACACGGTGCTTTTACTTTTATAGACACTGTAGTCACGACTGTTTAGTATTATAGACATTGTAAACTCATTCGTGAGAAACACTGTTTTTTTTTTGTTTTACAACTTTTAACTGCATGTTTCAACCATACAGTTAAATTATTTTATAACCATTTCATTTATACTCTTTTAACACTACGTTTTCAACTTAAATTGTTTTATAATCATTTCGTTTATACATTTATAAAGAATAGTATGTTTCAACTTTAGTTAAATTATTTATAACCATTTCATTTATACATTTATAAAGAATAGTATGTTTCAACCTTAGTTAAATTATTTTATAACCATTTATAAAAAGACCAGTATGTTTTTCAACTCTGCTTTCATTTGAATAATATTTTAAACGATAGACCCTGTTTATGTAACATTGTTTCAGATATCAGAGCAGACATGGAGGGGTAGGCAAGAACCCCCGTGAAACACTTGCAGAGGTAGGGGGAGCGTCAGTGACACACATGGAGAGGGACACCCGGTGACACTGACTTTTTTCCTCTCACATTACACAGGAAACCACAATGGCCTCTGGAATGCCACACTTGCAGAGGTAGGGGGAGTGTCTGTGACACACATAGAGAGGGGAGGTGAGGGACAGCCTGTGACACTGACTTTTTTCCTCTCACATTACACAGCAAAACACAATGGCCTCTGGAATGCCAAAACAGTTGATTGATCAGATAGCTCAACACCACAACCCTTATCAATAGAGGCCAGAGCAGAGGTAGGGGGAGCGTCTGTGACACTGACTTTTTTCCTCTCACATTACCCACATCACATTGAAACCACTATGGCCTCTGGAATGCCAAAACAGTTGATTGATCAGATAGCTCAACACCACAACCCTTATCAATAGAGGCCAGATGGTCAAAACATTTCATTGATCGGATAGGCGGGGTCAACTGCTTGACCCTTAACAATAGACGCCGGATGCACAATCTCTCAAAACACATCGATTGGATGGGTGGGGTCAATAGGTCAATCCTTATCTATAGATAACGGATGCACACCAGGAAAAGGGCGGGACCGGAAAAGGTCAAAGGTCAACCGGAAGTCATCAATCATTTTGACACATGGTGTCCGGTAATAACTACTCTTTTGTACTGATATACACGTCTCTTTGCCCTCCATGGTAACGAACCTGTGTGCCCTATTTACATTGGTTAGTTATTTCCCCTCTCTCTGAAGAGGGGTGGCGTAGTCAGCTTGTTATTTACCACTATATGATTTGGTCTTTCCAACCGTTTATTCCCACCACCACGCTACACATAGTTTTTCACCTTGTTTTGTTCCTTGATTATTTCTACAGTGTTTCGTGTTTCCTTGTTAGCCTCTTGAGTGTAGCTATACTGTATATAGCCCTTGTGTTTCTCCTGTTCTTTGTTAGCCGTTGTTTTGGCCTGTTTTGATATGGTTGGTTGTGTTGGATCTCCCTCATGGTTCCAGTGTTCTGTTTCTCCCGGTCCTTTGTTTTCATTTTGTTTAAAATAATGCATCTCATTACCTTGTATTCCAGTTATATCACATTAAATGCACACGATTAGCATATATTTGCTTAATGTTATAAACCACAGCTATGCTAACTATTTTCTATTTGCTTTTCTGTTTTATTTTGAGATACCCGTCCTGAGGTAACTAGAGAGTACGTCAGCTCCAGTTTGGATTTACGAAGACTTAAGATGCCCCGACACCTGTGAAGAGACGGTGCCGAATCAACATACACCAATCCTAAATATATTGTAATCATTGTTCACAACTTGTAATAATGACTTAAATGAGCCCATTGTTTCTGCCTTAAATTAATACATTGTTCGCTAACTTCTTGATTTGTATGTTCTCTGATAACACATTACTCTAAATTGTAATGTAGACACATGCATTTTCTTTAAAGCTGCTTTGAAACAATATGTATTGTGAAAATCACTATACAAATCATTGTGAATTAAAAATGTCAATTGTTTGTTCATTAAACAGGTTTTTGCATTTGGATTCTCACCTCTCCTGTCAACTATATCCACCACCATAACACCATACACAAGAGCAGTTGAAAATGACATTAGCATAACTGTTGGGTTTAATCTGTGGGTTACATTATTTAGGTGGTGCTGATTTCCGGCTTTAATTCATGAAAAAAAATGAGTTCAAATTCAATGGGGAAAATAATCAGAAATGCTATCAAAAGGATAGAGCTTGGCAATATGTTGTATTTCATATTCTTGTCGCAGTAGAAGGAATAGCATTGCAGTCTATTCATGACATAATAGATCCATTAGTTTTGATTAACTTTGTTTTCAGACAACAATCAAGGACTTACCCATGATACTTTGTTTCCTTGGTGATGGATAATGCCTGAGAGTGTGAATGTATGTGTGTGTGTATAATCATTGATTGCTGTCATTAGCCCAGTCACAGCTGCCTGTTGGGATTCCCTGGCAAACATGGAGGTGATTCAAACAGTATTTAGCTCAGAAATCATCACATTCAAGGATTTCCTCTAACTCATTTATTCTCAAGAGGTTTAGAGTACCCAGGGTTTACCTTGCCTATGTGGTTACCCAACAAAAGTAAACGTAAAATTAAAGATTAAAATTAATTTAGGTTTTTATGAATTTATTTAATATAAATGTATTCATATTACAATAAACAACATGAACAAAGTCAATACTTCTCTGTGCATGCACAACATAGCACAAATTAACTGTTTGAAAAATGGGTCAAACTTTATATTTGGTATCTTTAAGCCAATATCTTCTGTTGGCTGCATGGTTTAAGGTTGTTTGTTTTGTTTTTTTGACAATGACAAAAGTCAAAAGTACTGATATAACAATGTGGTTGAAACAAAGGAGGATGCAGGATCCACGTGAAGCACACTTTATTAAATAAACTCAAAACTCAGACTAGGGAACAGGACTCGGGAACAGGACAACCAACATATAACGTTAAGAACTCACAAAGACTGAAACTAGACACAGGGCTTAAATACACAGAAAAACTAATTAGAAACACCTGGGGAGACTAATAAACAAGAAAAACTACAAAAGAACATGGCACAGGACAGGAAATGACAAAAAAGTCCACACAAGTCAAGGGGAACATGAGACAGGAATTATGACAACTGAGCAGCTGTGTTGCTTTGTGCAGAGATCATGAACTACTTGAAGTTTCTAGCCAATCTTGTATTGAAGAGGATAATGACTAACGGACAAAGGAGAAGCTCACTGAGTAAGGAGAGCAACTGTTTGGGATGCAGTCGCTGGGTTAAGGCGCTTTTCCACTGCATTACAGTACGGTATGGCTCGGTTTGATTCGGCTCACTTTAAATGATACCAGCCCAGCTAACAATTTATGGTTCCCAGAACATTCTGGGAACGTTAGTTTTTGGTTGCGGGAACGCTCCCTTAAGGTTTTGTTTAGGTTTTGGTTCCTATGGAAAGTTTTCTTAACGTCCAGGGAACGTTATAACCCTGAGGGAACGTTCCCTTAATTTTTGGTTTGGTTCAAACTAGCCTTTAGAGAACCATAAATTAACGTTCCCCGTTGAGACCGTACCGATACTAAAATGTGACGTGAAAACACTTCAGATCACTGATTGGTCAGACAGAATCGTCACTACCAGTGTCATTGTATTTGCGACACAAGACACTAAACCCGCTAGATTTAAATAGCCAGTAGACAACAGCCAACACTGTAGCACCTGTTTTTAAAGTACTTGCTTGAAAAAAAAAGATGAAAACTTCAAAAAAGAAATGGCTGAATCGTGGTCAGTGGACGAGGTGTGAAGTTGGAGGTTGGAGAATAGCAAGAAGTAGGTTACAACTGTACTTCGGTTTCCTTGCGGGAACACCGACTTTACCTGCCATGTCTATCGGCTCGATTTCGGGTTAAACCTTCCGCGACTGCGCAACTGGGTTAGGGTTGCCAGGTTGAGGTGAGGTTGAAATTGTATATGGTTTGTGGATTGTGTGAATATAAGGCTGTAGCAATGTTCAGGGAAGAAGGAGTCGGGAACCGGCGAACAATCAAAATATAATTTATTTAAAATAAAACAAACAAACGAAAATACCGCCAGCAGCCCCTCGCGGACGACTGCTGGCTACCGAAAATAAATATAACTGCCAGCAGCCCCTCGCGGACGACTGCTGGCTAAAGTAAAATACATAAACAAAACAACTAAAATACAGGCCTGTTCCTCTCTCGATCATCAACGTCGTCGCTCCTCCTTTATGCTTCCGCTCCTCCGTGAGAGATGCGAGACCGGTGTGCCTCACAGGTGTTGCTCATTAGCAATCGCACCACCGGCCTCGCGCCGTTCTCTCACGTCCCTCGGCCGTCCTGTTCGCCACAAAGGCATTTCTTGCAACTGGTAAACATTAGATAAACATATTGGTCTGATTATTCATAAAGGAGTTTGGGCCATGCAAATTACGGGAGTTTCCCAGGAGAAATAACAAACCGGGAGGGGTCCGGGAGATAGGGTTAAAAAAACGGGAGAAACCCGGGGAAAACGGGAGTGTTGACAGAATGAAATAGCATGTGCCCAAAGAATTGGCTGTGAGATACCCTAATGACTGATCTGCAGAATTCAGAAAAATAGAAGTGTTCTGTCACGGCAATAATGGCAAGGAAGCAATATGCAAGTAAACCTCTTCTTTATTAATAAATGTCTCATCTGATGGTGGCTGGACACGGGGAGTGACGCAGGGACGTCGATGGCCAACAGAGTGCAGGTGGAATGATGAGAAGAGGTGATGATGAAGGTGGTGAGTAATCCAGAGGACAGAGACGAAGACACGACCGAAAACCAAGGACAGGAACAAAGCACATGAACTGGACGCCAACCGGGATCAGGCGGGATCAGGCGGGATCAGGCGGGATCAGGCGGGATCAGGCGGGATCAGGCGGGATCAGGCACACTCAGGCACACTCAGGCACACTCAGGCACACTCAGGCACACTCAGGCACACTCAGGCACACTCAGGCACACGCACACGCACACGCACACGCACACGCACACGCACACGCACACGCACACGCACACGCACACAACAACACCAAACAACGATCTGACAAAGGAGAAGACAAAACAGTGAGTATAAGAAGGGTAAAGTGGATGAGCTGCAGCTGGTGATGAAAGTGAAACCAGCTGCGCGCTGATCAGCGATGATGGGTTGGTCACGCCCCCTACTCACAGACCCACACACGTATAACAACAAAGACACGAGACAAGAAGGAAACAGTGAATTCATGAACCGTGACATGTTCAGAGAGGAGAGGCGATGCAATCAGACTGCAACCTTACCTTACTTCAAAGTAATATCTTTACAAGAAATTGGATGCAAAGAACCATGCGTAATTTGTCTTTTTTATTCTGTCATCTTGTTGTCTTAGTGCTTTACGTGTGATAAAAAAAAAATAACTATAAAATTTACTGGTCGTTATTTGCCCTTTCATTCTAAATGACTTCAGTATTCCCCACTGAGAGGGGCCACATGTTCTTATCTGTCAAATGCACCTCCACACCAGCTCTAATCCTTTTTAAGATTCCCAGCATTAAGAGCAGCTTTTACCCACATCATGCCCTGGGACTAGATTTTGTATGTTTACATTTTTTAGTGCCTTAATATCAGGTCAGTAAAAAATGATGGTTATACCCTATATCTATTTAATCAATTTTGACTTCTGAACAATTAACCAGACTAGTAGACAAGCTTCTGCTTTTTGGTTGACAAAATATCCAATACTTCTAGTTAGCATCTTTAATGATGATTTAAATAGGGTGTACAAAATTAAAATAAAATAATAACAATTAGTATTATTACTATTTTTATTAGTAGAATTTCTAAACAATAGTCTTTCAACAGGCTACAGCAGTATGACTGTAGCTGGCGACAAGTTACTATTTATAAGTGAAACATTGAATCATTTACTCAAACAATTTGTTCAAAAACCTTGAATAATTCAAGTGACTGGCTGCGTCCAAAATCGCATACTCTCTTGAGTAGGTACTTATTTTAAATAAGTAATTACTTCATGACAGCTAAAAAGCATGTTCTATACAGTATGAATGTAATCTAGATGTAAGACATACTTATTTTGTCACAGACTGTTTTTCACCTACTATATATTAGGGAAGTATGATTTTGGATGCAACCACTGTCTTTATGAGTAATTTAATCCTTCACTCAGCAAATTCATTCCAAAACACAGATTCGGTCAGTAAAGAATCAACTATGCTTTATTGTTTGGAGATGCAATGGCTAATTCTTCAGTGGCTTCCTTTGGTGGACCAAAAATAGGCAAAGGTAACAGCATCGTATCTACAATATAAGTAACACTATTTGCCTCTTGTTGGATAAAAACATGTGTCTAAGTATGTGTGTTTATTTTAAAATAGAGTATGCTGCTTACATTGTAGTTTTAGCTGAGCAGTGGCTCTCCTGAGGGGGCAGATTTGTGGTCCAGTTAAAATGTTTTGCTTCCTTTAGGATGGTCCGCCGGCACAGAAGCACTTTAATTCCCTCCAACTCTTCTCCATTATGCAAATTAACACAGAGAGTCTCATGATAATAAATAATTTTAAGACCAGATCTAGACCAGATGATATGACAAGAGATAGTCTTCTGGTAACATTAACACTGTGTTTTATTAGTTCTATATCATATTCTGCAATTTAATACAGCTCTTGACCCACAGCTAAGATAAATGTGAGATCTAAAGACGTGGACTTTTAAGCATATCCCTCTGTAATCCTCTAGGTTGAAATTGGAGCCACGGCAAATTTCACTGAACTGTGAAATAGGATATGGGAGAGCAGCAAACTGTAGCAAATAGGGCGATTAGATCTTATTTTGATTTTTAGTCCATAGGCACAGCACACCTGGAGCACATTTCAGAGTCTGTGCCTTTCAATGATATAGAAGCATATTCATAGGATGAGGAAAGAGAACCTTCCCTATCGTGAGAGGGACCAGCTTTTAGTCATGTCATGTTAAATATATGTGCCCTTAATATCAGCCTTATACCTAATAGTGCTTTGCTTTAGAGAGACTCTAGGGAAGCTTAAAAGGCTAGCTTTTAAGTGATTTTGAGTGAACTGGACTTTTTTTCTCTTTTTTTTTTAAAGCTGTCGCCCTGCCCTCACTTACATAGTATGGGAACAATTTCTCAAAATTAAATCATTAAATAAATATTTCGGTAACACTTTAGAATACGGTTCTTTCGTTAATTAATAACTACACAGGAACAAATGAGTAACACAATATTAAGAATCTAGTAACTACTATTAACTAACAAGAAACTTTGATTAACGAATTAGTAAGTAATAGCACACACATGAAAGTAGTAGTTCACTATTAACAAGTCAATAATAACTATTTCTTTATACTTCCCAGATAACTACTGAAAAAGTTTCATAATTCTTGCAAAACTAATCAATAACTAATGCAGGACAAATGACTAGACATGACTCAAGTGTTACATACTTCTAAAGGAATTACTAAATATTTGGATCCATATTCTAAATTGAAGATCATGGTAACTAACTAGTAATGACTCAAGTGTTACTACATACTTACATACACTACAACACTACCTACAAGTGTTACTACATACTTACATACACTACAACAATACACACAAGGGTTACTACATACATACACTACAACACTACACATAAGGGTTACTACATACTTACACTACAACACTACACACAAGTGTTACTACATACACTACAACACTACATACAAGTGTTACTACATACTTACATACACTACAACACTACACACAAGGGTTACTACATAAATACACTACAACACTACACACAAGGGTTACTACATACTTCCACTGCAACACTACACACAAGTGTTACTACATACTTACATAAACTACAACACTACACACAAGGGTTACCACATATATACACTACAACACTACACACAAGGGTTACTACATACTTACATACACTAAAACAATACACACAAGGGTTACTACATACATACACTAAAACACTACACACAAGGGTTACTACATACTTACACTACAACACTACACACAAGTGTTACTACATACTTACATACACTACAACACTACACACAAGGATTACTACATACATAAACACCAAAACACTACACACAAGGGTTAGTACATACTTACACTACAACACTACACACAAGTGTTACTACATACTTACATACACTACAACACTACACACAAGTGTTACTACAAACATACACTACAACACTACATACAAGTGTTACTACATACATACACTACAACACTACACACAAGGGTTACTACATACATACACTACAACACTACACACAAGTGTTACTACATACTTAGATACACTACAACACTACACAAGTGTTACTACATACATACACTACAACACTACACACAAGGGTTACTACATACTTACATACACTACAACACTACATACAAGGGTTACTACATACTTACATACACTACAACACTACACACAAGTGTTACTACATACATACACTACAACACTACATACAAGTGTTACTACATACATACACTACAACACTACACACAAGTGTCCAAAGGAATGCCGGAAAATAGGTCACAGGACGAGTAAGGTCGCGACAACTGCATTTAAAAATCCATTTCTTTAAAATGAATCTTTCTTTTAAATGATTCAGTTGATAAATAGTAAACTAGGAGATAGCATAGGTTAATTATTAAAAGTTTTCCCAAATCATAAGTCTGCTATGCTATAACAAATTGATAATGTAAACAACCTTGTGTATTCATTTACAGTAGAAGTTAAAATGTTAATGTACAGTTAGTCATTGTCCTGCATTAGTTATTTATTAGTTTTGCATGAATTATGAAACTTTTTCAGTAGTTATCTGGGAAGTATAAAGAAATAGTAGTTAGTTAATAGTGAACTACCTCTTTCATGTGTGTGCTATTACTTACTAATTCGTTAATCAGAGTTTCTTGTTAGTTAACAGTAGTTACTAGTTTCTTAATATTGTTACTCATTTGTTCCTGTGTAGTTATTCATTAAAGAAGGAACCGTATTCTAAAGTGTTACCAACATTTCTACATGTAATAAATCGTTAAATAATAATTGAATAGCAGATGCATGGTGTCCATGTTGATCAGGAAGTTTATGTGAGGTCATTGGAGGACATTGTTGTAAACACATTGCTGAGCTGCTAGTGTGCCTTATTGTAGCATTATGCCTTATACTCTTCCAGACAGATGACCTCCATTTTGTGAGATGAAATCAAACAAGGTTACGCAGGGATGCACATATTCCAGAAATGAAGATGTGTCAATATGGCTCATCAAACCAGTGATATCATTTTATGACATGGTCGCAAGCTGGATGTCTTTGCAGCAACAACAATACAGCAATCTTTTCTCTCAGAGATTAAGCATATCCAGACTAAAGAAAAAAGAAAAGAGGTTGACAAAAGATTACTTTTTTAAACTGGTTTTGGTATCATTATAGTTAACATTTTAGGTGTGAATGCTAAATCAGTGTACTTCATTGTTAAATTACAATTGATGCTACAGGCTTTGATTGTTTATTAAAGTTACATACTATACTACCTACAGATCGGTCAATTACTAAATTAGAATTTAATAAAACAGTTTTTTATATAGAATTTTATACAGAATAAAGTGGTTAACTTTCAAAGGAAATATAAGAACCCTGACCACTTTATTAGGACCTTGTTGGATCTCATTTTGCCCTCAGTGCCTTAATTCTTTGTGGCATAGATTCAACATGTGCTTGAAATATTTGTCAGAGATATTGGTCCATATTGACATGATAGCATCACCAAGTTGCTGCAGATTTGCATGCTGCTCATCCAAGATGGGAATCTCCCGCTCCACCACAGGTGCTCTACTGGATTGAGATCTGGTGACTGTGGAGGCCATTTGAGTATAGTGAATTCATTGGCATGTTCAAGAAACCAGTTTGAGATGAGTTGAGCTTTGTGACATGGTGCGTTGTACTGCTGGAAGTAGCCATCAGAAGATGGGTACACTGTGGTCATAAAGGAATGGACATGGTCAGCAACAATACTGTGCCATTTAAACGATGCTCAATTGCACCGGGACCCAAAGTGTGCTAAGGAAATATTCCCCAGACCAATACACCACCACCAGCACCAGCCTAAACCATTGATACAAGGCAGGATGAATCCATGCTTTCATGTTGTTTCACAAAATCTGACGCAAAATCTGAAAAATGTCACAGCAGAAATGTTTTAAACATTGTTATAACTTTGTCCGCAAAATGGATGTCATCTCTTCAAGCATTTCTCCAGCAACTGAAGAGCAGCAGCAGATGAATGTTAGAAGATGCTTGTCATGTTGAGTAACCCTACACTGGAATCTGATCTGAGACTTAAATAATTAAATTTTATTTTCAACAAATCTGCTCAATCCAAAATCCACCAAAATGTGGGAATAACCCAGAAATAAACAAATTTGATCTAAGGTCATAGGTGAAAAAGTAGCTGTACAAATTACAGTTTGGTCTATTGGCGAGGTGCTTAATGTGCTGGTCGTGGTAGAGTGCAAGAGTGGAGTCAGAAGAGGAGCTAAGGGACTGAAGAGAACCAGTGGAGGAGGGGCTGAGGAACTGGCTGTTATGGGCAGAGGAGGTGACAGATGGAGGCTGGGTAGGATCCTTGGAGACACAGGAGACTTGGAGCTGGCCGGGACCAGCGGAGACACAGAAGACTTGAAACTGGGTGGGACCAGTGGGGATGGTAGACCCAGGGAAATATCCTCTTCCATTTCTTCATAATACTCTGCAATGGCCAGCTGCAGCTCACCCTCAGTGGCGGATTATGGGCGGGTCTTACCTCCATATCCTCGTACTCCACTAGCACACCCACTGGTACTGACAATGTTGGCGGCCTCCTGGGTGATGATCACCTCAGTCTGTTTCTGTCGATGGCATTGCGGCAGGCTCAGATGTTTCTTCTGTTAGAGGCGTGGGAGGTGGCTGGCTGGCTTTTGGGGCTGGATTGGGGCTGGTGATGTCATCCTCAGGACATGGTGAACGTGGACCCATTGTTCATCAGCTCCCACTCCACTAACGAGGTGAATGTCCTTAAAGGAACATCACCGGGCAGACGTGCCTTACACAGCTAATTTATGCTTGTCCAAAGGAACATACACAGGGAGTGGTCAGGGAAGATGGTAAGGCATGCCAGGTCTAAGAAGTCCTTGATATTTTGTTGCCCCTGCTCCATACAGAGCAGGCGGACAGCTGATAAGTACATTATTTTTCTTTAAGGTTATGTGTTCTGTCACGCTTGGTTCCACAAATCACACAATTCAGGATAATTACTATAATAAGTCTTTAATCACAATATTCAAGAAACGCAGGAGAACAAAGGGAAGCTCTAAACAACCAAGTAAAACATATTTTGTAATAAATTCACCCATCATTTCTATTCATTCATTGATGGCCCTCCCCAGTCTTACATTTGTTTAATTGTTTAATAATCATTTACAATAATAATTAGAATTATTATTAATCTAAATCATATTAATAATTACAGAATGATTACAAATAGACTAAAATGTACTTATCTGCTGCCTTTCACATCACGGCTCAGGATAGTTGCTACCAAGGGAAAGTTTGGGAATGCTAAATGATAGCTTTCTCCTCGTATTATATATCTCCTTGGCAACATTGGGCCTGACAGCTTCCAAAGCTGTACTTTATTCAGTAAATTTAACTTTACTAGCTATATGGGCAGGGAGGTGACTTTGCCCTGAAGTGGTTAGACAGGGACTGATCACTGGGCAGTCATGTGAGTGAATGCCATCTGGTGTTAATGGGGCATACACATACAAATTTACCTTGGTTTATCCAAGAATAGAGTGTTATTTACACACATAGTGTGATTGTAAGCAATGGCTTTGAATGTGGGATTTCATCATTAATACCTTAAACACTCAATGAATGCTGGTACACTGATTTTACAAATATTATAGTCATATTTTTCTGTTACCCTTTCATTTTCAGTGCTTTCAAATGAATCTGCATAAAAACTAGAAACGGATGACTGGATTGAGACATTAGGGCCTGTTAATTATTGCTTAAACTATTTGCTTCAATCAGCAAATGAAATTACTGTTTTCTCATTTGGAAATATATTGACATCACAAGTGAAGTGTATATATCGGCTATTGGTTCATTCAGTGAGGTTTTAGAGTTGAAATCTCCATTTTATATTATTCCATTCTTGTGCAGGAGATACTGGCCCTTCGAGGCTTCATGGGTGTCAATTCTGTCTTACATGGAGAATGAAGGCAGGAAGTTGGTGATTTGTTGGAGTTGGTGGTATAATGTGAATTATAGACAAGAGTAATGATATATATTGCCTAATATAGCCCAAATGGGAATCATATGGGCCCCTCAAATAAACAATAATTGGCAACCTAACTGGGGCCCACAACTTTAACCAAGCTGGGTCCCATATTCAGCCCATTAAAGTGCCCACTCTGACCCCATGCCCAGATGATGCCCATATACCCCAGATAAAAGCCAATTGGGATCTACATTGTCATGTTGGGGACAGTCTTTACAATGGCACGCACAGTATAAATGTCCTTGATCAAATAATTATCGCATAATTAACAGAAGAACAGTTTTATATAAGTTTTGTGTACTTTTTTTTTCTTTTTCAGAAAGACATTTTGTCAGCTAAACAATCAAATTGTTGTTAAATAACAGTACAATCCATTGAATGCACTGTATTCCATCTCTCACAGCTTTATTTTCATTCCCGTCAAAAAATTAAACATGGCTCTACCCTAACTATATTCTATAGTAAACCACAATCAAACAACTGAATCAATTCCCAACGTACAAAATCATGTCCCGCTCTACATTTGCTCTTGTTCGAGAAGCCGTTTCACACGGATATAGCCTACATCACTATAAGGAAGAAAACACTACCGCAATTTCTGTTTCATGTCGACTTTAATATTCAAATATAATGTGTCATGTCAGGTACACTCTTGAAAATAAAGGTTCCAAAATAGGGGTTATAGAAGAACCATTTTGGTTCCCAAAAAAACCTTTTAGTGAATCGTTCTAAAAAGAACAATTTTTTGAACATATTAATAATCTAAAGAACTATAAAAACTTTTGTGGAACAAAATGGTTCTTTATGGAGTCAAAGATGCAGCTAAAGAACCGTTACATTCAATTTCACAGAATTATTATTTATCTTACACAAACCTTTCTCAAAGTTAATAAAAAATTTACTTTGGGATTTTTGAACTGAACTTTTTGGGAACCAAAATAGTTCTTCTATGACCCCTATTTTGGAACCTTTATTTTTAAGAGTGTATGATCGCACTAATGAGATTTAAGAACAACAGCATACATCATTTTCCTCACATAAACCTTGTATTTCACTTGTCACCATTCACTGTCATTGTATGGAAAAGGGATGCATGAACACACTGCCAAACATCTGCTTTTTTGCTCTGTAGAAGAATTCATACAGGTTTGAACAACATGAGGGTGAGCGAATGGTCAAAGATATTACAAGCCTGCTAAATTTACAAAATCCTTGTATTCCAACAGGCTATTACCCAATAAGAGATTCAAACACTTCCGCATTACATAAATAGAGCCATTATGACAAACATCAGACCACTACTTATTAGTGGGAAGCTTCCTATCACTAGTGGTCACCACAGGAGCAAGCCCGAAAATTAGCCCAGCATGCCAATTGTACCCTCGTTAACAAACATATTACAGGAGGTCTCATTACCGCGCCTCAGACTGTGCAGCTGAGCTGATCTTTGAAATCTGGGCTAGCAGCCGAAGGAAACCACTGTGGTATTTCCAGCATCTACACATTACTCATAACTTAATCAGTGAAAGACATCTGTATGGGGTCTCTAGAGAAATGGCAGAGAAAAACATTCCCTATCAAAATCACTGACCTCTATTAAATAATGAATAGATGGGAAATCCAAGATTATAAAGGTGTTTACCCTTTAAGGGAGAATGTTAGTGCTGAAGTCACAACTTCTCTTTTGCTGTGTTGTGACGAGTCAGTATATCAGGAAACATAGGGTACTTGACTTCACAGAGTTATCTTTTTTAGTCAGCTTAAATCCAGTGCACGAATGAAGTAATATTTCAAGATGAAAGGGTGTGTCAGTAATAAACTAAAACTGCAGTTTCCTTTTTATTTATATCTAAGAAGTCTCGTTGAGGGCAGTGAAACCTCATCATTGAAAGGGTCCTATTTTGCTTTTTTACAATTTCAACTTTCTTTAGTGTGTAATGTTGCTGGTTGTGCAAGGAAATGGTCTGCAAAGTTACAAAGCACAAAGTCCACTCCAAATGGATAAATTCTCTATCAGTGTGCACTGTTTCTGAACTCCCTGTAAGGCATTGATTTTAGTCTTGAGTTTTCTGCCAGCATACTTCACAAGATATACATCATAATATTTCATGATATATACAAGGCATACACAAAATAACGGCACGGCCTGACTGAGTTGCGTTGGTGTTTTGAAACTTGTGGTTATGGTAAGGGGGTGACATTTCCTAAACATCCTCAAAAAGGTTGACCAGTCACAACACACTGGTCCAGCCAACCGATCAATGCTCATTGCACTTTTTTGAAGGGGCTTTACAGAAACTTAACAGACACTGACAGACTGGGAAAGAGGTTCTGCAACAATGTAAAATATGTGTTTTTTGAACAAATATTTTAGCATTATTTGGATCTGTCAAAAGGTAATGTGCATTCAAAACTGGACATTCTCATCTGTTGCAGGCAGTGTTGTAGTCGAGACCAGCTCACTCGAGTCCGAGACCAGAGAGAGTCGAGTCCCGAGTCGAGACGGAGGTTGGATAATCTAAGGTTGGGTCTGAAACCAGACCTAAAGATATCTTCAAGAATATGTACAATTTTTGGTGTTAACAATAAAATTGTCACCATACTCAAACAGTAAATCAAATATACCATGGAATCATACACTGTAATGGTAAAAAGGCCACATAGGTGGTTGTAATGAAGCAGCAGACACTAGGGGATCCATTTGCAGCATTCATAGAGTAGTCAAACAGGCAGGTATCAACAACAGCAAACAGGGCAATGGAGACAAGGCAGAGATAAACCAGATAACAAGCAATGGTCGGGGCAGGCGGCGAGAAGCAAGGTCTAGTAACAATCCAAGTCGAGGTAGGCAGAGAACGATCAGAAACGGGGCACACAGTCCAAGGTCAACGCAATAAATAATCCACAGTAATAAACGCTCAGAATGACAGCCAGGAAAGTCAAGACTTCGCACTGGTGTGGTGCGTGGAAGTGGTTTATATGTGTGTGTGTGAATGAGATGCAGGTGTGTGTAATCAGCGCCGTGCAGGTGTATGGTGTTTGGTGTAATCAGTCCAGGGATGTGCATGATGGGAAATGTAGTCCGTGATAACCCAGGGAGTGAGTGGCTAATCGTGACAGTGGTGTAAAGGACATTTTATTACAATTATGACTTACAATTATTACAATCAGTAAAGTGCTCTTGTCCACATAATATTACTGTACCACTCTATACAGTAAGACCACATAACATTTTCTAGTACAAGTAACATTACTGTACCACTATATGTTCAACTGTAACAAAACTTTTAGCCTTTAAAGGATTAGTTCACCTCAAAATGAAAATTTCCTAATAAGTTAGGAACGTTAGTCTCAAGTCATGCGCTCAATTAAAATATGGTCTTGAGTACACAACACTGGTTGCAGGTTAGTTTACCTGAAAATGACAATTCAGGCAGCATTTTCTCACCCTCATGTTGTCCCAAAACTGTATGAACTGAACATAAAAAAATATATTTTGAGAAATTTCTCAGTGCTTTTTTTGTTCATCCAATGAAAATAAATGGTACCCAAAACTTTGTGATTTACTAACTTTGTTCAAAATATCTTTATGTTCTGCAGAATAATGAAAGTCAGACAGATTTAGAAAATCATGAGCATTAGTAAAATATATAATTTTCATCTTTGGGTGAACTTTCTCTTGAAGGTTAGATTTTAACATTTCATTTTAATTTATGCAAGATCACATTTTAAAAGTAACAATCAATTATGGAACACCTGTAGTTCTGGCCTCTGTGTTTCCAGCATCGCCTTTAAAAGAATGGAATTGGTGAGAGGAGAAATGCATTATAGATAATGCTGTATTTCATTTCAGAGAAAGCCATCAGGTTATTCCAATGGGATGCACAATACGTATTGCTAATAAAAAACATTGTATGTGAGTAAGAATCCGCAACATAATCTCAAAACAAATCAACAAATCCAGGGACAGTGACCCGTCTGAGCTTTTCATATTAAATTGATAACCGAGCCAGTGTGTGCAGACAATGTTTATGATGTATGAAATTATCTAACATAATTCAGGATGTGTGCTGAGGTGCATGTTGTTTGTTCTGGAATATAGTATTTGAAGGATAAGACAGCAACATTGGAATCATGCCATTAGGTTAGAGGAAAAACAACAATCTAATATCATTTTATTAGATTTAGTCTCTAATAAAACATTAATATTCACTAGACTTGTGAAATTGGAGCATATCTGAGCTGAGCTGTAACAGCCAAGGTTTAATTATATTAACACTCAGGGTCCATCACATATTTTCCACTCACTGAGGCATGGTAGTCAAATCTCTCTAGACAGGTTTTTAATTTTTGTATGGTTTCAAAAGAATTCAAATCAGAACCAACTTCAGAGCAACACAGTAGAAGTGTTTCAGCCCTAAATTAATCAGTGGGCTACTTTGAAATACCAAATGCTTTGCTTTGAAAGTAGTTGACAGTAGGTGGCTGCGGTCAGGAGAGGAGAGCAGCCAAGTTGGACACTTCTCACTTCTCATATGGTTTTCCCAAATTGGAGTTTGCAAACAACAACAACAACAACAACAACAAAGCAAAACAATCCTCCACTCTTAAAAAATAAAGGTTCTTTATTGGCATTGATGGTAAGAACCTTAAACATCCATCTGACATATATTATTATTAAAATGTTCTTCACACTTCGAAAAACAAAATGCTTCTTTTAAGAACTGTTCACTAAAAGGTTCTTTGGGAACAGAAAATGGTTGTTCTATGGCATCATTGCAAACCCCCCCTTTTGGAATATGAAATGTCATAGCAAAGCATTGACCTTCTTTGGTGAAGTACACTCATCTCTAGGGCCTGTCTGCCCTTCTTCATAACCTGGAACATTTGAGAAAGAAGCTTCATTCGGTTTCTCTTGAGTGGAGCCTCATGACTCCTCAAGCTCATCAGTGCATTAAAGTGCAGAATTAAATTCCTACAATTACCATGTAATATTTGAATATTCAGTTTTTTTTTTTTTGAGAAACAGTGGCTGATTAATGAAAGCTGATGACTGCACTTGAACCAGATGGGTCATTCTGTCTGGGGTTCAGAAAGATGGGTGTGAAATGTAACCATGAAATCTGCAAAAGACCACCATGGGGCAACAGAATGCTCTTCTGACTCTTACACAAACACTAGACAATTAAAGACAACTGGTCTGATTCTGAAGCTGCAGCTTCATGTTTGTGTAAGAATCAGAAGAGCATTAAGTTGCCCTATAGTGGTCTTTCCAGCTTTCCTGGTTACATTTCACACCCATCTTTCACACCCACCTTTCAGATTTTTTTAAAGTGTGGTTTACACTATGTGGTTACTAGGGAGTTTTGGTTGTTGGGTCCGGTCCTAAATGGAAACCTATAAGCCCTTGCAGTCTTGGGTCTGCAGATGAGTGCAATAGAGTTGATATGGTTAAGTCTACCCTTACAAAAGATTAATGCTTTAAAGTCCCCATAAACCGGAAGTAGCAACTGATTTTACTGATTTTTTATGTTGTGATGTATTTCCAAGTGAAACGGAATATTGAACAGAGTTTTCAATAAATTGTTTTATTTTAGCGCACTTCCTCTCCATCTCTCGCTCATAGCAAACTGTTGGAGGGTGGTTAAGAGTTTTCAACCCAAGCCGTCAAACTGATGTCATCGCAAAAGGAACGCCATTCCAGACTGGAATCATTTTTCTGATTTTGATTAAAGATTACTATGACAAACTATTTGTAGCAATGTTCAGGGAAGAAGGAGGCGGGAACCGGCGAACAATCAAAATATAATTTATTTAAAATAAAACAAACAAACGAAAATACCGCCAGCAGCCCCTCGCGGACGACTGCTAGCTACCGAAAATAAATATAACTAAAATAAAATACAAAAACAAAACACAACTAAAATACAGGCCTGTTCCTCTCTCGATCATCAACGTCGTCGCTCCTCCTTTATGCTTCCGCTCCTCCGTGAGAGATGCGAGACCGGTGTGCTTCACATGTGATGCTCATTAGCAATCGCACCACCGGCCTCGCGCCGTTCTCTCACGTCCCTCGGCCGTCCTGTTCGCCACATACCCCCATCGCCCCTCACAGGCCGGGGGGTACTCACGAGCCTGTGCCTACTCCCCCCCCCGGCGGCGGCGATCCCTGGGGAGTATGGACAGACAAACCGAGGGAAACGGAGACGGAAGCATGAGGAGCGACAGATCGAGAGAGGGGAGAGAGGAAAAAAAAAATTGGTCCGGTTCCCACAACGCGCTGCCATCTGGTCCCCCACCAGCTAGGCGATCTCCTCCGCGGTGCCTGGCGGTGACGCTGGGTAGCCCTCGGTGGACGGCTCGACGCTCCTCCGCCGCCCGGTGGACGGCGACGGCTCCTCGGGTGCCTTGGGCAGACGGTAGGAGTCCCCCGCTCCCTGCTCCTCCCCTTCACTGGTGGACGGCAGCAGCCTCCGGCCCACGGCGAGCGGCGGCGACTCCTCCTCTCCCTCCCGGATGGCAGCCGCCCCTCCAATACCCAGGCGGCCGGCAGCGAGCTCGACCGTCCCACCGGCAACTCACTCCAGCGCACCGCCTCGAGCGTCCTTGGCCGCGAGTCCCCCGCTCCCTGCTCCTCCCCTCGCTCGGCGGATGGCAGCAGGCTCCGGCCCACGGCGAGCGGCGGCGACTCGCGCACCATGCTCGATGGCACCGCGGATTCCCCACACCGGCGAGGACTCTCTGACAGCGCGTTCCTCCCTCTTCCCGGGTTTCGGCACCAGTGTAGCAATGTTCAGGGAAGAAGGAGGCGGGAACCGGCGAACAATCAAAATATAATTTATTTAAAATAAAACAAACAAACGAAAATACCGCCAGCAGCCCCTCGCGGACGACTGCTGGCTACCGAAAATAAATATAACTAAAATAAAATACAAAAACAAAACACAACTAAAATACAGGCCTGTTCCTCTCTTGATCATCAACGTCGTCGCTCCTCCTTTATGCTTCCGCTCCTCCGTGAGAGATGCGAGACCGGTGTGCTTCACATGTGATGCTCATTAGCAATCGCACCACCGGCCTCGCGCCGTTCTCTCACGTCCCTCGGCCGTCCTGTTCGCCACACTATTTTTTACATTTGTTATCATGTGCTTTTGTGTCCTGTCGTATTTGGTGGTTCCCTGTCTTGTCATTTGGTTGTCCCAGGTGTTTCTTGTTGGTTCCGCCCCCTTGTTATCCTGTTAGCTCGTTTGTCCTCATTATTTAAGCCCTGTGTTTCTGGCCTGTGTTTGTGAGTTCTTGTTGATGTTACAAGTGAGTGTAGGTTCTTCCTGTTCGATTTCATGTTCCTGTTCGATTTCATGCTCCTGTTCGATTTCATGCTCCTGTTCGATTTCATGCTCCTGTTCGATTTCATGCTCCTGTTCGATTTCATGCTCCTGTTCGATTTCATGCTCCTGTTCGATTTCATGCTCCTGTTCGATTTCATGCTCCTGTTCGATTTCATGCTCCTGTTCGATTTCATGCTCCTGTCTTTGAATCTTGTATCCAGTTTCCTGAATGTTTAAATAAAAGTGTGCTGCAGTTGGATCCAGCCTCTTGTCTGCCTCAACCACGCCATTCGTGACAGAAGAACTCACCAGCATCGTGATCCAGCAGCCATGCCTTTCTGGAGTCCAGACGTCCAGATTATCCGTCTCCGTCAGGAGAACCGCTCGATTGAAGAGTACGTGATAGAGTTTATCAAGCTGGCACCCTTCACCTCGATGAGCGAGGAGAGCCTGATAATCTTCTTTCGAGGAGGGCTATCAGAACCGCTTAGCACATTCATGCCCTGGCATGAGCCTCACGAAACCCTGGAGAGCTATATTGACCGGGCTCTTCGGTTAAGCGGTTCAGTGTATACGGTGGTAGAGGTGGAACCCTGTGAAACCACTGTGACCGTCCAGCCAGAGACCGTCCAGCCAGAGACCGTCCAGCCAGAGACCGTCCAGCCAGAGACCGTCCACGTCCAGCCAGAGACCGTCCAGCCAGAGACCGTCCAGCCAGAGACCGTCCAGCCAGAGACCGTCCAGCCAGAGACCCGAGCCAGCGTCTGCCCCGCCTGTTCCCGAGCCGGAGAGTGTGTCGTTCGTCCCTGAGCCGGAGAGTGTGTCGTTCGTCCCTGAGCCGGAGAGTGTGTTGTTCGTCCCTGAGCCGGAGAGTGTGTTATCCGAACCAGTGAGAGTGTCGTTCGTTCCTGAGCCGGAGAGTGTGCCGTTCGTCCCTGAGCCGGAGAGTGTGTTGTTTGTCCCTGAGCCGGAGAGTGTGTTATCCGAACCAGTGAGAGTGTCGTTCGTTCCTGAGCCAGCGAGTGTGTTGTTTGTCCCTGAGCCGGAGAGTGTGTTATCCGAACCAGTGAGAGTGTCGTTCGTTCCTGAGCCAGTGAGTGTGTCGTCCGAACCAGTGTGTGTGTCGTTTGTCCTCGAGCCAATGAGTGTGTTATCCATTTCTGAGCCAGTGAGTGTGTTGTTTGTCCCCGAGCCTGTGAGTGTGTCATTTGTCCTCCAGCCTGTGAGTGTGTCGTCTGTCCCCGAGTCAGTGTGTGTGTCGTTAGTCCCCGAGCCAGTGAGTGTGTTTTCTGTTCCCGAGCCAGTGTGTGTGTCGTCTGTCTCCGAGCCTGTGTCGTTGTTCTCCGTGCCTGTGTGTGTCGACTGAACCCGAACCTGTGAGTGTGCGTCGTCTGTCTCCGAGCCTGTGTGTGCGTCGTCTGTCTCCGAGCCTGTGTGTGTGTCGTCTGTCACCGAGCCAGTGTGTGTGTCGTCTGTCTTCGAGTCAGTGTGTGTGTCGTTTGTCCCCGAGCCAGAGAGTGTGTCGTTTGTCCTTGAGCCAATGAGTGTGTTATCCATTCCTGAGCCAGTGAGTGTGTTGTTTGTCCCCGAGCCAGAGAGTGTGTCGTTTGTCCTCGAGTCTGTGAGTGTCGTCTGTCTCCGAGCCTGTGTGTGCGCCGTCTGTCTCCGAGCCTGTGTGTGCGCCGTCTGTCACCGAGCCTGTGTGTGCGTCATCTGTACCCGAGCCTGTGTGTGTCGTCTGTCTCCGAACCTGTGTGTGTGTCGTCTGTCTCCGAACCTGTGTGTGTCGTCTGTCTCCGTGCCTGTGTGCGTGTCATCTGTTCCCGAGCCTGTGAGTGTATTGTCTGTCTCCAAGCCTGTGAGTGTGTCTTCTGTTCCCGAGCTAGTTTGTGTATCGTCTGTCTCCATGCCCGTGAGTGTGCCTTCTGTTCCCGAGCCAGTGTGTGTGGTGTCTGCTGTTCCTGAGCCGGTGTCCGCTGTTCCTGAGCCGGTGTCCGCTGTTCCTGAGCTGGTGAGTGTGTCGTCCGAACCAGTGTGTGTGTCGTTTGTCCTCGAGCCAATGGCTATGTTATCATGTGCTTTTGTGTCCTGTCGTGTTTGGTGGTTCCCTGTCTTGTCATTTGGTTGTCCCAGGTGTTTCTTGTTGGTTCCGCCCCCTTGTTATCCTGTTAGCTCGTTTGTCCTCATTATTTAAGCCCTGTGTTTCTGGCCTGTGTTTGTGAGTTCTTGTCGATGTTACAAGTGAGTGTAGGTTGTTCCTGTTCGAGTTCATGTTCCTGTCTTTGAATCTTGTATCCAGTTTCCTGAATGTTTAAATAAAAGTGTGCTGCAGTTGGATCCAGCCTCTTGTCTGCCTCAACCACGCCATTCGTGAAAACATTATTAACAAGACCCAGCAATGTGTGCTAACAAAGTAAATATGGTCGATTTTCATTTCAAGAGGACTTTAAGTTGATTTTATTAAGGTAAATTATATTTTCCAGGTATACTTTATGTTATAAGTATACTAATATCAATGTACTTGTACTGTTTCAATACTTCTTGGGAGAAAGTTGGCCCATTTTTTTAGTTTATAAAAGTGTACTTTTAATGTACTTTATGTGTAATAGTAATTTTAAGGAGTAAGCGTTTATTTGGTATTGCAGCTATATACAAGTAAACTTTTGGTATATTGTTTGTTTAGTGGTAACATGACAGTTTATGAGAGTACACCTAAAGAATGCTGTCAGTAAATTTTAACTTTTTTAATACTGCAAGCATAGTTGTAAAGTCACTTTTTAAAGTGATGTTAGCATCATATATATTTAATATTTATATATTATTTTAGTACTTTAAGTACACTGAAAAAAATCTGTATAAGACAAGTATACTTAAAGCAGCAAACCGTAGTTTTTCCTCCTTGTCGCTATCTCTGTTCGAAATCTGCAATTGCAGTTATTCGCGGAACTATTAACTTTATGTGGGTTGTGCCTCGGCACGGAACAGCGCGGATGAATCCAATGTTTTGAGGAGAATGTACGACTGTCAGTCACCGCGCTGGTGTGGATACTGGCATTCGGAATCACTGATTCTACTTTTTGGAAGTATGACCAACATAAGAATTTTCACTGGAAAATGTCATCTGAACAAGTAAGTAACATCCACTTTTGTTCTGACCAACTAAGGCGAAAAAGTATTGCAGTAAATCGCTCTGATTAAATCTAACGATTGCTTATATCACGTCAAACCGTGCAAATTATACTTTGTTCTCAAATTGTTAATGTTAACAACATTTGCATTGCGTGACTACATTTAATGCCCTTCCGATATTTATCCTGGTTTTCACATGGGCCCTGTTGCAGTCTCTTTTTTTCTGTAGCCACTCCAAAGTCTTTGCCTTTTACAACTGGTGAATCTCCAGTTGTCACTGGTGATTGTCGTTTGAACCTTTCTGGATCCGCCATCAAATTGATAAGTTTAATTATATCAAGTGCTGTGTGAAAAGGCCATAAATCTCCACCTCCAAGATCCTGACACACAATATAGCCTACTAGCCGAGACACCTTCTTTATGTGTACAGATGTGAACGTAGTGACGCAAAGACATGCTTGAATTTCCCGCGTAAATCCACCATTACCACTAGAAATAAAAACATTATTACAAGCTTACCGTTTAGAATCGAGCTACAGCCAACAGATAGTTTTGAACGCTGACTAGTTATGTACTTGCTCAAAAATGTATTTTGGATAATTCTTAGCCCAAAAAAGTTACGGACTGCAGCTTTAAGTATATTTTTGTTAAGCATATATCTGAAAAAGTATATTGAAAGTATATGCTCTTATCTTAGCTTAAAAGAAGTACTAATATCACACTTGAATACACATTTTTTAGTAAATACTTGGTTAGCATTTGCCTTAGCAGTGCAGCAAGCTTTCAGAAACCCTCCACCTTCCTCAGCTCCACCTGTAAAGATCTGCTAATGCATGCACATAGTGTACATTATACAGCAGCAGCAGCATATCTTACTTGCTCAAAGTAGTGGTTTGTATCCATTTGCAGAAGCAAGTCCCATACTTGCTCTGCAGCACCAGCATTAATAACCAACAGCAGCAGCAGCAATAACCTACAGCAGCAGAGTAGCAGATCTGTCCCAAAGATATCAACATTTTCATGCCCATTACCACGCCAAACACTCAGAGAGTTGTTTTTACTTTCTCCAATAACCTTGCAGCTAAAATCCCAGCTCCCTCTTGAAGCTCCCTTTTAAATACTTTATTTCAATAGTCTTGTCAGTGGAAATAACTGAAGTTACTTTTCATACCTCCACCACAGTCCAATGCACAGTATCAGACTCCCCATATGAAATGCAAACAGTCATATTACTGTACCAAATGCAAGCTATTATTGACCATGCAGAATGTAGAACAACGTCTGTATATTTAACCTATGTTTTGAGCAGCATTCAATATTTTTCCCCTCTCAATGTTAAATGGAGTTTTCCTGCAGCAAATGAGGGGTTTGTGAAAGGTAAAGCTGTGTAGCTCTCTGTCAGGCTCCTGAAAATGTTCTGTGCCAGGCTGCTGAATAATACATGTTTAAATGCTTCACGCAGAAGAGCGACCCTGGTGTCCCTTCATCACAAGCCTCCAACAACCACATAATTACAAAGTGCCTATCACAGCAGCTGGGTCCAGCATAATAAAATGTTGTGCAGCACTAAACTGTGAGCAATTGTCTTTCCTGAGGAAAATATAGGCCTACTTTGGTTTGGCATTATCTCTGTGTATTTCTACCAAGAAAACAAAAGGAGAAGAATTTGATTTTGCTTACTGTGTTCAATGTAAACCAACTCTATAGGGCCTTTGACACTTTAAAGAGATAGTTCACCCGAAATGTATAATTCATCATTAGTCATCATATACTTATTCGTGTCATTTCAAATCTGTAAGACTTTCTTCTGAGGAGGACAAAAGAAGATTTAGATTTTAAATCTTTTTAGGTTTAGAGGTTAAGACATTGGTAGGGTCAAAACAGTCTTTTCTTCACTTAAATCAATGCATTTTCCATCATTCCTCACTAAAGCCGTCATGCACACAGTTTTGTATCTTTGTCTTTTTGTCCGATATTCATTATGTTGTGATTCACCTCTGGTTTGTTTGGTTCACGGCTTAACTGTTAAACGGAGACTAAAAAATCATATACATGGGAAAAATAACCCTTTAAAGCAGTGCTAAACCCCTTTTTTAAATTGCAAGTGTGAAACATTTACCTAAGTTTAATAAAAGCTGGGTTTAAAAGAAAATAAAGGCAGGTATGAAAACACCTTTTCACTATCATATGCATTCAGAACAAAAGAGGATATGCACGGAAGAGTACAGGGTTCTTGTAAAGTGCACATAGCATTAGCTATTATGATTCACCATTCAAAGCACTTTGACTTTTTCAGTTGTTTGCACATGGCAACCGTTGTGGAAAATCATTGCAGGTTTCCTCTTGCAGGAGTCTCAAATATCTCCCCATCAGCAAAGATTCCTTCGCAGCACATTTGGGTGCTGTTCACTCTGCTGACTTTATGAGGATCAGCAAGCTGACCTTGACATCTGTTTTGTTGTCAGTTTCATTGTCAGAGGTAAAATGGGGCATTTAATGCAATCACCGGACTCATGACTGAGCAAGTACTACTGATGAAGATGATATTGTAATTAAGCTTTATTCCAAAACTCTCAGATGAACAAATCACTGGAAGTGACCACTTATATAATTTAAATGAGATGTAAAAAATAAGTAAAAAACGTTATACTGAGAATACTACATGTTCATCTTGTTTTTAACTAGGGTGACCAAACGTCCTGTTTTCACGGCCTGTCCTGGCCGTCCTGGCTGTTTTTTATAAAGTGATGAAAATGTCCTGGTTTTCATTATTTTTCATTGGGCCATTAGACGTTCATGCCTATTTGTTAAGCAACAAAACACTGCTGGGAAAGATCAGCTCTACAGCAAAATATAGATGGGCAAACATGGAGGATGAGGAAGAAAAACAGGATAAAGTAAAGAGTTCCCTTTCGAGGGAACTCGAACTGCGTCGAATGACACTTTGGGGAACGCCCCTCAGCGTAGCGCCTCTGAAGCATGAATGAAACTAAGCCGATCTCCGATTGGTGCAACGTAATGACGTAATGTGTGACGACACATAGGCGGAACTATAAAGGGACGCCGGCACACACAAAATGTCAGTTTTCTGTTCTTCAGCAAGCGCTATCTGTGACTGAGTCTTATTTATTGTTTGTCTGTCTCTGAGTGATCTTCGATCTCATGGCGAGTGCGAATTTCAGAAAGTGTGTGCATCCTTGCCCTCGTTTCATCACGGGTGGGGACACACACCGACTGTGCACGCATTGTTTGGGAATGCAGCACGCGCGGGCAGCTCTCGAGGGAGCTGCTTGCGAGGATTGCGAAAAGTTACCAATCCGTGTGCTGCGTTCCCGGCTGGCTATCTTCGATGAAGATGGCCGGCCTCACGAGCCCCGTGGTGCGGGACCCGCGTCCGCTGAGGCGGCGCGGCAATGCTCTTCATGGGGCTCGCAAATGGATCTGTCGGGGGATCCCGAGGCTGCTGAGGCACCTTCTCGGGATTCCTCTGACAGTTCTGATGTCCTCGAGCCTCGCGTGGAAGCCCGCCCGGCGGCTTCTTCCGCGCGAGCCGAGGATCCGATGCTTGAGCTGTCTGCCTCTGAGGAGGTAGACGTGCTCAGTATCGAGGGCGGGGATTTTGGGGATGACTCGCCACCCCATGTCCCCGCATATGAGGAGTTGGTGGAGGTTGTTTCTCGTGCTGTGGACCGTTTAAACATCAGTTGGCCACATGAGAAGCAGGAAGCGCTTACTAAAAGCAAGTTGGACGAGCGCTTCCTGCAGCACAGAGAGCAACCTCATCACCGGGGCTTACCGTTTTTTCCCGACTTACACAACGAGTTGTGTAAGTCGTGGAGCAGACCACACTCTTCCCGTGTGTCCAACCCCCCTATTCTTAATTATAGTAATATCATGGGGGCACGGGAAAACGGTTATGGGATGATGCCGCGGGTGGAACAGCCACTCGCTAGTTATTTATCCCCCGAGTCGGCATCATCCCTGAAAGCCCCTGTGCTGCCCACTAAACCATGTCGAGAGACATCGTCTTTGGTGGGCAGGGCTTATATGGCTGCGGGTCGGGCTGGTGCGAGCCTTCACACTATGGCTCTGCTTCAGGCGTACCAGGCCGACCTTCTTAAAGATATCGATGAAGGTGAGGGCCCAACTCCCGATGACGTCGCGGAGTTGAGGAGGGTCGCTGACCTGTCTCTCCGAGTCACCAAGGAGACGGCCCGTGCTATCGGCCGCTCCATGGCAGCAATGGTGGTCTCGGAGAGACATTTATGGTTAAATCTGTCGGGCATCAAGGAGAAGGACAGGGCCCCTAGTCGGCAGCCGCAGCCACAGCCATCCACCAGCTCCTCCGCCTATAGCAAGGCTCAAAGGGAGAGTGTCGCGTCTAGAGCCCCCCCTCAAGGAGCCTGGGGGCATAGACGGCGCTCTCGGGCCGTCCTGCAAGCTAAGAAGGCTTCGTCGAAGAGGTCTTAGCCCATTTAGGATCTCTGCGGGCGGCCCCACCCGTGGTGGAGCGACCGAGGTCGTCTCCTTCACGGAGCCCGCAGGAAATCGATGTTGCTCTCCCGCCGTTAAACACGCTTCGGGTCACATCGGTTTCCAGCGAACGTAGGTTGCACTGTCCGCCCCTCAAGCTTGCGGCCAGGCAGCATTCGCGTCCGCCCATCGAGAATCATTTTCGGTTCAGCCCTGCCGGGGATCCGCTTCAGGGGGCCGAGAACGAATCCCGATTAATACCCGAAGCCAGGCTCGAGAGCCTGGTTCCTTTGGTGAAGTATTTCGATGCATGGAAAAATCTGTCGAATATTTCTCCCTGGGCCCTGCGCACCATTCAAAATGGGTACAGGCTGCAGTTCAGTTTCCGCCCACCCAAATTCAACGGGGTGGTCTGGGCTGTAGTCGACCCAGTGCATGGTCGGGTGTTGGAACAGGAAGTAAACTCCCTGCTGGTAAAGGAGGCTATAGAGCGTATTCCTCCTCCGGACAGGGAGTCCAGGTTTTACAGCCGCTACTTCATAGTTCCCAAGAAAGATGGGGGGTTGCGTCCATTAATAGATCTCAGGCACCTGAACCGCTCTCTGAGGAGATTCAGGTTCAAGATGCTCACTATTCCCATTATCGTGAGTCAAATTCAATCCGAGGATTGGTTTGTCACGATAGATCTAAAGGACGCATACTTCCACATATCCATCCTTCCATCTCACAGGAAGTTTCTGAGGTTCGCTTTCGGGGGCGAAGCGTACCAATATCGGGTTCTTCCGTTCGGCCTAGCTCTCTCCCCTCGCACATTTACCAAATGTATGGATGCAGCTCTGGCACCCCTGAGGCTTCAGGGCATCAGGGTGCTCAATTATATCGACGACTGGCTGATTTTAGCACAGTCACAAGAGCTGGCGATTCGGCATCGAGATGTCGTCCTCGCCCACATCCAGAGCCTGGGGTTGAGACTCAACACGAAAAAGAGCGTGTTGACACCAGCCCAGAGAACCACGTTCCTGGGAGTGGTGTGGGACTCGGTCACGATGCGGGCACAATTGTCTCCTGCTCGGATCGAGTCCATCCTGACCACAGTGTCCGGGATACAGCTAGGCCAAGCCATCACTGTGAAACACTTCCAGAGAGTGTTAGGGCTCATGGCAGCAGCGTCCAATGTCATTCCATTCGGCCTGCTGCACATGAGGGCCCTTCAGTGGTGGTTGAAAACCAAGGGGTTTTCCCCGAGGGGAAACCCGTTCCGCATGATCAGGGTTACGCGCAGATGCCTTCGTTCCCTATCTATGTGGAAGAAAGCTTGGTTTCTCTCCCAAGGCCCTGTGCTGGGAGCGTCATGTCGCCGGAAAACCGTTTCGGCAGACGCCTCCCTCACGGGCTGGGGCGCGGTCATGGACGGCCGCTTTATGACAGGCCTATGGCAGGACCATCATTCCTCCTGGTACATAAACTGCCTGGAGATGTTGGCGGTGTTCCGAGCTCTGAGGAGCTTCCTGCCGGACCTCAAGGGCTATCATGTCCTTGTGAGGTCAGACAGCATGTCGGTAGTGGCCTATATAAACCATCAGGGGGGTCTGAGATCTCGCCCTCTATGCAGACTGGCGCGTCAGATCCTCCTGTGGTCCCAGGGGAAACTGTTGTCTCTAAGAGCAACGTATATCCCGGGGAGTCAAAATCAGGGAGCAGACATCCTGTCGAGACAGGGGCTGAGGCCCGGGGAATGGAGACTCCACCCCGAGGTGGTGGAGTCAATATCTCAGAGGTTCGGCCCAGTGGAAGTGGACCTGTTCGCGTCTCGAGAGACGACCCACTGTCCCCTGTGGTTTTCCCTCACTCATCCAGCCCCGCTGGGGTTGGATGCCATGGTGCAGACGTGGCCGAGGCTACGTCTGTACGCTTTTCCCCCGATCGCTCTGCTCCCGGGAGTTCTAGAGAGGGTCCGTCGCGACGGGATCAGTCTACTGCTGGTAGCCCCGTTGTGGCCGGCCCGAGTATGGTTCTCCGACATAATTTTGCTCCTGGACGGCCCTCCATGGGAGATTCCCATCAGGAGGGACCTGCTGACACAGGCAGAGGGCTCAGTATTTCACCCTCGACCCGAGTTGTGGAAACTGTGGGTCTGGCCCATGAGGGGGCACAGTACCTAGAGGCCGGCCTATCATCTGGAGTAGTGGAGACCATACTCAGCTCTAGAGCTCCCTCCACGAGGAAATTGTACGGCTTGAAGTGGAATGTCTTCACCATTTGGTGTAGAGAGCGTGAGGTGGACCCAGTTAACTGCCCAGTGGCTTCAGTGCTGGAGTTCCTCCAAGATCGCTTCTCCACCGGTCTTACCCCGTCCACACTCAAGGTGTACGTGGCTGCCATTGCGGCTTTCCACGCTCCTCTGAGTGATGGGCCTCTGGGGAGACACCAGTTGGTCGTACGTTTCCTCCGTGGGGCCTGGAGGATGAGACCTGCAGCTCGTACCAGGGTTCCCACTTGGGACCTGGCGGTGGTTCTTGAAGGTCTGGCTGAGGCCCCCTTCGAACCGCTGGAGTCGGCTGAGGCCAAGAACCTGTCGCTGAAGGTCGCTTTTCTGTTGGCCATTACTTCTCTGAGGAGGGTAGGAGATCTCCAGGCGCCCTCCATATCTAACGAGTGCCTGGAGTTTGCTCCAGGCAACATTAAGGCCATCCTTCACCCTAGGCCCGGCTATCTGCCTAAGGTGCCGTCCAGTGCGGCACGGCCTACGGTTCTGCAGGCTTTTCATCCTCCACCTCACGTGACGACGGATGAAGAGAGACTTCATATGCTCTGCCCTGTCAGAGCACTGAATATTTACATTCAGAGGTCCTCTTCATGGCGGAAGTCGGACCAGTTGCTGGTCTGTTTCGGGTCGCCCAGGAAGGGGCTTCCCGCTTCAAGGCAGACCATCAGCAACTGGATTGTCCAGGCGATTTCCACGGCCTACCAGGTGCGCGGTATGGCTTTACCTTTGACCGTGAGGGCTCATTCTACTAGAGGCATGGCGTCCTCTAGAGCCCTTCTCGCGGGGGCCCCCATCCAGGAGGTCTGCGATGCAGCAGGATGGGCTACCCCTCATACCTTTATTAGGTTTTATAGTCTGGATATTCCGTCAACACCCGGCGCTCTTGCGCTCTCGTCCTAAGTGTGCCTGTGAGCAGCTTCACACTAGGGCAGGCAGGGCTCGTTGTGGCGTAGTGGGCACTCGTTCCTCAAAGTGTCATTCGACACAGTTCGAGTTCCCTCGAAAGGGAACGTCCTCGGGTTACGACTGTAACCCTTGTTCCCTGAGAAGGGAACGAGAACTGCGTCCCTTGGCCACGCCTTCCCCTGCCTGGGAGCGCTTGCTTCATCACAGAGGCTGACATTTTGTGTGTGCCGGCGTCCCTTTATAGTTCCGCCTATGTGTCGTCACACATTACGTCATTACGTTGCACCAATCGGAGATCGGCTTAGTTTCATTCATGCTTCAGAGGCGCTACGCTGAGAGGCGTTCCCCAAAGTGTCATTCGACGCAGTTCTCGTTCCCTTCTCAGGGAACAAGGGTTACAGTCGTAACCCGAGGACGTTTTTGTAAGTTTGTGAGAGCTATTTTTGTTCAATTTGGAGGTTTTTTTTGTTGTTGTTGTTATTTATTATATGTTTTTCTAATACAGAAGAGACATTATTTCTATCATTATTTCATTCATTATTTTTGAAACCTGTCATAATAAAACATGTTGAGTAACCTCTGAGAAGCCTTTCTGAATTTGTCTTTGGTTATAGATAGTATTTTGTAATATAACAATTTTCTATCCATATAGAGGCATAGCTTACTTTAAATGTATTGAAATTAATAAGGCATCTTTGAGTAAACTTTGAGTATCATTTGAGGATCTCATTGCCGGGCCGAGCGTCCTGGTTTTCGGTAATCAAAATATGGTCACCCTATTTTAACAATACAGAGGAATACCATCTACAAAAGATTTGATCATATTTTTGGTTATCTAATACTCAATCAAACCTTTCCTGTCAGAATGTGTCACATGATACTCGTCCAATACAAGTGCTTGTAAGTTTCAAGACTGGACTACTGCACTTCCCTTCCCACCAGTAAGACTAAGCCTTTGCAGATGATCCAGAACGTGGATTCTCGTATAGTCTTTAATCAGGCTAAGAGAACCCATGTCACACACCAGCTTATCTCACTCCACTGGCTCCCAGATGTGGCCAGAATCAAATTTAAAGTTTTAACGCTGGCTTTCTGGACTACCACTGGAACAGCTCCTCCCTACCTCAACTCACTATGCATACAAATGAATAAATGAGCAATGCCTTGTTGTTCCCTCACAACAGGGGCAAAAAGTCACTCTCCAAAGCTTTAACCCTCTCTGTTCCTATCTGGTGGAATGAGCTGCCAACCTCCACCTGAACTGCTGAAAACATCACATATTTCAAGAAGCAGCTGAAAACACACCTCTTCCTTAAGCTCCTAACCACCTTTCATGTTTTATGGGGACATTCTAGACACAATGTTTTTTTTAATACTAAACTGTTCTGTTATTTTACGTTTTTTTTTTTTTTTTAAAACATCACTCAGTATGATTTATTAGCTGTTTTCCTCATGGGGACCATGAAATGTCCTCACAAGGACAATGATTTCGGATATTGCCATCTTTGTGGAGACATTTTGTCCCCATAATGTAGTTCTTCTGCATTTCTTCTCATCTCAGCTTGTTTCCTAATCAAGTTGTCTAATAAACCTGGCAGCATTGTTCCTCTTTTTAAGTCTCTATGGATAAAATGCTGCATGTAAATGTAATAGCCCATGCGCATCATATTTCAAAAGTATGACCTTTATTTTATTAGAGACATTTTAACTATTGCAATGAACCTCTTTGTTCTTTTTAAATTTTGAGAAGGTACACAATAAGCAACCAGTTTCACAGTTTACTGAGGTCAAAAAGTGCTCATTATGGTGTGACAGTCCATGAAATACAGCAGAGTAATAAAGGCAAGGCTGCCACTGACAGGTACTAGTCACAGAGAGCAAGCTGTTTGCATTCTTATTATCAGACAGTTTCATCAACACCTCAACTTTATCTCGCTCCTTGATAATAGACTCTTTCCCGGGGAAGAATTCAGTGTGGCACGTAGTCCAAAACTATTGAAGATGATTACCTTATCAAAATGAATGAAAGTCATAATGTGCCCTGCCTGAACAGATGTGAAATAACTGATGTGAGCAAAATGAAGTTCTACAGCACTGTGAGCAACACATGCTTTATTACATGAGTTTTAGAACATGCATGTGTTTAACTCTACAAATATAATGCTGTTCTGAAACATCACTCAACATCTTGGGATTTATAAAGGAAAGGAGCCCTCTGGGTGTCGATTTGTTTAAATAAATCAAAATAAACAGACAAATGCATTTATCAAATATGGCAATTTCCTTAATGGGTTTAGGCAGAGCGGGCATTTCTCTCTTTATTTGGATGCAAATGACTGGCAGCATCATATATTCAGTGTTGCTCCAGGATATGAGCTCAGTCATTTTACAGGAAACTCCTACTCTCTCTGTCTCTTTGTTCTGGAGAGACATGGTTACTGTTGATGTAATCACTGAGCTCTAATGAATACTTAGCACTGCTTTCAAATCCATTTTATTGTTTACTGAACACACTTCTTTGGAAAGGATATAGTCCAATGATGTGCACTAATCGGAATATACAGTTCTCCAGATCAGATTTTTAAAATCATATAAACGATATTAATCATTGATTTTGTAATACAACTAGTAACTGAATACGTTAATTGATCTTTATGAGAATTTTTTCTTTATGGGTATCATTTTTTTTTAACCAAACCATCATACAAAACAACTCTGTAGCCTATAATCCTTACCATATGTCAGAAACTTCAACAGAATTAGCATATCATTAATTCATTACCATTTATTCAGTTTATTACCTCTCGCCCAAGAAATTATGTCAACATCAACAGTATTCAATTAAATGCATGCATAACTAGCCTCTGTGGAACAACAGTGTCATCTACAGATGAGTTAGTGTAAGAACATCTTACCTAAAAAAATAAATTCAATAATACATTATTTCACAGGTTCATTTTTTTTAATCTATGTTTACAACATAACATATGAATAAAGTTAGGAGAAAATTAGATAAAAATGAATACATAGACTAAAGAGAGTTACATTTACAACAGGTTTTCATTTCATTTTAAAAATTGCCAAACAAAAAATCTGTTTCATCGCTTTGCCTGCAGGGGCGCGCGCTGGTCTCATAGACAGTAAAAGACAAGAAAGGCTGGTCGCGTGAAAGCGGAAGCTGGTGTCTGCTGATTTGAACACGCGCAACTTCCGTTCCGTGTGGTTCAAAAAATATTTGCACTCTTTTTTTTTTTTTAAATCTGGTAAAGCAGGGCTAATCTTTTGTCCGAGGCGGCCGTTTTAGTGACCCAGTATGGACATCCAGAGTAAGTTTTCGTGCTTTACTCGTGTCCTGTGTTTGTATGTTGATGTATTTGATACGTTTGTAGAAACGTGCGTAATTGTGGCTGTGCTAATATGACGATTAGCTAAAGTAATGTGTTTTATCAGTATTATCAATTAATGCAATATCTGTAACTTATATGCGGGCATTTCATATTTTTTGTAAAGTTACAAACCTTTGAAAGTGCCTCTATGATTTGCGTTTATTTGTTTATGTGGCCGATTTTCCGGATTTTGCAGTTACTTGCAAAAATGGGTTCTAGACAACTTAGTAGTTTGCAAGAAGTTTTTTTTAATCACACTTTCTGATGTCTCATAACAGGTATTGAACCAATGACACTTGGCTCCCCAACCTCCCCCAAGCCTGGTGCTCAGTTTTTACCCGGGTTTCTGATGGGAGACCTGCCTGCTCCTGTCACACCTCAGCCCAGGTCTTTTGGGTTGACAGGAGGTGGGGCAGAAACGAGGTCTCCTCTTCTGGCTGGTAAACACCTATTATTCCTCGTTGTGTTTTGCTAATACCACAATGAATCCCTACTACTTTTATACATGGCATAGAAGTTACTAGGAAAGAGATTTGATCTCCTCTCTTCCATCAGGTGGGTCTCCTCCACAGCCAGTGGTCCCAACTCCTAAAGACAAGAGTGGAGCCCCTCCAGTCAGAAGCATCTACGATGACCTCAACAGCTCCGGTGTGGGGATGTCACCTCTTGCTGCTCGCAAACAAGTGAGAAGTGCATACAAACTTATAGATTTTAATTTAAGTCTGCAGCACATGTCCTTACAGAAGAACATGGAGAGACATTCAAATGTATTTATCCTACATATTTTTAAATGGGTGGTTGATTATGATTTCACTTTTCTAACTTTAGTTACTGTGTAATGTTGCTGTTTGAGCTTAAACAACATCTGCAAAGCAAAGAGAGATAGTTTCTTTTGAAGAAATAAGTGTAAGGTCTACAACAAAAGTAGGGCTGGTAGGGACTACACGACATTCCTCCCTGGTTAGTGACATCACTAACCCTAAAATAAGGTAATACAATTACAGTAGACATAAAAAATGGTGCGTTTTTGCTCACCCTCAAAAAGTGTCAACTTTAACATGCTATATACAAATATCTGTGTGGTAATTTGAGCTAAAACTTAACATACACACTCTGGGGACATCAGAGATGTATTTTACGTATTGTGAAAAGGGCATTATGCCACCCCTTTACTTAATTGAGTAAATATACACATTTTTTTTTTTGACTTTCGAAGTCAGTAGTGAGTACTGATATTGTATTAGCTATAGGAATTTAATTATTGATTGAACAATATTGAAAATAAATGATCATCCCTTATCAAATATATCATGACAATTTGAAAATGTTATTGAAGAATTTTGGTAGTGAAATTTGGTATTAAAAGATACTGGGTTGGATTCACTAATAATTGCATGGATTATTCATATTTATACATACAGGAATACTTATGATAATTGCACTCTTAATTCACAATACGTGCATATGCACTGCACATGAACTTGTTCTTAACATTGTTCTAAAGTTAATTAATTTTCAAATTAGCCCCGCCTTCACCCATTCACAGGATCTCAGAATACCTGATCCACTCAACTTTACTGTAGTAAACACTACACAATTGCAAGTGGAAATACTGACCTGCGTGAAGTTGGCCCCCCACCCAACGCAAAACGTCGTCAAACTATGCTCAATCGTTTGTGCTTGGTTTGTGCTGGTTTGTGCTGTAAAAAGTTTCGTTTGTGCTGTTTCGGGTTTTAAAATATCAGAAATTGAATTATAGACGATGAGGTCACCAGCCCCCCCCACATGCTCCAAATTCACCCAAAATAGTCTCGTTCGTTTGTGCTTCGTTTGTGCTGGTTTGAAACTGGAGTAGGTCTAATGATACATAAAATTCAGCTTTTACATCAGTCTAAATGACATTGTAATTGTATTAAAACCGAAAATAGCTACTTTAAATTGTAATAATATATATGTTTCATCAAAAAAGTGAGCTTAAGAGACATAAAGTTTGAAGAATCCAAACGTTTGACCCCTAGCCATAGCCAATAGGCCTTTATACACAAACACAGCAAACAGATGGTGCGTGTATATGTGACAATTTTCATATGTGTTATAAACAAAACACAACATACAGTAAGTAAAAACACTAACCTTGAAGTTTGTGTTGCATCCACATCCTGTATCCGCAGTGTTCGTTAAAAGTTGAAAACGCACAGGATAACATAACATAACCTAACCTAAGTGAATATTGTAATTTGCTTTGCCGATTCTTTAGGTCTTACCTTGTTACTTTAACTAGCCTACTGTTAAAAAAAAAGTGGGCTGGTGCACCGTCTATAATTCTCTCTCATTCAGTGTCTCGCGTCTCATTCAGTGTCTCAGGGGCTGGTGACGTCATCAACAATAATTGAATGTCTAATATTTTAAAACCCGACACAGCACAAACGAAAATTTTACCGGCACAAACGAAGGAGACTATTTTGGGTGAATTTGGAGCATGTGGGGGGCTGAGTGACCTCAGAATGACCACCTAATATTATTTTAATATCTAAAAAACCGAAGCAGCTCAAACGAAACTTTTTACAGCACAAACCAGCACAAACCGAGCACAAACAATTGAGCATAGTTTGACGACGTTTTGCGTTGGGTGGGGGGCCAACTTCACGCAGGTGAAATACTGAATTTAATTCAGCCATATATGTTTGAACCAGAAACTGATTCAGAAGAAGTGGAAGAGTTAATTATACAGGCTCATCTATAAGTCGATGTTTCAGAATGGTAATGCGTTTCATGTATCACTTTACAACGTCTGACACAACATTAATTAATATGATTAGCTTTTTGCTTGACTACATTATCAAACAGCTAATATAATGCGTTGTTAGTGTTACACAAACCATGTTCCGATTCACCATCTCAAAGTCAGACAAATGCCTTCTAAAAATCAGCATCCTTAGAAACGCTTTGAATAACTTTGAACGCCATGACTTTGCACATGTATTGTCTTAAAGCATATTAAAAACACCACATAGACATTTAAACAACATTACAACTTGGTTTTCTCCACAAGGAGTCTTTAAGATTAAAAATCTATGTACAAAAGATAATCTTATACATAAAAAGTAATACGTTTACAAGGCCATCCAGAGTATGTAATTTTCATGTGTGCAGTTTGTTTCCCCCCCCATAAACTTAGAATAAATTTCAGTAAGCAAGTTGTTAGTGAATAGTTTTTTTTTTCGCAAAAACATTCGTACACTGATTTCACTCACAAATATGCACGGTTAGTGAATAAGACCCAATGTTTTTAATATTATTGCCCAGATTTAGCCTTTACACACTGAGCAGGGATTGCAAGCATTTTGTTAAGCAGAGTTTTTCCTTCACTTATTATTTTGCTTTTCACAGCCATTTGCTGGAGTGCACACACCATTGTCTGGTCTACCAGGGACACCAGGAACAGGTAAATATATGTAATTTGATTTCTTACTAAATTAAGTTCCCTGCAAAAAAAAAAAAAAAAAAGGGTTCTTAGTGTATTTCTTGTTCTATAGTCTCTAGTTTGTTTAGCCCTGTGGGGCAGCAGATGAAAACAACACTTTCCCCAGCTCAAGTAGATCCGTTCTTCACACAAGGAGATGCTCTGTCCTCTGACGACCAACTAGATGACACCTGGGTCACAGTGTTTGGGTGTGTGGGTTTAATAATATCATTTTTTTTTTTATTGTACTTATAAAAATTATATTGTTCCTTCTTATGCTTATGGCATCATTGTTGTCTACATATGGCATACAATTCTTATTTGTTTGTCTGTACACAGGTTCCCTCCAGCATCTGCTTCATACATCCTTTTACAGTTTGCACAGTATGGAAACATATTAAAACATGTAGTAAGTACAGGCTGGGTTTCATCATTGCAGTTTGGTTTATATATTATTGTAATCTGTAAAAATGTATTTTTCTTTTCATTTATAGATGTCTAATACTGGAAACTGGATGCATGTTCAATATCAGTCTAAACTGCAGGCACGGAAAGCCCTGAGTAAAGATGGAAAGATATTTGGAGAAGCCATTATGATTGGTGTCAAACCATGTATTGATAAGGTAGAAGCACTCACAAAATAATTTCCTTGTGAAAATTAGCAGTGGATGGAAGTGTCCCTCCATGTAATAATTGTAACAGTAATAATGTTACGTTGTATTTTTTTTGGCAGAGTGTAATGGAAACTTCAGACAAGGGCAGTATTTCCAGTTCTGTGTTCACTCCCCCGGTGAAGGCTCATGGGACCCCCAGTCACCCTGTATCAACTCCCCGATCTGTCATGAGACCCCTCAGTGCGGCTTACAAAGCATCCAGCAGTGACTACCAGGTATAGTTGAACAAATTAATTAATATAAATCTATCAAAAGCAGCTTTTAAGAAAATCAATGCATTTAATGATGCAAGGGTTTTGTGGAAAGAGGAGCAGTTTATTGCATGTGGGAGCATATTTTAAAACTACTCAGAGTAACTCTTTTCTGTAGCTCAAACTGTAGAGAGTTGGCGCTTGCAACGCTAAGGTCGTGTGTTTGAACCCCAGGGAAAGCAAGAACTGATAAGAATGTACCTTGAAATGCAATGTAAGTCACTTTGAATAAAAGCGCCTGCCAAATGCATAAATGTAAAATGTAAATGTACTTTATAGTAATGTCTCATTCGGGCGACCTGAGTTTCTTTTCTAATCCTGATCAATATTTAAATATCTTCTAATTAATACATAATAATAAAATAAATAACTTATTAAATAAAAGAAAAAAAAACTTGATTTTATTTTCCAGATGAATTTGTGTTTGTGAGTTATTTCAAGACAATCATCCTCAACCTTAAAGAGCAACATGCAGGTTGGACACCCCTATATAGCACAGTGTAGGTTGATGATAAAACAACTAGATTTTCTGAACTGGAGTAATATATATTTAGCCATTAACGATATTTTGAGATAAATTGTGTTAAAATAACTTCCGCGTTTATAAAGCACTAACCGAAAGTGACGATGGGCGAGGGAGTCTGGTCAAGTTCAAGCTCAGGTTACAATGGATGTGAATGAAGAAACCGAGTTCTCCGATGTTGACGAGCATGCCTATGATAGCCCACAGGTAGGGATGGGGCCGATCTGATCCAGTATCGGTATTGGGACAGATACCAGTGTAATTCATGTAACGGATTTGCCCGATCCAACCTGCGGAGATATCCGATATCCTGCTGAAATGACTCCGAAAGTGATTCCCGCCGGCCAGTCTGCTAGCTGGCTGCAAACTGTGGAATGGATTTCCTGAACGGAGCCGCGGCTCAATGAGACACAGAGACCCCCCTCAGGAAATCCATTCCGCAGTTTGCAGTCAGCAAGCAGGATAGCATTGAGCTGCCAACAAGTTCGCTGTGTAAATACTTCACACTGGAAATACCGCAGAGCAAGACAGCATAATGCAATGTTTTCAAAGCCGTATTAATTAAACCATCTGTCTGTGATGCAAAAAATCTCCAGGTCTATAATTCTCCGGAGTAAAATGTGCGTTACAAAAGGTGACAGACGCGGCAGTGAAGTCTGCTCTCTTCACTTGCACAAAACGCACCCAAAAACGAAAAGCCTTGTTTTTCCTAGAAGGAAAATGATGGACACGATGTCCTGACAGGCTGGAATTCGTGCAACAAGCACAAACACAACAATTTAGCATTATGGCATCTCTAAAACTCGATCTTAAACTTTCTCTGTCTCTCACTACCGCTCTAACTACAACTGAACGCGAGCTCTTGTTTGCCTCGGCCTACGTCATATGACGCGTTGCTAGCGGGAAAGGCGTATTCCAGAGCCTAGCACATTTTCATCAAAATCTCTACATCAAATGAGATTTCATTAGTAATTTCTACATATGTGTTTTTAGTGTTTTATCTACCTCTTCAGACAATATCAAGTATTAATTCAGTTATAAATTCAACCTGCACGTTGCTCTTTAAATATGTAATTTGGCTGATCAAAGATGAGCTTTAAGCACATGTCTAACGTAAGCCTTGTTACTGGACTGTTATCTTTCGAGTCTTATTTTGCTAATACTCTCAAATACACACAAGGTTTACATAAGGAAAGTTGGTTATGTCTAAACTGAAAGCAAACCTAGAAAATTGAGAGAAATCTGCTTGTCAAATGCGCGTGTATATTAGACACGTCTTAAAGAGACAGTAGCCCTAATAATAAACATGCAGCCTTAAAGGGTTTGTCCTTAAAGGGATAGTTGACCCAAAAATAAAAATTCTGTCATTATTTATTCACTGTAATTTTGTTCCAAACCTGTATTAATTTATTTCTTGTGCTGAACACAAAAGATGTTTTGAAGAATGTGGGTAACCAGACAGTTGCTTGTCCCCATTGACTTCCATATGGAAAAATATACTATGTAAATCACTGGGGTACATCAACTGTTTGGTTACCCACATTCTTCCAAATAACTTCAACAGAAGAAAGAAACTTATTCAGGTTTAAAACAACTTGAGAGAGTAAATGATGACTATTAAAATTTTTGGGAGAACTATATTTAATGTTAATAAAAAAAAAAAAAAAACAGGAAATCACTCACTGCTCTTGACTGAGAATTTTAATAGTAGCTTTAATAAGAATCAATGTATAATTAATACAGTGAAGACTATATCTGGCTTTGACTTTGAACATTTGCTCTCACTTTGCAGAAAAAAATATTAATAATATCTGCATATTTTCCTGCTTTTTTTGTCCTTAGCCAATCACATGCCTGATAAACAGTAAATTCAGTGTTTGAGAGGAAAAATGTCAAATGCTGACAAAAAATGTGACAACTTGAGTGAAGAAGAGACAGTTTCATTCTTACCTTTTATAGTCCAAAATATCCATAAGCTCGATAGTACAGTTGGATGCGCAATGCTAGAGCTTTTATGTAAACGGGTCGGGTGCTGCGTTCATCCAACCAATGACACTGACTCCACCAATATGCAAGTAAGAACATTAACCCAGGGTTTAGGAATGTACAATGTGAAACGTCTGCTAATGGCTACCTGGAATTAATTGTTAATCATGGGTAAGTTATTAGCAGTGTGAAACGTGAAGCAAAATAACCCAGCATTCCGTTTATCCAGGGTTTAGAATGACTCAGGATCAACTACAAGTGTGAAAAGCCCTAGTGTGGACGGTCAATATTTTATATCAGATTCCTATTGGATACACAGATAATCGGATTTGTACTGACAGTGTGAACAGCCTAAGATTAGTAAATGCTTCAAGTGTTTGTCATTGTTAGTTCATGTTAACTAATGTAGTTAACTAATGCTAACAAATTGAACCTTATTGTAAAGTGTAGCCAATAAAAATTACATTAAAGTCTGAATAACATCCTGTCGGCAGCAGAACCTGATGTAATTTGGGAATAATGTACATCTCTTTCTATTTTGCAGTTTTCACACACCCGGATGAACGAACTAATATATATATTTTTTTTTTTTTTTTATGCCTTCTGTTCTTGCAGTTTTTATATCTCAGCAATAGCAATTTGCAAAAAAAATATATTTTTCATATGATTTTGAATGACATGAGTGTGTAAAATGATGATGATAATATTCGGCGTATAATCTAGATTTACAAATATGATTTAAATAGCTAGTTACTGGATGAAACTGAAATGTGCTGTAAGGAACAACATTTTAAAAGCATAATTTGTGAAGTACCTCTTTTTTGTTTTGTTCTGATTTATAGGTTGTGTCAGATCAACAGACACCAAAAAAGGATGACAGTTTGGTATCGAAAGCAATGGAGTATATGTTTGGATGGTAATCTTTCACTCACAGGGTCCTGATGAAAAAGCTCTGAGACCATCAACAGCCAATGATGTGTTGACTTTGCTCTAAAAAACGACATTGGGATTTTCTGAGCACAATCTTTGAGTGAATACAAAAGCACTTTATCTCTACGTTTGCGGACTGTTTGACATTGCGTGCTCTTTTGCTGAAGATGGACTGTTGAGTGTTTCACTTGGACTGCTTTCAGCTGCTGGGTTTTGAGTTGGTCCCTCAAGTCTGTCCTCAAAATCATACAGATTTAACAACTTAATTGTGTGCATTAAGTGTTTCTGGTCTTTAACATGCCAAGAGAAGGTTCTGCTGGTAATTTAAGGAGCATATCATGACACTCTCACGGGACCCTATTGTACAAAATCTGAAATTTATACTTGACAGTTTGTGGTTATGATCTGCTTTATTGATCTCATCTGAATATCGTTGATTACATTCAGCATTTTGATACCTAGACCTTATTGTACGATTTAACCACATTTTCATTGGGTTTTTAGGGTTCATTGGGTTTTTCAACTGTTTTTAGGTTATTGTGGGTTTTCACTAACTTTATCAATTATTTTAATGGGACAGAAAATCCATTTTTTTAAAGAAATTTTGATTTTGAAAATGCCTTTTCCCTTTAATAAACATTGTCTGACTAGAAACTGCTGTTTTTGTTATTTTTTAAACGTACACTAGGTACCTTTTTCTTGTTCAAAATGAACAAGAAACTAAATTTAAATGAGTACCCTGATTCGTATGGTAAGCCTATTATAAGTTTGTTCCTTGTGTCTCGTCATAGAAAAGTTGCTCCGGCCTCTTTGAGTATATGGTGTGGGAGTGCGAGCAAGAAAGGTTGACATGGAGCACGAGAAACCTCTAAGTTTCGAAGAATCGTCCGTTTTAAAATTAACACTGGCGTTATTTTACTTAACATGTGAGTAATGTATTTTATTGAATAGATAAATTGCCATGTAGCTCAGCAGAGTTCATTGTAAAGCATTCTCTATTGTAAAGGGTAATATTCTTCCACACAGTCACGCAGCGCCGAAGCACAACCAAAGCAAATTGCATTTTAAAATGCTAACGTGCAACGATTTTGAGTACTCAAGACTCGACTTGGTAAGTATTAGAAGACTTGACTTTGACCTTTTCATACTCTTCATGTGGATGGATGCAGTGGGTTTGGAATGAAGCATTTAGATGGTGAAGATTTTTTTTTTTTTTTTTGCAATTATCTTGTTTACAAAATGTAGAAAATTGAGAACTCGATCTGAATTGCCCTATAGATTTCAATTCAAATTATCTTACTGTCTGTGTTTTTTTTATTTATTTTATTTATATATATCACTCAATCACTCACTCCCTTCCTTTCAAAAGTGCGCTGTATCATGTGCTTCAAGGTTTCAACTACATTCATGCTGTTCTGCAGACCAGTTACTGTTGCCTTTGTATCAGTTCAAGTCAGTCTGGCCATTCTCCTCTGACCTCTGGCAGATCTTTTAAACTTAAGCAGATCATCTAGACCGTGTCTACATACCAAAAGAGTTGCTGTTTTCTTGTGATTGGCTGATTAGATATTTGCGTTAACGAGCAGTTCAAAAGGTGTAATAAAGTGGCTGGTTAGAATATGTGTGTGTAAGGCTACGTCTACATTAATCCGGATACATTTGAAAACGGCGTTTTGTTTAAAAACGCTCTCCGTCCACTAGCTTTTTCAGGCGTTTTCCGACGTTTCAGTGTGGATGAGAAACTTCTAAATTCACCTTACTGCGCATGCGTGAAACCTCACAAAAGCTCACTGAGATCATACAGATGGAAAATAATAAAGTTATCGCGCAATTCTTCTAACAGGATCATTTTATTTAGCAAAAGATCTCACCAAGGTCGCACTCAGTCACCATATGTTTGGTCTGAAACGCAACTGCTCTCCTGTATTGCCGCAGGACAGCAAATAGTAGCCTACATGTTCTGTCATCTTTGCAGTAGGCTACTGTGATATGTTACTTTGTACTCTTCATATTTTATCAACAGTGTAAAAGTGAATCGCACATAATTAACAGGCACAATACCGGTAAACATGAATATCTATTGGTACAACATGGATCACATGACTAACGTTTTCAAAACGAAATTAAATCAAATTAATTTCGTATGGAGTGGAGTGGGATATGCTAATGAGAACAAACTGACATGCGTTGCCTTCATTCCTTAAACCCATTCACAGCTCAGCATGTTTATTGAATTATTGATTTTGTGTGTACTTGCCTCATTTGTACAAGATTCATTTTTTTCCCTCAAATCTGTCACATGTAATGAAATCCAATATGTAATTTGTGCTAGCAAGATTGTAACTTGACCCAGATTTTCCATTATATCTTGAGATTTGATTGGAGACTCAAAGGTTAAGACTTTAGAAGTCATTTTTTCTGCACTGGATTCTTTCAGTGACCTTCCAGAAGACCCTGAGACTTGTTTGAGGTATACGAACCTCGCTCTGATCAGGCAGGGTAGCCAGCTGGATGCCCAGATCAGACACATGGCCGAGTGCTTGCTGAAGGTGACACAGAGGGGGTCTCTGGAGGTGAGGCTGACCCTTGCTGTCAGTGCACAGCTCAGGTGATGCGCTCAGAGATGCACGCTACCCCAGGGCCTGCTTTAGATATTAATCCATCCTGATTACTGCTGTTTTTACACCGGAGGCATGATTTAACTAACCTTGAAACAGGCTTATTTCTGTGGCTCATGCATAAATGAAGTAAAGTTTAGTGGTTGGTAAACTGTTGAAGCATTCGGGGTTTTATTGACCTCACAAGACATCAGGGGCCGATCACAATGTGTTTCTATCTTTTACACTGAAATTTTACTGTATGAACAATTTTACCTTAGAAATCGCATGTAAATTTTACAAGAAACAGCACACATTGAATTAAACATGAAATTCGGAAGGGAGACAATTTTTCTTGTAAAACACTCGAATAACATTGAAAAGTTTTTTTTTTAATATGCAAGAGTCATTTTAAAGTTAATTATTTAAAAAATGATTGTTACTTACTCAAATTTTCAAATTTTAGCAGCAAAAAAAAAAAAGAACACAACGTTTCTAACGAAAAAATAATAAATCAACACATTGTTTTTGTTTTGGATCCACTGCAGTGCAAGAAAGCAGCCACACTTTTCATTCATTTTACAGGTCAAACAAATTCAGATGAGATGGGATGTTGACCACTAGATGGCAGCGTGTTCATTTACTGCTTTTTTAAGCAGAAGAAACTTCCTTCTTGTAGCGCCTTTATATGGGTTTGAACCTTAAGTTCATGCATGTTTCTTTCTGATGTTTTAAATCCTACTTGCAAACAAAAGTTCAGTGATAACTGTGAGCCAATCATTTGATGCAAAAGTTACAATTTATTGTTAAGACATGCTAGATGAGCTACAAAATTTGTCTATTTAAATGCTCATTCTAATTTGACCAAGTATTTGATTATCATTGACTCATTTTTTGGAGACTTTATTTTTTCTCCATTTTATATGAGATTTGTTAAAACAAAAGCTGTTTGTTAATAAGATATTGTTGACATGTCCAGGCTTTTGGAATTGAATAGGACAATTTATTGTTTGAGCCTAAAAATGTAATAGATGCAAATATGAAATCTTAAAGTGCATGATGCATTTTTTTGGCATTATTATAGAGCATCCAGTAGGACAGTGCTATTTAAACGTGATTAGTTGTTATAGCAGTGGCAGGTAAAAGATGACTCTGTCACCGTAAAATGCTGCCTAATTCAAAACACGTCAGGATGCAGGTCCTCTTAGTCACTGTGTAATCGTGTATTAAAGAGATCAGGAAGGAATTAAATGAGACCTTGGCTGTGCAACAGGATTTATGCAGGTCCTATTAGACTTATTCAGTTATAGTTTTAATTAAATTCTGGAAATGCAGCACTACAGAAAAGTAACCTGTTATTGGATAATCCGGGTGTGTAGGCTCTCAGGGCAGGGTGCATATCAATAACGCCTCCAGTGAAAAGGCCACAGCAGTATGGACTATTTAATGAGAGGATGTGAATTAACGCGGAGTCGGATAGGGAAAGAGGAGAGCCACCTTGCAATGAAATGCTTCTTTATTTGGCACACAATGGAATAAGGGCCGGAAAAATCAATGATGATATCTCCCGATTACAATCATCAAGGTTTACTTCTCTTTCAGAATGATTCTTATTCCCTTAAGAGCAACAGCCTGTGTGAAGGATCAATATCATGCTGGTGCTGTGGTTTTACCTAATGCGTGCAAGCCCTGGGCGTTTGGTGCGTGTGTGTGTATGAATGAATGCAGGTAAAGGCTCTTCTGCCACATTAGAATAGCCTTGCTTTCATTCGGCTCTAAAGGAGATCAGAATAAGAGGGGTTTTCATGTGAAGCATTCTCATTCCAGATCACATTCAGACATGATCTAATTATTATTCAAGAGGTTCTCTGTGATTGTTGATGGTGGTAATAAAGACTCCCTCCTCATCTTCCCATGTGGAGAGGGAGTGAAGGATTAACATGGCAAAAAGTATTTTTCTTAATCTGTGTTTTCTAGTAAAAAATGTCTGAACAAGATAAATTTACTTTAGAATCAATTGTTTTAGGATAAAAAAAACAACAACATAAGGATAATTGAGACTTAATAGACATTCATATTAAAATACATCTTCCACATTTTCCCTGGGTGGTAATGAGGGATAAGAATAAATATTTGTATTAAGCAGAATTTTTTCATTGTTTTCCAGTAAAAAACAAAAAATCTAAATAAATATACTTGAGAACCAAACATTGATAAGATATTAAAACTTGTTTTTTTAAAGTGTTTTAAAAAAGAATATTAACAATAATTACAATTATAATATAACAATTATTTAAATAATTATAACAACTATTATTATATAATGAATTATTATAGAATATATTATAATATTATGAACAATTATTAATTTTAATAATAATAATAATAATACGTATTATTAATACTGAGGCTTGTCTTTTAATCCTCAATAATAATAATGTTTTATGATGATAATGAATATACATTATAATAATAATTACAATTGTAATAAAATTATTATAGTGAAAACTTTTATTATTATTGAGGCATAATTATTATCATTATTATAATAATTTTGACATTATGAATTATATAATATAGTATATTATTAACAATTAATATAATAATAAAAATAATATTGTTAATGAGGAATAAATGTTATCATTATTGTTAATGTTATTTTGACTGACTTTTTTTATAATATATTACACTAGTATTTATTTTTTCTAAAATTAATAATTTTATAATTTTGTTATTATTAAATGTATTCTAAGTGCCATAAGAAAAATAGATGTATTGTGGGGGTTTCTGGGTTGACATCACACACAGGAGGTGAGAGAGTTTGAATCACAGCTCACAGAACCTCTGTGTCCCTGTCAGCTCTGCTCAGAGTCCACTGAATGATACAGCATGATGCCTTTAAAAAAATGGCCTGACCACTGCATGCAGGTTAAGCCATGCGCAAACATCAGCGGACTTTATCGGTGCACGCATTGGCTTCTGAACCGGGGCCCGTGCACAGAGATTTCTCTCAGGTGTTTGCAGGGACCATGATATGATGGGACTGGAATGTGAATGAAGCGCCGAACGTAGAGTCTATGCTCTTGTCAAGCAGGATTACGCTCTGATGTTGACAGCCTCGGATACAGAGAGCATTGTTATTTTGAGAGAAGATAGTGCCAAACTTGGCTGCTGGTTGTTGACTTGTTCTTGTTCGTTGACATAATAGGAAAGTCGAATTCACTTTAAATAGGTAACCTACATTATTACACAGATCTGGCCTGAATGCTTGATTCAGTCGCTGCATTTAGTGGACACTTGTGAATAATGACTGGTGTGTAGGGCAACATTTTATTACTGATTGAAACTATTTTATACTGTACATTGCTTTAAAAGTAACTAATTCTTTATCAATAATAAGCAATATTTAATTAATCAATTTATTTAGTAAAAAGCCACATTATAAGCAGGACTATGTATAGTCAGCTTGTCATTTGTGCAAAATCAACCGCTTCAATATTTTGTTAATGTTATCCCAGTAATACTTAATGTTGCATAACACATCTTTCTCCATTCATGGCCATTCGAAATTAGCTCTGTTTTTTATTTTCTATTTTTGACAGAAATATTTATACGGCTAATATTTCATAATCATTTTGAATACATTTTGTTGGTAATATGTATATTATTAGATGTAGGAAAACATTTATTTCTTGATATTACAGTAGATGTTTTACTACTGACTTGATTCTTTTATTTTGACTTTTTTCTGTGGAACACATTTGGGAAAAGAAAATCAGAATAACTGAGCAGCAAAGAGCAAAGATGGCAGGTTTGAAATCACATCCTGTATTTTCCTGTATGTTCCTGCACCTGCAGAGCAACTGGCATTGAGATGAATGGGAACGCAAACAGGTGGCTCTCTCCAGGTATTACAGGCCACCTTGGTATCATTTATTTCTTTGTGTAAAACTTTTCAAATAGGAAAGAAATTAGAGTGCAAATTAAATGAAAGCTCTAACAGTACAATTTTCCCTATAACTAAAATACTTTTGTTTCGGTCTCATTCTACTGAATTATGTTAATCTATTTATTTTATAATTATGCTCTAGTTCAATGTTCTGTCTCTCTACTGCGTTATTAGTTTAAGTAGCATTCAAACGTCTGATAATATGAAGGTGATGATGGAGCTCGAAGTTCTGAGTCATTTACACTCCACACATTAAAACTCAATATTCTCAGCCACATTAATGAGTGAAAGTACCAAACAAGTTGAGTCAGAAAAGCTGATCCCTTCTTAATGTCAAAAGCTTCAAATGTCAACGCGCACCCCTCCTGAGCTTCTCCATTTATCTCCATCTCAGCAGCCTCCTGTTCCTGTCACAGGAATGGCTGCAAGATACTGCTGAGTCCCGCTCGTCTTTATCCTGCGGAAAAAGTCGGTGAGGATAAAAGAATGAGAGAAAAAGTGAGCAAGAACAGAAATAAACAAGTGGAAAAAGAGAGTTAGACTTAGAGGGAAATACAGAGAAGGACAATAATAAAAGAGATTATCGAAAAAAGAGAGAGAAGGCGAGAAAAAAATGAGCAGCGTTTGTCTATTTGAGATTCCTGGGTCCCTCAGTCCTGTAACAATAAGTGGGACACCACTGAGTCCTGCACTTTTTAAGGAAGAGACGAGAAATGAGACGCTATCTTCTTGGTTGCGAGACCTCACGCTGTCATTGTGCTCAAATTTTACATGCTGAGAGAAAATACAAAAGAAGAGAAAAGTGATAACCACAGGTTGCCTGAATAAAGAGCAAACATATCAATGGATCTGCAAAGGAAAGCAATTGGATGGTTTTCCAATTACATTCACTCCAGCATTCATCTCTATCTGAGTTTATGTAATTTCCGTTCAATGTTGGACACTGAACTGATTATGTGCATTACGACCTCAGAGAAAACAGCTTTAAAATCCTAAAGGGGTTTCCTAAATATTCCAGAATTTGTAATAAATAATTTTATAAGCTAACTTACGATGTTATTCAAGGTTTCTAGCTCCAGGGTGCAGGGGTTTCTTGTTATCATTGTGCTATATTTTATTTAGTATAACTAAACTTCAGTTGCTCATTTCTAATTATTGGATATTTGGAAAGATATTCATCGATTTGATCTGATGTTGAACTAAAATGTACACAGACACTAATGTTCAAAAGTTGAGGGTCAGTAATATTTTTATTACAATTTCAAATGGCTGTTTTAGATCTTAATACATAAGATATCATTCATTCCTGTGGATAAAAGCTATTAGAAAGTTACTTCGTGTCTTCAGTGTCACATGATTCTAATGCTGATTTGGTGCTCAAGGAATTTTTCATTATTATTATAAGTGTTGAAAACACTGTGCTGCTTAATCATTTTTGCGGAAACCGTGATACAATTGATTTATTAAGGATTCAAACAAGTTCAAAAGAACAGCATTTATTTGACATGGACATCTTTTGTAGCATTACGCTCTGTGTTTTGAGCCATTTAATATGTCCTTGCTGAATAAAAGTATGAATTTCTTTCAAAATAAATACATTTTGCTGACCCACAAACTTTTAAACAGAAAAGTGTTTTTAAACTATATACTGCAATTCTGAATCCTGATTGTTACCTCAAGGCCAAGTTGCTGATAACTGAATAGTTGTATTATGTTAATAAGGTCAGTCATATGTTAATATATTTAGTTTCCATATATTATCTTGGTGGACTGGAGAGGGGATTTTATAGCCTATCTACATGCTACACCAAATGGTTTGATACCTTGATTTCAAAACCATCGCCATTGAAATAGGTAATTGCACTATGTGGGTCCCTGATTCTGTGCTGGATGCAGGCAGCTGTACCCTCTTACCAACCAGCTGCTGTCTCTAGTCCCTCTGCTGCTCATGAAGAAGGTCATAGTCCCCTACATTCCACATCTACAAGCACTCTGAGCCTCCCTTAGCCTGCATTTTCATCCTTAGAGAAAGACCATTTGATGCCTCAATGGTTTTTAGAGATGTTTTTCCATTACAAACCCTGAAAACATTATTGTAATGCTTCTTTCGTCTGATAATTGTTCAGGTCAGTGCTACAAGAAACCACCATGCACAGACAGCAGATGCTAATGTTTATCAGATGAGCTGAGAGGAAGTCTAAAAGAGTTTGTGAGCTGATTTATAGGCTGACTTCAGATACGACATTATCTTTTCCCCTGTCTGATCACTTGAATGACAAGTGGCACTGACTCAGGGGAATGTGGACTCGTAGACTTCGCCCCAAAGTGTGCGCACCTGCCAGAACACTATCTGTAGCCAATCAGTCATATGTTCGTTCAGCCATAGTCGTCTCCACTAAGGCTCCCGACTTCTTTACAGAGGTGGGGAAGGGTGTTATGAAACTGATATATCCAATTGATTTGGAGCAACAAGGATGAGAGGAGGAGAATTCAACACAAATACTGCCGGCTTTTGCAGATTGGGCGGGTGGAAGGACGTTTCGCTCCGTAATAAAATGTTTCTCTACATTGAGTATGATTAAATGGTCTTTGTCCTGCAGCGTTATAATTCATGTATGTGATTTCATAGACCTAGTTGTACACTGGCTAGACGTATAGCTCACATTTTTCATTTTTGTCTTCTATGAGGATCACAAATGAATGCATTTTTGATAAGATCAAAGAAAAATGTTTGTATGCCATGAACGCATTAAAAAGTAACTACAGCAATATAAATATGAGAGCCGAACTAAAAGCAAGGGTGTCCTCAGTGACTCGTCCACAATGACCCATTGTTCACGCAGTATTTACTGGTTGGTCTCGGTCATCCATCTTGTGTACATCTCCCAGCTCTCAGCATGAGATGGCCTTCAGCCAGTGCTCTGGGCCTCTTGTTATAAATCTAACAGGATTGTTTGCTATGATGCTCAGCCTCCAGCAGTCTGTCATCACAAGGATGCACGCTTGGCTTGAGGAGAGATTTCCCCCCACCACCTTGTCTCCCCCTGTTTCTCTTTCGATAATGTTGAGAAGAACAGATGGAAGTGGAAGTTTGCAGGCTCGAGAGCCTGCGGCAGCCATGTTGCCGCGTATGTGCTTTTGGAGGGAATGGACTTACCGTATTTGCTCTCACTGCTTAGAGGTCACCGGTAATCACCGATTTTTACAGGCAGGCCATCAAGATAACGGAGGTCACGTGGCTTTTGTAGTGCAAGAACACCCTTGGGGCCTTGGTTGCTTCAGATCTGGCCTAGAGGGTGGCAGCTAGAGGGCCAATCAAGGTATATTTGCAGTTCCCCTTCTTTCATAATTGTTATAGATATACATTTTGGTTGACCTCCTGTCACTTTGTATGCTACACACCGCTGAAACCCTCCAAGGAGCTTGTTAGCATTTTTAGCCTATTTTTCTTTTTGCTGTTTCCATGCAAACAGATGCAAAGATGAGTGGCTCTGTACGACCTTAGTTAAGGTAGGTGCATCCTACGAGACTCACGGCATCTGCGAAGGTGGGTTGACGCTGAGTGATTGCTTTCCCACTGAGAGAGCTGGTAAGTGGGAGATTTACCATGAAGGTTCTCTTGGAGGGGGCACTGCGATTCAGAATAGATTTTCACCAATGGTAGATAATGGCAGTCAGCAGAAAATAATGCTGCAGAAACCACAAAAAAAAAAAAGAGAGAGAGAGAGAAAGGAGCACATTATCATGAGTCCAGAGCAAGGCCGTCTCCACCCCACCCCGAGGAAGTGTGGGAGAGTAGCTAATGGCATTTATTCTTCTCTCGGAAACAGGATAACTATGTCAGTAGTGTCTTGTGAATTAATCCATATTGTCTGGCTCCTTAAATATTCAAGGAGTTTTATTACTCACAGGTCCTGTTAACAGTATTTGTTCCCCAGCAATGTGGCACCCTATTTTTCCTCAGTAATTTGCTGTATGCTTTGTAAACATACACTCCAGTCAATGTTTAAATTCAGTCTCCGTAGCAAACATTGTATCTTATTAGCACTCTTGGGAATGGCTAGAGAAAATGAGCAAAGGCAGTAAAACACAATCCATTTGCTGTATGAAATTCTGTTCATTTCCTTTATGTAATTGGTATAGCTGGGTTGTACAAAATTCAGGATTGAAGAATTAGCCTATTTTCAATTCACGAGTTGCAATTTGCAATGAATTGGTCAACACACAGGAAGTTTACAATCTATCTATCTATCTATCTATCTATCTATCTATCTATCTATCTATCTATCTATCTATCTATCTATCTATCTATCTATCTATCTATCTATCTATCTATCTATCTATCTATCTATCTATCTTTGTTAAGGTAATATTTACAGTTTGTCTTGTACATCTTACTTTTCAAAAACTTGTTTGAAATTCTTTGAATTTTAATTAATTTACAATTTATGTATAAGTGCATTGCTATCTCAGTTATAATTCGATTCAAATAAAAAAAAATGTACTAAAATTCAAAAGGCATTTGTCTGATAACTTTATCAGAACACTTTTTTTTTTTTACAGAAATCTGTCCTGTATGACATCTAAAAATAAATTAATTACTCCTTAGAACTCTGATTTTATTCCAGGGGTGCTGCAGGTTTCCCACTATCTAAGAAATTGCTGTTTCAAACACCTGTGGCCCACAAATACAGCACACTAATAAAAACCTTGTTTATCCCTGTTCTAGTAGAGCCTACAGCATCAGAGACCCTACCAGGGGGAAAAAAAATGATCACACTGTGCCAGTAATACCTGCTTTAGTGAGTACAGGATGCGTCTACAGGAGGGATTAGCCCTATTGATCCCAGCTGGCAGACAGAACTATTTGAAAGTCAGAACAATCACATCGGAACAGACTCTGTGGGCATGTGGACCAAAGGAAATGGTAGATATAGTGACAGAACTGTGTATAGAGCAACAGGGGTAAATGCTCAACAGATAACTGAGAACTAACACAACTATTGGCAACAACAGCTTCTCCCATTCACCTCACAACTCATTTCACCCTTTTTCCTTAAAAAGGTGAAATGTGACATTTATATTATGCTTTCTCCTATTCCAGTTGTGTGCGGAAACATAAATGTCGTTTGTGCATTTTTGTTCCGATTGAGGTGTTTAGATGGAGCGTTTTCATTCGGATTGGACTTTTGAATCAATTTTAATGTGTTGTAAGTTTATTTTAAAAGAAAGGAGATTGTGATAAGAATTTATTCTCTTTATAGATTTTTCTGTAGTTTTGTATGATGTGAATCATTAACAGGAGGAATCTGAAGAGACCAAAAGTTGAAGATGTATGTGTAAATGTTGAACTATATACATTATGAATTATTGATTGTAGATTTGCATTCTGCCTGGAAGTGGTAATCTGCAGTCACGGCTATTAATTCCATCAAGTAACAGATTTGAGATCCCACATCTGGTATCTTTGATTTAATCAGATAGTAACAGTGAATTTGATCATACGAGTAAGCACTTTGTATTGCGCAGTGTTTTCATGTGTATAACCTCTATCAGAGTGATGACGTTGGATGATCAAATGGAAAGTCAGCAGGTTCCCATAATCTCAGAGCACGTCACACAGGGGAGTGCAGCTGTGCATCCAGAATGTAAAAGTATTGCATGGATACAGATACAAATTCAAACACACACAATACTTTGAATCATTTCAGGCAAGAAACATCTGTACCCATTGACAGCAGTGCAAAACGTATCACAAAACAATTCATATTCATTTAGTGGTTGTTTTGCCATTGCTCATTTTTCACAGTATAAAATAGACTTATATTTTATATTGCATGGTATGAATTTTTGATAAATTATTGAACTATTTAGAACATACTGTACTTTTTTTTCACTCACAAATTACATCTGGACGGATTGATCCTTGAACTATCACTATTGCATTCTTCAGTGAGGCATTAACCCCAGGTTACTCCTGTAGGATTGTCTCTGTAATAACGATATGCAGTGTTGGGAAAGTTACTTTAAATAATGAATTAATTCCTAGCTAATCTTCAACGGTGTAATATGATTACTGTACTAATTACTCTCTCTAAAAAGTATTGCATTACTTATTACTAATTACTTTTTTACTATTACTAAATATACATTTTAACATTTTATGGTTATATTTTTATGTTAAATCCACTATTTTTTTATATTATATAGTAGGCTATTGTTCTATTGTCTATACAGTATGTTTTTTGCAATTACGTCAGAAGTAACTAACTAAATTACAGAAAAATAAGAGTAATCCCTTTTTTTCAAAGAAAAAGTAATTAAATTACAGTAATTAATTGCTTAGTAATCCATTATACCCAACACAGAAGTGGTCGAAAGTGGACAAAAGAGATGCAAACACCAGCTGTAATCGGGTATGTGTCTGCCTTGTCTACTTGTCATCTGATCGACCAAAACGCATTTTAATACCAGGTTTAAACAGGGCCTTAGACATCATAGTGGCATGATTTTTCCCTCCGAAACCAGTTCAGTGCAAATCCTGCCCTGCAGGCAATTTCATTGGTTAAAATGAAGGTATAGGGTGGGGTTTGGATTTAGTGTTTGTTGTAGCATCGTGTTGGCAGTTAACACTGTTTTTGACATGACCAATGAAATCTTTAGAATCGGCTGCAGGGTGGAGTCTGTGCTGAATTGTTTTTGGGGGGAAATTATTTGTCCTTACGTGGTATTAGTCTTTTGTTCTTCCGTACAGCTTTATTGGGTGTTGCACATTGATTCAAGATTCCCACAATGCACACAATGAGTGAACACACTTTAATTTCTAAACATAGTGATGAAACGTAAAGGCATTAGAAATGATCTGGCCTTTGCTCTGGGGACTGAGAGAAACCCACAGCTCTCAGGGTAGTTAATTTGATATTCCAATGAAACCTCTGCTTTTTTCGAAATCCAACGATTTTGAATTGGTTTCATAAGAATGTAAAAAAAACATTCCGTTCCTCTCAAGGGATGAGAATGAATTAGCCTCATCATCTGGTAATTACGGTAAAAAACAGTTGGTGAGATTGTTGATAATCGTTGACATGGGTACCGTTTCAACTCTCTCGTTTTATGGGGCTTGTATTAGAATATAGCTGGCTGCTCTGTTTACACTGAATAAGATCATCTGTGTGAGTGCTCACTGTACCACAGCACAGCACTTCTTATCCACAGTCTAATAACTTACTTCTTCACAACCTCAGGTAAACAATATCCCTGAGTCTAAGTTAGCATTCCCACTTATCCCATTTTGCAGTCCATTTTCAATGTGCCTATAGGGTTGCTGACCCGCCCTTATAATATGGATAATCTAGTTTATCATTTTTGTTAAGCCCAACTAACTAAAAACACTTAAGTTTTAATTGCAGTTAAATCAGAAAACATGTCAATGTAAAAAATATGTGTTTAGTGTGAAAAACTAATTGTATATGCATGTATGAATATGCAGATACACACGCACATTGTGTGCAAATTGTGTCAGGGGCTGTTGTTAAATTACACCAATGTTACACTTGACACTGGCTTAAGGATCAAGGGTTACGCTTCAATTCCAAGGGAGAGTAGCTGTTCACTATGTTTTCCTTTTTACCAAAAAAAAGAAAGAAAAAAAGTCAGTCAGTCAGTCCATTTTTAATCAGTTACTGGCTTTTTGGGGGGCACATTGATTTGTTAGAATTAAGATACACTTAAAATACTTTTTTATTTTAAGAATTTTTTTTTATCTTAGTGAATCATACATGTATTATATAACACATACATCTTAGTGTTTGCACACACTGAAATGTATACATTATTAAGTTATTGACAGCCTGTAAAATAATAAGCATTTCACCTATGAACAACTTTAGAGACTCAAATGTTGACAAATATTTTTAGGTTCATATTGAATTCATGGAATTAATTAGTGGATTTTATTTCAATCAATCAATCAATCAATCAATCAATCAATCAATCAATCAATCAATCAATCAATCAATCAATCAATCAATCAATCAATCAATCAATCAATCAATCAATCAATCAGATTAATGAAATGTTCAATGGCATCACATTTATATAAAACATTTGCATAATTTGACAGTTTCACATAAAATAAAATAAAAACCTAAATATTAAAATGTAACCATTTATTTATAGTATAAATATAAAAGAATGGTAAAGATGTTTATGTTTCTAATCTAAAGCATATGCAAATTCTTAAAAAAATAAATAAATAAATAATAATAAAAAAAAATATATATATATATATATTTTTTTTTAAGAATTTGCATATGCTTTAGATTAATGGCAGCATCTATATATATATATATATATATATATAGACACTAGAGAATGCTGAGAATGCACTAAAGACTATTAGATGCTGCCATTATGTACATATTTTCTGAATGTTTCAACGTATATATCTGAACAAAAAAATGTGAAAATGTTATGTAGAAATACCTTAAAACAATAATGAAATCAGTCTGAATATGTGTACAGTCAAAATTCTCTAGTGTTATTATTTGCACTAGCAAAGGTAGAAGCCGAACTGACATGTATGCAATGATGCGTGACAGTTCAGGTTGACATTTGTCAGTGAGCCACAATAAAAGTGATTGCATCTCAAATGCTTTTTAGCACCTAATTCAGTCAAGCACATTTTTATAGACATATACAGTAGGCATTTATTTTATTTCATTCATCAATTGTCTCCAGCCACCAATGGTTTACTTAAATCTCTAATGTCATATGTGATATTATGAAAGAGCTTATTTTCCTAAAAATGACTAGCAGTGCCACTTCTTTTCCTCTGCTGAAGTTGGCAACCCTAATGTGACCCGTAGAAAGATGGATGGCTCTTCCCTTCAGCGCCTTGGCAATAGCTTCTCTATATATGGTAGGTGCGTCACAGAACAAAATACTCACTGGCGATGCGTCACCGACCCCCCCCCCCCCCAAGGCAACCCGACAGTCAATGGTGTAGTAAGAGTCACGACCCGTTCTGTCCTCTCAAGCCACAATGTCTCTAAAAGCATCCTCTCTGCACTTAAAAGATGTCACTCACTGGTCCTGAGTCAGGAATTGCTGCACTTTAGCCGTGTTTGCTGATGTCAGGGGTCTTCAATTCCCCCACTCACACTTGAACACACCAACCTGCTCTTCAGGTGAAAGGGAGACGAAAAGTAACCCTTCTTACGTTCCCTTTCAATCATTGTCCATCCATTTTTCTTTCTTTTCCTCTGCCCGTCAAAAGCTGCAGAGAGGTTGAAGTGAATGGCCAGGCATATGTGCTGAAATGGCGAGGACAATAATCGTCTGAAGCAAACAGTCATTTGTCAATGGCCATTTGATTCCACTCTGGATTCATTTCCCACCTTAAATTTCTCCAGAGCATTTTCTTTTATTGTGAGAGAGTGATTTATTCCCTCTCACTCTTGAATAATAGACCTCTGCCACCAATTAGATGATGGCAGTTGTCTGTCAGGCTGTCTGGGTAGTCAGCCTCGTTCAAATTTATAGTTCCTTGATTGAAGAGAGAAACTCATTTGAAGTGTGAAGCGGGTATTAAGCCCTCTATGATGCTGCTCACACTCCATCTCCTGCCAGCCCGTCTAATAATGCGTTTAACTTATTTTCTAAGATGCACCTATGCTTCTTAATGAGATGACGAGGAACCTGAGCAATTAGGTTTTTCAACTGTCAGATACATTTTAAAAACTAGGAAAGAGTCCTCTGAAGCATTGCCCCATCAGTGAGAGAGATAAGATATATTTTAAGCATATTAAAGGAATGTTGTATTTCACAATTGGCTGAATGATTGAAGAGCCGTCATCGAGAGAAGAGCAAGGGAAAGGTGAGTCAGACAGTCACCCCAAATCATAATAAATGCATTAGACAAATGTCTAAGACTTTCATTCCAGATTGAAGCCTCACACAAGAATCCGCAAAACCTCCAGATGCAGTTTGGGCTCGTTTCCATTTCATTGAGGTCGTCTGCACTCCCACGGCTTCATCTCATAAAAAATAAACCACCTCCTCGAACATCACACGCAAAATCAGGGTAAATTCCTTTTGAGGGTTGAGTATTTGTTTAGAGAACTGAAGCTTAAAGAGATTAAGATGACATTTCAATGTTCACAGTGTTTACGGTTCTGCTCTATTTGTGTCTTAATGTCTTGCATTTTAAACACATTGGGCATTTCCTGCTAAAATGTAGATCATCTGCTCTCTCCTGGATACGGATTTAGAAATAACACTGCACAATCTCCAGCTCCTCAAGTGCTGGGGTATTTTGACAGTTTGAAGTTGAGCCGAGTTTCAAACAGAAGCGACTACAGCAAGCTATGGGAATCAAATTCAGGTCAAACTCTATGATCCAAATCAGATTGCTTTTATTTTCTACATCACAAACACAATTGCCTTTTGCAAACCTTGCCATGAAGAGAAAACTTTAGGCAAAATCCGTTTCAATAGAAGTCAGGCTCGTGGCCTCTGTATAGAGCACCAGCCCATTGGAAGTGACAGAATCGATGCCCGCTTGCCTTAAGGCTGAGAATTAGAGTATTGATGCTTTTGTGATTTTCTTAATGGCTTACTGGCAGGCTGACCAGTTAATTATCTTAAAATGGTTGAGAAATATACTCAGCTGATGCTACATTGAAACGCGGTGTGAAATTACAGAGAATGTATGCAGAACGTGTACAGCTGCTCAAGTTGAAGACAGAAAAGCATAAGCATCCCTCGTACGATGGCTATTATAATTGTCGTTGCTGCAGCAACCGAGTCTCCTCGTCCAATAAGTGCATGCCAAGACGCACGCTTTGATTTTTAAGCTCATTCCACAGAGGTTAGAAATGAATAGATTATTGAAGAGATCTAATGCATTTGGTGATATGTCTTTTGTTTTTCATTTATGTTTAACTACTGAATCGATTTGGGGATATGTCTGTGGCACGTTGTGATTTTTAAGAGAACCACCATTCTCCTAACTTATTGTTTATGGAAATTAATGACAATGTGACTTTTTGCATAAAGTGGCCCAAAAAGTTTTTGGACACGCAGGCATCTATGAATTTCATTTTATGATAGATAACAAAATATCAAGCCATGTTGCAATTACTTTTAAGCAACTGGTTTTAAGGTAATTTTTTAGTGGATTTAATTATGTGTATGACTTTTTGTTTTTTGAAAAGGGCTTTTTTTCTGCTCACCAAGCCTGCATTTATTTGATCAAAAATATAGTAATAGCAGTAATATTGTGAAATATGAATACTAATTAAGTTGAGTTTTCTACTTTAACATATTTTAAAATGTAATTGATTCATGTGGTGGCAAAGCCAACGTTTTCACCAGTCTTTATGATACTTCATTCTATATAATTCTGTCAATTGATCAAATCATTCTAATATGCTGATTTGTTGCTCAGGAAAATCTTATTATGATCAATGTTGAAAACAGTTGTGCTGATTACTTTTGTGTGAAACCATGATACATTTTCTTCAGAATCTTTAATGAATAGAAATTTCAAAAGTACAGCGTTTATTTGAAACAGACTTTTTTTGTAACAATATTTGGTAACACTTAAGAATAATACTGTCATTAGGTATATGATAAACTAATGCATGCAGGACAAATGAGTAGTACTACATTAACACTTCAGCTACTACTATTAACAATATGGAAACAAGCTTAACTAATCAGGAAGTAATAGGAAATTTAGGAGAAAGATAGTCCCTCAGTAATCAATGATTACTGAATGAGGAGAATTTGAGGAGAGATCCCTGACATGATTGTAAAGCACTTTGGGTGTACAGTAGTACATAGTAAAGCGCTATGTGAATGCGTAATTCCTTCATTTAATTATTAACTATATAAAATTATAAAGAATTAACAATTAATTATAATCACAACATTAACGTGCACTCAGACACAACCAACTGTCTTTTTATGTTTAACATGGTCATAAAATGCATAAATTACTCAAGTGTTACCTAGTCACTGTACTAACTGCTGTAATCTGGACCATTGTTTGAAAGTAAAAAAAAAAAACACTAACATTTTTTTCCACGGTACTTCCTGTAGAGTGACTATGTAACACCCTTGAGTAATTATGATACAATTTATGACCATGTTCTGTGCAAAAAAGACAATCTTCAAGAACTAGTGGTAGTTACCTAATGCAGATCATAATCCTAAAGTGTTACCCATTATTTTGAACTAGTGTATACCAGCTTTCAATCTTTTATATTCAAAACTGAGTTTTCCTCATTGAACACTACAGACTCATGTCAAAGGTATAACAAATATGTTCTATTAATTTCTTTGACATCAAAAAATGTTTAAGATTCCTGAAATATATTTGAAAGCAGAAGTTCTTTAATGAGTTTTATAACTGGTTTGAAATCCATGCAAAGTCAGTCCTTACCTTTTCCCCTGCATGGTGGTCTCACCAAATGGAGCCAAACATGGATTTGAGATGCAATTCCCTTCCCTTCTCTGGCCGTCCTTTCTGGAAGAGTGTAGTCACACTCTAAGCCAGACCTGGAAGCTGTCAGTGTAATTGTGCCATCAGAATATGCAGTTTCAAGCCTGTCCCTTGTGAGAGATTTAAAGAAAGACTAAAACTGCATTTTAGTGCATTGTTACATAATTTTTCTTGCTCCAAATGAGACGTCTCACAAGGGACCTCAGCCCTAATGTTTACCTCTTGTCTCTTTCTTTACATCCTTCTCTCTCTTTCTTTACATATCTTACCTATATGAGCAGATGGCATGTTTGTGTGGATAAGCACCAATGAACTACAAAAACGAAATGGAAACCTATTTGCCGACATATGAAGTTGGGCTGTTATCAGCAGAGACTGACTTCCCATACACCTCTGTATTCTGTCAGGCCTCGGCAGGTAGAGATTGAGAGAGAGAAAGAGATTTCTGCTTTCTCCTTCCTGATAAGTGAAAGACATCTCCACAGGCCAGGTCACTGCGTGTGAGGCACGACAAGATACTTCTGATTGGAGCTGCGCATTTAGCTCTTATCTGTCCCTGCTGAGTCTGTGTGGGTACAAAGGTAGAAAATGGTCAAAACAGAACAAAATACAATCATTCAGGAGACCTAAATGATGTATGGCAAACAGACAGCGTCTTCCCTGAGCTCACAGAGCCATGATCATTCTCGGGAATGATAGAAGTGCCCTTGTTGTGTAGCTGGTATAATGACTCATGTTTAATGCTTATCGTTGTGATACGCTCGCTCCTCTATTCCTCCATACATTGCACCTTATTTTCTAGGTGTAACTACTGCAAGGTATAAATCCCATCTGGACACTTTCTATCAAACTTTCCGTTACATATATTAGTTATTAACTTTTTGTGCACATCCTGCCCTTGTGCTAAATCTGCTGAGCAAAGCTTTTAAAGAAGTAAAATGCGAACACTGAGAAATAACAATGAAAAGTTTATTGGTTTCTCTTTATAGCTCTGTAAGTCGTGAGACTATGAGGTAGATGTTGCCATGGAGGCCAATTAAGTTCTAAATTCAAACTTATGCTGAATGTTTGTGATCTATAATCAAAATAGATGAGGATTGATAACTTTCACTAGCCTGGGAAAACCCAGACAACTTCCGGCAAATTTAGATTTGCTCTGAAAGTTAGTCTGGCAAAGAGCTCATTCAAGCCCATTTCCAATCCGTCGAAATCGAGGCACCAATCAGAAACGTTGGTGCGGGCTTTACACGATGATGACAGCGCTGGGATTTTGAAGCAGATTTTGTAGCCTAAATAACAAAGATGGATGCCGCCGTCGAACATCACTCGTTCGAATCAGCTATCGCTTCTGTTTTAAGCGATTTGAACGTTTCCTTTTTGTTAAAAACCGAGCAAAGAACAACACTTGGAGATGTTTCTCCGCCGGCCGCCGCTCTGCATACGTCATCTCCTTCAGTGCTCTGATTGGTTTTAGGTCTACCCGCGATGTCCGTTGGTGACGCCCCTCTGGAAATGATTTGTCTATGACGCTTTGCGTTACAACTGAGAATGGTCTGGTTTTAACGAGGCTAAACTTTCACATTACTGACCTCTGAAATTTCCAATTAGCTGTGTAGAAAGAATCAGAAATAAAGTCTCAAAATACATCCGTATTATACCTTAATAAAAGCATATATATGATTTTTTAAAGCAATTGCTTTTTTAATCTGTTATGAGAATAATAAAGATTTCCTGAGCACCAAATATTACAGTAACAAAGATGTTGATTTTACCTTATCAATCCGAGCGCGAGTCCAATGGGGAAACATTTTAAGAACTAGTTATTCAACCCAAACCTCCATTGCAAGGACAACTTGAGCATGACGTTTTTTTAGTGATACGCTACTCATTTTGAGGTACATTATGAGATGTGGCAACAGTAGTTCATCACCATCAGCATTAACAAGTGTATGTGCATCAACAAACCAATGTGTATGTTTCTAATTTATTACAGTGCATGTGTAGGAACTCTAGAATGCACCGATACCACTTTTTCCAGAATGAGTCCGATACCAATACTTTCATTTTGGTACTTGCTGATATCGATACCTGTATTATCACTGAATTTGTAATTTTTTTCATCGATTGGGTAGAGAAAACCAAAAGAAATAATCATTTGAATTATTATTTGGCTTCATTTGTTTCATAAATATATATTTCCTTCAGTTATTTTCATGCTTAAGCATGTTAAAATGTATTCTGTTACTTTCACTGTTCATTCTATTTCTCTGTCATTCTTTATCTTTCATTTAATAGCACAGCACACATTTAGAGCTGCTCCAGCAGGGATCAGTGCTAAGGATTGGGTCAGTGGTTCAGATGTTTAGATAGCAGTGAAATATCACAATTCTCTATTCCAATTTTTATACTACAGCAAAAACTACTTGCTTAATTAATGTAAATTTAAAACATTATTAAATATAAGTTTACAGTCAGTAATACAATTAGAACAAATAATCAATTTACAAATAGCACAAACAAAAACAATAGAACAGAGAAAGGCTATAAATGAAATGAGTGTTTTTAGAGTTTTTCATCTAGGTCTAACAGTAGTTTTCAGGTACAGAAAACAGTACATTACATTACATTACAGTATACATTAACAGTAAAAAACACTGCAGCAGGTGTATTAGGCTGCTGTCCCTTTAAGACTGAATGGATGGATCCAATATAGCCTGCCCTACTGTTCATGCATTTTCTTTGTTTACGTTCATTAAAATATAACTGACTATGTTTACTAGAATACTCACCAAGACGGACGTTTTACATCATTTTGTGAAAAGACATGAAAGAGAATTCAATTAGCGCGCTGTCTGGGGCAGCTTTCAGGGCGCGCTTCTGATATTTGCGTTCATGAAATTTCTGTAATAATGGCCTGTAATAATGGAGGGAACCACTCGTTATACATAAAACGTAATAGTTCATGTATTGCTTACATTTACGATTTAGTTTTAATCCAAATGATGCATGTGGGCTGCTGAGTGAATGATCAGCAATCAAGAGCATGCAACTCTCTCCCATCAGTTAACATTAGTAATACACAGGGACGCCGCTAAGGGGGGCGTTAGGACGTATCTAAGGGCCCAAGCACTTTTGGGGCCCCCAGAGATCGATTTTATTAATGGAATAGGCCCAACCTCATATTCTTTCATAGGGCCCAAAATTTGTACTTCGCTACATGCCTCGTTTTACTTTCTTTACCATTGACATATCCGACCAAACTACAAACTTTCCACTGTCTGTGAAAAAGGGCTCGACAATCTCGCGCCTCTGTGCCGTTGCACTCTCAATCCACTGCGTGTTTTTTGCTTATCAGCTCAAGGACCACTGCAATAGGGGTTTTTGTTTAATATTTACATTTACTTCATAAACAACCTTCTCTTTTATTCCCATTAAACTTTCTGTTGTCAGTGTTTCTTTGTCTGGACACAAACTCTGTACACACACTGCGTGATATCGTTTTTTTTGTATCAGAGTATTTTTGAGTACGAGGGAGCCCATCACTAGTATTAACTGTATTAATAATAGTGCATACATTAGCCGAGCACTAACGTGAATGACTGATGTAACATTTAAGTTGGCAAACCAAATCTTGCTCCATCCTTTATCTTTACTCGAAGTAGTAAGAACGATAGACAATCTGCATTTATAGACACAGTTTTATGTGATAGTGGCCCACAGCTGCTTGGCAGAAGTATTTCAGTAAGACAGTAATAACGTGAGTTAGCCGGAAACTTACACAATCTAAAACACAAGACTACGTATTTTGAACACCCGGAAGAAATTATATACATTAATAATTATTCAAACTTACAGGTTGTGATTCTGAGGAGCAAGCAGGTCCAAATAAACTGGGTATTGACCCATCTTTCAAGAGCAAGTGTTTTGTGAATCCCGGGATGAACTCTGAGATTTGAGAAGCTGTCGTCAGTAAAATAATGTTTGAGGACTGGACAAGTTGTTCGCGTGGAGACAATATACAACATTGGCGGCAATTATGCAAATGTCTTTTCTAGTGAATAAGAATCGTAACGCAGTGGGATTCGATTTCAAACGACTTGTATAGGTTGTTCAGAGTTGATTCTTTCTTTTGGGGGCCAATAACTTTATTTGTCAAGCAATTTCGACTTTTCAATGTTTACATTCACAAACAGCTAAATTACACTGCATGAGGGAATATTCGAAAACATATAATAGGGGTACTTTAAAATACAAAAGTGTTATTTGAAAAAAACAATATTGTTTTTTTTACTCTATTTTTGACCAAATAATGCAGCCTTGGTGAGCTAAAAGAGTTCTTTAAAAAAAAAAAAAAAAAATCGTACCGACCCCAAACCTTTGAACGTTAGTGCGTATTTTTAAAGAGTAATTTCTGTCATAACTTGTATTTAAGAAGGACATACCAAAAGCAATTAATGTCTCAAAAGCATCTCATATTAGTCTTTTTGTGCTGATATATATTGCACATCTAATCTTCAGCTGAATTGGAGGAGGCAAGGCAGTACTTTCATTTCTAGTCCGGGGGGTTAACACCACCTTTTCTCACACTCTCTCAGTCACTCTCTCTAACATTATGTGTGTGAGTATGTGCAAGCATGCATACACAAAAAGTGCCTAGAAATGTCTGGTTTTTTTGTTGTTTTTTTTTTTTTTTGCTCAGTATGCAGTTTGCAGCTCAAAGCCTTTGGGTAAACGTAGGTTAAGGCTTCCTGTGGCATTTCAATTTCGCATAATTGGTTTGCTGAGATCCTCCAGCGATGGCTGTTCTACTTTAACCAGCTACACAAACTGGAAAGGTTTATCAAGATTGCAAGTATAGCTAATGACGATTTGGCACATCATTTATTTTCATGTCCCTATGCATAGTGGAAGTGTGAGCCAGTAACATGAAGGTTTTTTTGTTGTACTTTAAGTGGATGTGTTACTCTGAGAAGTCCTTATTTCCTCAACTTTAATTAAGATATATTTGGTATGTAGTGTCTGTAAGGTCATAGCTTTGGGCTGAAGTGCCTGAGTAGTGCTGTTTTTCAAGCATGCCATTTTGTAGTCTAGCTCGTGGAAAAGCGGGCTTTCATCACAAGGTCAATGACCACACTCTCAGAGTATATCACTTGTATGCTCAGAGATCATGCACCTTCTGTGGTTTCATTGTCAGGTATATAAGTTCACAGAGGTTTCCTCTATGAAGCCATTTTCAAGTGTTTGTCTCTATAGCAACAGAAGGAAATAGTAGAAAGTTTGAGATTGTTAAAAATGTCCTTGTAGTTAAGAAACTCAGATATCCACACAGCAAGTCAAGACAGATTAGCATAGAGGCTCTCTCTCTCTCTCTCTCTCTCTCTCTCTCTCTCTCTCTCTCTCTCTCTCTCTCTCTCTCTCTCTCTCTCTCTCTCTCTCTCTCTCTCTCTCTCTCTCTCTCCATCAAATATCTTCTTTGCATAATATACTTCTCAGCATTGCATTTTCTCCTCTCTCTGCAGATAATTCCCCACCACTCATCATTAGATTAATTCCAATGGCGATTTCACGTCTTTGAAAGATAAGTCATTTAGGGATTTCCCTACCTAACTGGAGACATCCTTCACAAACACAGAAAGGGGTAGAGTTAATTTCACACATACTGAGAGATTAACTAAATACAAAAATATAAAGACATTTTCATATACTGTACGAGTGTTTCTTCAACTCCTGGCACTTTTGGCACCGTAAACTTTTTAAATACACTTTTCAAACTCTCACTGTGTAATTTGTCCTCTATATACATTTCCACCACATCCCAAATACTGTAACCACAAACCTTCCACACACAAACTGCACTGAATAATGTGAAATGCAAATGCCTTTTACAGTCAGCACTCATTGATTGACTTACAGTTCAGTGATTTATTTGTGAGTTCTTTGTTGGGACTACGAGGGTTTAAAATGGGGGCGAACAAGTTAACCCTTTAATCATCATTAATCCTTCAACCCAAGACATTCAAAGCAGACTTGTCCATCAGTAATTGCATCTGAACTGTGCATTTGCTAGAAGGAGAGTGAGTCATAGATTCTCAGTCCTGTGTACCTGCACACATCTGCTAATTAGTTTTCCTCATAATTGCCACTTCTGGTATGGGTTGTGCTTTAGTGGTTCTAATCACTTTGTCCCTTAAAATTCAAACTGACAAACGGCGATGTAAATCACACATTTGTATGCTGGTCTGAAGTATATGCACTCATGCATCTAGATTTGTGTGTGTGTGTGTTTGATGAGAAGGTAAGCCTCTTAAACTCTCTAGCAGTTCTTTGGCACTCTGGGTCTTGAGAGGGTTGGAAAACTGACCAAGTTTATGATGAGCTTTGCTCAACAGACCACTGACTTCTTAGTTTTTTCCACTTAAGCTCCTTACGCAGCACTGCTCATCTGTTTCTCAGTGTCCGGTAAATAGACTGTGCTCAGAATCTCTTATTTTGCCCATAAAATGACTTTCCTGCAAGGTGAAAAAGTCTCATTTGAGCTCCCATCAACCCAACAGCAGTGCTTTATGCTTCCAACACAGGAACGTTTTTGTTCCCCACTTATGAGTGATTTATGATGTAATTCAAAGGATGGCAGCTGAAGTGAGAGTGCTGTTTAGCCCATACTGTGAGCTCATCATCTTTGCAGTAGCTGTGAATGAACTACCCAGGAAACAGCACTGCGTGTTTGGAACCATGGGGACAAAGTCACTTAGCTATTCCCATTAGATTACAGTACACCTTTACAAGCTCTGTGTCATTATTCATAAGGAGGTGCATTTTTTTAGGTGCTCTTTTGCCCATATAGTTTCCTGTAGCTCAAACTGCCCATATACTTTCCTGAAGCTCAAACAGTAGAGCATTGGCACTTGCAACGCCAAGGTTCGATTCCCAGGGAAAGCAAGAACTGATAAGACTGTAAATGTGTACCTTGAAATGCAATGTAAGTCGCTTGGGATAAAAGCGTCTGCCAAATGCATAAATGTAAATATATACTTACCATAACATTAACATGTACGGGCATTTTCAGAATGGAAAAGTTATACATGGCTTTTTCTCACATTGTTAAACAGCTGATTTCTGAAATGTCATGCCAAATGTATTGCTTCCTTGTGGAAAACCTCAAAACACTTTTGCGTTTTATGCATGGAATGTACAAGGTTACCAGATTTATGATGAGAAAACTTTGGACATTTCTACTTCAGCAATCTGTAATGGTATGTCATATTCTGTCATACTACTCTAAGTGACATTTTTTCACCAGCAAACTTTGTGAACTGTGACGACTGTTCACAGTAAGGGCCTGTATAAACCAAGAATGATAACTATATCTACATCTATATAACTCACTGTTATAATCACAGTTATAAAACTTTATAATACACACCAATAATATGTTACACCTTTAGAAAGGTGCAATTATTATGCATTTTAACATTGGTTACAATCATTTATGGAAAGATATAACGCATTGTTTTATGAAACATTATGAATGCCTTTACAATGCATTATACATAAAGGCCTTTAGAGTTTATATTTTAAACTACAGTTATTGTTCTTGGTGTGAACAGGTCTTAATTCACAGCACCCTTGTTCCCCCTCAAAATAAAAACGGAAAAGCTGAACCCACAAGCATTCACCCATTGTAGTGACCTCCCTAGGCCCATTCATCTGTCCGGCTCTTTTCTCACTGTCACATAAAAGGATTAAACACGAGGTTGTACACTGTGATTCTCTCTTTCAGTCCTCTTCTGTTATCTGATGTCCTCCAAAGTGGCTAGTTCATCACAGGGTGAGCGTCTGATGCCAGAGACGCAGGGACAGGACCCCTGCCCTCCTCTGTCTACGTCACAGGCTGTAATAGAGTCATAAACCTTGAGGATCTGCTTGATTGAGTTGCATCAAACACAAAGAGGATGCTAATTTCATTATGCAGCTCCTCCACGTCACTCCTGTCCCAAACCCCTCCATTTTATAGGCTTGTGTAAGTTTTACAAGACATCATTTAACAATTACAGGAGCCTGTCTGTTTAACCTTAAAGGTTCACAACAAGTTGAGCTCTGTCAGCTGAATTTGCAACATACATTATTGCTGATTGGAACAGAACATCATTTTCACTTGTGCCTTTTTAAAAAAGAATCGTGGTTACAATAACGCACTTACAATGGAAGTTAATTTGAAAGTATGTACCATTTAAACACAAGACTAATACAGTATATGCATTAACATAGACTTAGACTTGTGTGATAAAACTGCTTAATGACCCTGTCTGTGTAAAGTTAGATGCACTCTTTCCAGTTTGTTGTCATGACAACGCTATCCAGTACCAGAAAGGAATGTTTTGCAATTATCTATCAAGCACTGTTGACTGCAGGAATTATTGCAAAATTTTGGATATCTAAAAAAAAAATCATTAATGGAAACACCAAAATGTGAATATAATTTCTAAAATGTATAAAAAAAAAACATGTCATGCTTATTTCTATAATTTGGTGACTGAATGAATTTATTGATGCTCATCAAAAAAGTAATGTGTAAATCCTTTGTTAAATGATTAACAAATAACAAATACTAAATCACCAAATCAGCGTTATCTAAAACTAAAGCTATTAAAATCTTTTTTTAATTGTTTTTTTGTAATTTAAATAAGCTGAAATAAAATTAAATATGCATAATATGAAAAAGTAATACAACTTTAAAAACAAACTAATATTAGAAATGTTGCTAGAAACTGAAACAGGCTGAAATTATTAAAATGATTAAAACTAAAACTTAATACAAATAAGGCTATAGTAATTACTAAAGTTACTAAAGATTCAACTAAATGAAATCATAAAAATAAAAGCTAATTCAAAATGTTAAAACATCTTATAATAGTATGTAAATAATACTAATATAAAACTTGTATAGATAATTAGCTACAATGCTGCGTTCACACAATTACATTATTACCATAATAACCCTCTATTTGGAGCTGTTCTCTTCCTTGAAATTATGCCTTTCTATGGCAACACTATCTAAAGCCAAATTAATCTGCCTCGGTCAGGTAATACAGCAGCCACTTGGTACAAGTCAGAGCTCTTAAAAAAATTCAGAGTTTACAAGTTGTAATTAAGAGTTACAAGGACGTGGACAATTTAAAAGTCAGAATCTCATGATTAGGGTAATTCCGACATGCCGTGAACGCACCCTAATTCTCAGACCCATTTGTATTTTGCATCAATTTCCCTGGAAGTGATGATTTTGAAACACAAATTCTTTTTTCAACTTCGATGGAAACAATTATTTTAGTGCATTACTGTAAACTTATTTTATTTTTTAACTAATGGACTGATTATGTTGAAATTATACCACACATGTTGCAGATAGAGCTTAACTTATCGAACCCAGAACATTGCTTTAAGATTCCATTAGAAAATCCTGGCTATGGGTTTATTGACTGAAGGAGAGTTGTGGGAATTTAGCAGTACCTGGCTATGTTGATGATGCATGTGTCTGGAAGGTATTTTATCTTGCATTTTAGCATAGTCTCATTTCTTATAGCATAATTGTAAATTATGGCCGACATGTCACATATTTGTAGCACACATTTTATTTTAGAGTCAACACAAATCAATGAGCTGCCTGCCTTGTGATAACCACAGACCAAGGGGCTTCTTTTGAGATCAATAATAGTGATTTATTGACTTTGTTGCTCTAACTGTATTTCTCAAGTTGCACTCAACATTCCCACCCATGCTCTGTGTCACACAAAGAAACACGGACAGGTAAATGTGAATTTATATTACATGGAAATATTCCTCCACTGAAATATTGTCATCTATCTCTCTTAACCGGTTCAGTGTTGACCTTTCACTTTGTGTTATGGCAATCATAAGTTGTCAGCGTTTGAGAATTGCATTCACAGAGGAAATGAAAAGATGATAATCTTCTACAGTGATAAAATGAATCCCAGTGCAACGAGGACGTTTTGGGATGCCGCTCGTCTGAATTCGTATTGGGGGGAGGGAGTTGTGGTGTAAAATCCCTTTACTTCTCACTCTATGTGAATGTGAGAAAACGCCTCAGCGCAAACACTTTCTCTGCTCAGCGTACATAGAAGCCTTTAGAGACCTGATAAACCAGCTGCCTTTGAAAATGCATTTAACATTTTCAGAAATGCAACATTTTTCAAAACATGCTGCATTTTTCAAATCTAAGTAAAGCTTTAAGATGGTTTACCATGTCTATTTCAAAATAAAAATTTTAACCACTTCGGTCAGACCATATACTGACCGACTTCATTGCAGCTTATAATTTTTGAGGTATGTAACACCAAATATTTATAAATTCATAGACACTACATGGCCAAAAATTAACCTCCATCCATAACTATCAGGTGCATAAAATCAAGCATGTACAGTAATGCAACTTTGTAGCAATAATCAGATGATCAGCGCAATCATGTGGTTTTAATCAACTAAGTCTCCAATTAAGTAAACACTCCTGTTTCTTTCACAATCTGAAGAATGGAGATGTCATGAGACTTTTTAAGTTACTGATTCACACACAAGCAAATGGCGATGGGATTTAATTAAATGACCGATGCCAGAAGTGCCCCCGTGGCGTTTTTCGCTGATAAGTAATCACAGGGTCCTCTGTCTTACCACATGTGACCCAACAGGAGCGCCTCTCTGGCCGGAGATCCCGTGGTGTCCCCTCTTCAGGACACCTCACAAACACAGACAACCTTGTGTGATGAACCATACTGGTCATTGTAACCAGACTTAAAACTCATCAATTCAAAGAATACGCACACACATATCATTGCCCGGGAGGGGGGTGAGCAAAAGTTCACCACATCTTCACCAACGAATGACCCAGCCACGTTCACAGTACACACACACACACACACACACACACACACAAGGACTTTTTCTCCAATCTCCTCAATTGAGAGACTTGTACTATGATATATTCGATATGTTTTTATGTTTGCCCATGTTCCATTGGGGTTAGATGTGATCGTATTATAATTCTAAATGAACAGAGGTGCTTTTAGATGCATTTTTAATGTAACTGTGTTTTCCTATAATGTTTGTATGTCGTTCTTCACACCTTTAGAATCCTCTTGATCTGACCAAACCATATATATATAGGTGCAAACCGTAAAATGTATGTTACTATGTTTTATCATCTCTGGAGTAAAATTGAACGCATTTTTACATCATGGTCATGAAACATGCAAAGTCGATCTCGAGGGAACAAAGGAACACTTATCCGCACACTTTCCTCCCATCTGATTGGTGCATTCACGCCAGAGGAGGCGTAAACAGAAGTGTCTTTAAAGAAGACCACCAAGCACCTCATCTTTAGTTTAGTTTTAGTTTTGGAAGAGTAAGGAGGGGGGAGAAAGAACTGCTTCTTCGAGGGAACTTCGACTTCGGTCTGGACTCTTCCCTCTCCTTCGATCCGATGTAACCATCATATTCGTGATCCCCGCCCTGGGGGATCTTTCCTCTTCTTTTCTTTTGTTTAAGTTTGTTTTTCCTTTGTTCATTTCACCAGAAATGAACTTAGTCTGAATTATTTATTTGGTAATTTACGTCAAAGACCTTTAAGCCTTCTTTGAAACTGCGCGCTCCAGACCGCAGCAAACCACGTGACGCTCCAACGGAACACACAAAGACCAGCCGCTCACACACGCCGCAGGGCTCAGACACATGAGAACTATATGCAAGTATATTTGAGTTACCAAGATTTTAGAGCATTAAGACTGTTTTTCCGTGTTGTCTCTTAAAGGTTTAAATGTCCAGGTGAATTTTGCCAAGCTGTGATCCTACGGATCTCTCTCTCTCTTCCCAACTCTCTCTCCCTCTCATTTTTATCTTTCTCTCTCATCCTATTTTAATTCGTGTTTGTAATGTTTTTCGTTTTGTTTGTTTCGGGTGCATATACATATATTCTGTGTGAATTGTAGTTCGATGTATTATTAGTCCAACTATTAAAACCATTATATTCTTGATTGCCTTCTGTCTAAAATGCTCATTTTACAGAGTCAATGAAATTTCGATCATAGCTACAAAGCTTTCATTATTGACTACGTTGCGTAGTCTAATTTTATAAACACAGGAAAATTAATGTTCACGGCCAGAAAATTGATATTTCTTGGAGTTTATAAGAAGGGATAACTTTGTTGAGAAGTGATAAGTTAATCTTACGGCCGTTTGCTGGACAAACAGTTCGATAGCTAAATTAACTCCATTAAAGGTTATCTCATATAATCGATCTGAAAATGGACCATTGACATATGAATGAGGAATTATAATTCGTTGTGATTGATCATTCGTGTGTACAATCAATCTATTTTCAACTTCGATAATTTAACTGTAATATGCAATATATTAATCATATTCATGATTAATTATTAAAATTCCCTATATATAATTTGAGCTAATTTAATGTAAAACTAAATGTTGTTACAGTTTGGTGGAGGATGCGGGCAATTTCAAACTTTGTTTTATGAGCAATCCAGTTTCAATCTGTGTATATGGTTATTAATTATTTTTTTTTGTGCGCGCTATGAAATTATGAAATTGTGAGATAATTCGCAACGCGAACTCACTCCTAACCGACAGAGGCAAAAAGCCGAAGTCAGTAACGTTACATTTTTAACAAGTTGCTAAAAATATGCCTAGACAATTGTTAGCACTGTTAAATGCTAAGACTGCAGTACTTTAATATTACAAATGTCCTGTTAAGAGATGAATAAATACCTCTGCAGTTGATACATTTCTAATATTTGTTTTAAATCGCTGTGAATGAAGAATTCTCACGTGCGTATTACCGGTTTGAATAAATATGTTTTTAAGCGAGACTCCTTTTAAACATAGGCCTTGCATGCAATATATCGTTATTGAATTCGGGGTTAACCCAGTGATATTCAACAAAAACGATAAACTCCTGGTCAAAAAATTGGCGTAGCTACCCAATTGAAGATCTAATACATTTAAATCATAAGTGCTATTGTGAAAAATGTTTATTGGAGTTCGAACCAACAGACGAAAATTCCTGTTGTCCACATTTGTGTATGTGCGGCGAAGAAATCCCGCCATATACTCTTGTGCAGTATAGCACCAAAAAGATCCGCAGAGATCTTAATTGTATACTTGTGATTTATTCCAGAAAATCAGTGCGTGACGCTAGCTGAAAGCTCTTAGCTTTTGAATCACATTAAAAAGTGGTTGTAATTCCGCTTACTAAACACTAGAGGGAGTTTAGAAGTCTCAAATTACGCCCCGCCTTCTAACTTCGGCATGCATGAGTGCTATTACGCGAGGGCCGTTTCAGATAATGCTCTCTTACTGCTAAAAGTCCACCACCTAGTGGCCACCTTCTAAGTCGGCTCACTCAACTCTCCTTTTCTCTCTTTTCAAATTCTATTTTGAATTGCGTATCTCTACTTTTCTCTTTTGATTGTTTTATAGTTATTGATGATACTTTGCTGTTATCGTTAATTATTATAAAATATTATCCTGATTTTTCAATTCCCTTACACGCTTAATTAAATTTGGTTTTAAACCATTTTGAATTTAAATTTACATCGTGTTTGCCTGTCAGTCACTGATACCCACTTAGAGGGACACGCACCCTTGTGGCATCCCCTGCTAAGACGGTGTATCACTTTTCCTCCTTTCATTCTGTTTTGAAGTGGTATATTTCCAGTTTTTCATTGGCTTTATTTTATTTATCACTGATACCTTACAGTAATCGTGATCATCATCAGATATAATTTTGATCTTTACTTTTCTTACACTTATTCAAATTTGGTTTGAAACAAACAAATTTCAAATTTAAATTTGAATTAACTTTCTCAGTTCAATTTTTTTTATTTTTTTTATTTTTTTATTTATTCTTCGTATTGATACTTCATCACAACTGTATCCTTACTAGATTAGATGTTACTTAACATCTCTTTATACACTTATTTAAATTGAGTTCAAACCAGTTTGAATTGCAATTTAAATTAAGCTGTCTTTTCAACCAGGTTGACCACTGAGAGGAAGTACGCCCCCTTGTGGCACAAACCCGCTACTACAGCTTGCCTCCTGTGACATACCTGCTTTACTTATTGATATCTCTTCGTTTGGGGATTAGGTGATTCTGATAATTAACATTGTCATAATTCCCTTTTGTTTTTACCATTATTTAGTAAAGCCTTTACTTTTTATTTTCTACATAAGTACTCAATTTGGTTTAGACAAAGAAAGCCTTAATTCACTTTAAGTTTCACTTGTTCTTCATCCTGTTTTGTATTCATAGGTAGAACACTCTCTTATGCTGTGGTGATTTGACAGTCATCCCTGGTTGGTTTCCAGCGAGCGGGGTCGTCTGACCGGCGTTACCGACGCCTGCCGTGCGTGAGTCTCGGACCCATTCTGTTTCTTTCCATTGGTGCGGCACGCAATAAGACTCAGCAATTTGGCACTCCAAAGGGAAGTCAACCACACTAGTCGACACACAAGGCAATTTTGGAATAATTACTCAAACCAAGGCCCGAAGAGGGGCCACTCTTTTTGAGGGTTCTGGGGAAAATCCACTTTGCTGTGCCGTCTGGCAGGTTGACACCTTGGCATTGCCGGTTGTGTTTAAAGTCAAGTTGTTTGAGAGGGCGCACCTTGGTACAGATGAACGGAGGGGCCCGGGGACACTGCGGTCGAGTGTTTAGGGACGACGGAAAGATTGACCGCGACGCTGGCTCCGACCAGGGAGGACCTCAAATCACCCCAGGCAAGCTAACATAAGGTAAAACCCATCCACTTAGTATAGGCCACAGAATATTAGATATTCCCCCGGTCATTTAAGTGTTTGGCCCATCCCCTTTTCTCCAAGCCACACATAGCAGGCTCAGGCCTCCTTATCCCCTGTAACACTTCCTGTGTTATTATTCACTCCATTTCATTACAGACCTATTCACTTTTATTGTTTCATTTTACTTCAATCTTTCCCATCTTGCTATTTTTCTGTTCTGTTGTGATCTGTTCCTTTCAGTTCACCTAGAGACTGAACCTACGAGAGACACCAAGGAAAGCTAAATAACAGGTTGACAACCAAGCCGTTAGCATCAACAGATGACCCACTAGGCTACCTCCCTGTCAAAATCTTTATTTAGGCCCAACGCTGACCTATGCAAATTGTCCCCACATAACTCTAACTGCCTGCATCAGTTAGCCGAAATTCTTGTAGACGGCATCGCCCGTATTAGTATTATAGCTCGTAAACGAACTTGCATTGGTCTCTTTGTGTGTGCTGTGTTCCTCTCGCCCACAGTGAGCCAGTATGTTCCGGTCTTCCAGCCCCGCAGTCCACTGGGACAACCTCGAGACATGGCTGAAAGCCATGACGACTACCTTCCTGCCCAAGGTCGCCAGTGACTCAGAGCCCCCGAGCCAAGAGCAGCTGGACGCCGACTTGGACAAGCTGACGGCTCACGAACCGAGTCAAAGCTACAACGACAAAGACTGGGCCCGACACGTCGGAAACCTCGCTCACAAGCTCATTGCACAAGCACGCCTCCACGAAAGGAGCCGCATCGCCCTGGAGCATGAAGTAGCAACGCTAAAGATGCAAGCGGAGGAGGCCCAGATCCACAGTCGCCTAGAACAACTACTCCTCGAAACCAAGGAAGAGGATGACACCGACCCCGAGCTACAGAAGGAAGTGGAAAGACTTCAAACTGCCCTGTGTGATCTTCGTATACAAACAGACCGAAAAGAGCAGTCAGAGAAAGGAACCAGAGAGGAACTCAACAAGAAACTCCGAGAAGGTGAAGCTCTCCTTGCAAGAGCAGAGACTGAACTAAAAGAAAGAGACAATAAAGCCAAGGCCTGCGAAAAACACTTGCAAGCGGCCCAAGCTAAAATCCACGAGCGTGTTCAGCAGAGACACGATCTCAAAGACGAACTTGACATTGTTCACAGAGAGCTGAAACACTCATATAGACTGCAGAGTGACCGGGAAGGGGAAACACACACCACAAAGTTTCTCCTGACCAACCGGTCCGCACCTTTCAGCCAACAACCCAGAGCTGAAAAGAAGGGCGAAAACCCGCTGTTCAAAACACCACCAGCCAGCCCACAAGAATCCCCGTCAGCAGCGAGGGGGGGAGAGCCTTTCCAAAGAACCCCTGCCACTAACCACGGCATGGCTCCCAAAGAACTTGACAAGCTGGCCAGAAACATCCCGACGTTCACTCCGAACCCTGCAGGAGGCCACAATGTGCACGCATACCTGCAAGACATTGACTTTCACTTACAAACTGTTACCAACGCGACCGCATGGAACAGATTGTACCTGCTAAGAATTAATTCCAGTTGTGAGGTGCGCAGCTTCATGGACCGTCAACCAGAGACTATCAAAACGGACTACCAGCAGCTGCAACAAGCTTTGATCCGTGAATTCTCTGATCCAGAATCAGACCAAGGGTTATTCACCGCCATGGACCTCAAGCAGGCCCGACTTGAAACCCCACAGACCTACTACAGCCGACTCGGACAAGCCTACTTCGGAGCACGGAACCAGCCAGGTATGGAAGAGGATGTCAATTTCAGAACTCTGTTCCTTCGAAATCTGCATCCCACAGTGAGTCATTACTTAGGCATCCTGGCCTGTCCCCGTAGCATGTCTACCCAACAGCTACGAGACTTGGCCCACAAAGCTCACATTAAGCAAAATCTGTGTACGAAAAGACTTTTAAAGACCCCACAATCTACTCTGTCTCTGAACACTACTCAGAGCTGCCTCTAGAGGGCGCCCCACAACACCACAGCCCTTCTTACGGAGAGTCAAGACCGTTCCAGGCCAGCAGAAGGCACCACGGCCGTGACGGTGCTCATCCAAGGCACCAGAGCGAGCGCTCTGAAAGATTATGGGAAGCCAGCCGGCGACCCAGAAATAGCCAACCCCCATCACCAAGAGACTCAAACCCAGACATCCTACGTCTAAGCGTAAGGCCTGAAACAGGCACCCAGAACACTGCTCATCAGCATCAGACCACAGAGCTTACTGTCACACCACAAAGTGACAGCATCACCCAGCCACCACAGCTGACAGCTGCACAGCCTAAGCATGACAGCACAGTTTCCCACGACTGGGTCCAACATCACAAAGACCCAGGAAATGCTGCTTTGTCTACCTGCCTCCACAGCGAACAACACGAGACCGGCCCTAACCGCCCATCGATCACCACACCAACCCGGACGCCAAAGGTCCTGGGGAACCTGATCGAAAAGGGGGTGGCCCGGAAACCCTACCTAGCCATTACTTTGGAAAATGACGTGAGACTTGAAGCACTGGTAGACACCGGCGCAGACCTTACTTTAATATCAGCTGAACTTTTAGGAAAACTCAGAGCTAAAGCTATGAGACAAGATCGAACTCTTACATCCCAATCGTGTGAGCTGAATGTGCAGTCGTACAGCCAGAACGACATCCGGCTCGAACAGGTAGCTCCCATTCACCTGACAATTGGTTCTATGAGTCTGATCCACCCGGTGTACATCTCACAAATGGACACGTACCCCTTTCTGATTGGCAAAGACCTGCTAGACTGCTCTGAGCTTTTATTAGACTTATAAACACCTGACCGTCTGGGCCCAAGTTCAAGAACCCCGCCCCCTCCGGTCACAGAGGTCACGAGAACTACAACAAAGCCAGACTCCAAAATCACAGAGTTCCCCGGAACTCCAGCAGCCATCCATGGGTACACAGCCTCAGCACCAAGTCAAGGTTCAAGTTCGCTACCCTGCAGCTTCCAGCTCGCCAAAGACCACGCAATGCCCACTCAACGATGTGTGACCTAATGCAGAAGGCCTCTTCTGAAAGAAGTCCTAAAACCCCGCTGATTTTGAACTGCAAAACCAAAAGACACTGCACGAACACAGTGCAAGACTCTGCTAAAAGGGTCCCTGATCAGCATAGGACATAGAACTTTTAAAAGTAGATGAAAATGTGTGCTCAAAGAGTTGCAAGACTCTGCATTCGTAAAATTAGAATTTTACTGAGTTAAAAGAATCTTAAATGGACGTGTAAATCTCAACGGCCAACAGACTATGCACAACTCTTTTGAAACAAACAGTTTCTAGATGCTGGTTGAATTGGCACTGCTAAACATTAGGTTTCCTGACAATGAAGGGTTACAAGAAACACTAACTCCAAATAGGGCATACGTCACCTTACCGCCAGAGTGTAGGAAAACCACCTCAGCCTTAAACTACTGTTAACCTACAGGCGTGCATTTGATCTTTGCGATCCAACTAGAACATAACGTGCAATAAGCATTTTTGATCGCTGGCTTGTCTAAATGCAGATAAAACGATAGCTGGAATTGACATCTCTACTTTAAGTGAAAGAGTCTTAGATTTCCAACTAATATCAGTAAGTTCAGCCGTAAAGCGTAAGTCTGTGTGACAAAGGAATCTCATTTCAGCAGCCTCTAATCTGTACCGATATCTATTCTGCTTTGGTCAAAAAGAAATCCAAATTGCAGTATGACTAAACCTGTGTCTGAAAAAGAAAGCTCAGAACAGAGTTGTATATATGTAGACCTGGGTGATGCTCCCCTTTCTACAATGTAAAGGCCTTACAAATTATTGTTAGATTGATGTAATTCACCTAAATTTTAGCTGCATCTACAAGCAGAGAGCTACCTAGCGATCAAAACTGTTTACTCGCTGAAAAGTCAGCATTTATGCATGAGAGGAACGTAACTATAGATGCTTAGACAACCTTTGACTTACAGCAAATCTATTTCCTTACTCGGTAAACAAATAGAATAAGTTGTGTAAAGTAAAGAGAAGAGTTACATGAGTAAAATTAGCAAATGCCAAAACAGTCGCATTTTACTTAATGTAACATCAAGTTCTCGAAAGACTTAAAGTATAGGCGCAAAAGGTGCAGACACTTTTCAGGGACTGTTGAATTGTTCTGACATACTCTAGTTCCCATGACAACAACTTGTCACAGGAAGTGCTAACTTGTGACGTCACTTTGTAAACAAACCAGCCTAGGTGGCTAAGCTACCCTAACCTAGTATCCATCTACCTTAGGCTAAGCTAACTTAACCTAGCATCCTTCCAGCCTTAAGCTAAGTTAGCCTAACCTAGCATCCATCCAACTTATGCTAAGCTAACCTAACTTAGCATCCATCCAGCGTAGGCTAAGCTAAATAATAACTTCCACAGTTGGAATTTAGCATCATTTACTTGAACCCTTAATCACCGTTGTGTTTTCACAGTGCAAAGTATTCTAGAATACTTTACTTCACACCAGTTAGGATTTCTAATTCACTTTCCGTGTTTGCAACTCTTCTTAGCTAAAGTTCACCTTCACTAGTTTAGGCATAGTCCTTGCTAACCGTCGAAGGCTAACTTTGCAGATGCCCTGTTAATTAAACTTAAGTCTGACTACATGTAAACTGTGTAGCTAGAGAAGAATTCATATAGCAATAGGAATTTTCATCACTAATGCCACTGATTATTCTCGCCTTCAGATCATTCCTGTTGTTTTGATCATTTTATTCCCTTTTGCTTTTAATTTTATTTTGTTTTTGTTCTTTGTTAACTCTTTCATTTCTTTGACTTTGATAATAATAGCAGTCAGCTATTCCCTTGGCTATTCAGTCATCTATATGATTTAATTTCATTTCCTCTCTTGTTCAAATGTGGTTCCATTCCCCATAGGGCCCAGAAAGGAAACAGAGACACCCTTATTTGTTATTTTGGCGTAGTTTCAACCAGTGTACTCATTTTGTGACCCTGCAACACAAGTAATTTCAACAATTTACTAGGGCACAACTATGGTCCAGAGGATTGATAATAAGCACAATTCAAATAGGAAAGCTGTCCTTTTCCCCCTATCATTCACTTCGTCAAGCCGTAGTGAACCACTAGTTCAGTCCAGAGAAATAATTTAGTCATAAGAACCATCTTAAGTCATTTATTTCATCTTGGCTATGCCCCTTCCAGGAGATACTCTCGGAACCACATACATCTTAGCCTCCTAAGATCCACAGCTAAGATAAGATACAATTTCACTAGCTAGCTACACGTGAAACACCTAGCTTTATGCTACAGACCTAGCGAACCAGTTAAACCGTGGTTCTGAACTTTTAAGGTCATGCATGCGTCTCTCACCACAAGTATGACAAAATGTCACAGAGCCCCTGCTTCACCTGACCTTAACCTTCCAGCTAACCAAAGACTATGACAAAACAATGGACAATATGAGAAACCACCTCTCAGACCCCTCCAACCACCCAAGCACGCCGTCTGCAACCACCGATAACCGGTGCCCCAGACAACTGCAGCTCACCAAACACATGATGCGTGCACAGGACAACATTCTACGTTATGCACCTGATGCCATCACAGCGCCAAGGCGTGTGGTGCCACAATGCAGAAGGGGGGTCATGCCAATGTATGCCCATGACGCATCACGTGCTGCACACTGCAGCACCAGAACCACTTACAAGACACCGAAGCAAGTGACACACCGTCGTCCTTGAAACGAAAAGACTGTCCTAGCCAACCAAGGACGACACTCGCTGAAATTTTTCCTACCTTTCTCTCTCTTCTTTTTGCCTTTACCAGGATGCTGCCGTGGTTTGCCATTCTGAGCCTTCAGCCAACCAGAGGGCAGCCGCAAACGGACAGCATCTCACCGGGTCCGGCATCAGGCATCGTCCTAAAAGAACAAATGGGATTCCTGATAACCAACTGCCGCACACACACCCAGAAAGTGTATGTCCAAGTGGACCCCCGCAACGTGTACCTAAAACCCTACCCCAGCACAGTAGCCCAATTCAGCTGGGCCAGTGCCCGATGGACAGAGGACTCCCTCGCTCACGCTGAGGCCAATGTTGAGCACATGCTCAACCAACTTGATAAAATGACTGTCACACAAGCGGACTCAAGTGGACACAACCGCCGTGCCAAACGGATCCTAGGAGCTTTGCTCAGAGCCGCCGCTGCTGTCGGAACTCTGTTTAACGTTGACATATCCAGTGTCAATGCAGTGAACCTAGCCACCGTGAGACGGCATGTGACTGAAATTCAAACTGAGATCCCACTGCTAAAAGAGCAACTTACGACACAGAGTGCCTCCCTGCAATCACCCACAAGACATTTAAGGGAACAGTGGTAATTCTCAACACTCACAGCGTTCTGCTGAACCAGACAGTGAACTCCATGAAACAGCTATTTACTGTCTCCCAGAATGACTTTGCTCAAACTCAGCTGGTCACAGCCCGGATGACAGACCTGCTGCGGGAGGTGAGCTCCTCCATTGACAGCCTAGCCATGGGTAGAATTCCACCGTACCTGATACCCTTAAGCCTGGTGCAAACCATGCTGGCTCCTGCCATCACCACGCCAACTGACCCTCTACAATCACACCTTACCTACTCTCTGGGTAACGCCATCCCACTCCGCGTCGACTCCGAGCAGAGGAAAGTGGGTTTTCTCCTGAACCTACCCATCATAGAGTCAAGCCGACTCTACCAAGTAAAAGACATTGTCAAGGTCGGATTTTTGAAAAGTGACACGCACATCAAGATTCGCCCTCCAGACGTGGTGGCCTACCACGACAGCAACACACAGCTGTACCTGGCCCCGAACCTGCACATGTGCACATTGACCAAAGACATTCACTATCTCTGCCTTAACAGACCCTTCCTCAGAGACAACACTGACGGAATCTGCAGGCTGCAGATCAGCGACACCCGCTGCCCTGCCGAAGCAAAGCCTCGCACTCAAGGCATCGAGACCCAAGCAGAGATTGTAGGTGACAGGTGGCTCGCTAACACTCCTGTGCGCACAGCTGCACTCACTGCACCATCCTTCACCTGGACGACCTAGCCCTGTACCACCTTCCGAGTGAAGAATACCAATCCGAACTGGAAAAATGGATTGAGGAAGGGGGGGGGGGGGGGGTCACAGATCATCGACATCGCTGCCCTTGACACAGCCCTCCAAGCATTGTCCAGATTGCCCATCCTGAACATTTCACCTGTTGTTCAAGCATGGACCGCCGCTGACACGGCACTTTGCATTTCGACAATCATCAGCCACACCCTAACCCTGGGTTTGGCCTACGTCCTGTACCGACGACTCAACGAGATGAGAGCCTCAACAGCCAGGCTCACCCAAGCCATGTCCGGAGGGTTCCGTAGGGGCCCTCGGAAAGAAGACTCCCCGCTAGAGAACGCGGAAAACCTCATAGAGCTGAGCCCTCAGCCCTAACCATCATCTGCAGCATCCAACCTCCATGATTTACCTGCCACCTGACCAATGCGGTCGTGATGGTTCAACGAGGCCCACCCACACGGGTCCTGCCGAACCATCAAGGGGGGAATGTAGCAATAATCAGATGATCAGCGCAATCATGTGGTTTTAATCAACTAAGTCTCCAATTAAGTAAACACTCCTGTTTCTTTCACAATCTGAAGAATGGAGATGTCATGAGACTTTTTAAGTTACTGATTCACACACAAGCAAATGGCGATGGGATTTAATTAAATGACCGATGCCAGAAGTGCCCCCGTGGCGTTTTTCGCTGATAAGTAATCACAGGGTCCTCTGTCTTACCACATGTGACCCAACAGGAGCGCCTCTCTGGCCGGAGATCCCGTGGTGTCCCCTCTTCAGGACACCTCACAAACACAGACAACCTTGTGTGATGAACCATACTGGTCATTGTAACCAGACTTAAAACTCATCAATTCAAAGAATACGCACACACATATCATTGCCCGGGAGGGGGGTGAGCAAAAGTTCACCACATCTTCACCAACGAATGACCCAGCCACGTTCACAGTACACACACACACACACACACACACACACACAAGGACTTTTTCTCCAATCTCCTCAATTGAGAGACTTGTACTATGATATATTCGATATGTTTTTATGTTTGCCCATGTTCCATTGGGGTTAGATGTGATCGTATTATAATTCTAAATGAACAGAGGTGCTTTTAGATGCATTTTTAATGTAACTGTGTTTTCCTATAATGTTTGTATGTCGTTCTTCACACCTTTAGAATCCTCTTGATCTGACCAAACCATATATATATAGGTGCAAACCGTAAAATGTATGTTACTATGTTTTATCATCTCTGGAGTAAAATTGAACGCATTTTTACATCATGGTCATGAAACATGCAAAGTCGATCTCGAGGGAACAAAGGAACACTTATCCGCACACTTTCCTCCCATCTGATTGGTGCATTCACGCCAGAGGAGGCGTAAACAGAAGTGTCTTTAAAGAAGACCACCAAGCACCTCATCTTTAGTTTAGTTTTAGTTTTGGAAGAGTAAGGAGGGGGGAGAAAGAACTGCTTCTTCGAGGGAACTTCGACTTCGGTCTGGACTCTTCCCTCTCCTTCGATCCGATGTAACCATCATATTCGTGATCCCCGCCCTGGGGGATCTTTCCTCTTCTTTTCTTTTGTTTAAGTTTGTTTTTCCTTTGTTCATTTCACCAGAAATGAACTTAGTCTGAATTATTTATTTGGTAATTTACGTCAAAGACCTTTAAGCCTTCTTTGAAACTGCGCGCTCCAGACCGCAGCAAACCACGTGACGCTCCAACGGAACACACAAAGACCAGCCGCTCACACACGCCGCAGGGCTCAGACACATGAGAACTATATGCAAGTATATTTGAGTTACCAAGATTTTAGAGCATTAAGACTGTTTTTCCGTGTTGTCTCTTAAAGGTTTAAATGTCCAGGTGAATTTTGCCAAGCTGTGATCCTACGGATCTCTCTCTCTCTTCCCAACTCTCTCTCCCTCTCATTTTTATCTTTCTCTCTCATCCTATTTTAATTCGTGTTTGTAATGTTTTTCGTTTTGTTTGTTTCGGGTGCATATACATATATTCTGTGTGAATTGTAGTTCGATGTATTATTAGTCCAACTATTAAAACCATTATATTCTTGATTGCCTTCTGTCTAAAATGCTCATTTTACAGAGTCAATGAAATTTCGATCATAGCTACAAAGCTTTCATTATTGACTACGTTGCGTAGTCTAATTTTATAAACACAGGAAAATTAATGTTCACGGCCAGAAAATTGATATTTCTTGGAGTTTATAAGAAGGGATAACTTTGTTGAGAAGTGATAAGTTAATCTTACGGCCGTTTGCTGGACAAACAGTTCGATAGCTAAATTAACTCCATTAAAGGTTATCTCATATAATCGATCTGAAAATGGACCATTGACATATGAATGAGGAATTATAATTCGTTGTGATTGATCATTCGTGTGTACAATCAATCTATTTTCAACTTCGATAATTTAACTGTAATATGCAATATATTAATCATATTCATGATTAATTATTAAAATTCCCTATATATAATTTGAGCTAATTTAATGTAAAACTAAATGTTGTTACATTCTTTACACAAATATTTTAGTAAAATGACAAAATTATATGAATGTACCTTTTTGCTTAATCTTGACACAATGACAAAATGATCTGTTCCTGTATCTGCTTTCGGATAGAACTTGATGTGGGTGGGGCTTAAATTGCAAGTGTGTCAAAATTAAATAGAAAGCCATTTAGTAGGGAGGTTAAGTGACTTTTGACTTTAAGTCATGATGCAAAGGTCCCCTTTGGTATGGAAGTACCTTAGGGCCATAGAAATAAATTTATCCTAAGACACAAGTGAGATCACATTTTGTATCTTATATAAGCACATTTTTTTAAAATGGCCGCCGACCATACTTGAGAGGCCCATTTCTTTGTTTCTGTTATAGTTATAATGACAAATTTGGTATCAACGTGTACATTTTTGTGGTCAAGGAGTCCAATAAAATAGGTTCCAAGACTAAAAAACAATAATGTTGTGCTTACCATGACAATTGGAGGTGAAGTATGCATTTTATAAAAAAAAAAACACATGCCAAACACACAGTCCATTCACAACTTAATCATTTCTTCGTTTAGGTCTGCTTTGCATGCGCCCTTTACAGCACTGGCTGAAGACGCGGGTCCCGCGTCGAGCATGGGCATCCGGTCGTTTACGTCTCAAGGTAACTCAGAACTGTGTCACAGCTCTGGAGCCCTGGAAGGCGGTCAACTGGTATCAGACAGGTGTAAACCTGGGGGTAATCTCGAAACTGAAAGTGGTTTCGACAGACGCCTCCAATTCGGGCTGGGGCGCCCTCTATGAGGGCAGACCGACTTTTGGCCTGTGGTCAAGCCAAGAAAAGAGCTTGCACATAAACTGTGTAGAGATGAAGGCGGTCGAGAACGCCTTGCGTTTCTTTCTTCCACTTCTAAAGGGCCACCATGTCCTTGTCCACACGGACAACATGTCGGTGGTTTCCTACATAAATCGCCAGGGCGGTCTGAGATCACAGAACGTTCATGCACTGGCAGAACGCCTCCTTGTATGGGTTCAGCGCAACCTACTCTCGCTGAGAGCGGCGCATGTGCCAGGCCATCTGAATGTGGGTCTAACGTAACCTCGGTTCTCTCTAAAAGAGGGAACGAGTGTTGCGTAACCCTGCCGTGCTTGTGCTACCATCTGGTTTCGCTTCAGTCGATGAAAACCAAGGGGCATCCTATCGAGCTCTGGCTTATATAGGCATAAGCCACGGCCATTCGCGCGGGACGTGACGACTGAGGGCGCCGGCGCCCTCATTGATACTTACGTCACGAGCAGTCCCTCGATAGGTTGCAGTAGTTGCCGCAGAAAGGCCAATAGGCGCGCGAACTGCCTCGCCTAGGTCTGCTAGCTGCAGCAAGTGCGTTTTAAATTAATACAAATTATAAGGATAATTTTTGGCTTCAGTTTTCTCGAGAAAAGAGGTTTTCCCTCTGAGGTTTTTTTTTTTCCATAATCAACTAGCTAGCTAGTTATTAGTTATCTAACATTAAAAAACATTTTCTATTTAATGAGAAAGTCATACGAACCTCAAAGTGTTAAGCTGACACCTATGACCTTCAACAGCTGTCACATCTCCTGGTGCAGATGGGATATGTTGTTGCAGGAACTGATTTGCTATAGGCTATTCCTGACTGGTCGAAATCTCATGCTACTTAGGACAAATGTAATGTACAGAAGTAGCTGCACTGCTTAAATACAAAATTAAATACAAAAAGTAAAGTCACTCTGATGACACAATTTTTATGTGAAATGTGCATATTTACTCCCAGTTGTCATGGCATGGGGAAAATTATTTTTTTTTTAAACTTGAAACCAATTTTATTGGATTCCTTGACCCCAAAAATGTACACTTTGACACCAAATTTGTCATTATAGCGATAACAGAAGCAAAGATATGAGCTCTAGAGTATTTTCGGCACATTGGTGGCCATTTTTGAAAAAAAAAAACATGTTTATTTATGATACAGAGTGTGATCTCACTTGACTCTTAGGATACATTTATTTGTATGACCCTAAGGTACTTCCATAGCAAAGGCGACCTTTGCATCATGACTTGAAGTCAAAGGCCTATTTTTTGGGCTTAACCTCCCTACTAATTTTTAGATTAAACTATTTCATTTATAATTGCCATTCCATTTATTCAATTTATAGCTTCCATAGGCTTATGCCTTTTATAATTTGAAATAAAAACACAACAGTGTTCTGTGTTTTTTCTCTGCAGGTCACAGCATTGTTATAGACCTTATGTGCCAGAGAAACAAGTCAAGATGCGCAGCCATCTTTAGAATCTTGTCTTTAAACTTCCGTTTTAGCGGTAGCTCTGTATATTTCTATGGTATCGCTGTGGATGAGTAATTAGCTGGTGAAGTGGATTTACTTATGGTAGAGTTAATGAAAGTTATCACGAGTACTGTAATGCTTAAAGCAGATGTCTTAACATGTCAGTAGACCGGGGAGATTTTAAAACGGGCAGTTCATTCATAAATTCTGATCGCTTTGGAAATACAATCGACAGCATTGGAAGACAAAAGACAACAAGCGCAGCGTTGAAAAGAGGCGGGGCTACATGAGGTCTATACCTGCACTCTTATTGGTTCAATGTTTTGAAATTTGGGTGTTGTTGAGGTGTCCACACATGTGTATACATGTACTATATTACAGTGGTTCTAAACCTATTTGACTCCAAGGCCCCCCATTGTCCTTGATAATATTTGAAGGCCTGATACCACTCTTAAAAATAAAGGCTCCTTATTGGCATTGATGATTGATTGATATTGGTTTCATGAAGAACCTGTGGTCTCTGCCAAGAGTTAGTAGGCTAAGCATCAGTAAAGCACACAAGACAAGAGTAGCGAACTTCATCCATCTTTTCACTCTTTCATTCCTGTCCTCCACACATTACACAACACTTCCAAAATAGTAGTCCCAACACAATTCAACCCACAAACACAACACAAACTTTAAAACTGCAGTCCGTAGCTTTTCCTCTTTGTCGCCATCTCTGTTCGAAATCTGCAATTGCAGTTATTCACGGAATTATCAACTTTACGTGGGTTGTGGATCCTGACATTCGGAATCACAGATTCTACTTTTTGAAAGTATGACCAACATAAGAATTTTCACTGGAAAATGTCATCTGAACAAGTAAGTAACATCCACTTTTGTTCTGATCAACTGGGAAAAAAACATTGGAGTAAATCGTGCTGAGTAAATCTAATGATCGCTTATCAAATCACGTCAAACCGTGCAAATTATACTTTGTTCGAAACCAAAACAACAAGCTTAGTTCACATATCGCGTCTTTTGCGCTCAAGTTCGTTATTTAAATGTAGGTGCGCAATGCGCTCGTTTTTCCAGCCGCGCCTATGCTGCTGCAAGTTGAAAACATCTCAACTTTTCAAGAATGCCGCAAACGCATCACAGGTCATGTGACAAAAACCAACCGATCAACTTTGGCCTTTCCGTAACAACATCGAAAGCTCGGCTGAACAGCTGATCATAGCTGTACAGGGTGGGTTTTTATTTCTCATCTCCATAAATATATCTAGTAGTAGTAAAGCTAATGCAAGGGCTAGAAATCAATTAATCCTTTGCTGATATTTCCTCGTCATCATGGAGAGCGCAGTTCATGGTTGCATAGCAACGAAAGACGCTACGTGGAAGTGCGTGTGAAAAGAAGGAGAAAGCGGCGTGGCGAGATTTTACACATGATATGTGAACGGCCCCTTATACTGTACTTCTTATGGTTATGGGGTTCACACCATGTCCTAACCGTAATTTAGAGACTGCAGCAACCTGAGATGTTCTACCTGGAGCTGTTTAGGCCCTCAGACGGATTTATGCGTTTCTATGTCAACAATATCAACGACGAAATGGATTTGCAGCAATCAGGTAAGTAAGAGCTCTGCAAGTTGTTTACATTCATTATTATTGTAATGTCATGTAATTTGAGACACAAGGTAATTTAACATCATCTCTAGTGGTACTTTGCTGAATCTGCTCTGACTGTGCACGAGGTGCACGTGTTTTGGACGAGGCGTGGCTTTGAAGAGCGCTCTGAAGGGAGGGTGGGATCTATACTGTAATGCTGTCAAAACTAGCTTGCTATTGCTAGCCGCTCCGAAATTGCCTACCCTTGTAAATTTATTGTAAATTAAATTGCAGGATTCCAGAACTATTAAGAGCTGACTATTCTTAAGGGTTTCTACTCTTTAACCAAAGAATTTACATGACTTTTCAAGTCGTTACTCATAATTTTTATTTGATAAAATATTTAATATATAATATAACTACAAATTTATATTTATTATAAAAATGGCAATGAAGTTATAAGATTGTATTGATTTTCATTATTTTCCCCGCTCTAATAAACACTTTTAAAATCAGGCTTCCTCATATTCAGGTCCCAGAAGACAGTGGGAACCCATGTTCCCTATCGGTCAGTCACTACAACGTAGGTCATGACTGATCAATAGGAATCTCACTAAAGAGGCCAATCTACTTCGAGTGAAACTAAACAAGCCAATGGACATTGGCATGCAATCATTTGCATCAGCTGCTCAGCCTCGCAGCGCGGGTATTTAACGAGCAGCTGGTGCGGTTGCACACTAGCTTTTTCCTTCGGAGCCAAGCACTTCGATGCCTCTACATTGTTTGAGACTTAACAAGCCTTTCTGGACATCTCCTTCCCGGTGCGGGCGTGACAGCACGGCAGCACGAGCAGTTCTCTCTCTGTCTCTCGCTCTGTCTTTTTTTTGTTTTGTTTTGAAAAAAAAAAACTGAGCAAAACAAAAAAGCTGTTGTAACAGCTGGTAAGGTACGCCTTAGAGCCCTCAAGGGCTGTTTTCACAGCTGGTAAGACCTCCAGCGAGAGAGATTCAGCGCACAGACAGGTGCACATTCCTGTCTGTGATTGCTGTGACTGTTCCCCTGCGTGCTTCAGCACCAGTGAGAGTGGTCCCTAAAAGAGCTCACACAGATAGTTCGCGTCTTTTTCAAGATGTCGCTCTATCTGTGTGTTTCTGGATGTGGTCGTTACCTGGGGTCGCGGGATGGTCACGATCGCTGCCTCGTGTGTCTGGGCCTCGAACACACTCAGGCAGCGTTCGTGGATGAGTCATGTACCCATTGTGGGAAGATGACCATTTCGGAGCTGCGGTCGAGACTCTCGTTCCTGCAAAGGGGCGGAGTTCCCGTGCTTTCACCTTGTTCCAACCCCCCATTGCGGGTTGCTTCGGGCGGTGACACGGGAGACCTGAGGATTACCGTGAGCGCGCTTCCTTCGGGGAACCAACTCCCTAGGAACCCTCACCCCTCTCATGCTCCACAGCCAGTTGAGCTACCAACGGAGCGGGCTGGACCATCCTCGAGGTGTGTACCGTTTCGTTTGATGCTCCCTGCGAAGACCAGATGTTGATCGCTGCATCGGAGGGTGGGTCAGGAATCTCTGCAGACGACGTCTCGGAGCCGCTGCCTCCTTCAGGTGTGCCAGCGGTGCCTGAGACAGGATCGGGCTCGTGTGGAACCTCCACCGTGTCCCGAGCCCTCGAGATTGGACAATTGGTATCTCGGGGTGGCGCGCGCTGGTTCTCAGCAACCCACCCTAGTGCCCTTCTTCCCGGAGGTGCATGAGGAGCACACGGGTACGTGGACGGCAACTTTCACTGCCAGAAACCGTTCCGGTGGCTCCTCCTCCCTCACCACCCTTGATGGCGGGGCAGCTAAGGGATACACGCGTATCCCGCCAGTGGAAGGGCCGTTGCTATGCAACTGTGCCCTAACTCCACTTGGCGTGGAGAACCTTGTCTTCCTTCACGGGCCTGTAAGTACTCGTCGGACTTAACCGGCAAGGCTTACTAGGCCTGTAGGGAAGCTGCCTCTGCCATGCACGCTATGGTGTTGCTGCAGGTTCATCAGGCCAAAGCACTGAAGGACCTGCACGAGGGTGGTCACAACCCACAAGTTCTCCAGGAACTTCGCGGCGCGACGGACCTCGCGCTTCGTGCGACGAAGGTTACCGCGCGGTCAGTGGGTCGTGCGATGTCCACACTAGTGGTCCAGGAACGCCATCTCTGGCTGTGTCTGGCTGACATGCGGGAGAACGACAAGCCCAGGTTCCTTAACTCCACCGTGTCCCAGACGGTCTCTTCCGCGACGCGGTCGAGAACTTTGCCCAGCAGTTCTTGGCTGTACAGAAGCAGACTGAGGCCATCAAGCACATCCTGCCGCGGTGGTCAGCTGCTGCCTCCACCCTACCGCCCGCGGCTCCTCAGTCTGCTCGTCGCCGGGGGCGTCCTCCTGCGTCTGCCCCTGCTCCCGCGCCGCAGCAGCAGCCTCCATCTAAACGGCGCCGCGGAGCCAGTCGCAGGCAGGGCGCCCCGCCCGTCCAGGCCCCCGCCGAGAAGGGCAGCAAAGCCAGGGGTAAGCGGCCCTAGGATGGGCGACCCAGAGATGGAAGGGACAGCTCTCCAGGAGACGATGACCGCATCGCTCCCTCCCCCGGAAGAGGGCCGGGTGGAAAATTCTTTGTTTCATTTTGTTTGTGTTCCGCCGCTGGCCTTAAAACAAGCGGCACCCAAATTTTCAATAAAAGAGCAGTTTCTATCATCTCTGGGTCCGAAGAGGACCCAGAGAGCAGTGGGGGGACAGAATACTCACCACTCCCATCCGCCTCCTCTGTCGCCAGCGAGCAGCAGTGTGCAGTTCGAGAACACCACCGAGCCGCCTGCCCCGTGGAACCAGGTAAGTGCTGCACAGCACACACAGACCCCGCTACGGGCCGCTTCCCAGAGAGAGACTCCCGAGCCACGTCCCTGTGTTCCACCTCGCTGCCCCACTCCGGGTACGCCTACGGTCCCTTTGGTCCCGCTTGCACGGTCTCTGAGAGCCTGGTTAGCGCTCCCCAGTCCGTCTCGCTGGCTCATTCGGACTATCAGGCTCAGCTATGCGATTTAGTTCGCCCGGCGTCCCCCCAAGTTTCGGGCCATCCACTCCACTACAGTGAGAGCAGCCGATGCCCATGTCTTGCGTGCGGAGATCGCAGTCCTACTGGCGAAGGATGCGATAGAGCCGGTCCCTCCAGCCGATATGAGGTCAGGGCACTACAGTCCCTACTTCATTGTACCCAAGAAAGGTGGTGGGTTACGACCGATCTTGGATCTGCAAGTTTTGAATCGGAGCCTCCACAAGCTACCGTTCAAAATGCTCACGCAGAGACGCATTTTCGGATGCATCCGTCCCCAAGATTGGTTTGCAGCGATCGACCTGAAGGACGCGTACTTTCATGTCTCGATTCTTCCTCGACACAGGCCGTTTCTGCGCTTTGCGTTCGAGGGTCGAGCATATCAGTACAAGGTCCTGCCCTTCGGGCTGTCCCTGTCTCCCCGTGTCTTCACAAAAATCACGGGGGGGGGGGACCTTGTTCCCATAAGAGAACAGGGCGTTCACCTCCTCAACTATCTCGACGACTGGCTCATACTAGCACACTCTTGAGATCAGTTATGCGAACACAGGGACCTCATGCTCATGCACCTCAGCCAGTTGGGCCTTCAGGTCAACTGGGAAAAGAGCAAACTCGCCCCTGTGTAGAGGATCTCTTTTCTCGGTATGGAGTTGGATTCGGTCGCACAGACAGCGCGCCTCACAGAGCAGCGCGCTCAGTCTGTGCTGAACTGCTTGAACACGTTCAAAGGTAGGACGGCAGTCCCACTGAATTTTTTTCAAAGGCTCCTGAGGCATATGGCAGCGGCAGCAGCGGTAACCCCGCTCAGCTTGCTTCAAATGAGACCACTTCAGCACTGGCTTCACGGCCGAGTCCCGAGATGGGCGTGGCATCACGGCATTCACCAGGTGGCAATCACACTGGCCTGCCGCCAGACCTTCAGCCTGTGGTCAGACCTCTCGTTCCTTCGGGCAGGAGTCCCCTTGGAACAGGTCTCCAGGCATGCTGTGGTATTCACAGATGCCTCTGCCACCGGCTAGGGTGCCACGTACAACGGACATGCAGTGTCAGGGGTGTGGACGGCTCCCCAACTGCATTGGCACATCAACTGCCTCGAGTTGCTAGCAGTACATCTCGCTCTGAGCCGCTTGAAAAGGCCGCTACAGGGCAGGGACGTACTGGTCTGCACGGACAACACTGCGACCATTTCGTACATCAACCGACAAGGTGGTCTACACTCCCGTCGCATGTCGCAACTCGCCCGCCATCTCCTCCTCTGGATTCAGAAGCATCTGAGGTCGCTTCGAGCCATGTATGTCCCTGGTGTGCTCAACCGTGTGGCCGACGAGCTATCACGAGCTGTGCTCCCGGCAGAATGGCGACTCCACCCCCAGGTGGTTCAGCTGATCTGAAGAGAGTTTGGGGAAGCCCAGGTAGACCTGTTTGCCTCCTCAGAGACCTCCCACTGCCAGCTGTTTTACTCCCTGACCGAGGGAACACTCGGCACGGACGTACTGGCACACAGCTGGCCCCGGGGCCTCCGCAAATATGATTTTCCCCCAGTGAGCCTACTTGCACAGACACTGTGCAAAGTCAGGGAGGACGAGGAGCAGGTCCTTCTGGTGGCTCCCTATTGGCCCACCCGGACTTGGTTCCCAGAACTCATGCTCCTTGTGACAGTCCCTACCTGGCCCATTCCTCCAAGGAAGGATCTTCTGACTCAGAGACGGGGCACCCTATGGCACCCGCGTCCAGACCTCTGGAAACTCCATGTCTGGTCCCTGGATGGGACGCGGAGGTTCTAGGTGACTTACCTCCTGAGGTACTTAACACCATCACTTCAGCACGGGCGCCGTCCACGAAACCTTTATGCCCTGAAGTGGAACCTGTTCGGTGAGTGGTATTCTTCTCGCTGAGAAGCCCCCCGAAGATGTTCGATAGGGTCTGTGCTTTCCTTCTTGCAGCAAGGGTTGGAGCGAAGACTGTCTCCCTCCATCCTCAAAGTACATGCTGCCGCTATTTCAGCTTATCACGACCACATAGATGGAAAAACAGTTGGAAGGCACGACCTGGTCGTCAGGTTTCTTAGGGGGGCGAGACGATTAAATCCTCCTCGACCCCCCTCCATACCCTCTTGGGACCTTTCCCTGGTGCTTCGAGCACTTCAGGATGTTCCCTTTGAGCCTCTGCAATCAGTAGACTTAAAGCTTCTTTCCATGAAGACTTTGCTACTGGTTGCACTGGCCTCTGTCAAGAGGGTTGGGGACCTGCATGCATTTTCGGTCGATGAATCGTGCCTAGAGTTCGGGCCGGGTGACAACCATGTGGTTTCAAGACCCCGGCCTGGCTATGTGCCCAAGGTTTCTACCACTCCCTTCAAAGACCAGCTAGTGAACCTGCAAGCGCTGCCCTAGGTGGAGGCAGACCCAGCCCTGGCTTTGCTCTCTCCCGTTCGCGCTCTGTGTATGTATGTGGACAGAACTCAAAGCGTCAGGACCTCAGACCAGCTCTTTGTCTGTTATGGAAGCCAGCAGAAGGGAAAGGCTGTCTCCAAGCAGAGGATGGCCCACTGGATAGTGGATGTCATCGCCTTGGCTTACCAAGCACAAGGCGTGCCCTGCCCGCTCAGGTTACATGCACACTCCACGAGAGGCGTTGAATCCTCCTGGGCGCTGGAACGTGGCTCCTCGCTAACAGATATCTGTCGAGCTGCGGGCTGGGCGACACCTAACACGTTCGCTAGATATCATAGCCTACGTGTAGAGCCGGTCTCCTCCCGTGTTCTTACCCTAAACGGGTAGAAGCACTGAGAGGCCCGGCTCTGTCGGCTTGCTGCACCCTACTGTGCAACCTTATTCTCCAGAGTAAAACCTGTTGAGTCCTCCAAAACCCCTCGGCCCGGACATGGCGGAGCGTCTGGTACCAGGCCCTTATCCGCTGAATCCTTGAGAACCGGATATGGGCTGGGTTCCATATGTATGACCCTACATGGATCCCATATGTGTATATTCTCCACGGCTGCTCGTAACATAAGCCTGTGTCTTTCCCTTTGGCTAATTCACCCATCATTCATGTGCAGTAAAACCTTCAGGTTAGTCCATATGTATTTCCATATAACTCTTGAAGAAGTGGCTTCCGCAGCGTTCTCCTTCCTAATAGAAAGGGCACGCTTTCCCAGTGTCATCCAATATCTCACTGTGTGGGTTATCACGGAACAACAGTGACAGACTCACTCTGTGTAAGCCTCCTCCTATCGTCCTTCAGGCAAGAAGGTGTAGAGGTTTGCATGGGGCGCTGGATGGGGTGCAGCAGCTGTGGCGCTTTGGTAGGGATTTCTATTGGTCAGTCATGACCTACGTTGTAGTGACTGACCGATAGGGAACGTCTCGGTTACATATGGTAACCCTCGTTCCCTGAGGGAGGGAACGGAGACGTAGGTCCCGTCGCCACATCTGCCGCCGACCGCTGGGGCGGCCAGCTTTTTCAGGCTTGGCTCCTCAGCAAAAAACTAGTGTGCAACCGCACCAGCTGCTCGTTAAATATCCGCGCTGCGAGGCTGCGCAGCTGATGCAAATGATTGCACGCCAATATGCATTGGCTTGTTTAGTTTCACTCGAAGTAGATTGGCCTCTCTAGCGAGATTCCTATTGGTCAGTCATGACATATGTCTCCGTTCCCTCCCTCAGGGAACAAGGGTTACCATATGTAACCGAGACGTTCTTTAAATAAAAAGAAAACAATTGGTGATGGGGTGAATTAAAATAAGAAATATATTGATTTGTAGTCATTTTAGCTCATTTGAATGCACCCTTGGAAGTTTGCTGAGGCCCCTATTGCACTCCTACACCCTGGTTGAGAACCACTGCTTTACAACTGTACTGCACAACTGAAATTGTCTTCTGCTTTTAAACATTTCTTGCAGCTCCAGCAAGAGATATGTAAAGACAGCCAAATTTAAATATTGAATCAATTAAATATTAATCAATTGAAAGACAGTGATGAAACCCAAGGAACAGACAATCCAATAAATCAAGACATTGTCAGACAATACAGTGCCTTCAGACAACATAGTCCTAACAAGACATAGAGAGGGAATGAGAGGGTCTGTTGGGATACCAGTGCTGCTGAACCACACACAGAGCCCATCATGTCCAAGCTGAAGGCTTTGCAACCAAAACAAGGTGAAGGGGAAAGGATCAACTTGGAAACAAATCAAGAAAACAAGGCTTGGCACTGGGTTTCTTACAGAAAAGTGAGTGAGATGTTTGACAGAGGAGAATCCAATAAGAGTGCTGTTGGCTGAGCATTTCAATTACCCAGTGGGGAAGCAAGCAGACATGGGGAGGTATCTGATGGTGGTTTGACATGCTGTTGGCGGACAGGTCTCAGCAGCTGCCCACTCCTCCAACCCCCAGGGCAGCTATCACTGTAAACATACTGCCATAACAATGGACACCACCAATGCAGGCATGGCAAAAGCAGCTTACTAAAAAGTTATTTGCAGCCTGTTCTGCACTCCTACACACCCACATTTGCTAGCTAAAGCTGAGGGATGCCGACATTTTTAGTATTTTGATGGGACTTTTTTTTTAAAGACGATATTACTTCTTGGCGTCCATGTGTAATGGTTTCCAAACATTAGGATAAGCTGATGTTACACATTATTGTCAGGGGGCTGTGAGCAAGTCTATTCAGCATTAATACTTAATGTACCCCACAGCACCTAATGCAAAAAACAAACAATCAATTTGATTATGCTGTGTTTACTTTTAAATAACATGCTGAGCGCTTCCATGGAGGACTGCCATAAGCCACCTGCACTGCTAAAGGTCACAGATGGGAATTGGCTCTACACCCTGACAATAAGATGATGAGCAATGGTGATGACAAGAGCTATTTTTCCTTGCACTCCTTTCTTCATTTTCAAATAAACAGATTGCACGCTGCAAAATGCACTTTGACCAAGGCCAGACAAAGGGTACGAACCAGATTGTTCAATGGTAACACAGCACTGATACGTTTTTTAGATTATTTTGCGATTTTCTTGGAGTAGGTCAAAATAATGTTTGTTAAGGAGGTCTAGTGACTGAATATCTTCACAGGCCACAGAAGGAACAGTGCTTTAGAAACATTCATTAAATAGCAATGGTAATTTTTAATATCAAGCTTGTGTCTTTTTTTATATGTGATTGGATGTTTATTTCAGCCTTGGTATAGGCCTATAAGACCAAAAATCTTAAATGAGAACTTATTTTTGTAGTGCTGTGCAATGATTAATCACGATTAATCACATCCAAAATAAAAGTTTGTGTTTACATTATATATGTGTGTGTACTGTGTATAATTATTTAGTATATAAATACACACACACACACACACACACGCACACACACACACACGCACACACACACGCACACACACACACACACACACACACACACACACACACACACACACACACACACACACACACACACACACACACACACACACACACACACACACACACACACACACACACACACACACACACACACACACACACACAAACACGAACACACGCATGTATATATTTAAGAAATTTTTTATTTATATATAATTTTTATATATAATATAAATTATGTATAAATAGATAAACAGTATACTATTTCTTAATGTATATAAGTGTATTTATACAAAATAATTATACACAGTACACACGCATACTGTATATTTACACAAACTTTTATTTTGGATGCGAATAATCGGGATTAATCGTTTCCCAGCACTAATTCTAAGATATTATCATCTTGACTTATTTGGGATATGTGATTTAGACTGAATTTCAACTGCTTCTTCATAAGGCAGACTCTCAATATTGTCATCAGATTGCAAGTGCTGCCTGAGAGACTTTGTTGCCGCTCACAGTTGATCACAGTTCAAGGTGATGGGTTGAACTCATATAGCAGTAATGTGAAAGTCCCTTTTAAGGAATGTCAGGGGTGATGTTTTATCTCCATATAAATGTGCTCTCTGAGTGCTTTTCAGGGGCTTGCCTTCCCTCTTTCTCTCAATAATTATGGTTCTGATGATGCATTCTCCACTGCAAAATAATTGTGACTAAAGGCTGTTATCTAAAATCACATCTTCATAATCACACATTGGATATATACAAACCGTGTATCTGGAGAATAAATGCTTCTTTTTTTAAGCAGCCAAGAGATTTATTGACACTGATGGTGTGTGTTGATGAAGATGAAGGGGGAGGAAATGACTGGACAGCAAACAGATGTAGATGATCTGGCTGCTTTAGGGTCAGTTGTGGAATTACATTTTTTACTAAGATCATCTGAGGCTAAAATTCATTAAGGTTCAGGATATTTTCTGTGAAGTCATGCATGTATTTACCATCTGCTGTGCAGCAAGGGCATCCTTCACAAATACTGCTTGGATTGTCTTGATTTAGTTCTCATCGCCTTAAAATGCCTCTGTTGGTTAGTAAGTAATTATGATATAATCTAACAAGGCTAACATGTTTTTGATTAAAGAGCACGTGTTTTTAAAGAATGATGTGCTCAGATAAATCACCATAAAAAAAAAAAAAACACTGTAACATTCTATTTTCTTTTTTCTTTTTCTATAAAAAAAAAGAATGGTCCATTTTGATATCATGGTGACTTTAAATCCACCATGAAATCAACATTTATCATTTTTTTATTTAGGCAATCTTATATTATTTTAAATTATTCTATTTTTAAAATCCATGTGCCCTCATGATCTTTAATCAAAATAACTTCCCCTCCTTCTTGCAGCGAAAACTCTTCTCTGATGTATTTACTGGCGAGAGGGCGGGACAACCTGTCACTCACATGACATCACAGCAATAGCGAACCACAACCATCCAATCAATTCCCAATGGACAAAATCAAGTCCCGCCCTACATTTTTTTCTTGTTCAAGAACCATTTTATTATAGGACACAAAAGGGAAGGAAAAAAGTACTGCAACTTTCATTACATGCCTACTTTAACTATGGGCACTTTTGGCCATGAGAATTTTTAAATTAAACTCTTTTCATACTCTTCGAAGTCTTTTTTATGTGTACAGTACACTAAGACTAATTTCATAACTAGCATTTTACGTATCCTTTATACACTATTAAATAATATAACACTTTCAAATAATTTGACAAATTGTCAGCTTGGCTGGAAATGATACTCAATAAATCTGCTGATATCAATAACATTAAACCTCATTGGTGCCATGGCGTCATGACACGCATAAACTAATGAGGTTTGACGTTAGAAGACTTGAATGAAATGGATTTATGTACTTTTGTTTCCCTTAAAAAATAACAATTATAATCTAGCTTCGAATGTCTCATTTTGTGTTCTGCAAAAAAAGGAAAATATATATTTTTTTTTGCATAACAAGAACAAGAACAAGAACAATATACATACACGTACAGAGGATCACAGAGTAGTATTATCTATTACATTCATAATAGCATCAAAGAAACAATAGACAGAAAGAAAAAGAAAAAGAAATTAAATAAATGTTGTATTGATTCTAATTCTGTGTTACAAAAAATGCATGTTGTCTCCATGTCTCTAAAAAAATCTTGAGACCACTTGTCTCACTGGATAAATCAAGTGAATAATCTTATATGTAATTTCTTTTACTTTATTAGTAAGACAGTATTTACTAGGTAAATTCCCTGACCTCTTTCCATTCAATCTGATTATACATTGAGTTCCAAAAGGATTTGCATTTAGGCAATAATGAAGTTCTACATAATTCTCTAATATAAAAGTTATTAAATTTTGTATCTATAATTTTCATACCACCAATACTTAACTGATTGGTAGTACATATGGAGATAGGCTCAGAAGATACATTGCCTGATAAAAGTTAAATAAGGCCACTAGGAATGGCATGAAATACTACTGCAAACTCTTTAGCAGTTACAGGGATCTTATAATAGTTCAGGAATTCACAGTAATTAAAAATATGTCCATTATCCTTAAATAACTGTCTGACCAAAATAATATCCTTATTGTACAAGCTTCTATAAAATAAAGATTTATTTTTAAACGTAATATATTTATTGTTCCAAATCGAAGATTTGTGTGGAGAAAAGTTATGCTTATAAATGAGCATCCATAATAAAAAAAACCTGTTTATGAAAAGAAGAAAGCTTTATCGGAACCTTATTTATGCCAAAATCACACCTTAAAAAAAAATTCTAAACCCCCCAGCTTATCAAAAATGTACTCAGGGATGATATTCCAAATTTTACCTTTAGAGTTCAAGTAGTTCTTTATCCACTTATTCTTAAATACGCAATTCACAGTATTAAAGTCAAGTACATTTAGACCACCATCCTCAATTGGATCGCATAAAACTGTTTTTTTTTTTTTTTTTTTTTTAAATAATGTGGTCTGTTCTTCCAAATGAAATTGAACAAAATAATATCCACCTCTTTTATAACTGACTGTGGAACATCTATTGCAAGAGCTGTATACACGAATCGTGACAATCCTTCAGCTTTGGATAATAATATTCTTCCTTTTAAGGAAAGATCTCTCATTAACCATGAGTTTTATTTTTGTTTAATTTTCCTAATAATTGGTGTAAAATTCAAATTATTTCTCTCTTTTTGATCTTTACAGATCTTAATACCTAAATGATCTACTATCACCTGTACTGGAATACCAAATATGTTATCATGATTACATGTTTTCAAAGGGAATAACACACATTTTTTAATGTTTAACCATAAACCAGATACAGAAGAGAAAATATTAAGGCACTCAATAGCTTTTTTAATTTTAGTTTCATTTTTAAAAAAAAATGGCAGTATCGTCCGCTAATTGAGAGCATTTTAACTCTTTCTCCAAAATTCTAATACCATGAAATGTATCTCTTTTAATATGTATGGCCATTGTTTGTGTTACAAGTAAGAAAAGAAATGGTGAAATGGGACAGCCTTGTCATATACCTCTATTGATTTTAAACCTGGATGATGTTCCATATGATAACTTAACTGAGCTGTTACAGTCATTGTACAGTGTTTGAATAGCTTTTTTTAAAGTATACTCCAAAACCGAAATAATCTAAGGTCTCCAACATAAAGTTATGATCGATAGTGTCAAAGGCTTTAAAAAAAAATCAACAAATAAAACAAAACTATTATCTGTAATAAATTCGTTATAGTCAATTAAATCCAAAATGAGCCTAATATTATTGCAAATGTGTCGACCTTTCATAAATCCTGATTGACATTCATCAATTATGGGATCAAGACAGTTCTTCAATCTTTCTGAAAATATTTGTGCAAAAATTGTGGGATCATTATTAATTAGCGTAATCGGACGCCAATTTTCTAAAAATAATATATCCTTATTGGGCTTTGGTAGTAAAGTTATCAAACCTTGTCTCATTGAATTGGGTAAATAACCTTGCAGTATAGCTTCTCTAAAAAGGGGGACTCTGGAGTGCTCTGAGCACCAGAGATAAGTCCCAAGAGTGTACGGGTTGCAAATTACGAGGAGGATTTAGTCTCCTGGCACCCTTAAGGAATCTGATGACCAGGTCGTGCTTCCCTAATGACTTACCTTCAACTGCATCGTGATGAGCGGCTATTGCGGCAACATACACTTTGAGGGTGGAGGGACACAGCCTTCGCTCCAACCCATCTTGCAGGAAGGAAAGCATGACTCTGATCGAGCAAGTTCGGGGGTCTTCCCGGCGGGAAGAACACCAATCGACGAACAGGTTCCACTTCAACGCATAGAGGCGCCTCATAGAGGGGGCTCTAGCGGAAGTGATGGTGTCTACCACAGCCTGTGGTAGGCCACCTAGAACCTCCGCGTCCTGTCCAGGGACCAAACATGGAGTCTCCAGAGGTCTGGACGCGGGTGAGGAATCGGCCAAGGAGGGGCTGTCGCGAGGAGCACGAGTTCCGCGAACCAAGTCCTGTTGGGCCAATACGGCGCAACGAGCAGGACCTGCTCCTCGTCCTCCCTGACCTTGCATAAAGTCTGTGCAAGAAGGCTCACTGGGGGAAACGCAAAATTGCGAAGGCCATGGGGCCAGCTTTGCGCCAGTGCACCTGTGCCGAAAGATCCTTCGGTCAGAGAATAAAACCACTGGCAATGGGTCGTGTCCGGAGAGGCAAACAGATCTACCTGAGCGGCTCTGAAGATTCCCCAAATCAGCTGGACCACCTGGGGATGGAGTCACCATTCTTCCGGAAGAGGCGGCTGCCGTGAGAGCTCGTCGGCCGCACGGTTGAGCACACCCGGGATGTGAATGGCCCGAAGCGACCTCAGATGCTTCTGACTCCATAGGAGGAGATGGCGGGCGAGTCGCGACATACGACGGGAGCGTAGACCACCTTGACGGTTGATGTACGCAACGGTCGCAGTGCTGTCCGTACGGACCAGTACATGTCTGTGCAGAAGCAGCCCCCTGAAGCGGCACAGAGCTAAGCGTACTGCTTGCAACTCTAGGCAGTTGATGTGCCAATGCAGTTGAGGCCCCGTCCACAGACCTGAAACTGCATGCCCGTTGTACGTGGCCCCCCACCCGCTGGCAGAGGCATCTGTGAACACAACAGCATGCCTGGACACCTGGACTAAGGGAACTCCGGCCCGTAGAAACGCAGGGTCTGACCAGGGACTGAAGGTTTGGCGACAGTGCGGGGTAATGTTGACCCGGAACGTGCCGCTCTGCCACGCCCATCTCGGGACTCGATCGTGAAGCCAGCGCTGAAGCGGTCTCATATGAAGCAAGCCGAGCGACGTCACTGTGGCTGCGGCTGCCATATGCCCCAGGAGCCTCTGAAACTGTTTCAGTGGAACCGCTGACCTGCCTTGAAAGGACTTGAGGCAGTTGAGCACTGACTGGACGCACTCCTCTGAGAGGCGTGTAGTCTGACCGACCGAGTCCAACTTCATACCGAGATAAGAGATCCTCTGCGTGGGGCAGAGTTTGCTCTTGTCCCAGTTGACCTGAAGACCCAAACGGCTGAGGTGTCGGAGCACCAAATCCCTGTGTTCGCACAACAGATCTCGCGAGTGAGCTATTATGAGCCAGTCGTCGAGATAGTTGAGAATGCGAACGCCATGTTTTCTCATGGGAACAATGGCCGCCTCCACGACTTTTGTGAAGACACGGGGCGACAGGGCCAGGCCGAAGGGTAGGACTTTGTACTGAAATGCTCGACCCTCGAACGCAAACCGAAGAAAGGGTCTGTGTCGAGGAAGAATCGAACATGGAAGTGCGGCGTCACTGATCGCTGCAACCCAATCCCGGGGACGGATGCATTCGAAAATGCGCTTCTGCGTGAACATTTTGAACGGGAGCTTGTGCAGGGTCCGCTTCAAAACTCGCAGGTCCAGGATCGGTCGTAACCCACCGCCTTTCTTGGGTACAATGAAGTAGGGGCTGTAGAACCCAGACTTCATCTCGGCTGGAAGGACCGGCTCGATTGCGTCCTTCGCCAGCAGGACGTCGATCTCTTTCCTCAAGACAGGGGCATCGACGCTCCGCACACGAGTGAAGCGGATACCCCTGTACTTGGGAGGCCGGTGAGCAAACTGAATTGCATAGCCGAGCCGAATGGTACGGATGAGCCAGCGGGACGGCCTCGGAAGCGCTAACCAGGCTTCGAGAGACCGCACCAACGAGCCCACCCGAACCACCGGCGCACCCGCGGAGGGGCAGAGAAGTGGAAGGCAGGGACCAGACTGCGGAGGCATTACTGCGGCCGAGAGAGAGCTCTGGGTGTGCAGGGCAACACCTACCTGCTTCCACCGAGGGGCAGACGGCAGGGAAGGCCCGGAGGCGTTCGAGTGCTGGCTGTCCTGAGGCGAAGGAAGGAGGGGAAACGAGGAGCGAGGCCTGGGGGCGTCGGTCCTGGTTTCCGCGCCTCCTTGCCCAGCGGGGGACGAGAGTGACGAGGCCGTGGCGGCGTCACTGACGTCTGAGCACTGGGGCTGGGAGAGGGGAACGGGAGTGGTGCAGCTCGGGGGCAGCACGCACTGCCACTCTGACCCTCTCGGACGGAGGAAACTGGTCTTATTGACTGCCAGTCTCGGAGGTGCTTCTGGACCACCAGTGTGGACATCGTCTAACCGAGGGCCAGCGCTGTGACTTATCACGGTCAGTCACTAAGCACAGCTCAACCCCGAGTTAGAACTACGCACATGCAGTGGTAGTGAGAGAGGAAAAACTTTTGCAGATTTAGGCATGTTTGGCTTGCCATATTGGCACCAAAATGCTTCCATACTGCCAAAATTCTTAACACACATTCAGGCACTTTAGAACAGCCCAGGAAAGTGTGGCTGTTAAGTCTGAATCTTCAGCATGAGAACACACCATTAGAATAGGAACTCAGCATCATATTCAGAGTATAACAGCCCTCTCTCCGATGTAGCGATCGACATCTGTCCTCCCTGGGGCCCCGAATGAAATGCCTGGTCCCTCATGAGAAGGACCAAAGACCCATTCGAAAGCCTAGACGGCACACGGCATGCTGAGCGGCTCAAGCCTTTATGAGAAAGGGGAGACGAACAACGTGCCGACGTGGTCATGCACTCCTGAGAGAACATGAACCACCCACGAACACAGTCTCAACACACTGATTAGGCATATGAAACCGTGATCGTGGCCGTCAACCAGGCATGCAAGATAGTGAACGTGGCCATCGCTTTGATGACACACAGCACGCTGGGCGCTCAAGCCTACAGGCAGGCAAACAACGGGCTGACGTGGTCATGCTCTCACAAGAAAGCATAAACCACCCACGAACACAGTCTCGGCATGTTTGCGATGCGCTAGAGGAGTGAGTGGTTCGTGCTCACTGAAACCCTCAGATCACCAATGTTATTTGCCAAAATAGCCCTCCTCTGGTGCACCAGAAGAGAAACTAGATCGGGAAATAAGCAAAGGGACTCACCTCACAGAGCTGAATCTCTGCATCTTGAGCGCCGAATGACGCGCGCTGGGTTGCCGTGACAACCCGCGCTGTCAGCCGGCGCTCGACGGCACACGGCACGCTGAGCGGCTCAAGCCTTTACGAGAAAGGGGAGACGAACAAAGTGCCGACGTGGTCATGCACTCCTGAGAGAACATGAACCACCCACGAACGTAGTCCCACACACCGATTAGGCATGTGAAACAATGAACGGGGCCGTCAAATAAGGACAGGAAACGATCGCATCCAGAAAGACACGAGTGAAACGTCATCCTGAAAAGGACGCGATCTTCACTCGTGTTGCTCTTTCAGGAAGAAAGTACTCTCTATCGTGCTGAAGCACACAGGGACCCAACGCGGCAACACAGCGGGGAAACTGCAAGCCCGCTGTGCGCACTCAACCGTTTACCAGCTGTGAAAACAGCTTTTGAACAGCATATAGATGCAGCCGGTAGACAGGAAACCGCGCGGTCGCTGAAACGCCATCTCACCAACACAGAGAGATCCCCTCAAGAAACAGCAGACTCGTAGCTCGAAAGAAAAATACAATCTTAAAGCTCACTCACTCAGAGAGGACACAATCGGTCGGCTCCGAAGCTAAAAGCGTTTGTGCATGCGCTTGCTTCCGCTTTTATACCCGCACTGGTAGGCGGCTCGCGGAATGCAAATCTTGCATGACAATGTTTATTGGCTCGTTTTAGTTCACTCGAAGTCGATTGGTCTCCCTAGCGTGATCCCAATTCGTTGGAAACTCCTCCGACGAGACGTAGGAGTTCCCGAACGAAAGGGAACAGACTGCTCTATAGAGACCTCATTAACACAATTAATTAGATTCCTTGAAATCAACCAATAGTCTATACGTGACTGTTGAGAAAGGTTTCCTTTACACCATGTAAACTGATTTTTTCCAGGATATTTATGTCTCCATGTATCAATCAGGTCCAGAGTAGAACATAAATTATTCAATTCTGGAAGAACAGACCTGTTATTTGGACGAGGTGGAAAACGTCTTGGTTACGTATGGTAACCCTCGTTCCCTGAGGGAGGGAACGGAGACGTGGGTCATGACTGACCAAATAGGAATCTCGCTAGAGAGGCCAATCTACTTCGAGTGAAACTAAAACAGGCCAATGCACATTGGCGTGCAATCATTTGCATCAGCTGCGCGGCCTCGTTAGCGCGGGTATTTAACGAGCAGCTGAGCGATTGCACAGTTAGTTTTTTGCTGAGGAGCCAAGCCTGAGAAGCTGGCCGCCCCGGCGGGCAGCAGCAGATGTGGCGACGGGACCTACGTCTCCGTTCCCTCCCTCAGGGAACGAGGGTTACCATACGTAACCAAAACGTTCCCTATCGGTCAGTCAATACAACGTAGGTCATGACTGACCAAATAGGAATCCCTACCAAAGCGCCACAGCTGCTGCACCCCATCCAGCGCCCCCGTGCAAGCCTCTACACCTTCTTGCCTGGAAGGACGATAGGAGGAGGCTTACACAGAGAGTTTGACACTGTTGTTCCGTGATAACCCATACAGTGACATATTGGATAACACTGGGAAAGCGTGCCCTTTCTGTTTAGGAAGGAACGCTGCGGAAGCCACTTCTTCAAAGAGTTATGTGGAAATAAATATGGACTAGCCTGAAGGCTGTACTGCATATGAAATAATGGGTGACTTAGCCCAAGGGAAAGACACGGGCTTCAGATAGGAGCAGCCGTGGAATATATACACATATGGGATCCCCGTAGGGTCACACATATGGAACCCAGCCCAGATCCGGTTCTCAAGGATTCAACGGATAAGGGCCTGGCGCCGGACGCTCCGCCAAGTCCGGGCCGAGGGGTTTTGGAGGACTCGACAGGTTTTTCACTCTGGAGCAATAAGGGTGCACAGTAGGGTGCATGTGCATGTAACCTGAGCGGGCAGGGCACGCCTTGTGCTTGGTAAGCCAAGGCAATGGCATCCACTATCCAGTGGGCCAACCTCTGCTTGGAGACAGCCTTTCCCTTCTGCTGGCCTCCGTAACAGACAAAGAGCTGGTCTGAGGTCCTGATGCTTTGAGTTCTGTCCACGTACATACGTAGAGCGCGAACGGGACAGAGCAAAGCCAGGGCTGGGTCTGCCTCCTCCAAAGGCAGCGCTTGCAGTTTCACTACCTGGTCTTTGAAGGGAGTGGTAGGAACCTTGGGCACATAGCCAGGCCGGGGTCTTAGTACCACGTGGCCGTCACCCGGCCCGAACTCTAGGCAAGATTCGTCGACCGAAAATGCATGCAGGTCTCCTACCCTCTTGACAGAGGCCAATGCAACCAGCAGCAAAGTCTTCATGGAAAGAAGCTTTAAGTCTACTGACTGCAGAGGCTCAAAGGGAACATCCTGAAGTGCTCGAAGCACCAGGGAAAGATCCCAAGAGGGTATGGAGGGGGGTCGAGGAGGATTTAATCGTCTCGCCCCCCTAAGAAACCTGACGACCAGGTCGTGCTTTCCAATTGTTTTGCCATCTATGTTGTCATGATAAGCAGAAATAGCGGCAGCATGTACTTTGAGGGTGGAAGGGGACAGTCTACGCTCCAACCCCTGCTGCAAGAAGGAAAGCACAGACCCTATCGAACATCTTCGGGGGTCTTCTCGGCGAGAAGAACACCACTCGAAGAACAGGTTCCACTTCAGGGCCTAAACACGTCTCGTGGACGGCGCCCGTGCTGAAGTGATGGTGTTAAGTGCCTCTGGGGGTAAGTCACCTAGAACCTCCGCGTCCCGAGGGACCAGACATGGAGTTTCCAGAGGTCTGGGCGCGGGTGCCATAGGGTGCCCCGTCTCTGAGTCAGAAGATCCTTCCTCAGAGGAATGGGCCAGGGAGGGACTGTCGCGAGGAGCATGAGTTCCGGGAACCAAGTCCGGGTGGGCCAATAGGGAGCCACCAGAAGGACCTGCTCCTCGTCCTCCCTGACTTTGCACAGTGTCTGTGCAAGTAGGCTCACTGGGGGAAACGCATATTTGCGGAGGACCCGGGGCCAGCTGTGTGCCAGCGCGTCCGTGCCGAGTGTTCCCTCGGTCAGGCAGTAAAATAGCTGGCAGTGGGAGGTCTCTGAGGAGGCAAACAGGTCTACCTGAGCCTCTCCGAACTCTCTCCAGATCAGCTGAACCACCTGGGTGTGGAGTTGCCACTCTCCCGGAAGCACAGCTCGTGATAGCTCGTCGGCCACACGGTTGAGCATACCGGGGACATACATGGCTCGAAGTGACCTCAGATGCTCCTGACTCCAGAGGAGGAGATGGCGGGCGAGTTGCGACATGCGACGGGAGCGTAGACCACCTTGTCGGTTGATGTACGCAAAGGTCGCAGTGTTGTCCGTGCGGACCAGTACGTCCCTGCCCCGTAGCGGCCTTTTCAAGCGGCTCAGAGCGAGATGTACTGCTAGCAACTCGAGGCAATTGATGTGCCAATGCAGTTGGGGAGCCGTCCACACCCCTGACACTGCATGCCCGTTGTACGTGGCACCCCAGCCGGTGGCAGATGCATCTGTGAATACCACAGCATGCCTGGAGACCTGTTCCAAGGGGACTCCTGCCCGAAGGAACGAGAGGTCTGACCACGGGCTGAAGGTCTGACGGCAGGTCGGTGTGATTGCCACACGGTGAGTGCCGTGATGTCACGCCCATCTCGGGACTCGGCCGTGAAGCCAGTGCTGAAGCGGTCTCATATGAAGCAAGCCGAGCGGGGTTACCGCTGCTGCCATATGCCCCAGGATTCTCTGAAAAAATTTCAGTGGGACCGCCGTCCTGCCTTTGAACGTGTTCAAGCAGTTCAGCACCGACTGAGCACGCTGCTCTGTGAGGCGCGCTGTCTGAGCGACCGAATCCAACTCCATACCGAGAAAAGAGATCCTCTGCACAGGGGAGAGTTTGCTCTTTTCCCAGTTGACCTGAAGACCCAACTGGCTGAGTTGCCTGCGCACGAGGTCTCTGTGTTCGCATAGCTGATCTCGAGAGTGTGATAGTATGAGCCAGTCGTCGAGATAGTTGAGGATGCGAACGCCCTGTTCTCTCATGGGAACAACGGCCCCCTCCGTGACTTTCGTGAAGACACGGGGGGACAGGGACAGCCCGAAGGGTAGGACTTTGTACTGATATGCTCGACCCTCGAACGCAAAGCGCAGGAACGGACTGTGTCGAGGAAGAATCGAGACATGAAAGTACGCGTCCTTCAGGTCAATCGCTGCAAACCAATCTTGGGGACGGATGCATTCGAAAATGCGTCTCTGCGTGAGCATTTTGAACGGTAGCTTGTGGAGGCTCCGATTCAAAACTCGCAGATCCAAGATCGGTCGTAAACCACCACCTTTCTTGGGTACAATGAAGTAGGGACTGTAGTGCCCTGACCTCATATCGGCTGAAGGGACCGGCTCTATCGCGTCCTTCGCCAGCAGGACTGCGATATCCGCACGCAAGACATTGGCATCGGCTGCTCTCACTGTAGTGGAGTGGATGGCCCGAAACCTGGGGGGACGCCGGGCGAACTGAATCGCATAGCCGAGCTGATGGTCCGAATGAGCCAGCGAGACGGACTGGGGAGCGCTAACCAGGCTCTCAGAGACCGTGCAAGCGGGACCAAAGGGACCGTAGGCGTACCCGGAGTGGGGCAGCGAGGTGGAACACAGGGACGTGGCTCGGGAGGCTCTCTCTGGGAGGCGGCCCGTAGCGGGGTCTGTGTGGGCTGTGCAGCACTTACCTGGTTCCACAGGGCAGGAGGTGCAGGAGGCGGCTCAGTGGCATTCTCGAACTGCACACTGCTGCTCACTGGCGATAGAGGAGGCGGATGAGAGTGGTGAGGATTCTGTCCCCCCACTGCTCTCCAGGTCCCCTTCGGACCCAGAGATGGTAGAAACTGCTCTTTTATTGAAAATTTGGGTACCGCTGGTTTTAAGGCCGGTGGCGGAACAAAAGGAAACAAAAGATTTCCCACCCGGCCCTCTTCCGGGGGAAGGAGCGATGCGGTCATCGTCTCCTGAAGAGCAGTCCCTTCCATCTCCGGGTCGCCCGTCCTAGGGCCGCTTACTCTTGGCTTTGCCGCCCTTCTTGGCGGGGGTCTGGACGGGCGGGGCGCCCTGCCTGCAACTGGCTCCACGGCGCCGCTTAGGTGGAGGCTGCTGCTGCGGCGCGGGAGCAGGGGCAGACGCAGGAGGACGCCCTCGGCGACGAGCAGACTGAGGAGCCGCAGGCGGTGGAGTGGAGGCAGCAGCTGACCGCCGTGGCAGGATGTGTCTGATCGCCTCAGTCTGCTTCTGTACAGCCGAGAACTGCTGGGCAAAGTTCTCGACCGCGTCGCCGAAGAGGCCGGTCTGGGACACGGTGGAGTTAAGAAACCTGAGCTTGTCGGTTTCCCTAATGTCGGCCAGACACAGCCAGAGATGGCGTTTCTTGACCACCAAAGTGGACATCGCACGACCCACAGACCGCGCGGTAACCTTCGTCGCACGAAGCGCGAGGTCTGTCGCGATGCGAAGTTCTTGAAAAACTTGCAGGTCGTGACCACCCTCGTGCAGGTCCTTCAGTGCTTTAGCCTGATGAACCTGCAACAACGCCATAGCGTGTAAGGCAGAGGCAGCTTCCCCGCAGGCCTTGTAAGCCTTGTCGGTTAAGTCCGACGAGTACTTACAGGCGCGCAAAGGAAGACACGGTTCTCCACGCCAAGTGGAGTTAGGGCACAGTTGCATAGCAACGGCCCGTTCCAATGGCGGGATACGCGTGTATCCCTTAGCTGACCCGCCATCAAGGGTGGTGAGGGAGGAGGAGCCACCGGGACGGTTTCTGGCAGTGAAAGTTGCCGTCCACGTCCCCGTGAGCTCCTCATGCACCTCCGGGAAGAAAGGCACTGGGGTGGGTTGCTGAGAACCAGCGCGTGCCACCCCGAGATACCAATCATCCAGCCTCGAGGGCTCGGGACACGGTGGAGGGTTCCACACGAGCCCGATCCTGTTGGCGGCCCGGGAAAGCATGGCCATCATCTCCGGGTCGGACTCGGGCACAGCTGGCACACCCGAAGGAGGCAGCGGCTCCGAGCCGTCGTCCGCGGAGCGGTCTGACCCACCCTCCGATGCAGCGATCGACATCTGGTCGTCGCGGGGAGCGCCGAACGAAACGACCGGTACACATCTCGAGGATGGTCCGGCACGTTCCGTTGGCAGCTGAACTGGCTGCAGAGCATGAGAGGAGTGAGGGTTCCTAGGGGGTTGGTTCCCCGAAGGAAGCGCGCTCACTGTCATCCTCAGGTCACCCGTGTCAATGCCGGAAGCAACCCGCGAAGGGGGGTTGGACCGAGGTGCAGGCACGGGGACTCCGCCCCTTTGAGGGAACGAGAGTCTCGACCTCAGCTCCGAGATGGTCATCTTCCCACAATGGGTACATGACTCATCCACGAACACTGCCTGTGCGTGTTCGAGGGCCAGACACACAAGGCAGCGATCGTGACCATCCCGCGATCCCAGGTAACGACCGCATCCAGAAACACACAGATAGAACTTCATCTTGAAAAAGACGCGAACTCTCTGTGTTTGCTCTTTTAGGGACTACTCTCACTTGTGCTGAAGCACGCAGGGGAGCAGCCTCAGCGATCACAGGGGAATGTGCACCCGACTGTGCGCTGGGAGATCTTACCAGCCGTTAAAACAGCTTTTTTGTTTGGTCTTTAATAAGACGAGGCTGCTCACGCTGCCGTGCTGTCGCGCCCAGCACCAAAAAAAAAAAAAAAAGCCTGTAGAAGTTTTCCACTGCAGTAGAGGCATCGAAGTGTTTGGCTCCGAAGCAAAAAGCTAACTGTGCAATCGCTCAGCTGCTCGTTAAATACCCGCGTTAACGAGGCCGCGCAGCTGATGCAAATGATTGCACGCCAATGTGCATTGGCCTGTTTTAGTTTCACTCGAAGTAGATTGGCCTCTCTAGCGAGATTCCTATTTGGTCAGTCATGACCTACGTTGTAGTGACTGACCGATAGGGAACAATCCTTTTCAGAATCCCATATTGTATTGTAATCCCCTCCAAGTATTAATTTTGCATTGCTATATTGTTCCACCATTTTTTCAATCTGGTCTTCAAAATTCAAAAATAAAGTTTTGTTTTGTGTGGTAACATTACTTGCGTAAATATTCCCCAAAATAAAAAATTCTGTATTCTTTTCTATAACCAGTATCACCCCTCGACCTGAATCATGCATTTTAGTTTTAATTATTTACCCCTTAAATGTACCTTTTAATATCACATCAGCTGATCGATTACTCCCATATGACATCCATAAATCATCCCCCCTTTGGCTCTTCCAAAAATTATGATATGACAAAGATGCATGTGTTTCTTGAATATAATAAAAATCACATTTGAATTTCCTGCAAAACAAAAAAAAACTGCTTTCCTTTTCAGGAAATCTCGAATTCCCCTGACATTTAAAGATAGCACTGACAAAGATACCAATGTGCTATATTCGCAACTGTAAATTTAACAAATGTGAAACAAAACATGTTCCCAACACCTCAACAGTAAAATTGACAACCCAAATTTACCTTAATAAAATTTTAAACTAAATCAAAACCTTTAGAAAACTAGGCTACTGTGCAAGTGCAACATATTATATTTAGCCTATGTTTCGATTAACAACGGTCCATTCTGTCCGTAAACTGAAAAAAATATTCGCCTATGTTGTAAATGCCACAAAAGGGACAAAAATCAGATTATGACTGCACTTGTCACCTTTCACACTTGCAGAATCGGTGTATGATCATATTCAAACTTTAGGGAGGTATTTCTTTTCCATCAACGAAGGCTCGTACGCCGACGAAGTAAGCCTTCTTCCCTACCTGACGAGCAGCCTCCACCTTTGGCCACATCCCTACAAATTGCTTTGTCCATAGTCGTTAAATCCTCTCCAAACCGTAGCTCCTTGGATCTCAGGTAGGTGCTGGTTTTTGCCGCTTTCCAAAGTACGTCTCGTAAGGATCTGGACACAAACTGGATGATGATCGTTCTCCCCTTCGTGGCGTTTCCTTCAAGTTTTCTTCCGAGCCGGTGTACTACGTCTTGTTGTATTTTGGTGGTGAACTCTGGGACAATTGCGCAACAGATATCCACGACTTGTGCCTTCACATCTTCACCTGTCTGCTCAGCCAGACCGTACAATCTCAGATTCCATCTTCTTTCATACCGTTCTATCTCGTTAAGCCTGGAATCGAACTCCGACATTTTCTTACTATGTGCATCACCGCCTTCGTGTCCTTTTTCAAGATTTTCACATCATCTTTGACATCCTTTACTTCATTGAAGAGGAATTCCATCGTTTTTTTAAAGCTTCAATGCTCACTGTATTTGCCCTTAAGAGCTCCTCCAATCCGTTGACTCTTTCATTTATGCAACGCATGATGTTTTCTTGAATTTCAGACAAGGACGGTTCAGTTTTACTTTTCTTCGGCTCAGGGGTGCTGGGCTTTGAATCCGAAGGAACTGTAGTGCCTTGCACTACATATGCGTGCATTGTTTGAATGTCAGTGCCGCAAATGTGTATTTCATCCTCTTTGTTCTTCATCTTTGTCAGCGGCTTTGGCTTTAGGCTTTTTTCTTTAACTTTACTCTCCCTCTCTTTGCGTTTTTCCGCCATTCGATGCAGTCTCTCATGGTTAGTCACAACGTTCAAAAGCTATTTACAACGATTCTCCGTGTTAATTATCTGGTAAATAATAAGATCTTACATTTAGATGTCCGATTGGTCAATTTGTTTAACAAAAAAGAACGAAATGAGGTGAAGGAACAAACTTTTATCCTCAGCTTCTCAAAACTACCTCTTCACCGGTCGCCATCTTGCGCCTCCCCCGTCTACTTTCTACTGTCTACTGTCTACTGTCTACATTGGAAGCGCACATTGCGATGGACTGTGCATTTAGTAGACAGACGCCTAATTTGAATTTTTGACGTCCTCTTCAGGTACTCTAGCCACTATATTTTGCCGTCTCTCATAAATACAATTATTTTTAATTAAATATAACACTACACCTGCGAATTTATTTTTATGTAGGGGCTTAGTTTTAGTCTTGGCATGTTTAAAAAAAAACTTTTGATGTCCTTATTTTATCATCAATGGGAAAAACGCAGTTCTCAAGGACAACACAATCTCATGTAGTCCAGTAAGAAGAGCAGTTTATTAAGTGTGAGGGAGCAATGAGTCACTCAACTCATAAAAGGTATGCATCAGTACCCGTATTTATGTGCCAATAAATGTTTAAATTAACGTTCATACTTGTAAACATTTGCATTAGACTCCAGATGGAGAACAGTACATTTCCCAGGTCTGTACTTACTAACCCATTGCCACATAAGAAAAATCAATGAGCAAAAAAAAAAAAAAAAAAAAAAAAACATGCTTTGGTCTCATCATGACATCAAAAAGTCTAAATTATGAGATACATTTTATAGTTATGACATAAAAAGTGATCTTGATTTCCAATGCTTGCATTAGTGATGTCTCTAATTGGATTTTGAACCTATTACAGTGTGGGATAATGTTAATGCCATTCCTTTTTGAGAGCTCTCAAATCAAGATGGCTCAATCTTCATGAACTTACCTTTTGCTGACTTTTTGTATTGTGTGATACTAAAGAATATCTAAGTGCTTTTGGCGCTTTGAGTTGACCTTATGTCACTTTAACATACTAAACAAAAAGTAAATCTTTTAAATGAATGCATACTGTAGCTAATATTACCCATGTAAAAGCTGATGATTATATTTTCATACATAACTCATGATTTTCAATGATTTATGACAGATGCCGATTTTGATGTCATGTAAGTTTAATGTAAGCGTCTCTAGAGAACAATTCTGTAGCTTAATTAGTAGCCTCCTCCTCTCTCTTATTTGGTTCATTAACAGGATGAGCTGCGTTAGGTGTGTGTGTGTGTGTGTGTGTGTGTGTGTGTCCACAGATGTGTTTTGTCTTATTTTATGTGCGTGTAGATGTTACTGTGAGCCTGAATCACAGTTTCACTTGTGATTCAGTTTGTCACCTTTTACTTCTTTTGAGAAATGTGTTGGAAGAAATTCATCTACAAACCCATGGCAAGTTTTAATTTCATTTTTGGAACTATTGTATGTGCCCAAACTATTTGATTTAGCCAGTTGATGGATATTATTGCTGCTATTGGGGTGGTTATCTGGAAAAAGACAGCTGCTGGGGAAATCAAAAAGGATATTAATGCCATGAATGAAATAATAATAATGTCATACATATAAATACTTCATAATGAGTCTCTCCTTCGATTTTTTTGCTGACACAGCAATAATGGGAAGAGGTTTCTCAGAGATGAGGGCTATTGATATTGCACATCTCATGCTTGAAATGTCCCTGAAGGATTTCAGGAATGAGTTTTCCCTCAGCCTCAGGAACGATTAGAGAAAATCCACTTTCTCAATCCAGTTTATGTTGCTTATCATTTATTGAGAGAACCATCTTGATTGGTTGCCACCCACTATTCATTTTTATGGTAGTTAAACAGGGCAATATACTTTCCAGATACTTTCCATACATTCCAAAACCTAGTGAACCAGATGCAGCAACATAGTGCATTAAAGTTGCTTTAGAGCTTTATACTCACATTTATGCCTCGTGTCCACCAAGCGGTGCAGGACAGTACAGTACAGTTCAGTACGATTCGAGGAGGTAAACCCTGATCCGGATTGCGTTTCCACCGCCAACAGTACCCTTACTTGATGGGTGTGGTGCATGCCGGAAAGTAGTGATCAATGTCATTCTCGCGCGAAGAAGAAAGAAACACAGTAAACAACAATGGAGGACATACAACAGATCTTGTTCTTGCTTCTCGGCATGTGGCTGTTTGTCACAAGAAGAAACGGTATGGTGTTACTGTAAACTGTAAACTGTAAACGCCTCCTCTTGTGTTGTTATTCCCCTTATAGCACGCACAAATGACGATTCTCTGTCAACAAATCAACGTTCTGCTGTGAGTCTAGCTCCACCCTTTAGTACCGGACTACTGTGCTAGGTACTCCAACGAAAGGGTCCCAAAAAAGTGGTACGGTACGGTTCTAGGAATCAGGGTACCATTCACAACTTCTGAGAATGGAAACTGCAAAAATTGCGTACTGCACTGTACCAATCAGCTTGGTGGAAACAAGGCATATACATCATGTGTAACACACTGTTTAAATGTTGTATTGGAGGTTTTATATGGCAGTATATTGTGTTCCACTTGCCTGGTCAGAATCCTTAAAGTCACTTGCACTATTCATACTGAAATAATTTCACTCTTAGAAGTTATTACAGTAAGTGGACGGCACTTTTCTGTTCTCAAAATCAAAGCCAACCTTTCCATATTTCACTTGAACTAAAGGCCCAGTGGAGCATATGTTTGAAGTCCTGATAAAGTCCTCAGCGTATTGTTTTGGAGGGTTATAAACACTGAATAACCAAGCAACTTCCATATGCTAATTGAAACTGACCTCAGAACCTTTTTCTGTCCGCCAAATCAATGCCCCTATGAGACTCAAAATGCTAATATAAACAAATCAATATCCATCTAATTTATTCAGGTGATTAGACTTAGAAAGGGTTTTGTTACAACCACTGCTGCCAAAAACCAGCCTCTGCGGCGTCTTCCTCTACTATCCTCCGTAATATTATTTGAACGACGTCCAAGTAAGCCATTTTCGCCTATTTGTTCCCCTCACCCCCACCACCAACTTTTAATTTTCTCTTTCAAGCTGTACAAGTGGCAGTGACTGATCTGCTACAAATACATATTCATTATTTCAATTGATCCGCAAGCTTAAGTCGTCTCTGAGGAGAGGTTGTATGAGTGAGGTGATGTCATGGAGAGATTGTTAGCTCCGTTTTCCCAGTGCTTCTCAAATGGAAAACGTAGACCGTTTGCTTAAGGATGAGTTAATGGGAGTGTTTTGTCTCTCCACTGCCTTAAAGATAGACAATATTTCAATGTAAACAGGTTTGCCAACTCCTAATCATGACAGAGTAGAATTTGTTTTCAAAAGCTTTTACCCTTTAATTACATTAGAAGCTTTGCTGCAGGGGTTGATCCTGGAACAGTTGAGGAATTCTGCCCTTGGCTTAGTCAGCACTTTGAATGGGAAAAATACAAAGCCACTTAAAGCTATTAAGTCTGCCAGCGAAACCACATTTGCAGTATTGATAAACCTTGGTTTCTTGGCTGCGAAATCAAGCGTTGCATTAAGTGTGGGACTTATCAAGCCTTTTAAAATATTACAGTGGGTGTATTAGCCTCATCTGCTATTGATAGGGTGCCTATACCCACTGACTGAATGAAAGTGTGGAGTCATCACATTGCTGCGGTTCTCTAGGATGAGGGCCTTGCCCTTCACATCACCCTGACCTAGCTAACCGCTGTGCTTCACTTAATGACTCTAGCCTGAGTTGTGCTATTCCATCCCCTGCTGTTTAGAGGACAGCTGCTAGCAAACATGCTAGCGCTCTTCAGATCTGGAAAGGAGGATGTGGGGTCCCTCTGTGGGCAATTTTATGGTGTGCTGAAGAAGAATTTTCATCTTAATGCATTATAAACAAAAGGGAGTTGACATTTAAGAGCACAATTTATTATACAGTCAGTACAATGGTTTGACTTCTGTGGGAATCAGTTTTGTTTATGAAATGAGAGCTGCTTAATTTTACAGTGGCTCCACAATGATGAATTTCTTTATTACTGATGTAGATTTATGTTTTGAGTGGTTGTGGCTTGAGATTTAATTCAGATAGGAATAGGGTGATGTATAGCGCGGCTGGGAGATTGTGTTTATTTATGTGATTCTTACTGTAGTGACTTGCTTGACTTCTAGTTAATCTCTGACCACTGCTTGTCACCAACTGCTGCTCTTTACTCTGACCACTGTGCTGCAAATAGCCTCTAAAATGTCTCTCTTGTCCTGTCTGAGACCAGCAGCTGGATTACAGAGTACTGGTGAAGTAAGTGGAGGGGCCTAAATAAAAAACAGTATAAAATATTTGTTATTTGTGATACACTTTTTTGTCTAGATAGGGTCTAATCTCAGTCAGCCAAAATGTAATCTGGGAATTGCAAAAGAAAAAGGGGCTTGGCATTGTGGTTACCTAGATAAGGTAAGACAAGTTCAACTGATCATGTGATCTCAATTTGGTTGCCCCAATGAGGCGACCCGCTTCATGTAAAATAAATCAGCTTTTATTAGACTGCCGGAATGACTGAATACTTTATATTTTATATATTTAATATGTATATAATTTTAAACATTTTTGAAGTAGTTTCTTAAAAAACCAAACAAACAAACAAACAAAAAAAAAACTATTTTATGAAACTTTTATGAAATTCATTTTAAAATTGTGATTTTCAGACCTAAACAATTATGGAAATGAATCCAAAAAATAATGAAAAATTATATTTGTCAATAAATCATAAAAATATATTTGTTATATATTTATATATTTAATTGTAAGTGCTACATACAATGCAACAAATATGAGCAAAGCAACAACAATGATAAAAAAGTATATACTAAAAAAGTATAATAAATTAAACTTATAGAAAAGAAACACATACCTTAAATGTTGAATGAAGAATGTGGGAATTTGTCTTCCCATCATTGACTTCCATTCATATGAATGCCAGTGCAGGTGACTGGAAATGCAAGTTTATGCAAAAAAGTTTCACATTTTGCTACTCCACAGTTTAAGTTTCGTGAACTTTGACCTGCAAATTTTTATTATTTGAAGACATGTGGCCAAAACTATCACGGTATGACCTCTTAGTTTTCATCTTCCGTCGTGCTATGACATAATAATGTGACAAAATCCAAAACAAGTTGTTTTCTGAGCTTGGTTTTAAAGCTGTTTTTGGACGAACAAGGAAGTTTTGAGTTCTGAAACATGCAGGATGTTTTTATAGTACAATAACCTCTTATATGTAAAAAGATCAAGGAAAAATTTCTCAATTCATGACCCCTTTAAAAGAACACAAAATTTAAAGCTGTGTATTTTTAATTTTTATTTTCTGTATGTGATTGTGGGAAAAATGTCCGATATTGCAGTCTGTAGGAAGTAATATTAATTATTTAATATACAAATATGGAAGGAGCGGGGCATCTGTAAAACTTTGTGAATGATGGGGGTCTGCAGCTTGAAATTGTATAGGCTGAAATACAACTAATTACAGAATCACAAGGCAAAATACATCTGGCTCACACTGCTATCCTCATGTAATGCGCTGTGGACGAGTAAGCTGCAAGTATTTGAACATTACTGTTCTGTCCTGTATTTGTTCACACATAAATGCAATCTGCATCTCTTTTTTTACTTGACTGTGTGCTAAAATAACTGTTACATATGTGGGGGTGGGGGGTTGGGCTCCACGGGGAGACTAGGCTATATGGGTTGCATTAAACAGCCTTTGGCAAGAGATGACAGAAACTGTAATTATTCTCACTAGAATTAGCATAAATTTATTAGTCTATGTTGATGTGCCCATTAGCTATTTTTGCTACAATGTATGGCCTTCAAAGCAAATCAATAAAATATGGCCAAGGATTTGTGTTTTGGTACGCAAACACAGAGAATTAGATAAAGTCTCACTAAAGGACTACCGCGAGCAAATACTCCAAAATGGCAGAACATAAAGGCGGAGGGAGAGATTATGACATAAATGTCTTCATTTAACTAATTACAGTCTGTTTAAAATTGAGTAGTTTAATTAATTCAGTCTCTATTTTCAAGCAGTCTTTTGTGTGTATGTAGTAAAGAACTAGTGGAATGGAAATAGTCTCTCTTTGCCCACAAAGGTATGAGGGTGGCCCATGGTGACAATATATCAATATTAAATCAACCAAATTAACCAGAATCCTTGAAAAACTGGATCATTTCTCATCATTAAACGAACAGAGAGGGTATATTCAGGGGTCTAAATGAAAATTAATGACTGCACTTGCAGTTACATGCCTGTCAGGTCCTAAAAGATCTTCTAAATCAGCACTGACTACAATGTCTGGAGGTCTGAACACCTCCTCTTGTCCTAATGTCTCTTAAGTTTCCTGTGGATCAGAGGAGCAAGACTGTGCTTCTCTTCTAGGCTACATGCAAATATTTGAGCACATGTTACCATGAAGGTGACTTTCTTACTCTCTCCTTTTGTCTTAACCAAGGGAAATTTCCACATTGTCACGCTTAAGATCCGCTTAAGATAAAGATCAGATTTGGCTTATTTCTCTGTACTATTTAATGGCTCTGATGAACTGGTATCTTCCATCTCTCTCAGACAGCGTGGTAATGCTCAATCCTGATGTTGTTTTCATACACACTTGGCTCTTTAAAATCTGTGGTTAAGACTTTATCTCTTCATATAATAACTTGAAAATGGGGTCTGTTCTGAACTTCTAAAGACTAATGGCTTGTTTGTTGCAATTTGTCAGTAACACTGGGGCAAGGGTGCACCCTCTCATGATGATCTTCACCCTGTTTTAGTGGTTGTTTCAGTTCTGCCAAATAAATGGAGCACCCCCTTACGGCGTTATGAGCCAATTATGTTACGGTAAAATTGGCCTGTCTAGAGCGATTTTTACGGTACTGTTTTAGTGGTTGTTTCAATTCTGCCAAATAAATGGAGCACCCCCTCACGGCGTTATGAGCCAATTATGTTACGGTAAAATTGGCCTGTCTAGAGCGATTTTTACGGTACTGTGCATAGAAGCTGCTTAGCAGCCAATTTACTGTGTGTTTACATAGATTTTTTTAATGTCACACAGAGGTGGATTAAATGTATTTACATAGATTAATTCTCAATCATGTCAAACAATGTATCGCATACTGAAATAATGATTTTACACACATTGTAAAGATGCTGTAGGAGTGATTTTTGTCAGGTAAATGGCTTTCTTGTGGTGCAAAAGAAACATTATAGAAAGGAACTTCATTATAGAATCTGGGCCCAGTTGTTCAAAAAGTTTAATCTGGATCAGAATGATAACAATTTGGAAATCCAGGATCAGGTAATCCATCTTAGTTTTGTGCTGGTTTTTCAAAACAAAATAGGATTTCATAACCCTGATCCAGATACACACTTTTCCAGATTATTAAATCTGGTTTCCCATTGCACCAAATGGGGTTACGTTTCACAGTTTAGGCTATTAGTAAAGAACAACAGGTAGAAGAGTGTAATGACTCTGAGGGCTGAGACAGATCCATATGCAACAGATTTATTTAACAGAAATGTCAGACAAAGGTAAACTCAGGATATTTTCAAGTAGTCGGAGACAGGCTGAGACGTGAGACAAGCCAGGCTGGAGGTCGAGAGCGGGAGGCGAGCTCGCAAAAAAGGGTCAGGGCAGGCGGCTGAGAATCAGAGTCCGGGACGGGCTGGAGGTCTAGAGGCAGGCTGCAGGTAATCAGACAAGGTTAGTTCAGCGTGGGTCAGAGATAACAGGTATACAGGTGTAGGATAAACGCTCGGACATGCACACATTAAGAGGCAATTCTTTGCAAAGAGCGCTCTGTGAACTAGGCAGATAAAGGCTCGGCAATGAGAGATGATTCAGAACAGGTCCGGGATAATCAGAGCGCCAATGAATACTACGGGGAAAGTTACATATAACTAGAGGGAGAGGGCGCTCGTGACTGAGAAATGGTGGAATCAGGGAGACTGGACACCGTAACAGACCGTGACGGTCAGCCTGCCTTTGGAGGTGAGTGTGAGCCAGGTTTCATATCTCCTCACTTCGACTCAGCCAGTCGTTTACTGCAGGGACAATAGTGGGCTCACCGGACCACGGAAACAGGGGTGGTTGGAAACCAAGGACGCATTGAAACGGAGTCAAGCCCGTGGAGTGTTTACGAATGGAGTTTTGAGCATACTCTGCCCACATCAGGTACCGGCTCCAGTCCCCCTGGTGGAGTTGGCAGTAGGACCGAAGGAAGCGTGAGATCTCTTGATTGAGTCGTTCGACCTGGCCATTAGCCTGAGGATGGTAGCCGGAGGTGAGGCTCACGTTAACTTGCAACATTTGGAAGAATGCAGCCCAAACACGAGAGGTGAACTGGGGACCCCTGTACGAGAAGATGTCCTCGGGTAAACCATAGTACCGGAACACCAGGTTGCAGAGATGTTCCGCGGTCTGCAGGGCTGTAGGGAGCTTACTGAGAGGAATGAGACGACATGCCTTGAAAAAGGGGTCGATTACGGTTAGAATGGTGGTGTGTCCGTTGGAGAGTGGTAGATCCGTAATAAAATCGATGGCTATGTGGGACCAAGGCCGTTGTGGAATGGGTAATGAATGAAGTAAACCGGCGGGCATGAGACGGGATGACTTCTGGATGTTGCAGGTTTGGCAATGCTGTACGAAGTGGCTGGCGTCCCGAGACAATGTTGGCCACCAAAAACGGTTTTGCAAGAGATGAATGGTGGCTGTGATGCCTGGGTGTCCTGAAATGGGAAGGGCATGGACATATTTCAGCACCCTTTCACGAAGGGCTTCGGGAACATTGATTCTCCCCGGAGGACAATCTGGTGGGATCTCAATGTTGGCATTGGCCAGATCGAGTTCCGTCTCGATATCCCACTGAACGGGGCAGATAACCAGATCAGGGCTAAGGATGGTTTCCGGAGTCTGGATGGTCACCTCAGAGTGGAACTGGCGTGACAAGGAGTCTGCCTTGGTATTTTTGGAGCCCGGAAGTTAGGTGACGGAAAACTGAAAACGAGAAAAGAGCAAAGACCATCTGGCCTGACGGGGGTTCAGCTTCTTAGCCGTGCGGAGATACTCCAAATTCTTGTGGTCAGTGAGGACAACGAAAGGATGTGTAGAGCCCTCCAACCAGTGCCTCCATTCCTCAAACGCGGCCTTCATGGCCAGTAACTCACGGTCACCCACGTCATAATTCCTCTCCGCAGAGTTGAGCTTTCTGAAGTAAAAGGCGCAGGGGTATAACTTGGGAGGCGTTCCCTGACGCTGTGACAAGACTGCACCCAGGCTTCTGCTCGAAGCATCCACTTCCACCACGAAGGGCAATTCAGGATCAGGAGGACGCAGAATGGGAGCTGAAGTAAAGGCTTGCTTAAGAAGGTTAAAGGCCCGGGTAGCTTCTTCGTTCCAGGGTAGACGAGATGTGCCTTTTCGAATCAGTGCAGTCAAGGGCGCCGCCACCACACTGAACCCTCTGATGAAGCGATGATAGAAGTTCGCAAACCCGAGGAAGCGTTGTAACTCCTTCAACGTAGTGGGGTGGGGCCAATCCACCACCGCCTTGACCTTGGGCAGGGCAGGCGGCTGAGAATCAGAGTCCGGGACGGGCTGGAGGTCTAGAGGCAGGCTGCAGGTAATCAGACAAGGTTAGTTCAGCGTGGGTCAGAGATAACAGATAGACAGGTGTAGGATAAACGCTCGGACATGCACACATTAAGAGGCAATACTTCGCAAAGACCGCTCTGTGAACTAGGCAGATAAAGGCTCGGCAATGAGAGATGATTCAGAACAGGTGCGGGATAATCAGAGCGCCAATGAATACTACGGGGAAAGTTACATATAACTAGAATTCAGGAGAGGGCGCTCGTGGCTGAGAAATGGTGGAATCAGGGAGACTGGACACCGTAACAAAGAGTCAATGTAGGACACTTTAAGTGTTTTTATTTGAAGAAAAAGAAAACAATATAAACAAACAAACATTTCCATTTTAAATTTTCTTTAAACATAAGGGACATGGCGATGGAAAAATATGAAATGGGAGAGAAAATATATATTTAATATATAATTTATATAATATATTTAGTTACTTACTGTACTGAAAGGCTAGCTGAAAAGCCTAATGTCTACTTTACTTTATTACTTTAACGGTTAAACTAATCAAGAGAAAAATAAAAATAGAAAAAGTGTGTATATTACATGATACAAATGCTGTATTTTTTTTAACCAGTTTTAAAGTTTTATTACATTTTTGTTCCTGAAATCCACCCTTATGCAGGGATCAGGATAATCCTGATTTTTTGGATCAAAGGTATCTCAATCTTACTAAAAAGTTTTGAACAACAGACACTGACGATTTGATCCAGATCAAAACCAAGATTGGATTTTGTGATCTAATCTGATTTCAGAATCATTTTTTTCCCTTTCAAACAGCTGGGCCTTCTTTTCTTTTTTTTTATGTACATCACCGTTCAATGTTCTGATTAGTATTGATCAGTTAACCTGTTAAATCCCACCAGATTATACTTACATGACAGTAATCTAAAAAGATGAAGGGAAAATATTACACATCAGAAAAGGTTAAATATAGAGAAAAGTATTTAAAAGGGGATATAATTGCCACAAATGTCATCACTGTCTGACTCCATTAGCAATACTTTTTCTTCCCCAGTTCAAAATTGTGCATGGTGTCACCACTTGCGGGCCTATCTCATGGTTCTCAGCAGGGTTGTGTGCCATTCATTCACAACTGCAATGGAAATTCCTTTTAAATTCCAATTTAGTTCCAGGTTTAAAGTTTTGAAAGAAGTTTAAAAAGAACTGGGAAATCTGTAGGTTTATACTGTTGGCCTTTTGGACAGATCGATGGATACAGTATATAGATGGGTGGATACAGTATATTGATGGATATAGATGGAGATGGAGGATGGATACAGTATATAGATGGAGATTTATGGATGGATACAGTATATAGATGGAAATGGATGAATACAGTATAGATGGATATAGAAGGATAGATTAATATGGATATGGATTGATACAGTTTATAAGTTTAAAGATGGGGATGGATGGATGGATGGATGGATGGATACAGTAGATGGGGTTGGATGGATGGATGGATATAGTTGGTTGGTTTGGATGGATGGATGGATATATGGATATAGAGGGATGGATGTATATATATATATATATATATATATATATATATATATATATATATATATATATATATATACACACACACAGTAGATAGATATAGATATTTATGGATAGATGGATAGGGATGGACAGATATATTGATAGATTCCAATTCAGTTTCCTGTGAGGTACAACAAATAAAATTCAAATTCACACTCATGAATTGAAAGGGAGCTAATTCTTCCATTCTTAATTTTGCCTAACCCTGGTTCACAGGGGGCCCTTAAGATTAGGTGGTACACCACTGACAATGCTATCAAACGCTCCATTGAATGAATTAGATATTCTTTTATACCTGCTGCAAGTCTTAATTAACAAAGGCAAAACCTGCTGATTTTATCAGTTATCATACCGATGATCTGCTTTAATGATGGGTAATGTCTATTTCAATCACAGCACTTTCCATCCTTGTGTTTCTCTTTTTATGTTTTTAATTGAAATCATGCCCTGCCCTTGAAGATTATTACATTTTTGTCAGTAACACTGGTGCGTATCTGTTCATCACAAAAGTACTCCCTAACGCCAGGTGACTTTGAAAGGCTTTTTGAAGTTCCAGGGCCATACAGTGGTAAAAGAGTTGCAATATCATCAAAACCACAGGTTTGACAGATGAAAGAAATCCAATAAGACAACTCCTCTTGCATCATTAAACCAAATTACTTTTAATACACAGTAGCTCCTCAGGGTCAAGTGGGGCTCAGAGAGGGTCTGATGAGCCATTAAAGTAACTCCCGTCTTATAGCCGCCTCTGATATGCATGCAGAACAGGCATGTAAAAACTCCATTAAAAGGCATTACGGAGTGGAACGGTGCCTAATCAAGCAGGGCTCGAAGGCTTTTGCTTAGTGACTTTCTCACCACAGCTTGCAAGCTATACCTGAAACTGCTTATATGACATTATTATGGCAGCAGGCTATAATTATGTATTCTTCATTGGGCCGTTTTGTCACGTTAGAAAAGCAAATTTTCTTGATGGGAAGCTGAGTGCATTCAGAAACAAAAACAATCCCCTGTAAATGTTTCTAGCTTATATGTTTTCTTTAGATTTTCTGTCAAGGTTTGGAGCCTTAAAGGAATATTCCGTGTTCATTACAAAAGACCCCCCCCCCCCACCAAAAAAATGCTATTTTTTGCACAATTGTAAGATAAAAAGATATCCTTTTTATTTTATTTTAGTGTGTGGTGTAAACAAACTTCTATTAAAGGCCAAACTGATATATCTGAGAGATTAATATTTTCACACAAATTACATTATGGAAAATTGTTGCAAAGCAGTTTGTGTGCAAGTACAGAGATCGACCAAAACAAAACGATCAAACAAACAAAAACAAAAAAATACGTCAGGTTGGGGATCTTTGTTTTGAGCAAAAACCTTGCAGTTCTGATTTATAGCCAACAAGTGCATCTTTAGTACTACTAAACTTCTAAGGGCCCAGGGCCAAATTATTTGCTGACAGCTCCCCTTTCCCCTGAGCCCGGTGCATGGGCTACAGGACCTAATTGAAGGCATGAACAAAATGAAGGACTCCTAATGCCAATGAATATCTCTTGATCAAGTCTCCATCTCTAGTGCCATAGCAATTTAAATCAGTCCTTGTTTAGAAGCCTTTGCACTTGATGTTTTCACAGCATGTAATATAATTTATCTTTATGAATTTTCAAAAGTTTGTTGCAAACATGAATGATGCTGTTGACTCTTAACCTGTCTGCCTTAAATGTAAGTGAATGATTCTTAACTTTTTTTTGCGGACTACCTCATTACTACTGTGCAGAACACCCAAGTTGAACAGCAGCTGTGCACGGGGGAAAGAAGACGTCAAAAGCACTGATATGCAGCTCTTGACAGGGTCAGGTGAGGGCTGCCGCCTCCTTGTGAAGATATTTTAATTATCTCTCTGTGGATTTGTGTACTATATGATAAGCTTTGTGAGACTTGCGAGGCAGAGCTCAGATTCAGAAAGCAATAAATGTTTTCATCAGTCCCACGTGGTTACAGGGTCATCTGCAAAATAAGCCTTTGGAAAGATTTCATGAGATGGAAGTTTTAGACAGATACACAACAATTTCATTAACTGGATTACATACCAATGGCCAATCTATTTGAAAACTCATTGATTTACAATTCATGTACCCTCTGAAAAAGTTTATTTTTTCTTCAGTGCAATTGTTCACTTGCTGCGTTTCTTTGTCTAAATCATTTAATAGTTTTGTATTTTTTTTCTCAAAAAAAAAAGAGATAAACAGTGTTGTGTGCCAAACTGACTGACGTTTTTGAGCAAGCCTATTCCAAATAATATTGCAGATTTAATTGACATTTTTTAATGACTTGTTTATCTAAATCAGCCTGAAAGCAGATTGAGAGTTAGCTGTTCAAAACATCATGTTGCGTGTGACTTTTCAAAAGATATGCAGATTATTTTTGTGCTTGACATTATGCTGCTATGTTCTTTATTAACATTTTAAGCATTTCTTTCTCTGTCTTGGTGAATGTGGCTGTTGTCCTTGATGAAATGGGTATTTTTGCATTTGCTTATTGTGTTTTTAATGAGTGCCTGTGTTAGGGGATGTACAATTGCAGTACATTTTACAACTATTTTTCCCAAACTGTTGGCTATTCGTTCTGCATCAGAAAGAATATCACTGCACTTTATCAGGGTCACAGAACTGAGGTTTTAATATTTTCATTTATAACCTCACAAACCTTCAGCTTTTATCTTTTTGAGTTCAGTTATTGCTTTGGTGAAGTGTAACAATTCATTTACCATCCCTAAAACCCAAATCAAAGATAATGGCATTTCATGCCTTTGAGGTATTTCCATTATCTCCTTTCATGTTTTTCTCTGTGCAAACAATAGTAAGAAGCTTAAAGTTCTGCACACAGTAAATATGGTCGCAGAAGCATTCCCTTGATGAACTAGTTTGAGCTTATGTTTGTTCTTGGGTCCGCTGCAGTTCTGGACTGAACATTTTCTTGTGCTGTCTCCTAGCAAGTAGCTATGAGTACGAAACTCAATTATATAACGTGATGTGCATATTGATGTGATGTGCAAGTTATTTTGGTGAGAAACTTTTTGTCGGAGCAGGATGGCAGTGTACCATCTATTAACTACACAAATACAGCAAGATTTTAATTGACAATTTAATTAGCCTAACATTTCCAGAAAATGAATGTTACAAACCCTTTTAAGTCTAGGGAGAGTAAGGCGTGCAACAATAAAGTACTGAACGTGTACTGGAAAAACATCTCACACAAACCAATCTCATTTAAGTATGATGGGGATTTATTATAGTGAGAAGCAAGGTGTAAAGAATACCTCAAGATAATTAGTTAAATAAGAGTACAAGTTATATACAAATCATAACCAAAGAATAGGTTCACAAAAGAAAGAGTTAAAGAGAAAAGAACTAGACACTGCCACATCAAAGAAAGAAACAAAACCAAAACCAATCTGGCTAACTTTAAACAAAACAATTTATAATCTAACTAAATTGACATTAATCAAAAACAAAAGATCTTCAGCGTCAGGGACACCCTAAATAAACTACTCTTACTGAAAAGCGAAATATACAAAGAATGGCACGTGTCGCTAAACTAGTGTTCTATACACTATTGATAACTCAGTGTAGCACATGTATATCACGTGATATCTCACCTTTTCTGTTCTCTTCCCCGTTAAATAACAGGTTTAACAACCAGACCAATGGCAAAATACTCAAGAGAAAAGACAACCCAAATTGGCTTCTGAGTTCTCAAAGAACACGGTTTCTCAAACTTTAAATTGGTACAGGGCAAATATGCGTCACAAACAAATCAAGTGGAATCTCCCGCTTCCCACACAGGTGCGCTCTTTATAGGCGCATAGTGCGCCCTCATTGGTGGAGCCGCGTTGCATCATCACCGAGCATTTCGATGACTGGCAGCTGGATGAACCAATCGGGTAACCGCATCGTCCTGCTAAGAGTGGAAGTAAAGAAGAGAAAGGAAAAAACAACAACAACAGACAAATAATAACATAGGACGTAACAATTAAGAACAAAGAATGTGCATCAGGTGAGTTTTGCTTTTTAATGTTTTTAATAAATTTATGAAGCTACTGTAAACTTTATCATTACATATTAGGCTATATTGCTATATTACAGTGCTATCATATATTATTTTGTTGTAAATAAATATCTATAAATATTGTCGCATTCTCCACGTCTCTCACTGACAAGACCACAACCCGTAAAGATCGGGGTTTAAAGAAAATCTAAAGCTTCCCACTTGTTACAACTTTGTGGTGGTGTTCATGTGCATTCAGCTGGAATAAATACCATTTTTCAACATGACTATGCACTATTAGTTTCTGTTGTAGCAATTCCCCTTTCTACATGCCCATTGCACTGACCTGTAGCTATACCTGTTTCTCCAAAGCAAGACATAAACGTAGTTTTAGCCGCACTATAAGTAACTGGTTGCCACTCCAAATCAGGACCCCTGAGCTCACAGAACAAGCCAGAAAACCAAGTGTATATATATATATATAAATATCAGACCGGACACCGTCGGGTCTAGAATCATATATATGTGTCAGTAACAAAACCAACATAATACACTAATAAAACCAGACCCCGTCGGGATTATTAGTATTGGAAAATATAACCGGCCAAAGCGGGTTTTTATATATGTGTAAGTGATTATGCACAATAACGTTTTGTAGACAAGACCAGACACCATCAGGCCTTAATCATACCGAAAACACCTTCGCCTGCAGAGAAGGCACCTCCATATTGTAAAATTTCATAAATGTGGAAGGCGAGGACCAGCCGGCCGCATCACAAATATCTTGAATGGGAAAGCCAGATGACTAAGCCCATGACGAGGCCATGCCTCTGGTCAAATGGGCCTAATACCTATAGGGCAAACCTGACCCACTGAGGTATAAGCCATAGAAATGGCATCCACTATCCATCTAGACAGTCTTTGCTTAGTGACTGGATCACCCTTAGATCGGCCACGAAAGCAGACAAAATGCTGTTCTGATTGTCTAAAAGACGCAGAACGCTCCAGATATATTCTCAGCGCTCTGATGGGGCAGAGAAGATTAACCTCCCCATCCTCAGTAGAAGGGGGAAGGGCTAATAACGTAATGACCTGTGCTGGGCGTTGAGAGCACTTTGGGTACATAACCATGAGGGAGAGAGGTTTGAGATCAACCGACTGGAGCGGTTCAAAAGGCGGACCCTTCAAAGCCCCAAGGACTGTGGAGAGGTCCCAGGGAGGCACAGAAGGAGGTCTGGAGGGGTTAATCCTCCTAGCACCTTTCAGAAACCGTACTACCAGATCGTTTCTTCCTAGTGATTGGCCAGCCACCAGAGCATAATGCGCTGCAATGGCTGCCACGTACACCTTGAGCGTGGACGAGGAGCGGCCCGCGTCCAACAGCTCCTGCAGGAAGGAGAGTACCACAGATACCTCACATGACTCTGGGTCAAAACGATTTTTTGAGCACCAGCTGGAAAAACCCGACCACTTCAAAGCATAAAGACATCGAGTAGATGGGGACCTAGCTTCAGAGATAGTGCTTAAGACCTTCTCAGGAAGGTCCCTGGGTACCCGTTTAGGGGCCATACATGGAGAGCCCATAAGTCGGGTCGAGTGTACCATATTGAAACGTTGGCCTGTGAGAGGAGGTCTTTCCTCATTGAAACAGGCCAGGGGGTTGTATGTGATAGCTCCGGAAACCATGGCCTGAATTTCCATAGAGGGGCCACCAGAAGGACTGGGCATCCGCTCTCCCTGACCCGTTTGATGACGTGTGGAATCATCGAGATAGGGGGACAAGCATAAAGGGGGCGGTTGGGCCAGAGATGGGCCAGCGCATCCCTGCTCTTCGAGAAGAACACTGTGCAGTGGGTGTTGGCTCTGGAGGTGAAAAGGTCGATTTCGGCCTCTCTGAACACACTCCATATCAGACTGACCGTCTGTGAGTTTAGGGACCACTCGCCTAGGGGAGTGTTGCCCTGTGAAAGTATATCCTCACCCAAATTCTGAATGCCAGGGATATGCACTGCTCTCATAGAGCTCAGATTGGTCTGTGCCCATAAGTGGAGGTCTCTCGCCATGGCATGCAGGTGGCCTGACCTGATGCCACCCTGGCGATTTATGTATGCCACCACTGACATGTTGTCCGTGCGGACTAAGACGTGGTGACCCCTGAGGTTTGACAGAAATGCTTTCAGGGCCAAACCAACTGCTTTCATTTCCAGACAGTTGATATGTAAGCTCTGCTCCGTGCTCGACCAGAGGCTGGAGGCAGGCTTCCCCTCGTGCAGCACTCCCCAACCCAGGTTGGATGCGTCTGTAAAAAAACACTTTCCTCCTGGAAACTACTCCCATGGTCACACCCTCGTGGTACCAGCCCTGAGCCCGTTCTTAAACAACCATGATTTACCATGATGCACAGGCTGCCTGACTGCCATGCATGGGTTGGGATATGGCGTTTCAGCCAGTGCTGCAGCGGACGCATGCGCAGTAATCCCATACGGAGTACTGACTATGCTGCTGCCATGAAACCGAGAAGTTTCTGAAATTTCTTCACTGAAATTTCTTCTTTCCCTGAACGAGGCTGCTAGCGTTCGCGCCGAGAGCGCGCGCTCTCGTGAGAAAGCTAGCCATGTTTACAGCACAGAGATGGGCATGCTCTCGCTGGCCAAACAGCCGCCGGCAGAGAGTGCATTCTCTGCGTGGTCGACCCCCAGGCAAGAGATGCAGCTCGCGTGTTTGTCGGCCTCGTGCAGCTTGCATTCGCACGTGGCACAGGATGAGCGAGGCATTTGTATCAACGCTTCGCACACTCAAACACAGATGAATTCAGTTGTAAAAGTATACAGGTCCTTCTAAAAAAATTAGCATATTGTGCTGAAGTTCATTATTTTCCATAATGTAATGATACAAATTGTTTTAAAATTGTTTTAGATTCATTGCTCACCAACTGAAATATTTCAGGTCTTTTATTGTTTTAATACTGATGATTTTGGCATACAGCTCATGAAAACCCAAAATTCCTGTCTCAAAAAATTAGCATATCATGAAAAGGTTCTCTAAATGAGCTATTAACCTAATCATCTGAATCAACTAATTAACTTTAAACACCTGCATAAGATTCCTCAGGCTTTTAAAAACTCCCAGCCTGTTTCATTACTCAAAACCGCAATCATGGGTAAGACTGGCGACCTGACTGCTGTCCAGAAGGCCATCATTGACACCCTCAAGCAAGAGGGTAAGACACAGAAAGACATTTCTGAACAGATAGGCTGTTCCCAGAGTGCTGTATCAAGGCACCTCAGTGGGAAGTCTGTGGGAAGGAAAAAGTGTGGCAAAAAAACGCTGCACAACGAGAAGATGTGACCGGACCCTGAGGAAGATTGTAGAGAAGGACCGATTCCAGACCTTGGGGGACCTGCGGAAGCAGTGGACTGAGTCTGGAGTGGAAACATCCAGAGCCACCGTGCACAGGCGTGTGCAGGAAATGGGCTACAGGTGCCGCATTCCCCAGGTCAAGCCACTTTTGAACCAGAAACAGCGGCAGAAGTGCCTGACCTGGGCTACAGAGAAGCAGCACTGGACTGTTGCTCAGTGGTCCAAAGTACTTTTTTCGGATAAAAGCAAATTTTGCATGTCATTCATAAATCAAGGTGCCAGAGTCTGGAGGAAGACTGGGGAGAAGGAAATGCCAAAATGCCTGAAGTCCAGTGTCAAGTACCCACAGTCAGTGATGGTCTGGGGTGCCATGTCAGCTGCTGGTGTTGGTCCACTGTGTTTTATCAAGTGCAGGGTCAATGCAGCTAACTATCAGGATATTTTGGAGCACTTCATGCTTCCACCTGCTGAAAAGCTTTATGGAGATGACGGTTTCATTTTTCAGCACGACCTGGTACCTGCTCACAGTGCCAAAACCACTGGTAAATGGTTTACTGACCATGGTATTACTGTGCTCAATTGGCCTACGAACTCTCCTGACCTGAACCCCATAGAGAATCTGTGGGATATTGTGAAGAGAAAGTTGAGAGACGCAAGACCCAACACTCTGGATGAGCTTAAGGCCGCTATCGAAGCATCCTGGGCCTCCATAACACCTCAGCAGTGCCACAGGCTGATTGCCTCCATGCCATGCCGCATTGAAGCAGTCATTTCTGCAAAAGGATTTCCGACCAAGTATTGAGTGCATAACTGAACATAATTATTTGAAGGTTGACTCTTTTTTTGTATTAAAAACACTTATTTTATTGGTCGGATGAAATATGCTAATTTTTTTAGACAGAAATTTTGTGTTTTCATGAGCTGTATGCCAAAATCATCAGTATTAAAACAATAAAACAGCTGAAATATTTCAGTTGGTGTGCAATGAATCTAAAATATATGAAAGTTGAATTTTTATCATTACATTATGGAAAATAATGAACTTTATCACAAAATGCAAATTTTTTTAGAAGGACCTGTATATCGTCGTCGCCGGATAGCCACAGGTGAGACGGCGTCAAGAGAAAACGGCTGAGAAGGCGTAGTCTGCTGAGATGAAGCTCGCCCAGGCTGAAGGGCTTGTTCAACGGCGAAAGGCTAGTAAAACAGTCAGAGACATGCAGTTGTCGCTGAAGGAGTAAAATCTGCTATAATGGCGAATTCGGGCTCTGACGTGTAATGAGGTGGGGCTAGCTCATTGGTCGCCCGCGCCGCAGCACAGCCTATGAGCGAGCCAGACGCTCAATGTGCTAGCTGTGCAGCTGCAAATGCGTTTAACATATAGGCTTCAGTAAATCGAGGAAAAGGAGTTTCCCAACTGCGTATAGCTACGCAATACGAAGTGACCATTCGAAAGGGGACCCATTAAAATTACTGACGCTGTCGATACTGGAAATAGTATACAGATCTGCATTCAGTTTTTGACATAGGCTACTCCATGCACTTGAGTTTGTCGATAAATGGAAGAGTGTAAGAACATATGCTTTCATTTGACGCGTGTAATTTAAACAGTCCATCTCTGTACAGATTTCAGAATGATCCCAGCACCGGAAACAAGTAGATGGTTTATTTTTATGCCGTCCCGGATCGTGTGTATATTGTAATTGTATGTATGTTCGGAGAATTTTTGTAAACGAGGCACATGCAGAGTGCAGAAAGAAACTTTTGTTGAAATATTTAAGCAACCAACTGGATTGGATCTGACAGTACATCACAAACCTTAAAAGTGTTGTATGTAACTTTTTTACTCTACTAAAGCATAAAAATATCATAATATGTTTGCAGATATTTAGGAAACATACTAAGTTCACATACTCATTTCTCTGAAAAACACTTTTAGAGCCAGTTATTTTACTTGTATTACTATTATTTTACATGTTCCGTGTTGTCAGTCGGTTTTTGTTTTGGTCTGTGTGATCTCGCCCACTTCCAGTTCATCCAATAGACAACACGGGGTGGCAGTTGGCAGGAAACACAGCGAACTGCAGCCTTGGAAACGAGCAAACAAACTGGGTCAGAGATTTCAGATTCCACACAACCTAAAAAGCCTTGATATCCATCTAAAAATCTCTAGGACCGAGAACATATTAAAACGCTGATAAATCAACTCATAAACTCACAGTCTGTAAGTCTCCACCTCGCCTTTCTTTGTCAAATCTGATCGTTCCTGTTGCGTGTCCTCAAACTGGCAACCCGCGTGGGCGTCGTGTCTGATGAGGGGGCGGGGGAATAAAATCTCTGATATTTTGAATTTGGACTGCAGTACTGATTTTGACCACTTGCTATCATTCTGTTTCCCATGGAATGACGTTAGCCAATCATAACAGTGGCCATTTACTTGAAAAAAATATTATGACAGAGGGACATTTATGTTGAATGAATGTTGAAAATAATCGTTCTTTCGGATATATATATATATAAATAATATATAATATTATATAATAATAATATATAAATAAATATATATATTGTTCTATACATTGTAATACATATTCTGTGGAACTATCAGAACAGGTGATGTGAGTTTGGGGACAAGGCTGTTTGTTTGACTGACCAATGACAGATGGTGGGAGTTTGCAGAAAACCTGTTTGAAGACCTGCAGAAAACCTATTGTTCATTATTTTTCCAGTTCTGTTTGCTGCCGCTCAATGCTCATACAACTATTTAGGAAAAACTAATCACACATAAATTGCAGATCAAACTGTTTTCTTCATTTCTTTGTCTCTGTTTTCTGCAGATTTTCTAAATTGTGTGACCTGTTTGGGGACATTTTGCTCAAAAGATTTTGCAGATCTTGAGGGATGATGGAGGGAGGCTTTCTTGCGTGAGCTGGTGCTGACTGCACTATGAATCATCGATCTTCCACTTCACTCATCCAGGTTACATTTACATTTTATTAATCACTCTGTACCTTTCTGCTTTTTCTTTTTCTTTTTTTCTTTTCTTTTCTTTTAAAATAGCCATATTTTGAAGGCAAGCCATGTATTTTATTGGTGAATATTGTTAATAAATGTAAGGTAATAATTGAACAATATTTTTTTCTTTCTTTTGTATTGCACACTTTTTCAGCCTTTTTCTGTAGTAAATATTACTAAAGCCTGGTAGAGGTTATATAGATACTGTATATAAAGTACTTTTGAACATTGAGACTATTAGCTATTACATTTACATTTATGCATTTTGCAGACACTTGTAACAAATTTGCTCAATGAAATATTAATAATCAACAATAACTTGTTATGATTAATTATGAATATTTGGGTCAGTTAATTGGATTAACTTGATGTGGCTAAATTAATATTACAATAAATTAATCAGTTCGTCCAACTAACTCTTTTAATAATTCATTTATTCTAAGAAAAGGGTATCTTCCATGGCCACAGAAAAATAATTATTTCTTAGCATGTACAGCGCTTTGAGCATGTAACAAGATCAAGATCGTAAAAGAGACTTTGTTTGCAAGCAGTGAATCAGAACCAAATACATATTGTGCACACGTTTTATCAACTAAATCACAAACATAACTAAACTAAACAAACATACATACATACATGTATAGGTAAAAGGGTGAGTGATAGAGTGAAACTGGAAGCAGGGAATGGAACTATGGAGAAGATCCATTTAACTATGAAAAGAACCATCAACTTATTATTTTCAGAGCACTTCAATGAATTGATACTTGCATTTTTAGGGCTGGGTACACAGTTTTTGAAATAGTTGAAAATCAAAGTTGTTATGGTTCCGTGAGTGTCACATGTTGAAGTTGCCATCCATTGGATGAAGAAGATATGATGAACTTGCATGGTTAGTTCGACTCTGTTCTGGTTGAAAGTTCTCTCTCTCCATGAGCGCATGGCTGGTTGTGAGTCGAGGCCTGCTTGCTGGCCCTGGGCCGGAGAGGCCACACAGAGCACCCAGGAGAAGGGAGGAAGTCGGAAGAGTTGATGGTTGGAGTTGCGATGGGCTTCTTCTGCATTAAATGAGAAGTTGTGCCAAACTCCTGATGTTGTCCGAAATTCTTTTGTGGTTGAGAGAGTCCTCTCTCTCCTGAATGAGCACATGGCTGGTTATATATCAAGGCCTGCTGCCCTGAGGTCTGGGGCCTGGTGCGACCCCGCAGGACAGCAACCCGAACGTACCAGAGGAAACCAAGAGAGGGAACGGCTTGTGTGAATGCCATTTAAAGTCTGAGAAAGGTCCAAGCCCTAAGGGTTGACTCGACCAATAAGAAAGGTGAAATTTCCGAGCGGGAAAGTTACTCTGTGGTTAATTAATTATTTGTCCTAAGCGTGCTCATTTGCATGTGCAGCTGGATTGGTTTCTGATGAAGAAACTAGGGAAGATTCTTGTAATGCTAATATGCTATGCAGCTATCGGCATATCATGTACACAATCATTTCGATCTACAAAACACCTATTTATAGAGACCAAACGTGGTACACATGATTTTGTTTAACCATAGTTTGCAAAGTTTGAAACATTAACCCATTAGAGTTTTCAAGAAAACATAGGCCAAACCACATAAAAGGAAAATCGTGAGATGGGAAAATTAGATACATGTTTATATAATTCTCAAGTGTGTATATATATATATATATATATATATATATATATATATATATATATATATATATATATATATATATATATATATATATATATATATATATATAGGATTAACAGGGTTAATTTCTCCTCAGTTAGAATTCAGAGAGAGCCAGCACTCTCTGAACATTCCTTCGGAGGTCATAAAAGCCTCATCAGTCCTGTAACAGGACACCAGGTTCTGCCAGTGTGTTCGCTTAAGTTGGGATGTTAGTTTCGGGTGAGTTTCATAGACCTTTGTTGGGAGAGTGAGTTTACTGGATTATTCATTAAATATAATGAATAATTAGTGTGTGTCTGATTGGTCCAGACGCTACACACTTTTATCCAAAGCATCTGACATTGCATTCAAAGTCTACACAATGCATCAGTTGGGCCCATGACCTTGACAGTGCCGGCGCCATGCAAGACTGTTTGAGCTACAATAAATTTTTTGAGGTTACGGCTTCTATGCATATTTGCTGAGTATTCCTCCCTATCTAGAGTGTAAGTAAACAGTAGAGCATGGTGCTAGCAACACCAAGGTCATGGGTTTAATTTCCAGGGATTGCATGAACTGTGTAAATGCATGGCTTCAATGCAATGTAAGTCACTTTGGATATAAATGTCTGCCAAATGCATTTTATATACATATACAAATATAAGTATAAGTAATGCATATACAAATATAAGTAAAGTAGTTTTTCCTTCTAGCTTTGCCATATTGTCTGAGGTCAGTGTTGCCCTTATGAGTGCTGTTCTGGGCTGTTCTGAAAAGTGCTGTTTACACCATTCTCTGAAATACAATGCCATCTCAGCAGTGGCCTCAACATCCCTGGTCCTGTGTGTGTATGTGTGTTTGTTAACTGATACCCTCCTAGATTCAGCTATTACACCCCAAACAACAAGGCTTCAACATAACCAACAAAGGGCTAGACAGAGAATGTAAAAGATCCTCAGCTCGTTTTTCTTTTCTTTTCGGAAGACGCTAAAAGTATGTGAGAGCCCCACTGCAGCAGTCTCAGACAGACTGATGTCCTTACACAAGGAGAAAGACATTAGCAGCTGAGGCATTTAACATCTGCTGATAGCGAAAGGTAGTCTGATATGTCTGACATGCTGATCCATTACCACAGGTCATGACATCCTTTGACCAATTTCCTCCTATCTTTCTGCATTTTCTCTGGTATTTTAGCAATCCGACAGAGATGGCGTGAGCCCCTGATGTTCGTAAACTAGAGAAAAAATAAAATACTTTTTTTTTACCTCAAGTTAAGGAGCACAACATTTAGATTCTTGGAGCAAAGGGCTGTCTAATATGTGTTGCCGTGAGGCAGACCAATAGATGAACAGATGGAGCAGTTATTTTTAGACCCCATTATCACAGTCCATCAAACACTCATTTATGCCACATGCAATAAGATAACGCAAAAATGCCCCCGTTTCTGACTTTAAGCCCATAGCTAAACCTTATATGCATTTGACGGGCTTCCTTACCCTTTAAATTCGATGGCTATGACTACACAACTAAATATGTTTATAGTGGTTGGCGCTTGTCGTGCCCGTGTTGCTGCTGTGTATTGTATGCTGTGTCTCTAGGGAAAGTGAGAGATGCTGAAATGCCTTCCTGACATTTACTGAAGGATCATACTCTGGGAGGATATGCTCTGCTTTTGTCAAATGAGGTTAAAACCCATTGACATTTTGTAGGCTGCTGGATACCATCTGTGGCGACGGTCTCTCGCTGGTCTCTCTCTCTCTTTCCACTCCAGGTTAAAAACACAGTGACATTTGCCCGGCATGTTAAGCACTTGCCTTTTGCCCCTTACCCTGTGTCCATTTCAAACATATCTGGTATATCAAGAAGAATGAGTCTAATCTTCCTTTTTTTTCTTCCTGTTTACTTAAGAGCTTTCATTCTTTTACTGCCACAAGCATGAAGATGTAATTGGAAGCAAGTTGGATGGAGATCTCTCTTCCCAGGAGTATCTGGCTCAAACAAAGCTGAGAGCACAATATTTCATCTTTTCCTGTTAGGTCAGCTCTTTCTGAACAACTAAATCTATTCACAGACTTGTAAAACAGGATTTCTGTCTTAGTTTAATCTAAATACCTCAAACTGTGTGAACCACTCAAGTCTGAGTGAAGTATCCTCATGTGAATATAATCAGTAAGCATTAGTCTAACATGATCGTTCTCAGCCAGGGGTATATGTATCTGGCTATTTTAAACTATTTTATTACATCTTTTTTTTTTTTTACTTTAATGTTTAGATACTTAATAACGGTACTTAAAAAAGGATAATCATCTTCCATATGGTGTTCCAAGCTAAAAGAAGATTTTAAAATCATATTATTCAGATGCATTGTGCAGTAGACGGTTAATCTAATGATTTCTACAAATTTATTAAAGAAATAAAACTAAATAATTTGCTTAGTTGAAACCTACAGTAGAACGTTGGTAATTACCGTAGTCTCGAAATGACAACGCTCGACGTTCTATTCTGAGCCTCGGACAGGGAATTATGCCTTTCCATGGCACCACTATCAAGGCCTGAATAAATCTGCAGCGGTCAGGTGGTACAAGTAAGAGCTCTCAGTAAATTCCATTCATACAAACTGTAATTACGAGCTCTACGAGAAAATGAACGCTGTTTACAACTTGAAATCTCGTAATTATGGTAATTTCAACATGGCACGAACGCACCTATACTTCAGTCTTCAGTGCCACATGATCCTTCAGAATTCATTCTATGCTGATTTGCTCATCAAGAAACATTTATTGTTATCATTTTTATTGTTGTTGGGGAAACCGTGATACACTTTTTTCAGAATTCTTTAATTAGGAATGAAAAAAGCAGAATTTATTTGAGACTTTTTTGTAACAATATGAAAGTTTTCCATGGTTCTTAATTAGTTTACACCTGTTCTGTTTCATTTAAACATCCCCTGTTTAAGCCTTCAGTTTCCTGTTTCTCCTGTGTCTCTTGGTTGTGATATTATTACTCTTTGTGAGTCTCCTGCGTGTTAACCTTTGCAATTATTATTAAAGACTGCAAGTTTGTTGTACTCCATTCGTCTTGTGTTTATTACAGCCAATATTATTAAAGTAACTTTTAAACAAAAACTAAACCAAGGTGTCGCCAAGTAATATACGCTACCATTCAAAGGTTTGGGGTCAGTAAGACATTTAATAATAGTGATTAATTATTTTATTCAGCAAGTATACATTAAATTGATCAAAAGTAACAGTAAAAACGAACTAAAACCAGGCAGGCAAAATGGGAACAGAAAAAAAGGTGTTAGTTAGTTAGAAATTAATTAGTTAATAAAAGTCATTTAAAGTTTGTTGTTGCTGAAGTGATAGTTGTGCCTTAATTGTAGGGCTGTAGGATTAGCTACATAAGATCAAAGATTTGGGAAGTACTGGTCTAACACATTCCGCTATCCTACACATGCTGTATTTGTTTGGACTATTTTGGCCTAGATGAAAAAAAAAGTTTGCTATTATTATTAAAATATTGTCACCAATTAAAAGCAAACATGACACAAGCATCGCCGATTATACTTGTTAGCATCCTAAACGGTTGCATGGGCATATGTGTGTTTGAGTTGATGCAAATGTTTTGCCCTGTGGTGAATTTAGCTGTACGCAGGAGGCCTGGCATCATGCAGATGTGTAAGCAGGATTAAACAGTGTTTGCAGAACTATGGGGCTGCTCCCTGCCCTGAGATTCCTGCAGAAAGAAAGAGAAAGGCCCATAGAAGAGCTTGGTACTGTCACTCTAGTGTGGTGATGAATGGAAGCAGAGCACTGTTTAATTGATCTACAAGCTGTGCGGGGCAGCAGGGAGGCCTGTGCCTTCAGGCAGAGCGACACTATAAATGTAACGCTTGCATACATGAGCCCTCGTCGCCACTGATATACTCTTGATTCTCTGGTCCCTGATTCTCTCATGTTGTCATCACTTTATGGTTTTCAGGGAATTTAAAGACATTACGGCTAAAGCTTGCATGTTAAAAAAAAATAAAAAATAATTCATTCACTTATTCACATAAAGCTTGCATGTTAAAAAAAATCATTCACTTAAACATCTTGACTAAACCTTAAGTGTCAAGTTGACATGACAAGTCTACTTTAATTTGTAGCAATTTAGATTTCTTTAGTTGTATAAGAAAAACAGTTCTTTTCAAAATGTTTCCTTTATTTACATGGTATTATGTGCTTCATCTTGCTTAAAATGCCACAAATAAACCTCAACATAGATAATTACACAAGGTTATCATTTACTAAACATGATGACAAAATCAACAGCAGTTCTAATATAATGGTCAAACATGTCAAATAATGCAAAAGCATTCATTATTTATGCTCTAGTGTGTGCTGAGAAGTTTATTTTTACCCTTTATTAATTATTGTAATGGATACATGATCAATTATTGCAATGAATGTTTTTTTTTAATATATATAAAAAATTCCAACCTGCTATGCTTGTTGGTTTCATTTTTGGAATAGGAAAGCTAATTTGATAGAAATTCTAAATTGTTAGCCTAACTAAACCAAAGAACGCAACAACAGTAATTAAGTAAATCTTTTCAGCTTTAATTAATTGAGCTAATAATTATTTTTAGAACTAATTATATTATTTTGTCTTATTTTTTATTATCGCATTGCTCTCTACCATCTCTCTCCATGCTCCTTCTCCCCTGCCCCCTCTCATTACAGAAGGATTTCAGGAGCCAACCTCTTTTAGAGGAAAAGATCAATACACAGACAGCCCTCACATGTGCTCATTTCTCTGATATAGCCTCACCACTGCCATCAGTACTCCTCAGGTACAATGGCCACCTAATATGAGCTTCTAATGCCCACTGGTGCTCTATTTTAATGATCTACATCCACTACACTTGGAGGAAGAAACGACTGAAGACTGAGAATAGTTGCACCACTTTTTACAACAAAATGTCTTGTTTCCCAGTAAAAATATCTAAACATGCTTAAAACATGAGTAATTTACTTGCGAAGCAAGATAAGACTGGACTCTTGATTTTATTGTTTTTGGTGAATTGTCCTTAAAAGGGTAGCCTGCTTACTGTGTAGAGTATTTACATATTAATGGCAAGTTTCAAGCACAAACAAGCCATCTTTTTATTTAGGCAGCAGCTATATGCACTACGTTCAAATAGCAATGGATGCTATCTATGCTAATCCAAATGCTGTACACTAAGAGTAAATATTAGTATTCTCTGTGCAAATAGAGGCAAATACTGTTTGCACCTCATTGCAGACATCCCACCCTGCAAAAAACAACCCTTCCAACCATAATATTGAAACATTTATTTATACTATTAATTTGCATAAGCAACCTAACACGGGTTTCACTGTAAACTGTAATAAGTTGACTTATTAAAAGGTGAGGAAACTGATTGCCTTAAAATTTACAAGTAAAGTAGTGTATTAATTTTTAGTTGGCACAACTTAATAACATTTGTATAGAAAACTTGTTAATCAAGTATACTCAAGTACTGTTGAATCAAAATCATTAGTTGTGTTAACTTCTCATTAGAGTTCACATTATAGGAACATATCTGGAAACCGATTGCCTTAAAAAAAGCAAGTAAAGTGAATAGTATGGTACTGACAAATGCTTAGTATAGTTCACTTACTCAAGAGTTCTAGTAACTAAAAAATAACTGTAGAGTGTACTTGATCATTTACTTTAAATACAATTTAATTGTTACCATTGTTGTGTTTTGCATGCTGAATGTTGAAGTCTGTGTGACTCAAGCATGATCAATTACAAGATTGTCAGAAGTATAGAGGGATTATATAAACCCAATTAAAAGTTTCACAACGTGTTTAGGGCATAAGTGTTAGCAACAAAATTATAAAAGATCATTAATTGACATGAAATATAGTTACATACATCATTCATGTGTATATATATGTATATATATTCAAGATGACTTTGGGAAATGACTGAATGCAAACAGAAAAATAACTGCAAAAGTGATTTTTACAGTTAAGACGTTAAGTAAAGTGAACTAAAAAGTTTTTGTTAGAATCACTGTTGGATTTTACAGTGAATAGTATTTGTGTGCCGAAAGGGAAAGTGATGTAGAGTGTGACAAAAAAAGATGCAAGGGTCTCCACAAAATCCAGAAGACAGATTTGGAATAATGTGAAAATAACAGGTGAAACAGTAATGCGTCTTGGCGGATCGGTTCACCTAAAAATGTCAGGTTGAAACAGGCTTTTTTTCTCACTTGCTTAATTTCTGGGATCTAATATGCGTGAATCAGGGAGCTGTATCAATATGCAGGAAACTCCTGGACCTTCCAGGAGAGGTTGGATGTCTGTCATTGTATTGTCGTATATTATAAAACAACATATTTGGTGTATATTATTATATATTAAAATCATAAATGGATGCCACCTTAATTTTGGGACATTAGCCTACTTGTCCTTGTCCTTAAAGCCCTTCCCAGACACCTATCCCTAACCATACTGTACCTGCTAAACACTTTTCCTCCTTTAAATTCTCTTTAGGCACTTTATTCCCACTTTTTGGGCTGATATGCTTATATTCTCCGAGCTGATATGCTTTGGTAAAAGGGAGAAGAATGAGTTATGAAAAAGTCGGATTCAAACTCGGTTCGGTCAAGCTAACACCACCCGCCTTCATCTCTCTGTAATTGTGTCTGACTCAATCAGACAATGGTGGGCGGAGTAAACCTAAGGCGGGGTATTTACACTTGGTTTAAATATACATTTTGTTTTATTTAAAGTAGACTTTGCACATGCAAATTTGGAAAAAATGATTTAGCACAATTAACTTAATTCCCCCCCCAGAAAAATTAAAGGAGATGTTTGGGTATATTTTCTAGGGCTTTTCATTGCTCATTTGAAATACTTAATCCTGAGTCATTCTAAACCCAGGATAAACAGAATCGTGGGTTCCCTTTCGTTATCTCTATGAGTTACGGTGTGACGACGAATGGGGTTTCGCTTAGAAGCCTATCACCTTCGAGTATTACAAAACGAGCTAATGGCAAGGAAATGCCGTGGGTCTGCAGAATTTTCATAGTGTAACGCAGCCCTACCTCGTGGGTATATAAGGAAGTATGCTGGCAACATGCAGATATTTTGCTTTTTGCTTCTGAGCCAAGAGGTCCTTTTCACTTCTGCAGCCTATTCTCTCTGAGTGTCATCGAGTATTCTTCGAGACGAGCAGCTTTCCAGTCTGTGTTGGTGCAAAGGTGATTTACCAGCGGGTTTAACATTCCTGCCTGCTGATCTGTGCAGTGGTCTGCATCCAGCGTGTGTGTCTCTTCCTGTCCGCTTCAGCACGGGCTGCTGAGCGTCCTCTCACAAAAGAGCTTGCACGTGGCACGTCTTTTTAAAGACGCTCTGCCCATGTATTTCTGAGTGCGATAGTCTGATAGATTCAGCTGACTCGAACGCTGTTTGACGTGTTTGGGCTTCGATCACGCTCAGGCAGCGTTTGTGTATGCGTCGCAGACTCGTTATGGTCCAGACTCGATGATCTCACTAGAGCGAGGTGATCTGGAGTGAGCTGGAGTCCTCCGGCTGTGCATTGCCGAGTCTGATCCAGAGTTGACAGCTATGCTTTCCCGGGCCACCGCAAGTATCTGGCTTGTGTGGTACCTGCCGTCTTGTCCCGAGTGCTCAAGGCAGATGATTGGTTATTGGGGGCGGCGACCCCAATTTCTTTCTTTTCCCCATGCAGAGGATCTCTTTTCCCGGTATGGAAATCGACTCGGACGCCATGTCCGCGCAGCTTTCGAGCGAGTGCGCGCAGTCACTGCTGACTTACCTGCGTCAATTCCTGAGCAGGAGTGCGGTTCCACTGAAACTATTTCAGAGGGTCCTGGGGCATATGGCATCCATAGCGGCAGCCACTCTGCTCGGGTTGCTTCATATGAGACCGCTTCAGCACTGGCGATCTGCGATCGAGCCCCGCGGTGGGCATGACATCTTGGCACATTTCGATTACCAGTTACTCCGACCTGCCGTCAAACCTTCTCCCAGTGGTCGAACCTCAGCTTCGGGCCGCTGTGCCCCTAGTTCGAGTTTTCAGACATGTTGTTGTCTCAACAGATGCCTCCACCATGGGTTGGGGTGCCATGTGCAATGGACATGCTGCCGCGGGCCCCTGGACAGGACCCCAGCGCCTTTGGCATGTCAATTGGCTAGAGTTGTTGGCAGTACGTTTGGCTCTGCTTCCCTTTCGGACCTTGCTCTAGAATCAACACGTACAGATCCGCTCGGACAACACTGCGACTGTAGCGTGCATCAACTGTCAAGGTGGTCTACGCTCTCGCCTAATGTCGCAACTCGCACGCCACCTCCTTTTATGAAGTCAGAAGCATCTGAGGTTGCTTCGTACTATGTACATTCCCGGACACCTGAACCGTGCAGCCGACGAGCTCTCACAGATTCAGCCACTCTCTGGAGAATGGCGACTCCATCCCTAGACGGTTCAGCTGATTTGGGAACAGTTCGGCGACACACAGATAGATCTGTTTGCCTCCCCCGACTCTTCACAATGCAGCCTGTTTTACACCTTGTCTGAGGGCACGCTCGGCATGGATGCACTGGTGCACAGCTGGCTGCGGGGCCTCCGCAAGTATGCGTTTCCCCCAGTGAGCCTTCTCGCACAGACCTTGTTGCGCCTCTTTGGCCCACCCGGACTTGGTTCTCTAAACTCATGCTCCTCGCGACAGCCCCTCCCTGGCCAATCCCTCTGAGGAAAGACCTCCTTTCTCAGAGACGGGGCACACTTTGGCACCCTCGTCCCAATCTTTGGAACCTCCATGTGTGGCTCCTGGGTGGGACGAGGCAGGTTTGAGTACCCTACCACCAGCGGGGGTGGCTATCATCACTTCCATTAGAGCTTCGTCCACGAGACACCTCTATGCGTTGAAGTGGAAGGCAGGAATGTATACAGGACTCAGTGTTTCAGGACCTCTGACCAGCTTTTTGTCTGTTATGGTGGGAAGCTGAAGGTAAAGGCTCTCTCAAAGCAAATGTTGTCTCACTGGATAGTGGACACCATTGCTTTGGCTTTGGGTCAGTGTGATATTCTCCTCAGGGGAGTTTCCCAGAGAAGCCCTGAGTTCCTCCAGCGCTGTTGACGTCAACGCCAGAGTCTATGCCTGTGGCAGCTTTCACGTTGGCTAGGTGCCTCCATATGCATGGTTCTCCCCTGGTGACTCCCACATGTGCATTTCCACTGTAAGCCTCTCTGAGCATGTGTCTTTCCCTTGGCAAGCCACCTTGCCATCCCTAGGGTGGAAATATTCCACCCTGCGGGCTGGACACCCCAGTGTTCTTCCATATGCATCCCTCCGGGTCATATGTGTATTCTGTAAGACCTCCCTTCAGGTGAGCATTATGTTGCATATTTCCACTGAGATATGCTTCCCAGTGTACATTGGTATTCCTGTGTTAAGTAGGAGTCCTTCGTCCGTGCTAGTCTCACGACAGAGAGCTCACACTTACGCAGGGCACTGGAAGACAGCTGAGAAGGTGGCGTGATTAGACGGGGAACCCCATTCGCCACCATGACGTAACTCGTTGCGTCTCCCTGCCACTTCCGCTGTACCGATGGAAACCCCTTAGTTCAGTCTCGGCTCCTCAGCAGGAAACATATCTGCATGTTGCCAGCGTACTTCCTTATATACCCATGAGGTAGGGTGGAGTTACTCTATGCAAATTCCGCTCGTTTTGTAATACTCGAAGGTGATAGGCATCTAAGCGAAACCCCAGTCGTCGTCACAACCTAACGTCTCCGTTCCCTAGTCAGAGAACGAAGGTTACTTACGTAACCGAGACGTTATTCATCCTGACGTCTCACATTGTACATTACTAAACCCTCTGCTAACATTCTTTTTTGCATATTTGTATTGGACAGATATGAAGGTGTGAAACCTTTCTCCACCCGGAGTTTAAAGTAGGGTTTAGAATGATGTATGTAAAAGCCCTTCTGCCAATCATGGTATAATAGGGCATATATGCAGATGCATGGTTTAGTCAAGCGCACTTTCTGCATTTTTAAGAGCCAGTTCAGTTGTCTGGATCACTGTGGTGGAACAGTGCTGATACAAAGTACGGCGGATTGTGATAGTCTGCAGCCACTGAATGTTTGGTTAGTTACCTGATTTGCATAGTTCCTTTAGTGGATTGGGTTCTAAAACAATGCAGATAGTGAATGGCTATGGCAGTGTCCGATAATCGTGAAATCATCCCTGAAAGTAACGGCCCTGCAAGAGAAATACAATTTTCAGATAATAGTGAGATAAAGATTCCCAGGACATCCCTGAGTACGTGGATTTTTATGTTAGTTGTGATATTCGTGTGGGAAGTGCATACAATTGAGGGGTTTTCAGAGGGCTGACGAAAGGCTCAGGCTGGGAGCAGATGGCGGGACTGTGCTAAGCTCACGCTGCATTTTGCATTGGGCAGCAGTTTGAGTTCAGTGGTGTGGCAGGAATTCCTCAGAGCCTGGGTCTCATCTGCACTTATCAGTCGCCTGCAGTTGGGGAACGAGGTTAAAGACAGAGTTACAACATAAGGCATAAGGTGTAAAGCTTCAGGGGCAAGGTTGAGAGAGAGAGAATATTTCCCAAGAAAAGTCTGATAAATGCAGTGTGCATTTGAGTAGTCTGTCATGTTGGGACCATCTGCACACGCCGTGAGTCTTACATTCATCACCCAAGTCATTTTTAAATGGAAAAGTTCAGGGCAATAAATGGATTCCTTGCCCCTGACATCCCAATTTAAGCACAGTGCAGAGCTTGAAGGTTTACTTTCCTACTATAAATACAGAATATTTATTTTTGAATGGATTTTTGATCCTCTAATGCTAAATTTCTTGCCAACGTTGGAGATAGATTTAAAACAAAATGGTGTGGATATGATTATCAAGTGTAACATGTAGATTCAGCTAGACTCAAATGGAAACACTATGTCATTTGCTGATCGGAAAATAAATTACGCCCTTCCTTGACTTCCAGAAGGGAGACACCGGTCCCCTGAGGAACGTTATCTTTATGGCAGTGGTGACGATACGCTATTAACTTCATGTTCACCTCTTCACTTAATACCAAAGATACGGTTACAGTTCATCCTTAAAAGAAAATTCTGTCATCAATTGAGTCATTTCAAACTCATATGTCTTTTGGGACACTGAAGGAAAAATTCTGAAGATTATCCTAGTCACTATTATACATGCAATGACATTGACTCTGGACTTGAGTAATCAGTGATATGGACCCTGTCACACTAAAACAGCTCCAAAACAAGGGTAGCAAATCAAAACAGTATTGTGAAAATAGTCTTTTGTTTTACAGTACAGAGACTGTTTGGACCCACATTATTTCACCTGTACTGTTGTATTTTACCTTTGCTTTTGCCCCTAGGATATATTTTTCTGACTTTCCTCTGTAGTGTAGACAGTAACTGAGCGCCTTTGTTTTTGTTGAAGCATTAAACTTGTTAGTGGGCAGCGAGGCATGGAAAGATATATGCCCTACTAGCTCTCTCACTCTCTTTCTTCTCTTTGTTCTTTAGTCATCCAGACACAAAGACAAGACTCGCGGCTCATTGGTCGGTGTCTCTTTTGCTGTAAATATTTATAAAGCATGCGTTCTGAGATCAACAAAATCAAGGATAGACAGAGAGACCTGGGAGAGAGTTTTTAAGGTATTAATATTTAAGTCTGTCTTGTTGCCACTGGCATTAAATATATGATAGTATATCTATGATAGTAATAGTATACAATAAGAGTATTTGCTTATTTCCATGTCAAACACTTGTAACTCAGTAGAATTATACTACATTAACATCTGCATATAGAATTGTTTTCGGTCTACTGGCCGAATTTACTTGACATTTGACCACGAGTATCTAATGTGACCTTATATTTATGTCTTTGTAACCAAAATTGCAGCTGTACATCAATGGCCATAGATTGGAGCATGCTTTCCATCACTGATAATATCCACAATGAGCACTTAGCAAAACATTACAATCACTAGTTTCATCCCCAAATCACTCATTATTAGCACTAGCAGTATTTGGCTGGTTATCAATTCTGTAACTGATAAACTAGACAAACCAATATACATTTCATACATTATTAAAGACAAGTATACAGTCAGTAATGTACAAAAAGAACAAATAAGCAAATTAGTAATAGGACAAATAAAAACAACCGAAACAAGTTTGGAAATTTAAATCAAATGTAAAATACTGCAGTTTTATTTTTTTATAAACAAAAAATAGATGAATCCTTATTAAAATTGCAAAAGTGATTCAGTCAAGTCAGTTCATTCGTCTTCTTTATAAACATAAATGACACAGACGGCGGCAGGTTTATTAGCCTACTGTCACTTTAAGACCTAGATTCAATAAATTGTTATACATGCATTTTCTTTCTTAACTATTTTACGTTAAAAAAAAAAATTGCATGCTTGTGTCGAATTAAATTCTCTTTCGCGTCAGCTTGCACTTGAATGTTTTAAAACCACATTAAAATGTGCACACAGGAATTGATAAGCGGAAGCAGAATTACATTTTTTATAACAAGTTTCACATTCTTGAGTTTAAGTATCCGATTCCAGAATTGGAATCAATGTTCGATTCCCAACCCTATCAGTGATGTAAAATAATGTTCCGATCTAATCAGTTTTAATGAAATTACAAAACTAAATGCAAACATATCTCCCCAATTCTGACATAAAGCCTCTGGCCTCCTTTATTATAACACAATACAATGCAATGAGAAATCCTCCTGATAATTGGAAAGACTTCTTCTGTAGTAATTGGTAGTGTTCCTGCTCTGAATAGAACTAGCTTACATAATTAGAATATTAAAAATAAGCAAACAGGGATGCAGGCTTGCAAATCAGTCAAGTTTTAATGTAGGGAAAATGACCTGAAATCCAAAGAAATGCATATAACTTTATAGTTTTATAGTTTAGCTTGCCCGTTTTTGCGTTACTCAGTTCACTAGCTCTGTGACAAACCAACCCACCCTTATCAATGTTCACACCGTTCATGTACATCTAATTAACAGCATTCTAGAAATATTAATTTGTAACTCGTTGGGGAATTGGCTTGTCTGGATGTGCAATATCATGTTGCATTATTTTTTGATTGGTAACTATGCTCTTTTATATAATTGTTTGCGTTTCTCCAGTGATCTGTCCTGTCATCAGGATTGTGGGCTGAGATTGATGACATTCTGCAGGCTCTGTGAAGCCCATTGTGCGATCATTAGGATATTACTTGCCGCATGTCGTCATGCTACATTTGCCAAATTACACTGACATCTTAATGACAGAGAGGAGGCCTGGTCCTTAGTGAGCCTGACTATAGAAACCCTGCAGTTACAAAATGGCAATGTATCATTTCACCCTTTGTTCTCCTAACAGTTTTTTGCTTCTTCTGTTTCTCTCTCTCGCACATGATCTCCGTTTCTCTCTCGTTTTTTTCCCCCTCCTTGTGCACACTCGCACACGCAGGCACACCATTTGACTCTTACATCACATAACAGACAGCTTGTGCAAGGCCCTCAATTCGTCCAGAAAGCCTGAGCAATTACTCACTCAGAGAGCCAGGCCTTCACTCAGCCCCGCAGCTACACAGCCAGACCAGTTATCACTCGCTTTGTGCTGTTTGTGGAAACTCCTTTGGCTCAATTGTCATGATTTTTCATACGTCTGCTCTAAAAGGCTGTGAACTGAGAGAAACGGAGAGGGAGGACCAGCAATACAATACCTCTGAAAAAAAAAATGCTCTTGAACCTGTGGTGTGTAAGAGACAGACTGAGCAAAGAAAGATGAAAGGGACGAGTGAAATTGTGGCGGGGGGGGGGGGGGGGGGGGGGGGGGTTGGTTGAGAGAGCAGAGAAGTAAAGAAAGAGAAACATAGACAGAGATTAGATGAGAGGGAAAGAAAGAGTGAGATGAACTGCCCTGGGATGTAAATGCTGACAGATTGGCTGTAAGAGTGTGTAGCGTCCAGCTGGAAGATGGCCACACTGGGAGATCTCACACCACTCTGAACTGCCCGTCAGTACGACACTCATTACAACAGGCCTGTTCGAGGAACTTCTGCAAAACACAAAATGATAGAAGTTCAGAAGTGTTAATTAAAAAAATCAAGCTGAAACTAAAGCCTTTCACTCACCTTCATGTTCTTCCAAACCTTCTTTCTTCAAAAAGAGATACATTTTGAAGAATGTATTGGCCACTCATTTACAATTAATAGAATTTGAGTCATTTAATAGCTTTGTGTAATAAAAAAAAAACGTTACATATAGACAAAACGTCTAGTTACATATGGTACATCTAGACGTGGCATTGACTGGGCAACTAAAGAGGAACGTCTATGTTACATATGATAACCCTCGTTCCCTGAAGGAGGGAACGGAGACGCCATGTCGAGGCCAATCTACTTAGAGTGAAACTAAACAAGCCAATGCACATTGGCGTGCAATCATTTGCCGCAGCAGATGTGGCAACGGGACGTTCCTCTTCAGTCGGTCAGTTGACGCCACGTCGAGACAGACGAATAGGAATCCCTACCAAAGGATCACATTTGCTGACCCCATCCAGCGCCCTGTGCAAGCCTCTTGCCCCTTCTTGCCTGGAAGGAAGATAGGAGAGGGCTTACATAGAGTATAGCTGTCCCTGTTGTTCCGTGATAACCCATACAGTGAGACTATTGGATAACACTGGGAAAGCGTGCCCTTCTGTTAGGAAGGAGAATGCTGTGGAACCCACATTCTTCCACGAAGGAGTTATGTGGAGATATACATATGGACTAACACGAAGGTTGTACTGCATATGCATACTGGGTGACTTAGCCCAAGGGAAAGACACGGGCTTCCGTTTAGGAGCAGCCGTGGAAGAAATATACAAATGGGATCCCCGCAGGGTCACAGATATGGGACCCAGCCTAGACCCAGTTCTCAAGGATTCAACGGATAAAGGCCTAGCACCGGACGCTCCGCCACGTCTGGGCCGAGGGTGTTGGAGGATTCAACAAGTTTTTCACTCTGGAGCAATTAGGGTGCACAGTAGGGTCCAGCAAGCAGACAGAGCCGGGCCTGTCAGTGCTTCTACCCATTTAAGGTGAGAACACATGAAGAGACCGTCTCTAGACGTATGCTATAATATCTAGCGTCCATGTTAGGTGTCGCCCAACCCGCAGCTCTACAAATATCTTGGTAAGCCAAGGCGATGGCATCCACTATCCAGTGGGCCATCCTCTGCTTGGAGACAGCCTTTCCCTTCTACTGGCCTCCGTAACAGACTAAGAGCTGGTCTGAGGTCCTGAGACTTTGAGTTCTGTCCGCAGAGCGCGGACTGCCTCCTCCAGGGGCAGCGCTTGCAGGTTCACCACCTGGTCCCTGAAGGGAGGGTTAGAAACCTTGGGCACATGGCCAGGCCGTCTCAGTACAACATGGTTGTCACCCGGCCTAAACTCTAGGCATAATTCATCAACCAAAAATGCCTGCAGGTTCCCTACCCTCCTGATAGAGGCCAGTGCAACCAGCAGCAAAGTCTTTATGGAAAGAATAAGCTTTAAGTCTCCTATTGAACATCATCGAACATCTTCGGGGGTTCTCTTGGCGCGAAGAACACCAACCGACGAACAGGTTCCACTTCAAGGTGTACGCACGTCTCGTAGATGGCGCCCACGCTGAAGAGATGGTGTTAAGTACCTCTGGAGGTAAGTCACCTAGAACCTCCGCGTCCCATCCAGGGACCACACATGGAGTTTACAGAGGTCTGGACGCGGGTGCCATAGGGTGCCCCGTCTCTGAAGTCAAAAGGTCCTTCCTCAGAGGAATATGCCAGGGAGGGACTGTCACGAGGAGCATGAGTTCTGGGAATCATGTCCGGGTGGGCCAATAAGGCTCCCTTATTGACTGTCACTTCCGGTGAGAGGGGACGCTGGCGCATATGGCTGCTACTTCTCTACCGTGTGTTAGTTAGTTTATTAATTTTATTAATCTTACATTTATTTTATTACCGTTATTTAATGCTACGTTATCATTATTTATCTATTTAATGCACAGTATTTTAGAGATAGGCTGCTGGCTGTTTTTTAATCTTTTCCGACATCCTCATTGTTTCTGGCCTCCCTACTGCTTTGCTGTGGCTGGTCTGGCACCTGTTGGCACCTGTTCCCACCTGTCCGCATCGATCTCTGTGTGCACCCTCCTATTGATCTGAGGCTGAGTGAGTGCGTGGATCTGCTGCTGGTCTGGTGTTGCTGTTCTCTCCTGTGAATCGCTGTATTATATATGGACACACATTGGACTTGGTCTGCACAGTCGTTATAGATGTAGACCAACTTAGAAATTATGAGCTTTACTTCAGTGATCATAAATGATTAACCTGTGAATTTACCACCTCTGCCTTTTTAAAAACTTCCAAAGAGCGTATCATAACATTTAGGAATATCAAGAACATTGATCCCCAGTTGCTTTTTTAGCTCTACTGCTGAGCTTCCTGTGACTGATTCTGTGGACAGTTGCAACTCTGCGCTATTGTCAATTCTTGATATTGTGGCACCATTGAAAGAAAGAGTTGTTTCTTTCACTAGATCGTCCCCTAGGTATACTAATGAATTGCAGGCACTTAAAACCAAGGAAAGAAAGATTGAGCGCTTGTACAGAAAAACTGGACTTACTGTCCATAAATTGATGTTTGAAGAACAGCAAATGAAATATCATCTTGCCCTTAAATCCACCATAGAGGAATATTACTCGCATATGATTAATGAAGATGCAGGTAATCCAAGACTGATGTTTAAAACAATTAAACTTCTTAAACCTCATAACCAAAACATTTGTTCCTCTGTTGGGATGTGTGACCAATTTCATAAATATTTTACAGAGAAAGTTCAAGATATCTATATCTCCATGGTTACTAGTCCCTCTCGGCTGTTTAATGAGCCCCATCCTATAACTGTATCTTCTACTTTCACTTACTTTGACACTGTTAGCACAGATGATATTTCATAACTGGTCATGAATTCATCTACATGCTCTCTTGACCCCATGCCTACTGAGATTTTAATAAAGTGTTCACCATTATTGTGCCCCTCTATCACTGCTATCATTAATCACTCTTTATCAACTAGTCAGGTTCATTCGACCCTTAAGTTAGCTTTAAAAAGACCGGTTGTGATGTTGAGGATTTATCTAACTATAGGGCTATTGCCCATCTACCTTTTCTGGCTAAAATCCTGGAACGAGTTGTAGTTGACCAGCTACAGCAATACCTGTCCATAAACAATCTCCTGGAACAATTCCAGTCCAGATTTAGATCAGGTCATAGTACTAAGACTGCTCTCATCCTGGTCACAAATGATCTTCTCATTTCTGCTGATATGGGTGCCTGTAGTATCTTAGTATTGTTAGACATCACTGCTGCTTTTGACACAATATCTCATGCTGTCCTTCTTGAAAGATTGTGTGTATGGCTAGGAATCTCTGGTACTGCGTTTGAATGGTTTACACCTTATCTGACTAATCCATTTCAGTTTGTGACTCAAAACAAATCTGGACCAAAACTAGTTCAGCAGGGTGTCCCACAAGGGTCTGTGCTTGGTTGGTTTCATTGTTATGCTGACAATACGCATATTTATATCAGCATGCACCCTAATCCTGTCATGACGCTGATAAATGACGGGAAACAAATGCAAGTGTAGATGTTTTATTGTGAATGATGGGCAGTACAGGCAGATGTAAATGGCAAGTGGTGAGATTGATTGCAGCTGGTGAAGTGGATGAGGATCAGCTGAAGTGGATCATGTGATGTCATACACTCATGCCCACTACACACGTGCATTCATACCACAACATAAACACGAGACGAGAAGGAACAGAGAATGTGTCTACCGTGACAGTACCCCTCCTCCTAAGAACGCCTCCTGGCGTTCCCAGACTCCTTACCCTGTCGATTGTAATCATCGATAAGGGAGTGATCCAGTATGTCTCTAGCAGGCACCCAACTTCTCTGCTCCGGACCGTACCCTTCCCAGTCCACCAAGTACTGAAATCCGCGTCCTCTCCGCCTAGAGTTCAGTATACGATTAACCGAATACGTGGTCTCCCCATCTACGAGTCGCGGTGGGGGAGGAACCGGGACAGGCGGATTAATATGAGAATGAAACCGGGGTTTAATCTTAGATACATGGAAGGCGGAATGGATCCTCCTGTACGCGGGAGGTAATTTGAGGCGGACTGCCACCGGACTAATGATCTTGGTGACAGTAAACGGGCCAATAAATTTAGGAGCAAGTTTATTAGATACGGAGCAAAGAGGAATGTTCTTGGTAGAAAGCCACACCTTTTGACCAACGACGTATACGGGAGGCTTCGACCTGTGGCGATCGGCCTTAGCCTTAGTGCGCGCCCCCACCTGGAGTAGAGTCTCACGGGCTCTAGTCCAGGTGCGGTGACACCTCTGAACAAAGGCGTGAGCGGAGGGGACCGCGACTTCGGATTCCAGACTGGGAAAAATTGGTGGCTGGTACCCTACACTACACTCAAAAGGAGATAGGCCCGTAGCCGACACTGGCAACGTGTTGTGGGCATACTCCACCACAGAGAGTTGTTGACTCCGAGAGGAGGGATTCTTGGAAACCAAACATCGCAACACTCTCTCCAAATCCTGGTTGGCTCTCTCGGTCTGACCATTGCTCTGGGGATGAAACCCTGAGGACAAACTAACAGTCGCCCCCAGTAATCTACAAAACTCTCGCCAAAATTTGGACACAAACTGGGGTCCCCTGTCGGAAACCACTTCAATCGGGAGGCCATATAAATGAAAAACGTGATTTACGACCGTAACCGCTGTCTCCTTAGCTGACGGTAATTTGGGTAAGGGAACAAAATGGGCTGCTTTCGAGAATCGGTGCACTACAGTCAAAACGACTGTGTTACCCTGGGAGGGCGGGAGGGCGGTAATAAAATCTAGCGCGATGTGGGACCAGGGTCTCGAAGGAACCGACAGCGGCTGAAGTAACCCATCTGGGGGTCGATTGGAAGTCTTACCAGTGGCACAAACCGAGCAAGCCAAAACAAAATCGTGAATGTCGCGAGCCATAAGCGGCCACCAGAATCGTTGCTTGACTAAAAAACTAGTGCGATTAACCCCTGGATGGCAAGCCACGTTGGAGTTATGACCCCACTTGATAACGTCGGACCGTAATCCCTCCGGCACAAACAAACGATTCAGTGGGCAACCGGGCGGAGGCGCTACCCCTTCTAAGGCCTTCTTGACCCTCGATTCGACCTCCCATGTGAGTGTGGAAACGACTAGAGTCTCGGGCAAAATGTACTCGGGAGTAGACGGGCGCTTCGGAAAAATCAAATATGCGGGATAATGAATCGGGTTTGATGTTCTTGGAACCCGGACGGTATGAGAGAGAAAAATCGAAACGACCGAAAAACAATGCCCACCGCGCCTGCCTGGAGTTCAATCTTTTGGCGGTTTGATGTATTCTAGGTTCTTATGATCAGTCCAGACAATAAAAGGTACCCCCGACCCTTCTAACCAGTGGCGCCATTCCTCCAACGCTAACTTAACTGCCAACAACTCTCTGTTACCAATGTCGTAATTGCGTTCGGCTGGAGATAAACGATGAGACAAAAACGCGCAGGGATGCATCCTGTCGTCTGTGGAAGAGCGTTCAGACAACACTGCGCCTACTCCCACCTCTGATGCGTCGACCTCCACCACGAACTGACGTGAGGAATCAGGGGCGACAAGGATGGGGGCTGAAACAAAGCGGCCCTTCAGTTTGTAGAACACAGCCTCGGCTGTGTCTGACCACCTGAACGTCGTTCTGGGGGAGGTCAAGGCAGTCAGAGCTGCGACTAGTTGGCTGAAATTGCGAATAAAACGCCTGTAGGAATTGGCGAATCCCAGAAACCTCTGCAGGGCCTTGCGGGAATCTGGGCTTGGCCAATCCACCACAGCCTTGATCTTCTCAGGGTCCATTCGCACTTCCTCAGACGAGACGGTGTACCCTAGAAAAGGGACCGACTGTGCATGAAAATCGCATTTCTCCGCCTTGACAAAAAGCCCATTCTCTAGCAACCTCTGAAGCACTCGTCTGACGTGCTGCACGTGTTCCTGGAGAGAAGAAAAAATCAATATGTCATCCAGGTAGACATATATGAACTTATCGATCATATCTCGCAACACGTCATTGACCAGTGCCTGGAAAACTGCCGGGGAGTTGGACAGCCCGAAAGGCATGACCAAGTATTCAAAGTGCCCCCTGGGGGTGTTAAACGCAGTTTTCTATTCATCCCCCTCCCTAATGCGAACCAAATGATAAGCGTTACGTAAATCCAATTTTGTGAAGATGGACGCTCCCTGCAACCTCTCGAAGGCTGAAGACATCAACGGCAAAGGATAAGTATTCTTTACCGTGATGTTATTCAGCACTCGGTAATCAATACAAGGTCGCAGAGAACCGTCCCTCTTCCCCACAAAAAAGAATCCCGCCCCCGCTGGAGAAGAGGAAGGGCGAATGAACTTGGTTGCTAGAGAATCAGAAATATATTTATCCATAGCCTCCCTTTCTGGAATAGAAAGTGAATATAACTTACCCTTAGGCGGAGACTTACCTGGCAGTAAATCTATAGCACAGTCATAGGGACGATGCGGAGGGAGAGAAGCAGCACGAGACTTACTGAACACCTCCTTCAGGTCCAGGTACTCCGCGGGCACATTAGACAAATCCCCTGCTTCCTTCTGAAACACAGAAACAGGCACAGACGAACAGGCAGACACAAGACAAGACTTATGACATTCCTTGCTCCACTCCAGTACTGATCTATGGTGCCAGTCCACTCGGGGGTTGTGACGGATGAGCCAAGGATGTCCGAGGATGACGGGTGCAAGGGGTGAGTCCATGATGTAGAATGAAATAGTCTCAGAGTGGTTGCCGGAAGTGGTGAGGGTAATGTCTTCAGTGCAAAGGGAAATAGTAGGAAGTTCTTGTCCGTTAAGTGCGTGAACAGCAATTCTGTGAGTGAGGGGTCTGAGAGGAATCTGAATTTTCTGTGCAAAAGTGTAGTCCATAAAATTACCTTCAGCCCCAGAGTCCAGAAGTGCATGGCAGTCGTGCTGTTGGACTGACCACCTTAGTCTTACCGGAAGGAGTGTGGAGGTAGATGTAATCGATGATGAGGTCTTCCTAGCGGAGATCCCACCCGATAGTAGCCTCAATTTTACTATCGGGCTTGGCCTTTTACCGGACAATGGTATGCGTAATGTCCAGCTCCTCCACAATATAGACACAGGCCCTGGGATCTCCGCCTCTCCCTCTCCTCCCGGGAAAGCCGAGCTCGACCCACCTGCATGGGCTCGGGATCGTAGACGGGGCTGACCACGTCCCTGCCGCTGGATCGTGGAGGGTCGGTCCCTGCGAAGGTACGGGTGGACGGGACTCGGCGCCTCAACCCTAGACAGCCGAGCATCCACCCGCAGACAAGTCGACCAACCCGTTGAGAGTGGTGGGTAGATCCAGGGCGTAGATCTCCCTCTGGACGTGATCAGCCAACCCATGCAGGAACATATCCCACTGCGCCTCCTCGTTCCAGCCGCATTCCGCCGCCAGGGTACGAAATTCTATTGAATAGTCGGAGACTGATCTCTCTCCTTGCTGCAGCTCTGCCAGTCTTCTGGCTGCCTCTCTTCCAGAGACAGCCCTGTCGAATACTTTTCTCATCTCCGCGGCGAGGGTCTGGAACGAGGCGCAGCATGGGTGTTGATTTTCCCACACCGCCGTCCCCCAAAGCGCAGCCTTCCCAGTCAGCAGGGTGAGGACGAACGCCACCTTTGCCTGTTCCGTGTTGAACGTGCGGGGCTGCAGAGTGAAATGCATAGTACAGCGGGTCAGAAATGCTCTACAGAAAGCGGGCTCACCGGAATAGGACTCAGGAACCGGAAGACGGGGTTCTGACTGGGAGGGTCTCTCTGGTGGTGTGGGGGGAACGGCCGGTGTGGGCGGCGCAGTGGGACCCTGTAGGCGTTGGATCTGCTGGGTGAGCTCGGACACCTGCGTCACCAAAGCCTGTACTGCGCGGCCCGTGTCGCCGATCTCTCTCTGCTGTGAATCCATTCTCCTGATGCTATGATGAATAAACTCCTCCATTGATCTCTGCGATGCACTCGCTGCTTCCCTTTCCTGGTCAGATCGTTATGTCATGATGCTGATAAATGACGGGAAACAAATGCAAGTGTAGAAGGTTTATTGTGAATGATAGGCAGTGCAGGCAGATGTAAATGGCAACGCAGGGACTTCGGTGGTCAGGATCCGATGAAGTGAAGAGGTGCGGTGATGATGGTGAGACGGCAGACGAACTCAGTGACGACGACGAAGAACAGGAACAGGAAGACGAGGCAGGACTGAACACCGGGACACCAACACGAACGACATCAAACAACGATCTGACAAAGATGATAGAACAGCGGTAAGTATAAGTAGAGTGGTGAGATTGATTGCAGCTGGTGAAGTGGATGAGGATCAGCTGAAGTGGATCAGGTGATGTCATACACTCAAGCCCACTACACACGTGCATTCATACCACAACATAAACACGAGACGAGAAGGAACAGAGAATGTGTCTACCGTGACAAATCCAAACCTTGCAGTTACAGCTCTTACCATCTGCTTGGATGAGATAAAAGCCTGGATACATGACAATTTATTTAAGCTCAACGAGTCAAAAACAGAACTATTCATTGGTACGCCAACGGCTTTACTTAAACTTAACAGTTCAACTTATCTTTGTTACTACGTCCTCTCAAGTGCCCAATCTTGGCGTTATCTTTGAACCAGAACTGATGTTCAATGCCCATATTAAAATAGCATCGAAAACTGAATTTTTGCATCTAAGAAATATCGCTAGACTACGACCTTTTTTATCGCTGCCAGATGCAGAAAGGCTTATTCACGCCTTATTACGTAGAGGCTTGATTATTGCAATGCACTCTTTATTGGTCTCCCAAATCGATCCATCAAAAAATTACAATATATTCAAAATTCAGTCGCCCGGTTATTGACAAATACAACTGCTCGGTAACATATTTCACTGGTACTCTATGACTTGCATTGACTGCCTATACAAGCACGTATCGAATTGAACACACTGGTTTTAACATATAAAGCTATTCATGGGACGGCCCCTGCCTATCTCTGCAGTTTAGTTACCTTTCATACTCTAGCTCGCTCTCTGTGCTCTTCAAGATCATGTATCCTTCAGCAACCTCAATATAAATTAAAGTCTATGGGTGGTCAAGCATTTTCGATTTCAGCACCACGTCTATGGAATGCTCTACCAACGGGAATTAGAGACTCTCCAACATTGGACGGTTTTAAGAACTCTTTAAAGACACACCTTTTTAGAGCTGCTTATTGCAACAGAATGTGTTTGTTTTATTGTATTTTATTGTTGTTATTCTCTTTTTGTGTATTGTAGCGCTTTGAGTCTAAGAAAAGCGCATTATAAATAAAATGCATTATTATTATTTTTAATAGGGAGCCACCAGAAGGACTGCTCCTCGTCCTACTTGATTTTGCACAGTGTCTGTGCAAGTAGGCTCAATGGTGGAAACGCATATTTGCGAGGGCCCCGGGGCAAGCTGTGTGCCAGTGTGTCCATGCCGAGTGTTCCGTCGGTCAGGGATTAAAACAGCTGGCAGTGGGAGGTCTCTGAGGAGGCAAACAGGTCTACCTGAGCCTCTTCGAACTCTCTCCAGATCAGCTGAACAACCTGGTGGTGCAGTCGCCAATCTCCCGGTAGCACAGCTCGTGATAGCTCGTCGGCCACACGGTTGAGCACACCCGGGACATACATGGTGTGAATCGACCTCAGATGCTTCTGACGGGCTAGTTGCGACATGTACTTGTCGGTTGATGTACGCAACGGTCTCAGTGTTTTCGTCCCTGCCCTGTAGTGGCCTCTTTAAGCTGCTCAGAGCGAGATGTGCTGCTAGCAACTCAAGGCAGTTGGTGTGCCAAAGCAGTTGGGGACCCGTCCACACCCCTGACACTGCATGCCCGTTGTACGTGGTAGCCCAGCCAGTGGCAGATGCATCTGTGAACACCACATCATGCCTGGACACCTGTTCCAAGGGCACTCCTGCCCGCAGGAATGAGGGGTCTGACCATGGGCTGACCCCTCATTCCTGCCCGCAGGAATGAGGGGTCTGACCATGGGCTGAAGGTCTAGCGGCACGCCGGTGTGATTGTCACCCGGTGAGTGCCGTGATGCCACGTCCATCTCGGGACTCTGCCGTGAAGCCAGTGCTGAAGCAGTCTCATATGGAGCAGCCTGAGCGGTGTTACCGCTGCTGCCGCTGCCATATGCCCTAGGAGCCTCTGAAAAAATTTATTGGGTACAATGAAGTAGGGACTGTAGTATCCTGACCTCATATCGGCTGGAGGGACCGGCTCTATCGCGTCCTTCGCCAGTAGGACTGCGATCTCCGCTCGCAAGACATGGGCATCGGCTGCTCTCACTGTAGTTGGGTGGATGGCCCGAAATTTGGGGGGACGCCAGACGAACTGAATCGCATAGCCGAGCCTGATGGGGGCCCGTAGCTGGGTCTGAGTGTGCTGTGGAACACTTATCTGGTTCCACGGGGCAGGAGGCGCAGGCTTGGTTGCACCCTCCGTTGCAGCGATCGACATCTGTTCATCATGGGGAGCACCGAAGGAAACGACAGGTACACACCTCGTGGATGGTCCAGCACGTTCCGTTGGCGGCTCTACTGGTTGCGGAGCGTGGGAGGGATGAGGGTTCCTAGGGGGTTGGTTCCCCGAAGGAAGCGTGCTCACCGTGATCCTCAGGTCACCCGCACCACTGCGTGAAGTAACCCCTTCGGAGGAGGGTTTGCAGGAACAAGTCTCGACCATAGCTCTGAGGTGGTCATCTTCCCACAATGGGTACATGACTCAACCACAAACGCTGATTCAGCGTGTTCAATACCCAGACACGCGATACAGTGCTCATGACCATCCCATGATCTCAGGTAATGGCCACATCCAGAAACACACATGAAGAATGACATCTTTAAAAAGATGCGCTCTACCCATATAAGATCTTTTAGGGACTGCTCTCCTTGGTGCTGAAGCAGGCAGGGGAATGGTCGCAGTGAACACGGACTGGAATGTGCACCTCTCTCGCTGGCGATCTTACCAGCTGTAAGTACAGCCTTTCAGTGCGTTCACGGCGCACCTTACCAGCTGTATAAACAGCTTTTTTGTTTTGCTCAATTTCAAAACAAAAAAGATAGAGAGACAAAGAGAGAGAGAGAGAGAGAGAGAGAGAGAGAGATAGATAGAGAGAGAGAGAGAGAGAGAGAGAGAGAGAGAGAGAGAGAGAGAGAGAGAGAGAGAGAGAGAGAGAGAGAGAGAGAGAGAGAGAGAGAGAGAGAGAGAGAGAGACTTTGAGATTCTCTTGCCGCGCTGTATCGCCCGCACCAGACTGGATGGGTCCCGTTGAGAGCTTGCTCATTCTCGTAACACTCTTCTTAGTAGAGTACATAGCATCGAAGTGCTCGGCTTCGACGTAAAAAGCTTGCAATGCAATCGCACCTTCTGCTCATTATATACCCACGCTGTGTGGCTAAACAGCTGATGCAAACGATTGCACGCCAATGTGCATTGGCTCGTTTAGTTTCACTCGAAGTAGATTGGTCTCTCTAGTGAGATTCCTATTCGTCTGTCTAGATGTGGCGTCGACTGACCGACTGAAGAGGAACAAAATTTAAGACATGAATCACAGAACATTCTTATATCTTTACTAGTCACATTTGTGAAAGTTTATGAGAGAAATAACTGATTTGTGAACAAATACATTTTTTGGAGTTTCATCTTTTCAATTAATTGGTTAAAGTGAATGACAACAACATTTTAGTCTGTTCATAAGTTGTATGGATGACTTTTATTCATCCATTTTCTAAATCCAGTTTAATTTTCTTTTTCTTTTTTTCTTTTTCTTTTTGTCAGCTTGTTTTGAGCTTGTGAGTAATTGTTAATCAAAACGTTATAACTCGATATTCCTTTGAAACTACATACTTTCTGATGGCATAGACCAGACTTCCTCAATCATTTAGCATGTTCAAACCCCACCCCTTTCTAAAATTGACTGCAAGCTTACTTTCAGATCTGCCTCCAGACAATCAACAACTGGTGGCTTGAACCATGTCTCACCCTACATCTATTTATTTTTCCATAATCTGATTTACTCGGATATACGTGACAAGATGTCACTCTACTTTCGGATTGTTTATGGCAAAAATCATAATTCTGATTATTTTGAAGAGTATTATGAGAAGAATCACTCTGTGACATAATACAAAAGCTGAGGTGTCTCATCCATCAGCTGATCTGATATTTGCTACAGTAATGAGATGAATGTAACTTTTAATAAGAATTGGAAATTTCTGACTTAACCATTTAAATGTTTAGTACGTTTGTACTGTAAGAATGTACAGGGATACTTCAGATGTAAAAACGCTGACTCGTTAGGTAATGTTTCCTCTTTAAAATCAGATGATTTCTTAGTAATTCAGAATGTAAGGAAATACTGGGGATTACCAACATGATGGCTCGCCAGCTTCTCCTTATATGACATCATGAGCAATCCAGTCATTTATATAGATCAGTGGTTTCACCAAGTCATATTTGTAACAACATACAGGGGAAAAAAATCAATTTTGGGGTCTTTATATCTCTACAGTTCTACCCATTGCTTGTAATTCTATTAGTTGGACTGTTTTCTTTAGCACTGTACTTGTAAATTGGGTCTGTAATTGAGAAGACCCCCACTGAGCATGCTCAGTGGAAACTTCTCTGTCATCAAATTCCTCTTTAAATGAAGCTCATTATGCAGTAAGCACTTGTAGATCTTGATTGGAGTGCAGGATTTCAAAGTGAGGTTCAAAAATAGCTTCAAAGACTTCAAAATCATTAGAACAGAAAATCAACACAAGCATGCAATGACCAACATTTGGACGATGCACCCTTTCAAGACAACAGACAGTTTTAGGTAACATGAACCCATCTTCCTGCTTCTTAACTCAACGTTTACTCTGGGTAATCCCAAAATTAAGATCTCTCTCAGAGTCTCAGAGCATCAATTAGAGATGGGTACATTGAAGCACAGCTATTCGGTGCTTCCTGTTGAAGGTCTACAACTAAAATATCAAAGAAAGATAGTTTCATGTGTGCTGTGCTGCATATTTCATAGATTTCCTTTTACAACTGTTTCCTTTAAGCTTTTATCAGAGTGTTTGAAAAACAATGAATGTTTTTATGCATGTACTTAAGAGTTTTTTGATCACACTGAAGTTAGAGAGATAGCCTCTGGTCTTAGCCTCAGTGCCTGAGTCTCCTTTCATGGGTGCCAGTATAAAGAGAGATCCTGGTACTGCTCCAGGTTTGATGTTGTTTTGCAGCCTACACTGCACTTCTCTCCTCTTTTGTGTCAGAGGAGGGAGTAGAGATAAAACAGAAGTTTAGGGAATGTTGTTTTAGAAGTTTATTGATTAAAAAATTAGAAATAAATCCAGGAATTTATAAAGATCTTTTCCTTCACCCTCAGCTAGTTGTCAATCATTGCATGCCATGCATAGAGCTTTTTCCCTGACTAGAGTTCTATAAATGTCTTTGAGTTAATTCTGAATCAGGGGTGCCATGGACAACATATATTTACATCTTGACTACTTTTATAAACTAATGTTCAACAGATTGGGGCCAAAAGATATTTCACAATATAACTGTTTTACTATATATTTCTTTCCAAATAAATGCAGCCTTGATGGACATAACAGTAACCCTTGGCAATACTCAGTTGAAAGCATTAGTGTAAAAATTCGACAATATGACTTAATTTAAACATCACTGTGTGGTTTGTCACAAACACCTTTTTCATGATTACCTGTAACAATCATGAAATATCAAAGATACAGTATTTTTTGGATGTTACATTGAGATTCCACTTGTCTCAGAAATTGGAGGGGGCACGTGGGCATGACACTTCTGTGCTGAATGTTGAATTTTAGCAGTTGCTCTTAGCAGGCAGCAGTTAATAGCACAGAACGAAATGAGAGAACCCAGAAGTTCACATTTGAATGCAATCAAAATGTTTTTTTTTTCTTAGAATGATGAGTCAAACTCGCTCCACTGCCTCACCCACTTAAGAAATCCATCATATTAAGTTTTATCAGTGACACTTCATTTGCCGGAGCCATAAAATCAAAGATGTGTGTTAACCATTGATCATTACCATCAATCCATGGCTTTTATTAATTAAAACAAGACATGAACAACTGGCCCTCTGTGGGTCATAGCAGGAATTGCCGCTCTGAGCCTTTGCTTTGTGGCACAAAAGCGGCAGGCTCCTTTTTTCAGGTGTCACTGAAATAGATGATCTCACTAAACAGGGACTTCATTAGCACTCAATCGAGAAGCAAGGGGAGGCGCTCAGTGTAAACTTAATCTCAAATGGAATGGATGTGTTTTAAGTGTCCACACCTTGCCAATCTGTCTGAATCGCTGGAGGCTGGATAACCTTTGGTCCTGTTAAAACTTAATGATGTGTCTGCTGCTGCTCGAAGTGCCCACCTCCCGATAATTAGCACATGCACAGGAAAATTAACTGCTTCAGTTTTGAACTCAAATGGATTTGATATCATTGCAGAGTTATTGAGTGCATGGAGAGAGAACAGCCGTTCATGGTTGTGCAAAACATTGCATACTGACATTCAACTAATCTGATTCATAGATGTTAATTTGGGAATAGATAGAGCTAAGTATGTGTCGTGGTGTCATTGATAAAATTAAAATAATTTTATTCCACTTCATAACTTAAATTAACAGTTACTTGTCATGCGTGCTGGATTATTCGTTGGTATTTGTACTTTTTGTTATGTTATGTATGTGCTGAAGTAAAAATGCACAATATAAATGTATTGGCAGCATCTAAAACATAAAAAAATACTTATGCCAAGCTTTAGAAAGATAATATTTATGAATACTTTATATTTATATGATAAATACACTGTAATAAAAAAAAAAAAAAATGAAATAAGAAATAAAAAAATCAGACAGTAGTGTAAGAAACACGAAAAAGTTACAGGTAATTTTCTGCTAGGGCATTATTCGTTTATGGAAATTTTCTTTAATACTAAAACACAACACAATGCAAAGGGTAAAAAACCTGCAACAAAAACCAATACGCAACATTCCTTCATTTTAAAAGTACATTTAATCCTGTTTTTACCATTCATTCATTCATTCATTCATTCATTCATTCATTCTTCTAATAAATAGTGTATATTTTATTGTTATATACTGTAGATATTGCTGAGTATTACACACAGTACATTACAATTGTTTTGTATTGAACAAAAAAACTAAAAATACAATAAGATACACCTTTTATTTCCATGAATTCAATATTGTATGAACCTAAAAGGATTTATAAATATGTCTCTATTGTTCATATAAAATGCTTATTTCACCCAAACATAAAAATTATGTCATGAATTACTCACCTTCATGTCGTTCCAAACCCGTAAGACTTTCAGTCATCTTCGGAACACAAATGAAGATCTTTTTAATGAAACCTGAGAGGTTCGGTCCCTCCATTGACAGCCTACGCAACTACCACTTCAGTATATAACAATAAAAATCATACTCTCTTTACTAATATCTACAGTTAATAGTAAAATCACATTGGTCTGGCATGCATTTGTGCTTGTTGCATTGCCTCTGATGTGAACCAACATCAACTCAAAAGAACTGGTTTATTTATATATTAAATACTGTTAAATGTCAATTATCATTTGGGTGCTTGGACAACTTATTTTAAAAGAGCCAGTAGACAATTGTTTTACTCTATCTTCATAAGGACTTTTTTATTTAACTGTGTTGGAAAACATGGTATGCCTGCATTTGGTTTTTAAAATGTTTTCAGCCTTGTTTGGAAGGATATTAAGTCTTTTAAATTAATCTTTTTAATGCCACGTTTTGAAGTAAAGAATTTGAGGTAACTTTATAGGTAGGGATTGAACTTTTAGTTGGCATATCTCTTCAGATGCTATCGTGCTGTGCTTCATCTCATTGACATTAGCACCTTGGCTAATAGCACTGTAACATTTATGGTTATGACTTTTGAATTGGTTACAGTCAGGCACAGTATAATTGAAATGCCCATATTGTAGAAGAATAGGAGAAGTACTGTACTGACCTAAAAAAGGAGGAGTTAAAATGTAGGCCTAACTGTTGAATGAAGATAGCGTATTTCATGCTAAAACAACATGTTGATTAGCGTAGTTGGACTCCCTGGTGAGAAGACTGGTACAGACCTTCTCGCACCTAAATCTCAAGGTGTCTCTGGTGTTGAAATGTGTGTAGAATCCCCACTGAGTTTTCTCAAGTGCTCTACTGCAACAAGCATAATTAGACTGAATCGTTTGGCTACTCAAACGAAACTGAGCACCTTGCCTTCAGCACTGACCACTGGTTCCGCACCTGAAACAACGTTCTTTTGAAGTACAGCGTGAATGAGACCCATTAAAATGCATTTAACCTCACCTGGAATTCTCAAAAGGTACACCGCTCAGTGAAAGGCGAGCGCTCTTACGCTCACTTAATCACACCATTTGCGGACGGCACAAACTCATATTCTGGTGTGCAAATTGCTCATGCTTGGAGTTTACTACAAAATGGCCACTTTGCTAGAAATGAAAAACGGCCTGGTGTCTCAGATGTGATTTATATGGCACTGATGGCTTCGCATGCAGCGGCAAGAGTGTGGGGGTGGATCCACCAGCTGCTGAAATATCACATGACCGGCCCTCATTTCTGTCTCCAGGAGATGCTACCTGATAAATTATGGTTATGTAAGTTTATACCACACACCAGGAGAGTGACTGCCCTTCACATGAATTTAAAGTGCTTCACCTTCTACTGAGTTGAACTGAAGTGAAAAGGAGCACATTGCAGTCAATTTTCATGAACTGCCTTCAGAATAGCGCAGCACTGCGCCTGCCATGTGGTCGTGTGTGAGAGGCTGCAAATAATGTGTTCTTGTGGATGGATGTTCAGAACCAGAACAGTTCCCCACCGCTCAGACACATACTCATGCAGCATTTATTTGGAGAGGATTGTCTACAGCACTGTTGTGATTGCTCTGTCTCCTAGATTAGGACAAAGAGCTTTCCTCTGTATTACAGCCGATACAAAATTTATCTAACTGCTAGTGACCTTCTGTTTATTTATACAGCATTGGACAAGGGAACAGCTGCTGTTTTGGCAAGTTCTGTCATTGTTCGTAACATGGGTGTCACTTGGTGGTGAGGACAGTTGTGTGGTGGGACAGATGTGCTAGTTATGACATCAGTTTAGCTCTTGAATATTAATTAGATTATGCACAATTTAATCATTAATTATCCAGAGATAAGGTCTAGTAGAGAATTTGCTCATTTTTGGTTTGAAACTGGACTATACGCAATACTATTATATTTATTTTTATATATAATGCAGCAGATATTAAATATGACTTTTTGGTCTGGTTGCAATGTTGCTGTCTTGAGAATGAGGAGATTTGAGTTCTAATTAATCCTAATGTTCCCAAAACTGTATTTGTAGCATGGACGCATTTTGTTTTATGGTTTCATTACTAGAACTGAGAGCGAGCTGTTGAATATCTGATTCTGGCACCAGATAATGGTCATTATAACATGAGCGTTATCAAACAAAAATGAAAAAAAAAAAAACTACTCTACAATTGTAGATGTTTCCTCTGTATTATACACATCTCTATCACAAGCTGTTTCATAAAGCGGTGAGGAAAAATGGACAGTGGCAGAAAGTATGATGCCTTTGGTTGCTGCAGGAGCTTGAATCTGCATGAGCCTGGGCAAAATGGGATCAATAAAAGAGCAATGAGCATTCATAGTAGACTGACTTTCACAACAGTTTTTCAGATTGTACTGAGGGAAATGTCATTGGGGAGACTGTGCATTGATACCAAGTTATTGAATGGCAAAGAACGTAAAAATAGATCATTTTAATGAAAAAGAAGGAGACAAGGCGAGGCTCAGACATTAAGTATTTCATCAGGCTGTTTTATATCTGTAGGAAGTGTAATGGATCAGACTGCTTTACAGTCTGGATGACATCTTAACTATGATCAAACAGTAGGGTATCTGGCTCTTTACCCCCTGGGAGCAAGCTGGTAGAAGAGCATGTACTCTGTTGTCAAGTGAAAATGGTGTTCCGGCGAACATCACTCCTTCTGTGTCAAGATAGGAGGTTAATGGAGTAAAAAAAATCATACACATTTCAAATTACGACTCGATCTTTTTGTACTTGAGGAAAGGCTATGCCTATGTGTATATCTATTGGATCCCTCATGCAGTGCTGTAAAAATAATTCACACTTTTACGTGTTTTATCTGTACCTCAAAAACTGTAAAACACTTCACTTAGTAAGAGTGAATAGATTGGTGTTGCAGATCATCCTGTTGTGAAGCATTGATTGGTGAGATCTATAAGGCCCAGTGCATTTCACACCAAAGAGCAAACTGATCTAACCTTGGTCATCTCTGGGTAAAACAGCCTATTGTTTGGAACTCAGATAACAAGACGGCAAGTAAAGCATTTGAAAATCAATATAGAATAAAACCGGCTCTTAGAAGTCTGAAAGTATGTCCAGGAGCTACCTCGCTTCCAATTCACCCTGCTGCCGTGTAGCCTGTCTGTTCTCGGTTGTTCTTTGCTCTGACTATCTTTCTTTTCCCCCTCCCTCAGTCCTGAGGGCCCAGAAGCCCAAGCAGTGCAATCTTGATTTGGGAACGCACTCTTATTTGTAAAGATCCCTGGCAGCTCCACGCATCTTGCCAGCAAAGTGTTGAAAATGAAGCGCACGGATGATGTACAGAGACAGTCTTTCACGGCCCCTCAGTCTTTGTTTCTGTCACTCGTTCTCTTTCCCTCTCTCTCCTGACACTTTTGCATGCGCTCAGTCTTACCTGTCAGCTTGTAGCACAAAAGTTGTTCTCATCACTGTATTCGGCCACACCGAAGATGCAGCATCTGCACTCTTGGCGGAGGAACGCTGATTGATGTTTCACTGTACCACCATCATTTCCTATTTAGCTCCATAGCTGCCTCTGTGTAACCCCTGCATATTTTACTGAGGCAGGATATCTGACTTTGCAGTATATGGGTTGTACACAGTATGTAACCACATGTGATTATATAGATTTTTCAAAAGTTTCCCTTTTAAATATCAATGGAATTTCTCCTGGGGCCTCTGGTGCTTCAAATGACACAAACACAATGATATCACTTTGAAATAGGTGGTGTTAAAACCTAATAGTGGTCTCTGGGCATTATAATGCTGTGCCTCAAGTTCATTATTTTACCAAGAAAGCTGGGGATATGCACACTACAGTTCAAATGTTTAGAGTATGTACGATTTTTTTTAATTAAATTAATACTTTTATTCAGCAAGGACACACTTTTTATCAAACGTGACAGTAAAGTCATTTACAATGTTGCAAAAGATTTTCAAAATTAATGCGGTTCTTGTGAACTTTTTTATTCATCAAAGAACCCTGTAAAAAGTGTCACGGTTTCCACGGTAACATTAAGCAGCATAACTGTTTTCAACATTGAAATAAGAAATGTTTCTTGAGCAGCAAATCAGCATATTAGAATGATTTCTGAAGGATCATGTGACACTGAAGACTGGCGTAATGATGCTAGAAATTCAGTTTAGCCTATTACAGAAATGAATTGAATTTAAAAATATAAATATAATATTCAAATAGAAAAGATGTATTCGAAATTGTAATAGTATTCACAATATTTCTGTTTGTAAGTGCAACCTTGGTGAACATGACAGGCTTCTTTCAAAAGCATAAAACAATTCTACCGACCTCAAACTTTTGAACAGTGATGCACGTTAAATTGCTTTTTGTCCACCTCATGTACTGGAAGACTAATGCAGTGCTTGCTGTATGAAAGTTCTTTGTAGTCGGCCTTTGTTGCATTTAAGATTACTGCTCTTTTCTGGGATTCCTGTATGTTGTGGATTAAGAGTTACAATTATCCTGTTTATGAAGGGATTTGAAGTATTAGGGATGAAACAGAATGGTATACACGCAATGCAAATGTGCTCATTTCCCTCTCCAGTACAAATACATATGTAAATGAATGCAGTTTTGTAGAAACCTCTTGTTATATCTATTTGCATGATATAAAATGTGCTGGTGAAACTTGCAGCATGTCAAAAGAAGGTTTTGCTATATTGCTTTTGAGAAAGCAGCTATTTTTCAGTTGTCTTCTCATAAAGGTTTCATTTGCAGTAAGACGTCCCACAACAATGCGCTGCCACAAATGGAGATTATTGATTCAGTCAATTGCCATAAAATCACATCCATTTCCTGCCTATTCAGCAGTCAGCTGCATAGAGTGTGGTGAATGAAATATCCACACAAGCCCATTACCGAGCCAAAATCCGAATGGGAAAAAGAGCACATCAGGCCATCAAGATGAGAATAATCTAATATCTGTCTGCAATTGAAAATTCCTCCATTCAGTGAAATGTCCCTTTTTAAATTTGAGGCCTGACTAGGTAGATTAACAGAGCATATTATAGTGGTAATTTGTGTGGAAAGTAAAAGCTTTACCTAGACCTATTACCAAGACAAATAGGAAGGCTGATGCATTTTGCAGGAGTGGATGGTGGGGCTGGGGTGGGAAGGCATCTTGGCAGCAGAAAAGATGGAGAATTCAAAATGCAAATAGCATTTCCTGAGCAAACAAGATTTAAAAGCCTGCTTAGTCCACCTTTGTTGATGGCCAATGATGATATTTTTACTATGCAAATATGTATTATGGAGAGGTATGCACTCGGTTTCATTTCAACAGCATGGCGACTGGAGTATGTAATTACTTTGTTTAAGATGGGAGCTACATAAGTGTATAAAGCTATTATTTTTTCCTCATCCCTTCCCTTATTCTTCTGTTTTTATGATGGTTAACTACGGGCAAAACATTTTATAGCTTGGCGACAAGGGATATAAGGAATATGTTCACTCTAGCATTATCACCATAAAGCTCCATTTACTTTCATGAGATCCAGCGTGACAACGCAGGGTCGGACGCAGGTCGTTATAATTATATGATACATAGATGATTCCACTCAGGCTGAGAATTGCCAGCAACAGCAAAGCTGGAGAGCATGACACCCACTAGAATGAGATCATTAAATGAGATGTATTCTGGAAGGGGAACCATCTGTCTTGTGTGCTCTGGCTGGCTGTTTCTTCTTCCATTACCAGGGATGGGTCGCTGCCACCCCACAACTCTGCAGCCACTTTACATGCGAATGATTGTGTGGCCTGGGCGTGCCTTTGACACAGCTGAATTGGATGTTCAATTTGAACCCAATGTTTCTCTTTCAAATATTTATGGAGTCTTTGACAGTACTTTTATGCGATATCCATGGCTATTATAAGGAGAATTATTTCATTCTTGAAAAATGTTGAAGCAGATAATCTATTCGAAAAATAAGCATGCATGTGGTTGTGTTTACAAAATGTCCAACAAAATCTTCTTTTAAAGGGAATATATTATTTTCTTTCTTTTTGTTTCCTTGTTCTGTGAAGTGAACTTCAATAAGTGAAGTGAATAATAATCAAGGTATCAAACACACTGCAGTTCTATATAACCCTTTTCTCCTCTGATTGAACATGTTTTTTTTTTTTTTGGTACTGTGACTTTAAATGGTCACCCAAAAATGGCAATTCTGTCATTTACTCACCCTCATGTAGTTCCAACCCATAAGACGTTTGTTCATCTTTGAAACACAAACAAAGATATTTTAATGACATCTGAGAGACATCATAAAGACAATTTTATATTAGACCAAAACTATGCCACTTCAAAATGTTCATAAAGAGATCATAAAATAAATCTATATGAATCCAGCGGTTTAATCTAAGTTTTCAGAAGATACATGATTGCTTTATGATGCACAGGTTTAATTTTGACTTTTATTCACATATAAACATTGATCAGTGCAGATATAAAAAAAAGTCTTATGGGTTTGAAATGACAAAAGGGTGAGTAATTTATGATAGAAATTCATTTTTAAACTCCCTTTAAGATAAATGTAAATGCCCTCTATTAGTATTGGATAACATTATTGCATGTGAAAGTGATAATGTGAATGTTAACTTGCTTAAAATTCTGACATCATATCGATTCCACATAATACAATTTTGCGAGAGTTAAATTTTTCATGCTTAATAATACTGTATGCCTACACAGTATGTTGAATTGTTTTATTTGAGAAGAGTAAGGAAAATCCTTTGCCTGACAGGCCAGACCCACATCAAGATGTTGGGTCTGGGAACACACCATTGGCAGGGCTCAATCCGAGGGGCGGGATAAACAAATTTAAATTCCCTCTGCACGCAATAGGATAGCGCTACAACCAACCGAGACCAGTCTCATCCCAAGGCGTCATCTAACTGACGCTTTTGACCATGTTTGACCATGCGTCAACATGCCGACGCACATGGCACCCTTTACGCGGCAATATGAGACGCGCCTCCTAGTGGTCTAACCCTAACCCTACCCCAGACCTAAACCTACCCATAACGGAAGCGTCATCTAACTGACGCTAAAGGGTGCCATGTATGTCGGATTTAGACGCATGGTCAAAAGCGTCAGTTAGATGACGCCCGAGGATGAGCTTCTCATATTGACGCTTAAAGGGTGCCACGTGCGTCGGCATGTTGACGCATGGTCAAAAGCGTCAGTTAGATGACGCCTTGGGATGAGACTGTGTTGACCAACCAGAGCAACGAAGAAGGTGACGTAGTCAGAACGACGGACTTCATTGCCGTTCTTTGTTATTTTCTCAAAGAAAAGCTTAACTCCAACTTCAGATCCACTTAACTTCAGCTTAACTTAAGTCACGGCCAAAGCGACTTGAAAGACCGCTGTTCGCCAGCAGCAGCAGCAGCCATCTTCTTTGTTTTCAAGTAGCAGGGAATTCACGCTGAACCGTCGCAACTCTACCGCCATTATGTTAAGCCTGCCCACTGACTCTATACACGATGTGATTGGCCTGACTAGAGTTAGTTTTTTCCAGCTCGCAAGCCAATGTAGAGTTGCTATAGTTGCCCTGGCTGCATATTACATTTGCTGCCGCTATAGGCTGCGTCTAGAATTCTAGGCTAGAAAATCATACTTTCTGTGATACTTACCTTTTAAACATTGATCAAACTTGTACGGTAAGCAGTTTATCTCAGGTCTAACGACACTTCTGAAAAGTGAAAACACTAATATTAAATGTATATGAATTGTAAAGTGTCCATTTTAAGTAATTACAGCTAATGTATTGAAAACGAAGACAAAAAAACATATGAGTAGCAGCAGTCAAGACTGTATTGTGCATCAATACAAACAGTTTGTGGAACACAAACAAATTTTGAATAAAGTTTTTATCTATACTATTAAAGTGTATTTTGTAAATGAACATTATTGGTCTAATCGTGAGTGATTCATCCATGTGGTTTCTTTTAGTTCTTTTTTTTTAACCTCATTATTCAAAATACTAACCTTCTGCTGAAACCTCTGACTTCTCTCTGGTGACGTTTGACAATCATTTAGTCCGCTTAAAACTGCCATTTTCTTCCAATTGACTGCAAATTTACATTCAGACCTGCCTCCATCCATTAATCACTTATTCAGTACACTCAGATGTAGGGAGAGAATTCTGTTGCTTCTTCTGTTTTATTCTGACTAAATAAATATTGGTTATCGGTACAAATTTTCTAATCAGCACACCCCTAATAGTGGCATACCAAGCATTTACCAAACTATGCCACAACCATAACTTGCTGAACCATGAAGAATCTGAACAATTACTCTAGTAGAAAACAGACTGAAAGGAACCATCAAGAAACCTCTCTGTAGGAAAAAGTTTCTGAGGGAGCTCATCATGTCTAGACTGGAGATGGATTCTCACGATCAAACATTTTCATTGTTGCGGGATGAATTGTAAGATTAAACCCTTTGACCACAGAGTATCGTGTTCAGTCTGGCAGAAGAAACGTGCGTCCTGGAGTTAATGCAGGACACCAGGCATCGATCAGTCTGTCTGAGCCTGAGACTGCAGCCCAAGCCCCGGCTATCACTTTAGGTATTGGTTGCATCAGGGGAAGATAGTGAGTAGCATCCTGTTTTCTTCCAGGTTGTCTTACATTGATTTCTTTTTCTCTCCTCCTCTTGATTTTGTCGCAGGATTGAAGGCTGACGCCTCGTCTCTGTGTTTGAATGTGATATCTCATGCCCGCTGAGCACAAAGGGCACGGGAGAGGGTTGTTTTCCAGCAGGATCAGGGTCATCTTCAAACAATCACCTTCACCACAGCATTTGGCTGTATTGTTTATATCCGCACATACACGACCACAGGCATTGATCTGCTGTCAATACCAAGGCACTCGGTTCTGAACACACTGCCATCTGAATCCTTGTGTCTTTCTCTCCTTATCTCTCCAATTACTGCACCATCAGTCTCCTGTGACCTCTGCTTATGTAGCTGGCTTTTTTAATCATCTTCTGAGCCTCAAATCCTAGATTCTGTATTGAAAATCATAAGAAGAGCTGCATGTGTGCTTACTGAAATGACATTTGAAGTGGATATTCCGCAAAATAATATCCCAGTCGCAAAACAGTAACCACTCAATGGATATTTGTACAGTCAGTCTGCTTCCCTACATGGTTTTGCACAGAGCTTGAAGTGGTAAAAAATATTATTTACATGAACAAATTATTATACTTTTTTTTAATGTTTCAATATTGATTCTTTTTCAAATTTGTATTGATTCTTTTTCAAATATATATATTTTAAACTTAGTAAATTTTATGTAAAATAGCCTAAATAGAAATTCTACAGCATGTGTTATTCACTATTTTTAAATTATTGTCACGTGCGGGAGGAAGAGAAGATGATGCAGGATCTACAAGCAGCATTAATCTATAACAATAAAAAAAAAAAAAAAAAACCTGGAGCTCCGTTTCAGAAATGAGGTCTCCTCCCTCATTTTAAAGGGTCAGTGATGTTTAAACAAGGAAAAACAAGACTAAATAGCTTATATCATTTTTCTTATGTAGAAAATGCATCTTGATTTAAGAATCTTTAGATATTTTGACTGGAAACAACAAGATAAAAATACTAAGTAAGAAAATGTTTTTTTGCAGTGCATGTACATTCATTCACTGCTCATATTTTCATCATGTCAAAGTGGCAAAAATGGCATGTCCTTTTTTACAGGATCTTGTAGATGAGGAGGTTGCATTAATTCATAGGGATTTACATTTTCGTCGGGAGAGGATTTTTTGCCATATCCACATGCATAGTACCATTTTGGTAGTTCTGCCAGATTTCACCTCTGATATTATAACAGTGATTAATAATTAAACTTACTTATTGACTCAGAAGTATGCATACATCTTTTTGTCGGGTGCTGTTGCCATGGTAAATCATAATTTCTGACCTTTAGTGCTAACAAAAACACGATAGTGTTAACAAAATTAAATATGACATAAAAACACAATTGTAACCATGGCATTTTAGCTTGTTTTTGAACTCTTGTCTTTGAGCTCTTTTATTGTGACTCTTCTTTCACGGGATTCATACTCGAGCTCTCTGCATCACAAGTACAATTCTATACCAGCTGAGATACCGAGCAAGCTGAGTACGTCAGTAAAACATATGGATCTGGTTAAATGATGCAAACTCGAAATTAGTTTACAAATCATGCACTATGGTAAAAAGTGTCTTGAGGTCATACCATAATTGTGCAAGGAGTCACGTGAAAACAAGTCTTTATTAATCCCTAATCTGCCCCGTAATCATAATTGTGTGTGAAAACGATTAAAAGTGCTTACTGTTTTTTCCCTCTAGTGTTCATTTCTTTTAGAAACAGCAGTGATATGTACATATTTTTCAATCCGATCTCACAGCAATTCCTACGTATTTTACGAGGTGGCTAATTTTAGGATTTCATAAGACCTCAATTGTAAGAATTCGTTCGATTTTTGCTAAATCGTACGTATTTTACGAGTTGCCCAAGTCGTATGAATTCGGATGAATGACATACACCTGACCCCACCCCTAAACCTACCCATCACTGGGGTTTAGACAAATCGTACAAATTGTGAGTGAGGTCGTACGAATTTGTACGAGTGAGATAGCGTTGGTTTTGGTATGTATTAAGCATTTTGCAAAAATGTTGCCACAGGATTTTCCAATGAGTCTGTGTTGGTAATTTTAAATTTAACAGACATTGGCCACCCTGCTATCTAAGATATCTGCATCGGCCATCGAAAAAATTAAATGAATAAATTTCGGTCGACCACTATAGTTTAATGTATTTGCCCCCTATTTCCTATTCATGACATTGAATGTGAGTGGATAGCTCTTAGATTAAGCTACAGTATGCACAAAATGTAGCATTGAAAGTTAAATCTCTGTCTTGTGTGACTAACAGTCTTTGTCTAGCGGGAGCAAGAGGGTAGACTGTCTTGTCAAGCAGGTACAGAAGAGAATACTGACAGTTTATGAGAGCCGGCAGTATCTAAGAATAATTACCGGTCCTGAACAGAATAGCCCAGAATTGCTGTTATTCTGTTCCTGTGAGTACCGTCCCACTTCATGCACCAGCTGTACATCAGTAGACACAATAATGCTGCATAAGCAGGCAAAGTATATTTTTCTTTTCCCCAAGCATGTTTTGTTGGAGAATTTATTGCCATCAGGCAAATGCCATAAGTCCCCCAGCAGTGTAGCAGTTGTGCCCATTGAGATCATTTAGCGATGATGATTTCATTAACATGGTGGTAATTGTCATATGAACAGATACAATGACAATTATGAAATGGATTTGTTGTGCCACGTTCACAAGTGGGTATTTTTCCAGATCTCTTGGGGTTGTCAGGTAATTGCTGCTTTACTTAGCTGCCTGTTGTAATCGGTGCCATAGCTCACAGTATGTTCATAAAGGGCTGATTTGCTCTGAGCTTAGAGTGCTGCTATTTTTGTACCGACACAGGTCTCCACAATTACCATTTGGTATGTTAGAACTAGTTTACTGGACCGAATAACACACACACACACACACACACACACACACACACACACACACACACACACACACACACACACACACACACACACACACACACACACACACACACACACACACACACACACACACACACACACACACACACACACACAGTGTCTCGTTTTCCAGTACAAATATCTAAACATTCATTAAACCAGATTAATTTACTAGAGAAGCAAAATTGTGTATGATAATAATACTTGTTTTAAGAAAGCACATTATGTATAAGAATGTGTTGAATTAAATTTTACTATATCCCACTCTCAAACTGTTGAAACAAGAAGAACAAAATAGCAAGTAGCAAAAAATACCAATGGACTGAAAACAACTTTTTAATTCAAGATAAGTTATATTGTCCATTGTGTATTATAAAACAAGTTATATTGTCCATACAACTCTTATAATTTTACACCATTTTGCTTCAACTAAAATTGTAAGGGGTAATGTACAGTCAGGGATGAGAAGCAGTGGGGCTTTGTATATGTCCTGAAGAATTTTATTTACTGAATAGTTACAAAACAGATAATACATGACCTATAAGTTTGAGTTGACATTTTATATATCAACCCCTAAATGCTGACTGACTAATCAGAATTCCAGAGAATTTTGTAATCAATCTTGTTTCATCAATGTTTATATAATTTGATTGCAAACAGAATAAAAATAGTCTAGAGATAAGAAAAAAAACATATTCATTTCCTTATGATGAAGAGAAGTGAAAGATCATTATACACGTTTGAACTGGGTTGTGAAATTCAATGTGCCACTGTAGTGCAAACAGTTGATCATCTTGCATATTGAATTCTTCTAAGTGCTTTTACTCTCCATTCAATTCATTTTATTGACTCACATGTGCTGTATTCATAGCTTGTAGTGTTTCGTTCAAGTGCAGGCACACAAAGCTTGAAGTGACATGCAGTTGGAGCTTGTTCATTTTTAATATAGTTATTTTCTCACTTCCTGTCACTTGATATATTCCTCTCTGTCATATCCTCTTCTGGAAACCAAGTACAATGCCTGTTCGACTTAGTGCGCTGCTTGGGTTTCAATATGACAACTATAGCCCATTCACAAAGCTCTTTTATTTGCATATTTACAGAATTTCTGCACTCTTGATACTGGACTCTTGGTTGGCTGTCGGCAATATAGAAAGGTTATTATTAGATTATGTGCAGATGCTTTTCATTTCAAATACTAAAGTCCTAATAGAAAGTAACACGTTTTGTCTCTTTTTTTTGTCTTGAGTGCATCATTCAAATGGTTGCAAGAGATGTACAAAGAACTTCAATACTTTCCCTAGTTCCTTCCTGTTACGTAGGCAGAGCATATTAAATTTTTCGTTTCAGAAGACCTCGGCCTCTTCTGATATCGATTCCCATCCCATCATCCATCCAATAAATCGCAATAAGCTTTGAGCTTTGTTACTTTTGCTATGAAACAAAGTCTCAGCATTCAATTTCAGAAACGTTGTGTTGCTCTTTAATGTGGCATGACAGATTGTTGTGGCCACCTCAGTTCAAGAGAAGCGGTAGTGCAAAGCACATGTGAACTGATCTGTTCCTCTTTACTACTAGTTAAAGCATGAAATAAACATGAATGAACATCTGAAGTAATGTTGAAAGATACCGTGCAACCTACCGAAATGTAATATAATCCTGCAATCAGTGTTTCAACCGAGGAAACACATTAAAACAGCTCTTAAATATGTCACGTAGCGTTACATTTACCTCAAAAAAGCTATTCAATGACCATCATCGTTAGCCATAAAAATGAAAATTTAAAAATAAAAATTTTGCTAAATATATGCACTACATTACATATTATATTTTGTTCTTCAAAATGTATACATTTGAACTGTACTCATATTTAGATTACCTTTGCTTTAGTCGAGCAACTTATTTAAAATAATTGTTCACCCCATCTTTTTACTCACCCTCATGTTGTTCCAAACTTTTGAGACATATTTTGAGAATTGTCCATGAAATGGTCACCAAAATGGTTTTGGTTACCAACATACTTCAAGGCAAATAAATAATGACAGAGATATTTTTTGTGTGAACTGTCCTTTTAAAGTTAATCTTTAATAACACTAATAATTTACCGACACTGTTAAATGCAAAAATGTTAAATCAAAAAAGCATTTTTTTCCTGTTTTATATTAGAATTTATTAAGACAAAATAGCTATATATTTATTGTCAACCATAATTAATTATTGATTTTATAAATGACCAAACACCAGGGTCCTGAATTATTTATTTACAGAAACATCTGCCAATCCTTTGAATGGGTACCAGATTGGTCTTGTTGGCAAGAGATGGAATCTAACTAGAGTTTTATATATATATATATATATATATATATATATATATATATATATATATATATATATATATATATATATATAAGCTACATTAAGTATTTAGATCTAACATCAATATGAGGCGTTTTAAAGACAGCATAGGGCCTCTGCTCCTACAGTAGACAATTACAGAAAAGAGCAAGTTCACAACATCAAATATGTTTAGATATCACTAAACATAAATCTCCTTTCAACTGATATTGATCCGTCATAATCTGCAGAAAGACATTGCACCTTGAGAGTGACATTAACAATAAAAGGAAGTTAATCTGTCAGCAGTATATATGTCACTGATGGATTCCACCAAATCCTCTTAGTGTTTGTTAAAAGCTCCTCAGTGGTCTGTTTTTCGCTGTTTTGCCCAGAGGGTGTTATTGCAATATACATGTCTGTGGTCAGGATGTTTGTTTTTGGGAGTTGCAGATATTCCATTACCCACAGCTGTGCATGAACACGCTCCAAACGCTCCAGCCAGGAGGATCAGCACTCCTTTCAGTGGTAGATGGATGAACTAAGATAGGGCAGAGCTCTGGGGGAGATGCTATCATATGGTCCCTGTTGATGCAGAAACGATAAAAATCCCTTCTGTCTCAGAGGAAGAGGATGCGTTGAACTAAATAAGAATCCTGAATAACAGCCAGTTAAACATTTTAGGCTAAATCCCAATGGACATGAGTAGTTTTACTTATCAGCACACATGTTATTAATTGGCAACATGTGATAGGAGTTGAATCTTTGGGTAAGTTGGTTTAACTTGCACTGTGCTGGTGTAATTTCACATTTTTAATGGTTTGTTAAAAAAAAAAAAATTCTTATTTTACTCATGCATAATTTAGATAGCTGAGTCGAAAGTCTTCAGTGCTACGAATTCCACCAAATAATGTGGCGATGTTCAGTAAACAAAACACATAAAAATCCTCTCACTGCGCCTTACATCACTTTTTTTTTTTGTCTCATTCGCTTCTAAAATACTGTCAGGGAGTATTCACTGAATCATGCACATGTAATGGATGATTTGGTGCAATTTGAATTTTAAACCACTTGAAAGGATTTAGGATTTTCAACAGGAACATGGCAGTTGGCATGTTTCCTGTGCTGGATTTGCTCATTGTGAATGGATATTAAACAATGACAAAACTAGTACATGCAGAACAAAACCCATCCCTGGAGGACGAGGAGGTGTTGGGGTTTCTCCACACCAGTTTCACCTCTGTAATTACTGACAGAACCCCCGAGGACTTGGAAATGGGAATACTTGGAAATGTTGATTAAAAATAAAAGCAATTTAAAATATAGCCTTAGACATCTTCTTTGGAAAACTTGCTTGTCCGATTAAGGGAATAATAGGTACTTTTAAATTATGCTCCTGCAAAGTAAACTATAATATACTATTTTAACCTAAATTCATGCTAACCTTTACTTTATTTATATAGCTTTTAACTTTTTATTTATTTATTATTATTTAAATAAGGTTAAAATAAATTAAGGCAAGAGGTCCATTCAACATTTATTTATTTAAATACACTTAAACTAAAATAAGGCAATACATAGGCTATTTTGTATATATATATATATATATATATATATATATATATATATATATATATATATATATATTTAAATAGTTTATTTATTGTATTATTTATTTGAATTATTTTATTTATAATATTTATATAATTAATACTATATAAATATACTTAAACTAAATTATGAAAGCAAAACTACAAAATAAACATTTTGATGAAAGACTGACTGCGTGTTGCCTTGAATATGAAATGGCTTTTGGACAATCAATATTGTTGATTAATTTTTGGTGTCTCCCCTGCTCACTTTATTATGCTTCAGCATCACAATTGATTTGTTTTTTGTGTTCAAGTAGCAAAACATTAATCAGTTACCCTGACATACCCACTTTGAATATTGATAGAGATTATACATCTGCTTTTTTTTTCTCCTGAGATGAACATTCCTCCAGTGATGAATGTAAGATTTTAAAACAAAATATAAATCACTTGTATCCACCTTAGCAAAATTGCATCACCCTATTGCAGCTATTTATGTGAAGAACTGGCCTGTGTTTGAAAGTGTTTGAGAGCTCATCAGTGTCACTGCCTGTATGTTAAGAGGAGGGCTCTGCTTCCTAGATTCACAAGTCCTGACATGGGGCCATATACTGATTCCGAATGAGGTGATGTATTTTTTACAGACAGTACATGTTGGCTTTCCCCAGAGACTGTGAATGGAGGCACACTATGTATGCTAATGTGGCTTGTCCGCTATTATAAGGATAATATCAATCAAATATAAGAAAGACAGCACAAAAAAAAGACATTGCACTGCAGGAATTTTTTTATTCACTTGTGCATTTTCAATATGTTTTATGTCTTTCAACCACTGTGCTGTTTTACAATGTAACATGTAATTTATTCCCATATTATGTAAATCTAATGTTATATAATTTGTTATAAAGTATGTTTGACACCAGTGTTGGGGCGTAACTACTTCCTTAACTGCATTTTTCAGTAACTTAGTAGCTCAGCAGTTTTGAAATTATTATCATATTCTCAGTAACAAGCTACTTTTTTTCCAACAAGAAATGTGACAAAATGCTATATCGCTATTTTTGTCAAATTGTTTTATCACAGTTTTTTCAATTGGCTTTAATTTCTAGCAATATACAAAATAATAACAGGCCTAATTAATGTTGCTGTTCATCACGGTTTTAAACTGTGTTATCTAACTTATATGTTTTGCAAATTATGAATAGATTGCAGAATAGAATTACAGCTACCAAGGTAGCTTCCACAGCACTGTAGGAAAGTAATATATTAGCATTGCTATTTGCTTGTTTTCCTTAATGTATATTTTATGTTTTGAACAGCAGCACCTTAAGCATAGGTAAAGTGTTATTATTATTAAATTTATTAACATTGTTTATTATTTCTGATGGCTACTTCTAGCAAGAAGTGCCATGTTACAAAGGTCAAATCTCAAACTGGTTTCTTGAACATGACAATGAGTTCACTATTGCTCAAATGGCCTCCACAGTCACCAGATCTGAATCTAATAGAGCACCTTTGGGATGTGGTGGAATGGGAGATTCGCATCATGGATGTGCTGTTGTCAAATCGTCAAAAACTGCGTGATGCTATCATGTCAATATGGACCAAAATCTGTGAGGAATGTTTCCACACCTTGTTAAATCTATGCCACAAAGAATTAGGGCACTTCTGAAGCCAACAGGGTTCCAAACCGGTAGCAAGTTGTACTAAAGTGGACAGTGAGTGTGTGGAATAAGTCTTTATGTTATGTAAGTGCGTGCCATTTCAGTTGTCAAATGTCAAAGGTACTATCTATTTCTTCATGCATCAAACTTTTCTAATTAGGAAAACAGGGCAATTTAGCGTGAGAGTGCAATTCCAAAACAGCGCCGATGGGAGTGGAGAGTTCTGCGCGTGATCTACTGATGCGCAAAACAAATATTAATTTAAAGAAAATTAAAGACGCAGCCGGATCATTTCCATGATGACCAAAGCAATCTACCTGGTAACGTCTGGTTTAAACAGAGTAGGCTTTTTTTGGCCGGTAAATAATGTTGCAAACACCAGTAAATTGACGAGCGCAAACCTTAGTAAATCACCTTGAGTGATTCATTTAAATGCCCTCCTCCCATAAATGTTGTGTCTGAAAGGGAAACTCAAATGCATATGCAATATTGTCAGCTGCAAAAATTACTGTGTCCACGCCTTTTCAGCACAATTTTTTCACTGTGTGTCTTTAGTGAATCCTGAAAGAAGTTTTTTTAACGCCAAAAGAGGGTTTGCACTGGCGGAAGATGTTAATAAATCTGGCCACATGTAGCCAAAAACTGGTGTGACCACATTTAAACTCAAAAACAAAAAAACATGGACAATATTGTTTGAAATGACATGCCTTATAATTTTTTCTAATGAAATGATTATACAGTATGTATACTGCCTTACGCAGTATGTATAGGGGAGAGTGGGGTAAGATGAGCCAAGATAAGAGAAGAGAAAATTAGGCAAAAGTACAATGGAAGTACAGTATCTATAGTAATTTCAGGATGTTTCCTATCATTTTAAATAATAAATATATGACAAAGGGTTCTAGAAATTTGGCTTCTTATAAAAAAAGTGTTCATGTGGCTCAGTTTACTCAATTTAAGGGGTAAGTTGATCCGAGTCAGTAGGTAAGTTGCACCATCTGGGTGTAAACTGACCATCTAACTGAATCTGAATCAAACCCATGTGAAATGTATCTCTTTTAAAAAATTATTTAATAATCAAATTTCCTTTTTTTTTCTTAAGCTAACTTAAACAATATAAAACCAACCAAAATTAAGTTGGAATTTCAATAGGCTATCTTTAATTGTTGGCATTTTTTAAACAATATGTAATCTTCCCAAAAAACAGACTAAACAGAGAGTTTATTGGGTGAAATTAAAAACTGAATTAGAATGAATGAATAAATGTCACTGAAAATAATAAACATTTTAGTCAAAAAGTTTTTGGTATGGTAGTTTTTCTGAAATGTCGAACATGTTTGGGGACATGTATTAGGGACTACAGGTGGAAAGATACTGTATATATATATATATATATATATATATATATATATATATATATATATATATATATATATATATATATATGATTAAGCATCTTTTGGTTCTCAACAGAAAATGATTAGGTGTACTTGTACATTGTTCCTATCAAATAAACCCAAACTAAAAATAATAATTATAAAACAAATTATAAACTAAACCAGCTGCATAATATTACATTGAAATTATACCAGTTTATACTTCTTACGATATTTAACTAAACTGCAGTGCCTTATTGTGGGTAAGTTAAAATGCTGGCTTAATTTACCCCACAACATTTGGCTCACTTTGCCCCATAACTGCCATTTTGGACAAAACTAGTTAGCTTGCCAATTCAGGCTAATATTTAGCTAAATGTTTTGCTAATACATTGCTAAATCAGCAATATAGATCATCAATATTTTTAGACCTGGACAAATTTGCTTTAATGTAACAGCCAAATGGGTGCCTTCCACTCTTCCCATGTGTTTCTCCTTTTCACAGTCTGGCAGAAATTATGGGTGGTTCCAAAATACATGGTCACATGACAATACAAGTGTATGGTTGTCAAGATAAAGGGGGTGGGTCAGCTTACCCACTGGCTCATCTTACCCCACTCTCCCCTACACAGTATGCAGATTAGTGTGTGTGTGTGCATAGAACAGTTGGATGACCATTTGGTAAAATACTGTATTCCATGCAATGCTCTTGATTGGTCCTTCCATTTCCATTGAGAGGAATTAACAAGAAGCTAAATCAATCTATTTTTAATAATGCTTTACTGTCTCGTTATTTGGTTAAATTGCCAATTAGAGTTAAGAGAGACATTTCTTCAAAAGAGTAAAACAAATGTGAAGTTCATTATTCAACACCATATACTGAATTGAACATGAAACTCATCAAACTTTACTACTGTTCAAAATGTTTAGCTTTGCAAATGCATAGGGTCCTCTAAAACAGCAAGCAGTATGCTAGAAATTCTGAACATGGCTGTTGACATCACCCAGGGCAGTAGAGAGCACCATACAGCTTGCACGCATATCAACTTGTGTTGAGGAAGATGGAAGGTAGAAACTGGGGCAAAACCAGCAATTGTGTGACAAAGACACTTGATGCCACAATAGCTGTCATTCTTTATGCCATCCTGCCTGAATCACTCCGTCGTCAGAGAAGATCCTCAGTGCTGTGAAGTGTCATATACAGATTTCTTGCATGCAGGGAGGGTGTGCGCTTTGTACAGCCACTGCTGAGTATTTTTAGTATCCACCTTTGTAGTTGCCGTGGAAGCTGTGCTAATAAACTGCTCGTCTCTGAGGCCCGTCAACTTTTCTGCTCAGAAGTGAGGCGAGAGCGGCTTCACTAGATTAGCACCCATAGGAATATCAGACTCTGATATCAAGTCAGGCAGAGACGACCGTGTCCAGATCAATAATTTTCTAAAGGGTAAAGTGATTACTGTGCAGTTATTGAATTTCAGCTGCAACTGCAACACAGAAGTCCATTTACGCACCGACTGTAAAACTGGGTTAGAAATTACAATATTCCGATATGACTTCACCTCAGATGTGGACCCATCCATTTAACTAATTAGTTTGGCTCTGTGCTTTTCGTTTTAGCCACCATCGTAGTTATTTTCATAAATCGTAATACGGCAACCGACATATGAGGCATCAAAGCGGTTTCCCTTTGAACTCTGTTTCTCAGGGTTTCATCAAAGGTTCAGCTGACCTTCCGTAAGCGGCTCTATTAGGACTCTATCAGAGTTGTTTCACAGGCTGTCACGACCCATTATGTCAGACTTGCATGATAGCATTAGGGCGACATCATGACAGACATGTTCAAATAAACTTGAATACGACAGACTGTGACACGAGTTAAACAATTTTCAAATGTTCCCTTGTGCACAAATTAACAACTTAATTAATTTGGGAGCAGGCTACGGTTCAGAACGCCACAGCCTGATGTCCATATGGCACACCGAGCGGAAAGCTTCAGTTCTTATCTGCCGCACAGTATAAAACAAATTCTGGAATCCGAATGTGGTAGAAAATGAGTTATAGTTTTGCTCTTGGAAGCTGTTATTGGATGATGCTGTTCGACTAATATATAGAACAACTCTGTATAAAGTGGCTACTGAGTTCCTCTAGTTGCTATTACACTAAGATCTTTATACCCCAGCACCTCGAGAGACTTTCTACAAATATGTCTGAGATTAAGTGGGGTAGAATCTTCCAGCTGGTCAGATTTTCTGACTGTCTGTTCTGCTGTCAGCTGGGTGAAGTTTGAGTCATTTTCCCCGAGCAGCGGTCGGCTCATTGCTCCATATGTACTCTTGAGCTCAGAGCTTTAAATCTGTTGGAGCTGTGTGGTTGTTGCCAAAAAGTTCCCTTGTTTAACAAAGCTCTCTGTGTGTTATCCTTTTAGATTCACTTCTCTCTCTTTGCCAACATGAGCTACTGTAGCGAAACAACATGGCATAGCTGCTGTTCAATTCGAAAGGGAGAAAATACCCCATGGTTATTCATTTTTAGCTCAGAGTCTATATATTTAGATGTTAGCATGGTTGGGCACACTCTACATTAACTCTGCACACTGTAAATATTACAGCAGTATGCATGTTACTAGGGTTGTACTTGAAGCCTGCACACAGTAGTGGTGTTTCATTCATGAATTAATCAGTGTTTTAGAAACAAATAAAGATAAGTTATCAAATTGTGAATAAAAATCGAAGGAAAAAAAAGATCTGCTTTGCTGTAATTTGCAGGATGCTTAAACACTCTTCCTAGGGTCTCTTTTGAAATTTCTACACATACATTTTTATAAATATTAAAGTCAGCATGAAATGGAAATCTGTTGTCTAAATGCATGATATAGATTTTATTGTGAATGATTTGCCCATGTTTTCTTTTTCTCAAAACTTGACCTTCCAGACTTCTCTCTGCTGATGTATTGCCGGACTTCTCCAATCATTTAGTCCTAACCCTGCGTCTTTCTTACAATCAAACACAAACTCACAATCAGATCTTCTGTCATCCAATCAACAGCCGATGAACAGAACCAAGTCCCTAACTGGCCAACTTTTTTTTTTCCTTTTCGATAATCTGTTAGACAATCTGTTATAAGATCTGTTACTTGGTTGCATTGCAACTTTAAGAGTTGTTATATTTATTAAAAAATCAGTTGAGTGAATGATTCAGTGATTTACTTGCACAACAAATGGCATCAAAATAATGCCATACATTACATGCATATTGGTTTAACCCCTCAAAAAGGATCAGTGAACAAATCTGAACTAAGCATTTTACTGAATGGATTAATATATATATATATATATATATATATATATATATATATATATATATATATATATATATATATATATATATATATATATAGTGCCACTCCACTTAAGCACCACTCATTGTACATGTATTAGCTTTTATTATCCAAAAAAAAAAATGTAAATCATTGTAGGGTTTCACTTCCGGTTTAAAGTCACCATGAAATCATTTTTTTTTTTTTTTTTATGGAATATTGCAGTATGCTATATAATATAATAAATCATTTATCCATGGACATCACATTTTTTAAATTTATTTATGTGCCCTTGTAATCTTTACTCAAAGTCGCTTCCCTCCCCACATGAAGTGACATATTATCTTTGCTCTGATGTGTTTACTGGCGAGAGGTTTATCAACCTGTCACTCACCTGACATCACAGCAATAGCAAGCCACAACCATCCAATCAATTCCCGTTGGACAAAATCAAGTCCCATCCTACTGCTTTTTTTTCCCAAGAAGCCGTTTCACTTGAATATACGTCACAATAGGGAAGAAAAGACTTTTGCATTTTTCGCTTCAAGCCGACTTTAAGCCTTGTCCACAATCGGTTCTAATGGAATACAGAATATGAACCTCTCATCAGAAATCCTGCTCTTCTAACAACATCACTTCTGTTGAAAGTTTTCTGTCTTGCCGGCAAAAACTTTCTACCACCTCTGAACCACGCAGGGGAAGATGACAGCAGATCTGTTTAATTGCCATGTTCACAATTCCTGGAACTGCTGTGCTAACACATAAGAGAAATGAAAGTTGTTGCATGCTTGGCTGCATATTATAGAAGAATAATGGGGTTTTTTAATTTTCTGGTTTATGGAATGTCATGCATGTTGGGTGGGAGGCAGTGCCGAGGCGATCGCACAGGTAGCAATCAGTCAAAGCTAATTTCGTGTTTGTGCACTCGGCTCATTGTTCAGATCTGAATGCCATTATTATGAAGAACAAAGCCTGTCCTTTCCAACAACTGCGCTTTATCATCAGACCATGAAACAGCGCTGTAGTTACAAGATTTGGCTGTGTAGCTATGTCTTTGTTGGAGAGTAACTGAGAGAAATTACTTTGGATTGTGTCTTTATGTATAGTGGATGTTAAAAAATAAAAAAGACAGCGCCTTTTACTGCGGGTTCTTGATAATGAACAATCACGTCCTGCTTTCCAAGATATAGTCATCATAAGTCTGCTGATTGCAGAATATATTAACATTGTTTTCTGAGAAGAATCGAACCACCCACACGCAAGTTATTTCTAAAGCCTTTACTGGTTGCACATTGTCTTGAACTGCAGAGGTTGGTAGGCAGCTCAACGAGTATTGACAGAAAGACAGATGGAAACAGGGGCCCAATCTGCCTTATGTGCATGGCCTTAACTGAATGCCAATGTATGCTGCATGACCACACCAATAGAACCAGCGAAGTGCAGTTTTTCACTTGGAACAAATCTCCCTGACAGCTGACAGGTCAAACTAAGAGACTTCGAGGAAAACTTTCTTCCTCCTCTTCCTTATGGTTGCGGTTATTATTCAGTGATAATTCTCTCCACAGAAGAGACTGTTACTGCATAGAAAGCAGTTCATTCTGTGTTGTTTCCATTAGTTTACTAATAATGGTCTCCTTGTGGTTTCAGTTATCCGCTGGTTAAGGGGAATAGATGCTTCTTTATCGGAAATGCATTTGATGTTTTCTCTCAGCGAAATGGTCCACACCACACTCATTACAAAACTAATGATTCAGTGGTCAATAAATGCATTTAGATAAATAATGAATGATGATTTGTTTAAGCAGTTTATAGGCCATCTCAAAATCATCCATCTTTTGTAAAAATAAAAAGTTTTCATTTTTTGTTTAGGTATTGCTGAATTTAATCAAAGATGAAGGATTTTCTTTCACTGTTCTTTTATAACATTAGTATGTTTAAATTATGTATGTATAAAAACGTTTCAATACAAGCATAGGGCTGGCTATGTGTGATAGCAGAAATGTTTACCAGTAGGCTATATATTCTGCTATAGTGTTTACACAGCAGTATATACATAAGATTTTTTTTTTACTGCTCAGCATAAAGCAGCAAATCTCAGTTTATCGTCTTTTTTTTACAGTGCACTGCTGCATACATTTAAATATGTATTATGAATAAGTCTGAATGGGCCAAGCTTGCTATATCAAAGTCCTTTTAGGCAAGTCATGGCACTCAGCCGCCATCTTGGCAACGCCTCCGGGCAGCTATTTCGGACTAACAAGACCAGGTTCCTATCTAAATGAATGGGCAGAGAGTCAGAACTGCACTTTCACTGGTCACCGGGACATAAAAACTGCATGTATAGAAACAGCAGTAAAATGTGATAAAAATCGCTGAAAAAGTTTGATGACGTTGCCCCAAAATAAGGTTTAAAACGCCTTTTTCCCCACAGGTTATACTTCACTACGCATGCGCAAGGGTTCTCTCCCTCTCTGACGTGCGCGCGCGGCACGGTTTGAAACACAGTATGTGTGAGCTCTCGCTCGCTCGCTCTAGATTCTGGGAGATTTGAACTAATTTGCGGGCATCAGGGAGCCGCTATCAATATGCGGTAGACACTTGGGATGTCTGATATTTACACAACAAACACATACACTGCATATCAAATCTGCCACCTTTTCAAACAGTAACATATTTTCCACTGTCGCAAACCTCAACTGTGCGCATGCGTCAGTGGAACCAGACGATAGGCTTAAATGTTTCCCGGCTTGACTGTTAAAAGCAGACGATTGGCTTTCCAGCGGGAGGGGCGGGACATGTGCATACAACCGCCATCTTTGGCGTTACGGGTTTTCCCTATATAGTTGTATTGAGGATTGAGTAAGTGGCATGTCTCTATATAAATAGTCTCTGGCTATATTCTCCCTGTAACAGCACTCCGTTTCACCGTTTGTATCACTCAGGTTTTTGGCGACTGTAGTGGCCGTTTCGATATGTAGTTTATTTTGGTCAGAATGAAGTTATTTAGAGCTCAAATATGTGACTAATATATAATCATAGTGCTTATTTTACAGTTTTTTACAATTCTTTCGCAGATGCGAGCTCCAGCCTGTCAGCGGCCATTCAGCGCTCATGTACCCGCAGAGAACAGCGTCATCTCGGCCAGTCGGTAAATTCTGTCTTTACGAGCGAGTCAGAACAACAAAGTTGTTTTAGCACTGTTATGGGAAAGACAGAGATGAACATATCGCTTTCCTCAGCGGACATTCAAACTGAATTTTTGGATATAACATTGTGGACATCGACCTGAAGAATGACTCACGTTTAGTCGATCCTTCTCTCATAATACCATAATACTCTACTCTACATAATACAACAATGTTTCAATGAAGCGACTCCTTCCTTAGTTCCTTCGTTAGTTTAAAAAGTGACGTTTTAGAGATAGTAACGGAGGCTTGGCCTCCACCGTCAAACTGTTAACTTGATATTTGAATCCATGGCAGAAGGAAGTAGTTCTGCACAAAAGATGAGCATATATATATATATATATATATATATATATATATATATATATATATATATATATATATATATATATATATTTGTGGTTGAATTTTTAGCACAATTACTAAATCACTATTTAAAAGTTATCTAGGCTGCTCTAGGACAATTTCTCTTTGAAATGACCCTCTGTATTAAAGAATTATTTTCAGGAGCAGGTTCAAACACTTATGAAACGAATAACAGCATTTGTTCTCTCATTTGAAATCAGCCCCTGATGGTTCATTTTAATTGGCAGTTGGTCACTGTGCTTTCCAAGATATCTGTCTTCCACTCCATTCAATTATGCTGCAGTCTCAAACATGCCAAGACGTCTTCCCGTCGCTGGAGTTTTCATTAATATAATGCACAAATGTCATATTTCCCATCCTTTTTATTTATTGCAAAGTTACCAGTTACAATGTCTCTTACCATATTGAAAGACACATTTGTACATGTGTGCACCCACTCGTCTTGCCCCTTACATCTGCCTCTCCTACTGTACGCAATTTAGAATTGATTCAGAAACTGCGTTGCTTAGTTACGAGGCTTTATTGCTCTTCTAAAATTGGGGGGTGGGAAGGAGACTCTCTCTCTCTCTCTCTCTCTCTCGATCTCTCTCTCTCCCGATCTCTCTCTCTCTCTCTCTCTCTCTCTCTCTCTCTCTCTCTCTCTCTCTCTCTCTCTCTCCCTGGCATGTTTTCTTGCAGCCACATGCTCTGTAGAAGCTCGTATGGTTCTCTTTCTTTCTCTTTCTTTTTAGTGCTGCAGTCAGTGTAGTTCTTAAATAGGCATGCAATACATCCAGAGAACTCTGACACCGGATTCCCAATACTCAAACGGCACACTGTTTTGAGGCTTGTTTTTTCACTCTTCATTAAAATAAAACGAGTTAAAATTGCTGTTTGATCTTTCTTCAGTTAGCATGTATAATGTAATTTTCTTCATAAACAAGTCATGAGTCTTCTGTTACATCATATCATTATGCAAATTATGATGATAGCAATGGAATTATGGATTTCCACAGTTCCTTTTTGGGAAATACCCAACTTGTGTAAACTTCACCACCTGAGACTTTTGATTTCCAGGTATCTGTATTCGTAGAACATATACATCTTTTTATAGCAGCTCTCACACACATTAACCTGGTAAAAGATGGATGATAGTGGATATAACACATACCGAAGCGTCTCTCTCTGTGCCTCAGCCTTCCTTTACCTGCTCCTGACTGCTACCTCAGCTCCTTCCTGAGAAAGAACGCACTCACGAGAGAGAGAGAGAGAGAGAGAGAGAGAGAGAGAGAGAGAGAGAGAGAGAGAGAGAGCGAGAGAGAGGACTAATGAGGGAGAGAGAGGGGGTGTGTGAGAGGAAAAAGATGCTGAATCCTGGTTGGCTGGAGAGTAGAGGCTGACTCAGTGGATCTGGAAAAGCAGCATGTGACAGATGCAATTCTCATCCCAGTCCTCACCATCAGACCAGAGGCTTGTTCGCCATTGGCCCCGTTCATTCGACCGGCAACGCACGGTGCGCTATAACACCATGCTTTCCTTTGCCAGACCCAGCGGAGCTCTCTCACTAGAGCGTATCACTTGCGCATCGAGCAGGAGACTCAACCCAGACACACTTCAGCCCAGCACAGAGAGCCGAGACTGAGGAAGAGGAAAGAACGAGTTAGCAGCTCTGTTTTACTCTCGTTGGCGTGTACAGAAGGGGAGAGAGCGGGATAACGCATTTGCTGGAGGCTACTATAAGAAGCAAAGGCACACCAGATAAATCCCCCAAAGTGACTGTAACAGACCGAGCTGATATGACTGATGTTTGAGGATCCGAGAGGATGAGGGAACCTGCTCGCTCTGTTCCTGACTGAGGGAAAGTGAGCTTGTGCCTTTCATCTGAAACAGAGAAACAAAAGAAAAGGCTTGTTGGGTGGACTTATTTCTCTCTCACTTTGGCTGGACTCTGTGCATGGCAGCTTCGGGTCCCCCATGGCGTGTTACTACATTGTCATCAGCTCCACACACCTCAGCAATGGACACTTTCGAAACATCAAGGGAGTTTTCCGAGGTCCCCTCAGCAAGAATGGGAACAAAAACTTGGTAAGTACCACGTCTCTCGTACGAATGTGTGTTTGATCATGTGCTTAGGAATTGTTTGCATCTCTTTTGAAGCCTGTAATCTTGCCTCTAGAAACTTTTCTGTACTGTGGTAATACTTTACATGTTATACATTTGACTCTAATTAATTATTGTTAATAATACTGTTATTATTATAGTAAAAATCTGTACAAGTACACTATGAAAAGGGGTAGCCTGCAAGTGTTACCTTAACCATCTATTTCTACCTGATTTAACCCATAAATATTTGCTTTGTTGGTATGAATTAATGAATTTAGATTGATTCAGTGATGTTAAATAAGGTGTTTGACTTGAGATGTTACCATTTTTGGTAACATCTCAGTGTTATTGTTTGACACTGTGTAGAGGGATCAAATTAAAATTATAATGATATATTATAAACATTCCAAAAGTAATTCAACTGTAACAGGAATGTGAAATGAAGTTGCTAGAGAAATGAACCTTCTGGAAAAGTGTTGCAAAATGACTTTATTTTCAGTACTTCCTGTTTACGGGGAAAGTTGCAGATGGAGAAAGGGAATGCTGCTCTAGCCTGTGCTCATAACTAAATTCCTAACAGATGGATAGGGATCAAATTAATCTCTACTTACAGTCATGGCCTGGGATTTAGTCTAACCTTACTTTTCTGGCCTTGCCCTCGAAATAATCCTCCTGTTTGTGCTCCCACAAAACTGCGTCTATTTCCACACAAACTCTCTGCTATAAACCCGCCGTATCTAGGACAGCACAAAGGGGAATTTTAAAACAAAATCAGTGTTAGTAAAATATTATTTTTCATAATTACTCTAAGAGCAGTCTGAATATTGTTTTTCAGTATGCTGGCGAGTTAAGCGGGATTATAAACACAAAGTAATACGATGCATGATGCAGCCGTACAGTGTAATTTAATTAATGCTCTTGGCTTCTGAAAGGAAGCATATTTCAAAGCTTTTAAATGTGGAAGTGAAATTTCATACTCTCTTTCACTGCTTCCTTCCCAAGCCTTCCCGTGTCATCTCTGTCAGTTGGGGGGAACAGAGATTTCTTGACAGCAGCCTCCTTTCAAAAGAATCAAAAATGATTGGAGATGAAATATTGAAGCTCTTGGCTCGGGATCAAGCGCCAATCCTGCTCATCTGCCTCCCGCCTCCAGCTGAAAGGCTAATGCTGAGGGAACATTTGGGTGGCGTAACTGTGAATCCAGCAACAGATTGTTTCTCAAGCACGGGCGTAAAGTAGAATGAGGTTTCGGTGGCTGTTGTCGGCTCGATCTCAATGCAATTATCAGATTTGACACATCTCCCACTCTGTTCCGAGGAGAACCTGGTGTCAGTTAATTCAAAATTATGGCAGAGAATTGTGTGCATCACTGCCACCGCTCTGTAACACAGTAAATTTCGTTCATTACTCCCTCTGCTGCATAGAGCAGCTGTAAATCTCATATACTTGTGCACACACACTCTCAGATGTATGGGTATGAAAGGCAGACTAAGAAAGCTGTGCTTATCCCAGCGCTGGTGCAGTGCCATCTGGCTCTCTTTCCTGGTGCAGTGATATTTTAGTCCAGAAGAAAAGCTTTGTGCTGTAGAACATTTGTTCAGCGTGGCTCAGACGCAGCGGAAAGGAGAGGAGGAAGGATAAGAACGATATAACTGCGAGAGTGTGAGTGTTCCCATAGTCACTCTTATGGTACTGTGGACTTTTGCGCTAAGAAATCCATCTCTGTAATTAGTAGTATTGCTCTCCCGGCTTTCTCAGGGCATCACAGGGCTGGGTTCAAACTATAATTTTGAGAGAAAAAAAAACAAAACAAGTTGTGCGTATCTCTATTGAATGACCTATAACAGGGACTTTGACTCTTACAATTTTCTACTTTAGTGGAAAAGAGATTAGAAAATTACATGAAACCCTGTTTAACACCGTGTTTTGAAACTTAAAATTATATATTATGTTTATTTTTGGAAGAGAAGCATAGTACTTTATGTTGTATATATGTCTATAATGTCTTAAATAATTTTATTTTGTTTTGTTTTGCTTTGCTTTGCTTTTTGTATTGTTTAGTCCAGATGCGACAAGGCAGTAAAAACATCTTCCTGATATATGAAACTGAATGAGTACCTGTTTGGAGCTGTGCCATGTCAGTGGACTCTTATAAAGTCAGACACAAGCGCCTGAGTGGAATTTTGCCCCTTGCTTTAGCTTCCATGAATATGCATATCAACGGGTTTATTTCAACGCTCGTATTGATTTCCTCACAGTCGCTGCTAAGTCAGCCCATCTCCCCGCTGAGCTGTGATGTGAGCATCCATTTCCACTCAGTGATGCCGCTTTTAGACACCACTGTGCTCTGAGAAAGGATCCTTATGCTGAATATCTATACGGTATGTATTGTCACAGTGCCTCAATTGGCAGATGCATGGCAGAATGAACAGGTGTTATAATCAGCTCTTGTGCTGATTGCGCAGGGGAACTGGGCGAGTGTGTAGATTGGATGATGCTAACGTGATATGCATGGAATTAAAATTCCTTTGTCGCTCTCATATTCCTTTTTGTCCCATGTATTATTCTTTTTGGAGTGTACCATGATCCTGTAGCTTGTTATCTTTATGCCACCATCCTAAGCACAAAAGTATGTGAAGCCCTTATCATCGCTGCCTGTGTCCAAGAGCTGAGGCAGCAGCCGACTAGCTTAATTGCAGAGAGCGCCAGAGAAAGAGACTAAAACAGAGGGAGGAGAGGAAATGAAAAAGGGCAAAATGTTATTATGTTCCTCTTACCCTTTGTCTTTCCCTGCTGGGAAAGCTGGCCTGACAATTTGCATTGTGGTAGGACAATGCGTATGTGTGTGAGGACGCTCTCTGAGTTCCTTCCTAATTGAGAATTACAGCAGAAATCCAGCTCTAGCCATGACCAGGCCCCGCGCACAAGCTCTGGTGCGGGGTAATTATTGTAGTAGCGTGTGCGATTAGCCTCTGCAACCTTTCGCCGCGTTTTAATGCTCGGCCCCATCCAGGTGTGAGGAAGAAACGAGCGTTTAGATATCGCACCATGCAGCATGCATTATTTACAGACGGGGAGAACCCAAGGCTTGTCATCACTGCCGAATGCAGACAGATGTAGTTAACTTTACGCACGCCCGAGACAAGTGTGTGGCACGCTCGCACTTGGCTGATTAAAATTCACTCCATTCATGGCCTTCTGTTACTCATAAACGCCAGGTTCATTTAAATACCCTGAACGTGGCGTTTTGCCTTCTAGTGCTGTCAATTTCATTTCACAGTGCTGTTAACTTTATAACAATGGGATCATTCTCTCTGAACCCCACAGACACGGTGTTTGTTTCTTTGTGTGTGTTTGGAGGTATTCACTGTGACAAATCAAATCTCTTGCCCTGGTTGTGTTGTTCTCCTCCTCTCTGCACAAAAGAGACACAGTGCAGATTCCAGGGGCCCTTATAAAAGTGCTAATCCCATGTTTTTTTTACTGACGGTGAACCCATTTTCACACTGATTCACAGAAAATACCCCATTGAATAAACTGTGTACTTAGAAGGCACAAAGGCACAGCGGGGTTTGACTGTAGGCTTGCTGCTGAGGTATAATAGCACAATTACACAGTAGCATGGCAGCTTTACCCTTTCTCCTTTCTGTATTCGGCTCACCTGATGTTCGGAGATGAAACGTTCGTGGCGATTCGATGCCGTCATTGTTGTCATCTTACCCTTATAAATATTTAAGTCGCTGGCCACAAGGTCTATAATTTACCCACTGTTTCAATGCAGAATAAGCGGCTAACTCGGTGAGACCGATCTCCTTCTCCGAAGCGCTCGTCTCAATATAATCGCTTGAACTTTGCAAGGCAGTTTTCTACGTGTCGGAAGGGTTTTGCACTCGTAAGCAGTAGAGTAAAAATACCCTGCCAGCCTGAGCTCTGGCCTTGTACAACTGAAGGGCAGCATATAGTGAGGCTTGCTTACAGAGTTTCTGCCTCCTGAGGGACGTTTTCTGCCATATCATTGCCTGTAACACATCCACTCTGACCCTGAAAGCATACGAGTCTTAAAGGAATTGTTCACCCAGAGATGAAAACTTTGGCATTATTTACTCGTATGTGTATCCAAACCTGCATGCTGTTATTTATTTTTCCCAGTGGGATGCAAAAGAAGAAATTTTGAGGATTTTTTGTGCAGCTGTTTTACATTCAAAGACATATCATAGTTACCACACGCTTCAGAAAGTAGAAGCTTTTTTTTCTTTTTTGAATACATCGCATTAATCAAAATGGACAGTAAATACATTTATAATGTTATAAAGGTGTAATAATGATTTCTGTTTCAAATACATGCAGTTCTTTTAAACGATCTATTCATCAAAGCATCCTGATAAATTGTATCATGGTTTCCACAACAGTATATTAATCAGCACAACTGTTTTCAAGAGTAATAATAATATATGTTTCTTGAGCACCAAATCAGCATATTAAAATGATTTATGAAAGATCATTTGTCACTGAAATAATAGCTGCTGGAAGTTCAGGGTTCCCATCAAAGGAATATATTTAATTTTAAAATACTTTCAAATAGAAAACATGACATGAAGGTGTGCATTAATGACAGAACTTTATTTGTGCAAACTATCCCTTTATCACTCCTTATGCTTTTGTGTTAATGCTAAATAATACAGATGCAGATTGAAATAATAATAAATAAATGCAGTAGGTATGGGAAGGTACAGGTGCAGCTCTGGAAAAGAGCCCTGTGGTTGTGCCAGTAATTGAACGAGTCCCCATCATTGCTCATAGCCACTCACCGCAATATGAGTGCTGAGAGCCTTTTAATGTTCCCCATTCCTTTGAGTGATATTATAATGCAGAGCATCCCAGCTGCCTCGTCTCACTTGATTTGATGCTTGGTAGAAGTGAAGCGCTCCTTTTACTCCTTTTCCAAAAAAAAAAAAAAAAAAGTGCTGCACACCGAGCAAGCTTGCAAACACTGAGTAACACAGCGGCAGACCCTGATCTTATTGAGCTTCACCGCCGGCCTTAAACTTTACCGGAGCCAATCGCGGGTAAACAACTGCCATTGGGCCGTGTTTGAAATTGAGCACAGATGGGGATACAGGGAAAGAGGTGCAGAGAGGGACCGTGAGGAGTCCTCCTGGTGACCACAGTATTTCTGATGAGGTCTGAGTTAAGTGTGTAGGTGTTCACTGAATCTCCTACCTCCCTCTATATCTCCTCTTATCTGTCTCGTATTCAGATACTTTAGAAAGCAATGATATTATTAGAGTTCTGAATACTAGGCCCTTTGTCTTTGACTCAAGTCAATTAACTTCTGCTCTGCTCTCATCCTGCTCTTTCATTCTCTCTCTTTCTCACTCTGCCTTGTAACATTCTCTTTTTTTCACTTTATTTCTGAATCCAACCTGATCTCATTACTATTCATTACTATTCGTGTGGTTCTGGCACACATACATTTTTTTACATTTGGAGAGAAACCAAAACGCATGTTATTCATGTATGGACAACATCTATTCATGGAATTTATAGCTTGATTTTATACTATTTATAACTAATTAGATATTTACACGTACATGTAAATGTTAACAAGTTAAATACTAAAATCCTATTTAACACTTAATTTTACACTTATTTTCATACTTACCTAATTTGACATTATATTTAATTCAGTGAGATTTCTGATCTGTGTGAAGTCTGAGATACTGTGCACACAAATCAGTGGATGTTAGACTGTAACATGAATGCTGTTTCAATATTTTCTGAAAACCATGATACATTTTATTGTATTTTTATTTTTTCAAAAAAAAAAATCTTCAAAAGAGCAGCATTTATTTATTTTATTTTTTTTTTACTCTCACATCAGGAGAATGTCTAACGTGAACTATCGAAATAATGTATTACCCAAAACCTTTGAATGGCAGTGTCCCAGAGATGGTAGTTAATTTACTGTAAAATGTAGCAGTGGCATATTTATAGCACATTTCATTGTCAGCAAATAGCATGGAGTGCTTTTGTTGTATGTTTGAGTGAGTAAAACTTTTACCTTAAACTTGGGTTGCATTTTTTTATAGTGCGGTTTCTGTTAAAGTGTAGTATGCATCATTGCAAAAGGAGTCTAACAAAATTAGCATCCTAAAAAAAAATACTGAGACTGAAAACTGAATGAAATTTGAATAAACTAAAAGTATAACACTGATCTTTGTGCCTTGAAAGTACACCAGTGTTTCTAAGAGTGGCTTTCCTGTCTCACAATGTTCTATTTTTTTTCTACTCCAGAAAAAGAGAGAGAGAGAGAGAGAGAGAGAGAGAGAGAGAGAGAGAGAGAGAGAGAGAGAGAGAGAGAGAGAGAGAGAGAGAGAGAGAGAGAGAGAGAGAGAGAGAGAGAGAGAGAGAGAGAGAGTGAGAGAGGCTTTAAGTCTCTATTTGTGGTTGTTAATTATTCAAGTGTCGTCACCTTCGTCTCTGGGCAAAATGGAGTCAGACTGGGGCGGCAGATCCTGTGCTGTCTCCTGCCAGCCACTTCTTAATCTGCAATCATTTAGATCCAGGAGGCGGAGTCAGGGTCAGACACTAGCACTTGAGCTTGATAGCAGACTGATTTATGTTTAAGTGTACAAAATAAAAGTATGAAGTGTGTGTGTGTGTGTGTGTGTGTGTGTGTGTGTGTGTGTGTGTGTGTGTGTGTGTGTGTGTGTGTGTGTGTGTGTGTGTGTGTGTGTGTGTGTTTCTTGGGCCTGTTTTCTTATTTCTCATGTGTATATATGTGCACGTCAATGTGTTTGTGTTTCAAACGCATTTAAAACCTCTTACCGGGGTTTGCTAGACTGAGCTCTGCACGTGATCAGTTTCTAATCATCAGAACGTGAGCTAATTGATGGAGGTCTGCCGTGTGTTTAAAGATCATGAGACGTCACAGAAAAAAGAAAAAGGTAAGTACAAATTTAGTTTTGATCAGTTTAATTCATCCCATACTGAATAAAAGTATTAATGAAACAAATAAAAAGATCTAACTGACCCCAAGCTTTTGGACGAATGCGTGCCTATTAAGTTATAATATTCAATAAAAATTTAAATCCGGTGGTTAGATAATTTCTGATCTCTTCCCCCATAATCACGTCTTCTCAGTCTGTGAGGGCTATGATCTGGACTTCATAGAAGAGAAAACCACCAGCCTTTCATATGGTAACCATGGCGATTATTGACATTTAAACCCCTGTTTCAAAGCTTTAATAAACACCTAAGCAGATAACAAAACGATCATTGTTGAGGTTCGGTTCAGAAAACCAGTTGACTTGCGACCCTGGGATTCAAACGTCGTCAGTGCCTGTCATGCGTTTGAAGCCTGTGTTTTTTTCACTTCATATATTGCACGTGCACACGATCACAGCAATTTCGTGCCTTCTGCCCCTGAGCTCTGGTGTGAGACTGCTTGTCTTGCTGTGTGTTTGGTGAGATGAAAGTTTTATAAACAAATGTGCTGTGCTGTGACAAGGTTTCAGCCATAAACTCCATATCATTTGAAATCTGGTTGAAAAGTTCAGCTGGTATAGTGTATAGGCCCTTTTTTATCATATCACACAGGTTGAGAGACAGTTTGAAAGATAAAGTTTTAATATGTGCATATTTCACACCGCAGAGGCACACGTTGCATCAGACACAGTTGAAAGGTCTCTGATTTGGGACACTTACATTCTGCAGGATCTCTCTCAGCCTCTGAGGCTGACCAAAGGATGGTGTGTGTGTGTGTGTGTGTGTGTGTGTGTGTGTGTGTGTGTGTGTGTGTGTGTGTGTGTGTGTGTGTGTGTGTGTGTGTGTGTGTGTGTGTGTGTGTGTGTGTGTGTGTGTGTGTGTGTGTGTGTGCACGCTATCCCATAATCCCCCTCTCCCTCTTGATGGCATTCTAGTCCCAAAGCAACCTTTGAATGACCCATGTAATCTCTCCTTTCTAATGACATCACCAATCTCAATCTAAACTTTCTTTTCAAGCATTTTTTTTTTTGTAGAAAATGCTGCCAACACCGGTCCAATAATCAATATCACACATACAAGCGGGGCTTTAAATCTGAAGATAGATGTATCTGAGAGCCAAAAAATAAGATAGAAGAGCTGTATTTGTGAGTGAGATGCTCACTGTGCCAGAAGAGACTGATGACAAAAACAAACCCTTGCATGTTTCAGCTCTGACCATTAATTCAGCATCTTGAGTTGACATACGTTATTCACCTAATGCAAATAGCGCATCTGACTGACAAACAGATGCCTTAAAAGTGCCCGTTCGACACATTAGAGCGAGAGGCTTCTTTATTTTGCGTAACACCCTCAATTAGTTCTTTCTTTAGCTTAGGCTTCTGAAGATCACATAGAGCTTCAAATGCTCTAAACCTGCCGGTGATTTGTAAGGCTAGTTCCTCTGTACCTTCATTAGAATTCTCCCATAGAAAAGGCATTGATTTTTTTGGTCTGGCAGCCTAGCAGATCCTCAGAATTTATCTTCCTCTGGCCTCTCATTTAATCTCTGCTTGAAACAACAGCAGCGGTAATGGCAGTGGAAGGATCCCGGGGAATGTGCATGGTCAGCGTGAAGAGAGATAGAGTTGGTGCGGGCTGTGTAAATTAAAGCAGCAGAGCTCAAAGAGACAGTTTTATGGAGCCTGTCCCTGTGTGTGTGTGTGTATCTGTGTTTCGATTTCTGCGTGCTGGGTTTCTGTGTGTGGTGCTGCGTTTGAGAGCCTAAATGTCATTTCAAACACTTATGCTCTTTATTAGAATGTTTCCACCTGTGTGAAAACATTATCTCCTTTATAACTTCCCATTTCCTCTTATATTCTGGATGAATGGCGAATTTGACCCTGTTTCTACTTTAATACATATTCAGTACTGATTTAAAATGCGTTTTTAGGTCCTGCAACTCTCAATATCCAGCTCATGAATTGACTGCTTCACCGCAGTGCTGGGTAAGAACAGACCACCTTCAGATTGCTTTTCATTCATCAAAGAATCCTGAAAAAAAATGCATCGCGATTTCCACAAAAACATTAAGAAGCACAACTGTTACATCGATAATAATAATAATAATGATGGAATAGCTCATCATTTACTCAGCCTTGTTTTGTTCCAAACTCAAATAATGTTTGTGAAAAAAAAGTGAAGATTGTTTCAGCTGCTTTATTTTTACCGTATTTTGAAAGTCAAAGAGGTCCAAAAATGTCAAGCTCAAAAAAAAGGACATGAATGTAATGTAAAATTAGGTCTGATAGAACAAAATGTGCAAAACTGATACCTTTAGGGGTAAGGCAGCTTGTTACCGCAAAGGACAAATTTTACATATCTGTCTTTAAATTGTGTATATTTAGATTAGTAATATGAACCCTTAAAGGAACACCCAACATTTTTTTTATGTCATTGATTACTCACCCTTATATCGTTCCAAACCCGTAAAACTTTAGTTCATTTTCAGAAAACAAATGTAGATATTTTTGATGAAATCTGAGAGATTTCTGTCCCTCCATTTACAGCCTACACAGCTACCATTTTGACGCTTCAAAAAGGTCATAAAGAGATTGTAAAACTAATCCGTGTGAATTGAGCGGTTTAGTCTAAAATTTCTGAAGAGACACAATCTCTTTATATGACGAAAAGATTGAATTTAGGCTTTTATTCACAAGTTTTAGTTGCGTAGCTGTCAACCGAGGGACAGAAAGCTCTCAGATTTCATCAAAAATATCTTCATTTGTGTTTAGAAGGTGAATGAAAGTCTTACGGGTTTGGAGCAGCATGTGGGTGAGTAATTAATGACAGAATTTTCATTTTTGGGTGAACTATCCCTTTAGGGTACTACTATTAGCCTTTTAGGGATAGATAAGGTACAAAAGTGTCCCACTACCTCAGTGACAAGCTGTTGTGCCACTAAATGTACCATTTTTTTCTATGGTGTATGATAAATAGATTACATTTTGGTCTTTATTCACTCTCAAATTAAATGAAAACATTGATCAATGCATGAAAATACAGACTACATTACATTAGACACAATCAATGTTTTGATTTGATTTGAGAGGCTTAAATTTCAAACTGAAACAAAAAGGAGCATACTGCTGTGAACATTCAGAAGGCTTGGAATATAAGTCATATGGATACAATTCACTGTGACCTTTTTGGGTCTTGAAATGGTCAAACCCCACTAACTTTCATTGTGTGTACAATAACAGTTGTTCAAAATATCTTCTTTTGTTGTTTCACAGAAAATATAAAGTTATGCAGGTTTGGAACAACATGAGAGTAAGAAACTTATGACATAATTTTCTTTTTAGGTGAACTATCCCTTTAATACATATTCAAAACTGATTTAAAATGCATTCTTGATTTTTGCCGCAGTGCTGGGTTTGAAATTGCAGTCCACCTTGAGATGTTATGGGATACATTTAATACATTGTTTTAGTTTCCTTGCTGCAGTGTTTATCTGTGTAGTGGCTCTGCTCAAAAGCTCTGGTTTGCTTGTAGAGTGGTGGACTAAAATTACATGGGGGGGGCTAGGCTAGGACCCAGGGGAGGGGTCGGGTTCGGCTTAGGGCCTGGGCAGGTGCCAGGAGTTGGCTTATGTTCTCGCAGTATCAGCAGAGAACTCAGAGTCGCAGAAGGTAAAAGCATTTCTGCGACCCCTAAGACTTTCTTCCCAGTTATCCCACACCCGCTTCATTAAAAGAAGACTGCTGGGATGCAGGAGAACATACGTTCCCAGCAGTATGATGGCTGTCATTGTCTACATAATAAGTAGCTTTGCAGGGCATCTTTGTGTGTTTTATAAAGTCTTTGCTGGAGGCTGTATCTTTGTTGGACTACCCACGCAGCTAGCCTCCCTCTCCACCCACTCCCCTCCTCTCATCTGTCAGAGTAGTGCCTACATATCAGGCCACTTTCTTCTTTAATGAAATTCATTAGCCAGAGCATCTTAAAAGCTGGAAGACTAATTAAGCTTCTTTTTGAAATGCTTGACAGAGGGAGCATGTATTGGGATTCTACATCGCTGCCAGAGGCATGATTCCCTGCACTATGGTGGTCAACAACGGACCCTAGCGAGACGAAAGCGTCGTTTTCGTAAACAAAAGGCAACAAAACGTTGTTTTATCTTTATTATTAGGCAAACAATTATTGACTTGGGAGGTTTGAAGGGATTTTCACCTCTTCATTGCGGTCCAGAGGCATTGTGTCGGCCATTGTGCTTGCACAATGCTTTTGTAAATATTGGCGCGTTCGCCTGGACACTCTGCTCCCATGGTCTTGCTTTAAATGGCACAATGACTTCAGCTGTCACCACAAAGTGGGGCGATGTTCGCCCTCACATTGCTTGCTCATATCCAGCCTCGATTGTTTGCCTTAAAATAACCCGAGCACAAGTTGCTGCAGTTTAATGGAGACGTGCAATCTTTCAGTATCTTGCTGTGCGGTGTGTACAAGATCTTCGATTGCACAAATTTATCTCAGGTTCAGGGGCACTTAAGGGCCCTATTTGTGAGGTTCAGATAGCATCCCCTTGCCGCCGCAGAGGTGTATCTGCAGTGTACATTTATAAGCCTGATATCTCTGTGTTTAATAATTAATGTGTGGCCAGTGTTTCTCTAGCACTTACAGCCATCCCCTGTAAAAGCAGATTTGATTTGCCATTCTGGATTGCTCCAATCAGGGGCTCGGAGAGCCGATCACGCACCGACTCTGACATATGCTATGTGGAGCTAATGTTAGAACTGTTCTGGCGCCTGTCCAGGTAGTGCTTGGTTATTGTATTGGGCGGAGTGCGCTCGTCGCTAATGCAATTCATCTTTGAAGAGCAGTAGTAATAAACAGAGGCATTGAGGCTATGAACTGACTTAAAACCCAACCACATAAAAATAGAGCTGGGGTAATACAGGGGACTGTTGAACAGGTTGTGGTATTATGACAGTGCGTGCTCCTGAATTGAAATGTGAAGTGAAATTTTAGTTTGAATTGATTATCTGATACTCCGGGAATTCTTCTGTTAATAAATGTAAAATTATTGTTTAGTTTGCTTTTTTTTTTACATTAAATGACTTTTTTTGTTAAAGGAATATTCTGGGTTTGAAACAAGATATCATTTACTGCACTTGAAGCATAATGTTGATTACCACAAAAAAATAATTTCAACTTGTACCTATTTTTTAATAATGCCCACTCTTTGATTAGTATAGCCACAAGTAATGTAAACAATATACCTGTTAACACATTTTTCAGTCATTAACAAATCTTTTCTGTGTGGTTATATTTAAATCTTCAACTTGTTGCCATGACAACATTACATCTAAAACCCTGTAACGGCCGTTTTAATGATTTAACAGAAGAATTAATGTAAGTGCTTCATTAAATTGTAAGCTTCTGCATTTAAATCCATTCACTTCCATTTTAAGTGCCTTGTGCTTTTAAAAGAAAAAAGAAAAAGAAAAAAACACAAGGCATGAGTCAAATTAATTATATTTTCTGCTCATCAACCTTATGCCACAAATCTTATGGAGCTGAGCAAAACTTGTTTAGAACCTGAAGTATTCCTTTAAGACCACTTGTTTATATGTGGCTCCCCTTTTTTATAATTTCCATCTACGTCTATATCTCTGATTACAAATAGGTATGTGTCATTTCAAAATTTATATTTAGTACGAAATTAAATGCAAACTGTCATTCAGTAGATGCTTTTATCATAGCAATGTACTTTATAACAGCGACACTCCTCCTGGCGCAACCTGAGGTATAGGCACACACATGCACGCTTTCACACACACATTATTTTTCTATCATGTTCGGGACTTCATAGAAACCTGCCTGCTTTTTTAGAATTTCATTAAGACATTATTTAGTAAGTTTATTGAGCCATTTTCCTCATGGGGACCATTGGCTGCCCCATAATGTTAGTGATTTCAGGTTGTACTATTCTTGTAGGGATATTTCCCCACAGTGTAGACAAAACCTGATCTAGAAGAATCTAAATTACAGTACCATCAAAAATCATGTTCATTGACAAAACAAGTTACAATTAGTATGCATCTAATGATCAATCCGTGGGTTGTATAGTTTAGGGAGATGAAGGTAGCTACATTGTAGGGTTAAGGTGTTGAATACAGGATCACGTATCATATTATTGACTTATCTGTCCTTTACCTGTGGTAAATCATCTGTTTGCCATCAACTGGCTACAATGTTAATCTTTCTACTGTTTTTTCATGATATGATCACACCCTGCGCACACCAGCAGTTCGGAGGCAATTCTCTCATGCTGCTGATCCCAGATAGATATACATGCACCGCTGGAGCAGTGGCCTCAAACGTAATGTCTTTCTCCTCTCAGATGTCATAGGCTAATCAAAGCCCTCATTTCCATCAGGCCTATCAGATCTGTTTCCAAAGCCAGACTTGCAGCACGTGAACCCGAGTCAGCCTCCGCCACGCGCACTGCTAATTAATGCAGAACGTGTTTGTACCTGACAGCGTGATCTATTATTGATCAAAGAGCTTATTACTGTTGATTTTGGGTCTTGTGACATTTGCAACTGCAGTTATTTTTCTCTGCAGAAATTGATGGCATTTGCGCTCTCATTTAAGAGGGAAAGACACTTGGCTGATGACTGATTAAGAGGGCTACTCAATAACAACTGCCTGATTCTCTGAAGGTAGATTCTTGAATCCTAAGTGGACAACAGTGCAAAACCATTAAACCAATGGATTGTGATATTGTGACGTACATTGATAATGAAAACAATGTGGGGAGGGGCTTGGTTCAATATATTGGTTGTTGATTGGATGGAGGCAGCTCGAACCCAATCTCATGGGAATAGGTAACTATTTTACAAGGGGTGATTTTGTATGCATTCCTACAAAGTGATTTGTACAAAAGGAAATGATAATGACAAAACATGAGGGTCCATCCCTAAATATAATATAAACGTGTCATAATAAGATTTGAATGCCAGCGTGTGGTCGATTGTAAGAAAGGGACGGGTTTAAGTAAACTAAGTGATTGAAGTACAGCAGTCATTATTCATAGAGAATCTTGACATACCTGAGTTCACCTAGAAAAATATAGTTCATGAAAAAAGTCTTTTTATTCAGATCTTTTCAATGAATTGACTGATCCAATTCACAAAACGGGTCTGAATGGTTTGTTAACTCAATGTTCAACTTGCTGACTGAGGATCCAGTCATAGCAGTGAAAAACCACTGAAGTGGAAGATTGTGACTTTAATTTCAGCCTTTGCATACCACACATATGGACATTTTATGGACATTGCTACTATATAGTCCCCAGAATCCCCATCATTGTTACTGCATGAAAAAGAGCAACCAGTATGTTATACAGAATTTCTTCTTTTGCGTTCCACTCTAGAAAGAAAACCATATGGTTTGGAACAATGTGAGAGTGAGTAAATTATGACAATTTTCTTTTCTCTGAACTAATTCTTTAACTATTCGGATGGCCGCTTAAATATTTGTATACAAGTTTCTCCTATCACTCTTTTGAGGTTATTTTCAGGCAGACACCCACAGGGAGACAGAAATGCCCTTTCTTGGCGGGCGTCTTGTTTGCTGCCAACCCCTCGATCAGACATGTAGTGAAATAAAATTGCAGAGTGCAATATCTGCAGCTGTTGTTCAGCTAGTGTCAGCTGAAGGTCTGATATGGAAGAGAAATGGGTTTCCCAAGATCCAGCGTGGAGTCTGCAACCTATCAATTCACTCCTTTCATTTCACATCCACTGTCCTGTATCTAAATAATGTGTATTATATACTTCCTCATACGTGAAGGGGAAAAGCAATCCTCCTCCAGTTGATAGATTCTCCTGGGCACAATACTAGCACCTTTTCTTCTATCTGGTGGTACAGAGCAAAAAATACACAATTTACTGATTAAACTGGACTCGTAGGAGCTAGATGCCTGTTCAGGCACCTTGGGAATTTAAGATCCACCGAATAAGTGTGAATAATTTGCTGACAGAAAGAAAAAGTGACAGGGTTCTGTTCAAAAGACAAATGGCTGTGTAAGAGGAAGAAGGCTAAAATGAGTATTGATTTCTTTTGTGATGGGAATTCATTTTGCCACAACTAGCACCAGATTGGCATATTGTCTCCTTGCAGACTGGCTTTCCATTAAAAATCACCTTGTTTGACCTTTGCTCCATTGTTCACCCACGGTGGTTGCCTTTCTGTCAGGTCTTACAAATCCAATGGAGGTCAAGATTGACTTTCTTGCTACATCAAGGTACATTCATTAATTTACTTATTCATTTCTCATTACTTTATAAATGAGGAATGTTGTACATGTTGAAATGTGACCCTCTGTCGGCTCAACAGAGGGATGACAGATTTCTATAGGCTCAACCACACTGGGTGGTACAGTGCAGCTCCAGAAGGCAGGAGACACCCTCAGCGTGTGGCCCAGTCGTGGTGCTTTATCATCTCATTTCAGCTGCGTCCCAGTATGCCTCATTGCGTGCATGAAGCAGGCTGTAGGCATATGAGCAGTTTGCAGAGCTCAATGTTCAAAAATGCATTGGACTAAAAGAATCTACAAACATTATATATGATACGCCTAATGCGATCTGACTAATTTTGCGGACTGAATGAATTATGAAATTCAAAGGTGTTTTTTTGTGCATTAAGTACATAGGAAGATGGAATGCTTGCATACATCAACAAAATTTTAATTATGTGGAGGGCATACACAGATTATTTACAAAAGTTTTGTAAATTATGAAATAATTCCCACGGATTTTTTTTGTACATTGCATTTCATTATTCAGCATGTCACAAAATGTTTTGTTCATTCTGTGAATGAAATATGTCTTTTGATCATGGATTTTGTGATTCAGACAACCTATTTTTTAACAAAATGCATATTATGCCCTCCACAGCATTTCATACATCCTGATTCACACAATGGATTGTAAAAAAAATTGTGGACGAATTGCATATCTCATTCAAAGATTGAGCATTTGATGGACGAAATGCATTTTGTGACACGCTTGGTGCATTTCGTGCAGTTTGGTGCTTGAGTTTAGTGCTGACTTAACAATTCCAGTGATGAAATCAAACTGGCTTTTGTCTTTCTGTATACAAAATGCATAACAACTGAGTAACATGAAATACTGTGAAAATTTGCGAAATTATCCCACTTACCGGTATTATGCGGCTAATAGCTATAGTCACAGAAGTAAAGAATTGAACCCAAAATATTAATTTGACATATTTTTTTACCTCAAGAAGACTCGGAGTACCCACTTCCAAGTCAGTTGTAGTGGTTGTTCTTTTGCAATAACATACCGCTAAAGTAAGTGATTTAATGATCAGAAATGAGTTTTGCAGGGAGCCGCATAAAAACATATATTAATGATGCTTGGCTCTGCAATAAGCATGGACAAGTTTGTGAAGGACTGCTTGTGCCAGGTAAACATAAAGCAGGCAATGATTCTACTTCAAACATTACAACTACCAAAACAATAGCCTTTTCTCAATATGAGTTCTTGTCTGTGTTCTTGTCATCAGTCGCTGACCAAGTACTGTTTCAATTGAAGAGTTCACATCTAGCCAATTACAGTTCAAAATCCCTGGATGTGTTTTTGCTCCATCTGTTTTTATCGACAGCTATCGCAATTATATTTTTCCCAAAATCATACAGCATTACTTGTGTGTCTGTTTATGTAAAAAAAAAAAAAAAAAAAAAAAAAGAACCAGAATCTGCCAGGTTCAAAATTTTAGCTAAATGCATTTTTCTTTCATTGTTTCTTAGAATTAAGTTATTAAAAAAAAAAAAAAAAAAAAAAAAAAAACATTGTATGATGAAATCTGAACAGTACCATCGATGCACAGAGTAAATCTGCCAATTAATAGAGTGCCGGTCCCTTAACTCGTTTTTTTTTTTTTTTTTTTTACTTGTCAGATTCTCACTCTCTCTTCAAATGTCGCACATTTTTGTCGAGCAAGCTGTGGCGAGTTCACAGTACAGTGAATTAGAGTGCCTCTATCTCACAGAAAGGGCTTTAGGGAACATCCCACGCCACCGTCACACACTGGCAGTCCTGGACAGATTAGATACGGTAACCCTAGCAAAACTCGCTTTTATCCAATTATCTCTGTTGTTTTGCTGCTATCTGGGCCAACAACAGCCACTCTCTCCTCTCCCTTTCAATCAGCTATCTCTTTATCTGTGGCTCAGATTCTGTTACACCCATACATACTGGATCTTTGTAGTGTGTCTCTGTAGAGGCAGGGCAGAGTGACTATGACCATATTAAATATGCTAGAGCTGAAGTATTCACTCTGATCCTCTGTGCCACATCACAAGACAGAAATACACTCCCTCTCTCTGCTATGGCAACCTCGCATTCAGAGTTCTTTTGATTGCTATCCTTTTTAGAATGACGGCACTTGTAATGCGGTCCCTGCTGACTTGCAACGGAGCAGAGTAGGTTAGTTACAGAGGCATTAGTATATTTTTAGTGCTCAGTCCTCCAGCATTTAATCTTTCCTCACTCTTGTGAATGTGCTTCATGCTGTTCGAGGCTCATAATGGAGTCTTTTCCCTTTTTTTGCTGCAATGGAATATCTGTTGCATGACCGTGTGTGGGTTGCTTCACGGGCCGTTTGCATATGTGTGTGCATTTCTCTGTTCGGGTGTGGCTAGTCATTGTTTATGCCTCCATGTCTCGTACTCTAGAGGGTCTGTTACAGAGATCCTTAATTGGGGGGTGTGGATGGGAGAGAATGTGGTTACAGATGAGCAGAGTTTGAGTGCAGAGGGATTGAGAGAGAGGAATGTAGACGCTCAGGGATTGAGGCAAGAAGTCATTATCAGTCAGTGTGGAAACAAGCTAAGAGGAACAACTAAATTACGCTAACCCACCCGCACAAGCTAAGCATATCTTATAAGAATATTACACAAGTTAACAGGCAGATGCGTAAACAATTATTTTTGATAGTTAGCCTGTAGCCTCTAACTGCGCAATCTGAAAGCAAAAGACATCTTTCTCTATTGAAAATCATTTAAAAGTAGCCATGTGTTCTGACTATACATATAGTCACTTTGTTCATATCACAAGCATCTTTTTAAAAAAAAATAAAAAGCACTATTCAATTCATTATCTGTTAACCTTTTTAATTAGAAAATAATCTTTGTGCACCTTGAAATACTTTATTTAAATATAAATGTTCCGGTTTAAAATTTTGATTGGATAAGCCAAACTCCTTGTAATGTAGCAGATATGAACACCTGTGATCACACATCAGTTTATATTAATTATCAAGTTATTCTCTCTTTTATTAAGTTGCTCGGAAACCATAAATGGCCTACAGTAGACTAATAAATTACAGAGGTACTTGCAAAAGAATTTAGATTGTTGTTGTCGTTGTTATAAACATGTATTTACTGAACAGCTATTAATCATATGGCTGTTGCGATCCTTCACATTATGCCTAAGCAACTCTTAACATTTGTAGTGTAAATTACTATAATGTAAGGCCTCTTGAGACTTATTGCTTTTATTTACATTAATAGAAGATCCTCATTACAGCCATGATACAGGAGCACAATCACAGCCCTGGGATGAACGCATTGCTCCACCATCTATTGAAGTCACCTGACATCATTATACCTTGACAAAAATGTTTGCTCACCTTCAATCTTTGCTGAGGGATGAACGCATTGCTCCACCATCTATTGAAGTCACCTGACATCATTATACCTTGACAAAAATGTTTGCTCACCTTCAATCTTTAACCGTTAAATGCTAACCTCGGATATTGAAACATTATTCACTACCCTCATTAATTTTTTTTTTTTAAAGTTAGACATCAACCTTCTCAGTATTCCTCAATTAATTCATTATAAACAATATAACAAGAAAAAATAATAAAATAATAAAATAACCTGTTTTCCCTTTCATTTTTTTTTTATTAATTGTGTAATGGTGTAAGTATATTTTTTTCTGCACAACAACAATTGAATCTTTGATGACTGATCCCTGAATAAGTGCAATTCACCCTTTATTCCACAAGTTGGGAGTGTCTGAAACACAATGATGAAGTGACGTTTCACTCATAGTTTCCGCAGGCAGGAAACAAAAGAATAGGAAGTATCATCAGCAAAACTTGAAATGGCTCAGCGATTTACTGCAGAGCAAATACTGAATGCAATCAAATATTAGTGTCACTGTCACTTGATGGTGGATCTGGTGATTTTGTGAAAATATTGATTTTGAAGATGATGGTTTTGAGAATATGTTTGAGATCAAGAATATGAGCCAGATGCTGAATGTACTGGGAAATGAGCTCTGACAAAGACAGTGATGATGGTGTAAAACATCTGCTCACACTGAACCCTTCCAAGCTCCGCAAGGTAACAAAATATGCTTTATTTTATTCCTTTTTAATTGTTATTGAAATATCAGAAGAGTTTTATATTATCGCAACAGGAAGAGATCCATCCGTGTTAGATATAGATCCGGGTCGCTAAAGACCATAGTAAGTAATAATGATTGGATATACATTCATGAATTTAGGGTTAATGTACGGCTTGGAAAGATTCAAGATTACATTGACTTTAATATGTAATAATCCATTGGGTGGGGTGGGGGTTACAGTTGTGACATCACAAAATTGTGACGTATTATTGATATTAATTAGCCTTATGAATATTAATTACATTACGCACAGAACTATTTTGATAAATATTTGTAATGTTTGTAGTAGAGTATTTCTATTTGCTCATTAAGTGAAACTGACATGTAAACAACCATATTATAAAAACACTCATTGGAAAAAAACAAGCCTGTGACAACATTTGTACAAAATTGTATTACATTGCTTTTTGCAAGTTTCATGACACATTCAAAGTGAAATGTCTTGAGAGTGGTGCTAAAAGCACATCCAGTTTTATCCGAAACATATGAACGTGAATCTGGCCATGTTTTATTATGTTGGTTGTTTTATGTTTCACAGCAGCTTGGAAGTGAAATGTCTGGTTAGAAGTGCTAAAAGGTTAATGCTGTATCGCGTTTAAAAATAAAGTACCTCACACAATAAACCTTACCTAAATCTAACCGATAGTGTTTACAAAAGCAAATTATAAATAAATACACTTCTTTTTTTATAAAGTCCTTGAGTTTTATAAAGTCATCTAGAAGTCCTTGAGATCTGTTCTTGTGACTTGTTTCACAGGACAAGTTCACTATGTCAGAAAAGTCAAACATGTGGAGTCGGTTATCTTATACAAATGACAAAATCTATTAGTTTACAAATTATGCACCTTGGAAAACATTTTTTGAGGTCATAATATTATGTTGTGTATATATAGTGTAAAGGTAATGGCGTGAAAATAAGTATTGTTCAATTGATAATCTTCCCCTGCAATCATAATATGTACAAAAAGGAATAACAGTTGTTGGAGATTTACTGCCACTAGTGTTCATTTCAGCAAAAAAAAAAAAAAAAAAAAAAAAAAAAACGCTTTTCAAAACAAGGGTACAGGCACATTTTTCCAATGAGCCTAGATTGGATAAAAACAGTTGTTTGTCTGCGTGTCAAATTATGGATGGGAAACAATTTTGGGAATGCATTTGTTTCCAAATTGGTTTTGTCATTTCATACATGTAGAGCGCCATTGACAAGTGAATAAACAGGGAACTGCGTGAGAACATATTGTTGCTATTCCCTTCAGTTTGCTTTTCTGATAACGACTACAACCACACAGCGAAACATTAAAACCATTTCCAGTGCCACTCAATGTAAAACACACAAATTAATTCAAATGAAAACACTCGCTCGACAAATGTAGATGCCTTCTCTGTATTAGATTTACCAGTCATTGAAAAAAGTGGTGAGGGCATGTCTCCAACTCAGCAGACGCATCTTTTCAACATAAAAAATAACACACGATCTTATGAATTGTGACATGGTGGAGATTAATTGTGTTGTGATTGTGATGCCCGATGGCTTTTTTGGCATCCTGCTGATTGACACTTTGAGTTTTGAACATCTTACCACTGCTTTATTATTCAGTGTGGCCTTAGCAAAATGTTAAGTGGAGGGGAGTAATGATATAATATTGTTCTATGTCCAGACCTGACACATAATTAGATAAGCTATAAAAAACACACACATGCACAAAATCTGACAGAGAGAAGGAGAGGATGGTCATAAAAAAAACTATTACAAGCCAGATTCAAATGGCTTGGAGGCGTCTTATAAAAACCCAATGAAGATATAGCCTCAGCTCGCACAAGAGCAGCGGCCACTAATGTAAGCATCAGAGGGGATCAGAAAAAAAATCCATAAAGCAAAATGAGATCAGATTAAGAGAGAATGCTGCTGTTCTAGCCCCTATAGCGCAGGACTCAGGGGAGTAGATGGGGAATTCCTGTGCGCTTAGATCTCAAAACCACTTCTATAACTCGCGGTGTAACAACAACTCACCCACAAAACGAAATCTTTGTTCGTGTTGTTGCTGTCAACATGTGTCCACATTTTTGATAGGATTTCTGAACAAAGCCATCCATCGCTGTGTGTAACCCAACGAATTGTTTCTAAAACTGCAAAGACTGACCTTTAGGATCTGGCTTGTGGTTGTGTTTTCTGTGTTTGGGTTTGCAGGAATGCCATTGGTTCAGTTTTAAACTTGAGATTGCAGACTCTATTTCAAAGTGGCTGAAAAAAAAATAAAAAAAAATCCTTTGATCACTTTGGCGGCGTGCACAGAAAATGGAACTATAAACTAGATTCATTCTCTAGCTCTAGCATCTTTCCCATGCAGAACCTTATTAATATTTAAGCATTTACCAAGAAAGAATTTGTATTTAGAGGGTGGTTTGAAAGCAAACGCTCTCTGACTGAGACGGAAGGCACAGCTTACAACCAGCGCTCTGATTTTTTTTCCCTCATGTTTTTGAAATGGCCAGTGAGAATGTCACATTGAATGTCATTTGATTCTAAATCTGAACATGCTGCTTCACAGTTGCTGTCAGATCAGTCAAGGCTCTCGATTCTAGTAACGTTTTAGCAACAGATGAATAATTAGTTGCTTACACACTGTACCTTTTCACTCCGTCAGACTGTACTCATCATGTGAATAAATTCATTGTCATGATGCCCAGCTTGAAGTGGAACGATTGTCTCTCTCCAATATCCAACGCCAATTTCTCCACATGCGCTGAAATAAAAACACATTTTCATTGAAAATGTTCCGCCCCCAACTAAATGTCATTGATGAGCTAATGTTGCTGTCATCCAAACCTGTATGACTTTTTTTTCCTCTCGTCTCAATGTTTTGTGTCTCAATTCAGGGTTGTTTTGTGTCTCAATTCAGTGTTGTTTTGGACCCCATTGACTGTCATTGTATGGAGTAAAAGTAAATCATGTGGGTTTGAAACTACACGGGGGTGAGGTTCATTTGAAAATACACACTTCAACTTTGAGAATGAATAAAAAACTTTATTGTTTTCATATGCTCAGTTTAAAACTAATAATTAATAATTGGTCTAGACAAATCTTTCTCAGAAGTAAAATGATAGATCAGGTCCAAACACTGTACAGTCTTTGATGATATGTTTGAAAATTCACAAGCCATGTTTCTTATATCAACATCAGATACAGTTTTTTCCTCACTGCTGGTGAACTTAGTTTAACATTAACAGCAGGAAACATCTGCTAAAGAGATAAATCACAAGAATCGATGGCTTTTTATCTTTCTTCTACTTCAGAAGTACAAACACGTTCCTGTACAGGTATGACAAGAAGCAATGTCTATTGCTGTAAAACAAACTAGGCATTATACTGAATAATAGAGAGTATATAAAAAATATGTCAGATAATATGTTGTCAGATAAAAATATGTTTGATAGAACTATTATAACAGCTATTGAGTGTCAGTATGCCATTGGGCTTTTATTTTTGTCACTATGCATACTCCATATTCTCTTTAACCATGGTAGTGTTTCCTATAAATCCACTTATAATTCTTACAGCTTCTCACAGCCATATGAAATTGAGTTTCATTCCTTTAAACCCTCTAAAACAGTTCATCACCAGCACTCTCATCTTAACCCGTTTCTGAGGTCAGTAAAGGTCATATTAATAGGAGATTTTGAGAGCTTTCACCTTTTATTTCCCCTTGGAACAGCAGAGATGCCTGTATCAGTTCCTGTGATTGTGGCAGTCAAAACAGAGCTGACATTTCAAAATGAACCGAGGACTGAAACCGATGCAGTCAAAAAGGGGCCAACACTTTTATGTGCAAAGCCATAGCCTTTTAGACATTTCACAGTCAGTTGTGTCCCTTAACTCTGTTTGGGCTTAAAGGCTGCTATTGCACTGTCACCTAACCTTAACACATATACACTTGCTCTTCTATCTTATGCCTTAAAGAGATGGTTCACCCAAATTCTGTCATTATTTACTCACCTTCATGATCTTCCAAGCCTGTATGACTTTCTTTCTTCTGCAAAATACAAAACAAGTTTTGAAGAACTTTTTTAACTATGTTGCACAATGAATCAAAATTAAAACCAAAACGGCAATATGGCTCAGAGCGATAATCAAATCGCAAAGGCTTTAATGAGATAAATATATGCACTGCATGTTTCAGAGTGAAGCGCAGCACTGTGTGCAACTCATGATATTTTCAGTGTCTGAACATTGTGAAATTAAGAAATTAAGACAGCTATAAATGTCATAATGTTATAGTCATACTGTAAAATTATAATTTTTTATTTTCTATTTTTTTTAAATATCACTTTTTAAATATATATATTTTTTACAGTGAAATGTTTACATTAGTAATGTTTACTAAAGTTCTAGTTACAATAGTAATATTTCTTATTTTGTTTAATATTTGTATTAATATTAATAATATATATATTTTTACTATTATTATTATAATTTCATTTTATAGTAATATTGATATATAATCACAATGATGATTTGTCCAAATTGTGCAGCCCTAAAAACATTTTAAATAGCAATCACACGTTTTTTTCAAATACATTTTATAGAATGATAGTCTATAGAATGAAGGTCAATGGGGTCCAAAACAACATTATTGGACATCATTGATTTTCATTGGACATTTTTTCCAAATATTTTACGTTCCATTGAAGAAAGAAAGTCATGAAATGAGGGTGAAATGAAATGAGAGTGATTAAATGATGACAGAATTTTAATTTCTATCACTAAGTTAAAAACATTTGTCTTACATTCATTTAAATAATTGGCTTCTGCTGGCATATATTGTGAAGTATCAGACACGATTGCATTGATACCAACGGGGCACAGATCAAAGCACTCATCAAGCTAAAGGCAAAAGATCGGATTTTATTGCTAATATGTTAGTGTAATGTCTTTTTTCCTGGGTTGCAGTTGTGGTTGATCAGATGGACGGATTGAGTCAGTGTTGTCAGTAGCAGCATGTGATACAAGTGATGTACAGATGTACCCCATGTCCTCAGAGACCTTCGGCCCAGATGCTTCATCTTCCTCCCCTGGCCGCCTGCACGCAGCTGCCTGATCGTGGACTCTCCCAGCGAACATAGCCCCCGCTGCTGCTAATAACCCACGACAGGATCCCAAACAACAGACTGCGCGCAGCTAGCGCCTGAGCCGCAATGTTTATAGCTCCTGACACCTGATTCCCATTGTCCTTGGGACTTATCAGTCGACGTTTATTCACTCTGTTGTTGTTCGTGTACCACTGAGACCTCTGTATCACCCCCCCCCCCCCCAAAAAAAAACAGATCTCAGATTCCTCCATGATTAAAAGTCTGCATCCTTAATCAAATTCCCTCCAGCAGTTCTATTTCATTAACTTGATAAGAGCATGCTGAACGAGGGGAGCCTGTATGCTTTGTGTGCAAACTAGGCTGTGAGCACTCATAATCATCATTCAGTCCTGGAGTGAACATCTCTGAACATCTGGAGAGATTCTGTTGTTGCTGAGGACCAGCGTGTCACGGAAAAAGTTGTTCACGCACATTAGTTCTGCTTGTGATGTGGTTTACGTATTCAAATGTGAACTCATTTCCAGTGATGGCTTCTCAAAGGTAGATAATTTGTCAGCGGGGCTCAAGATCAATAAATGATGGCGTGTACTTTTTTTATATGCCGTGTAGATTGTTTATTAGAGCATACTGGGTAGATTTTGTTTTCTTTGTTTACTTGTAAACATGCAACAATTTAAAAAGAAAAGAAAAAAGATTTAATTCTGCACTGAAAAATAGTTTTTTTCCCTTCTTTTAAAAAGTATATTTAAAATGAGAAAAAAAATGTGAATCAAATACAGTTGTGTAGCAAAATTATAAGTATATTCTGATGTAACAAGTATTCCATCTGAAATTGGTTGTTTGTTGTGTTTAAATGCATTTTACTTTCTAAAGGTTTATAATAACTGGTTACGATTATCCATGAGATCCTATAATGCATTATAAGGTGCATTACAAGGCATCATTAATGCATTAAAAATACTTATATAATATATACTTTTATACAAATGCTTTAAGTAAGTGTTACCCAATGCAATTTTACTTCACAGTAACATTTATCTTTTTTAAGAAGATAATTAGATATTTTTACTTGAAAATAAGACTTGTTTTTTTACTTACTATGCAAAGGTAACAGCTGCAAGTGCTACATTTTGATTGCATATGTTGTGTACAGTACAATTGTAGGATTTCAGGTTAGTTTCACAGAAACACAGATTGTATAGGACAAAGGCAGCTGGACAAACTTGTGTTTTGATTTCTTTCCAAAATGTCAAAAACTTTTTCCGAAAGAAGTATTTTAAGCAATTATCTAAGCTCATGTGTGTTCCAGTGGTAAATCTTGAGAGCATTATGTTGGCATAGCTGAGGGTTGGTATGCTGAGCTCAAGCAGACTTCAGATGAGACAAAACACAGAAGACACATTATCACATCTCTGATCACATCCACACACGGTTCAAAAATACCACTCCAAACTCTCTTTACGTGAACGCAGGTCTTGTGTAGAAAGACGGGGTTCTTTTTCTGTTTCCATGGTTGCTTGTCTTAAGCCTGGTTTTGATAAAGCAAACGCTTCCCCAAGAGATGTAGATAGCGAGGATTAAAAGAACGAATAGAGGAGCACAACATTTCGATCTGAATCCAAACTGCGGATGACAGTGGGTACTGTAGCCATTGTTCCATTCTGTGACACTAATTTTTATTAACTACCAATAATTTTTCCATCTTCTACAATTTCCATCACACTGTGAGAAGAGAAAGGCACCCACTTGTTTAATTGCCTTTCACTCGAAAATAAAGGCTAGCTTGCAATCAGTTATAGAAAAAGAAGAATGCACAGCCTTTTGATAATTTAAAGGGGTTCTCCTTAAAGCGTGTTCGTTCTCATGTTGCCCGTGAAAGCTGCCGAGAGGAAAATGAGGCTTCCAGCATGGCTAATTGATTCATTTGACAATCAGAATAATTCACGTCTGGTTGATTTTCTTTGAAAGGTTTGCGCAGCCCATCGTCGAGATTTGATTGTGGTTCATCTACATTACCCTGCATGGGAAATGGAACAGAGGAGCACATGCTGTTACAAACGTGGATTTTGGCTAGCAGTAATGCAATGCATATTCACTTTATTAATTATCTTTGCTCATTATCCTAGCTTCTATGGCCTACATACTGTATTCTCATTATTTGGTTGAGATAATAGTTTTTATTGCCATTGGAATTACTGTTTCAGTAATTGTGCGCCCTAATGATACTCTTGACGTGTAATTTACTTTTTATGGAACCTTGGTGGGGACTGTGTTTGAGAGAACCTGCCCCGCAGCTGAAAGGGTAGCCAGCCATAATTACAGCTGGACACTTGCTTACTGATGGGGACACAATTGTTATGTAACGGACAGCAAAGCTAGAAAAAGAAAGGAATTCAAATCTGAAAGTGTTTAAAACAATACCTATAGACAATGAAAAAGAAAAAAATGTTACACTTTTTTATTTTAAGGTGACGTCGTTACAGTGTAATTAGTACTGCATAATATTAATTAACAACATGTACTTAATAAATAATTAGGGTTAGGTTTAGGGACTTTATTTTATGCATAGGGACGTAATTATGCGTGTTTTTTTTAATATATATATATATATATATATATATATATATATATATATATATATATATATATATATATATATATATATATATATATATATATATATATATATATATATATATAAAATGTGCAACAGCGACACTGCAAAATATAGTGTTACCAAAATAAATATTTATATTAAATATTTTTCATATTTATTATAATTTATGAATAATTTATAATAATTTATATTATTTTGAATTATGGTTAATAATTGTAATGTTATTATTCAATAATATGGTAATGTTATTAGGTAATATAATGCTATAATAATGAAAAAAAATATTATTAAAACAATAATTTGCTGTTTAATTGCTGTAAAATTTGGATCTGTTTTTTCAACAACTAAATGTTATTAATCAACTACATGCTCTACTAATATTTTTTTATTTATGTATGTCTGTGTGTTTTCTGAACACAAATGTAGAATATATTAACCTTTTCCATTTTAGCCTCTCTTTTTTTTTTTCTGTGTTCTCCCATCAGCTACAGAGATGAAATCTCAGTCTTCACGGGGCCTACAAAGGTTATGAGTTACCATATAATGCCATCACAGCTAAATCACAACTGTCAAGTCTATGTCACAGTAATTGTTTGCAGAGGCTATCTGGGACGCATTCATTTCTGGATCACTGATCATTCATCACTGACTATATCAAACTGTTTTATGGATAATCCATGTGATGCGACAGCTTGAAATGCAACGCCAATGGCATAATCTATTCCATATCCCTTCTCAAACCAAATCTTTTTGAATGTCCACTTTTACAGGAAATTTTTATGAATTAATCAAACACAAATTTTCCTGTGTAAATTGCAAAGAGGAGTTAGAATATCAGGTCATTAGTTTATGGAAATGTAGTTTGTGAATCATTTTGTCAGAATCCTTTGTATTATGAAATGAGTGAATTCCCTCATAGCATTGCTTAATGTGTGGCGGTACAAGCTGGATCTGGATCAGACATTTACTAATTTAATCCTGCACTTTTGAATGACCTATTATATATTGCATAATAAGAACAATGCAGGTTTTTGTTAAATATTCTGTATTGATTTTATTAGCACATGTGCTTGCACTTCAGTTTAGCTTAATGCCATAAGAGAAAATCTTCTTTGCTAGTAATTTTTTTTATTTACACTGCTGTTCTCTAATGCAAGTGCTTACGAAACTCACAACTTATTTTTTTGCATATAATTTACCTTACAAGCAAATGAGGCAACAAACCCGTTGAATTCGTCACCAGTTCTTGTTCCGGGTCTTCATAACTTAGAAATTAAACGCTGTCTGTGTGAATGCATGCAAACTCTCTTCAGATATTAAATGATGCCGAGATAATGATGACAACAGAAACATCAGCTCCCATTGATCTCGGCCCACTGATCTTGAAGTTGTTTTGTGTATTCCTCCTCGGTCCTGCACTCTTCTGTACCTAGAGTCCTGTTATTATAATCCTGCATACAGATCCCTGTAAGAGAGCTCTGGGGGAAGAGAGTAGAAGTAGGTCATTAGAATTATTTTACATTTTTCCCCCCTCATTTTTGTTCTTTTCGGTCTCTGCTCCAGTTCTTGGGGGGTGGGAGGGGCAGAAATTGGGCCTCAGGATATTCAAATGGTAATAACTTATCATGTCATCAAAGCCAAGACACTCTTTTTGTGCTTTGAAGTTTATTTGTGCCTGTTGTTTTTGTGTGTTGTCGGTACATTTGAGTTGACCAGCACATCAAAATCAAATGCTACAGGGAAGATATATCTGGAGAAAGATGTGTGTTAACATTCCTCTTCATCTCAATTGCTTGGTCAGCACAGGACCCACATGAAGTACACTACCATTCAAAAGTTTGGGGTCAGTTAGAATTTTCAGCCTAGATTTTTCATCTAGTAATAATGTTAAATATTATTAAGAAAAAACTTTTCATTTTCAATATATTTTAAAAAGTAATTTATTTCTCTGATGGAAAAGCTGATGGAAATCATTCTAATGTGCTGCTCAAGAAACCTTTCTTATTATTATCAAAGTTGAAAACAGTTTTGCTGCTTATTATGTATGTGAAACCTGTGATTTTTTACGATTCTTAGATGAATTGAAAGTTCAAAAGAAAAGCATTTAAATTAAATATAAATCTTTTTTAACAATGTAAATGTAAATAATGTAGATGCAAATTAATTTTTATTAGTTTAATGGGTTAATGGGTTTCTGATTTGAAAACTGACATCTTTGCTCATGAGTGCTCCATTTTGTGGCTAAGTTTTGCAGATCCAATCAAACAGCGTCATAGATACCATGATTGGCAGATGGCACTACAATAATATACACAGTCTCAAACCCTTTGCTATCCTGAAACGGACAGAACAAAACAGTCATTTCCATTTCCGAAATCCATTTCACGCCATTAAGAGCCCTTCATGATAAACATCTACTATGCTAAAATGAAATATTTAAATGCTGCTATCAAAAAAATAAGTAACAAAACCATCATTGGAGAAATATGCTGGGAAGTCAATCAATCCTTCAACCCAGGAACGTTCAGTCTGAATAGATTGATTCACATGTTATCATTCTGAATGGCTTGATTCTCATTTTCTGATTTAACAGGACAAGAAGCTTGTTTGTAGAGTTAACAGACTGAAAGCATTTTCTGAGGACCCTTCAGACCTTTGTGCTTTCCCCTTGGCCTTTATGTGATATGTGTGGCGTATGTGTCTCCTGGCCCGTTTCTCTGTGTCATGCTGTGATTAAATGGTTGTTTCAGTGGCTGGGTCATGAGGCCTTTCGACATTATTAAGACAGAAATGGCTGGCAGGGGCCGGCTGGCGCGATTGGAAGGATTAATTACAGCTTGTCTCATTTCGGCAGAGTCTCTCTTATTATTATCGATTGAAGTGGTGGAGATGAGACTTTGAAGACACTGCTCATTTGAAGCAGAACGCTGATGCATTGGCAGCGCAAGCAGCTATCAAACCGAGGCTACTCATTCATTACAGAGCGACTGCGGAGCCCAAACTTAGATTAAACCCCGTCACGTTGTGCTAGTGTGGCTCACTTGCACATATGCTACACTAAACAATGTAGCGTGATTTGAGGGATAAAAGTTAGAGCTTGGCTTCATGCGCTCCGTCGCGATTGGCCGCCACAGAGTGAGAATTGCAGCAGACTCAAAGCTCACTGCATCCCATAGCTCTGATGATGGAAAAGCTTATTAAAAGTTATGTTATTGCTTATATCAAATAATATACGTGGCTCAGACACACCCCATTCACCTGCAGTGAAATCTTCACCTGATGTGATTGAAAACAAGGGGTCAAGGTCTGGACGGCTATGTTAGCTTCTGCTGCTAACATCTTCTGGTTCGCAAAAATGTTGTCAATTGATGGCCATCTTAATACATATTATTTGAAAGGAACATACACTACCATTCAGAAGTTTGGGGTCAGTAAGATTTTTTAAGAACTCTTTCCCTGCAATTGACGATATAACATAATTTATGAGAAAACGCATCTCTGCCAATGACGAGTTTTTACGGTTTTCGTGTTATCACTGTTATAAGGTAGGGGGCGCTATTATCTCCTGAATGAGTACAGAATCTCCTGATCAAAACACAGGCAAAGAAGAAGCAGAAACGAGCGATCTCATATGTAAGCAGATGCATAAAATAACGCGATCATCAACAATAAACAGCATATAATTCAAATTGGCCTAATGTTACAAAAATAAATGTCGACCTAGGAAGTGCTATATGACTGTGCACGCATTAGAGGTGTTGATGGACTCGATCTGCTCCATCTGTGTTTTGATCATCGTACTGAATCAGATCCAGACACAGATTTTCTCAGCTTTTTGCTCAACATGTAGCTTTTTTTTTACAAGCAGATACATGTTCAGATATTCATACAACAAAATATTCTGGGGGCCATGATTTCTTTTTGAAAATGACGAAAAACACTGGTGCTGGCTGGCAACTAAAAAAAAAACTAAAAAAAACGAATGTTTTAACCTTCGGAAGAGGATTAGGGCCAAGCAATAATAAAAAAATAAAACCATCTCGAGATTAAAGTCATTATAATGCGAGATTAAACTCGTTAAATTTCGAGAAAAAAGTCGAAATACATTCTTGAGAATAAACTCATTAAATATCGAGATTAAAGTCGTTGTGTTTCGAGAAAAAACTAGATAGTATTTCTTTGTTACTGAAAGAAAGTCTAAAATATAGCTTGACTAAGCGATCCAACTCTGCCATGTCCTCTATCAGTATGGCTATGCTGTAAACACTGATTTCATTTCGACTTTTTGTTTCTCAAAACACGATTTTATTCTCGAAATGTAATGAGTTTATTCTCAAGATTGTATTTCGACTTTTTTTCTCGAAATTTAACGAGTTTTTCTCGAAACACAAAGACTTTATTCTCGATATTTAATGAGTTTATTCTCAAGATTGTATTTCGACTTTTTTCTCGAAATTTAATGAGTTTAATCTCGCATTATAATGACTTTATTCTCGATATTTAATGAGTTTATTCTCAAGATTCTATTTCGACTTTTTTCATGAAATTTAACGAGTTTAATCTCGCATTATAATGACTTTAATCTCGATATTTAATGAGTTTATTCTCAAGATTGTATTTCGACTTTTTTCTTGAAATTTAACGAGTTTAATCTCGCATTATAATGACTTTAATCTCACATTATAATGACTTTAATCTCGAGATGGTTTTATTTTTTTATTATTGCTTGGCCCTAATCCTCTTCCGTATTAACCTCTTCAGACCCTGCGCCCATTGGAATGTTTTTACATATATATAAACATTCATATGTTTTTTTTTATAATATGAGTAATGCCTGGTCACTGATTAGTCCCCGATCAACCAATCACAATGAAGATGTGACCCCTAGCTTAATCTGATTGAGATTCAACCATCACATATTATCAATATGATTTTATTTCTTCAAAGTGACCATGAACTGTCAATCAATTTTTCATTGGTTTAAGTGAGAAATATTCACAGGGGTTGTGAGATGATTGAATACACGGCAACACACACACACACACAACCTCCGAACAATCACATATTCATCAAAACAACCAGCAAGTACTCATAAACACATTCACTAACACACAAATACACACATACTTAGATTCACCCACTGCAACCAACATAAAGAATCAAACTAGTTTTTTGAGACTTCATATCATCCCTTTTTAACATTCTTATCGCTTTGCTCTCTCTCACAGTATTCTTTATCAAAATCTTCAACACTAATTCTCAAACTCTGGTTCATAAGTATGGTTAAACTATGAGGATTTGTATGTTCCTTCAGTCGTGGTGTCCATAGTGGACATGTAAAAAAAAAAAAAAAAAAAAAAAACCCTTTTGGATTCATTTCTACATTGAGGAGGAGTAAATATCAAATAGGTGACCATTGATTTGGTCAGTGGAAAAAATTCAGGTCTGAGGGGGTACATTTTTCAACATTAGTCATATACATTAGTTACCATGAAATAACAATGACCAAGGAGAGAGAGTTCCCATACCAAAACTGGCCTCCTGACCAGATGAAATAATGGAAATGATCATGTAAATATTATAAACCTCCAATAGTGATTGAGAATGGGTAGAGTTTGATTGTGAGATCTCGACAGTAAATGTGTGAGATACAAACAGTAAAAAAAAAAAAAAACACTTAAAATGAAATGAGGCACCGGTAATGGCCTTGTTTACAAGCTTGAAGCTTGCAAGCTGCAGAAACACTCAGACCTGTAAGTCCTGCACTTCACACTCCCAGCACACCATCATGCCAATGAGGGAATTAACAAATTAGTCATCTTTCATCGTCACCGTCGTCTGTAAGTTACTTTTAATCCTGTTTGTTCCAGCTCACATTCTATTGCTGTTTTTACAAGCATGCCACTGAATGAAAATGTGCTACAAACTTACTATGCGCATGTTTTTGTGACTTATTCGCTTGCCACAATGTGATTGTAAGAACTACTCATGTTGATTTTGAGTAGAGTGCTGCATATACCATTTCCTTTTTGTTTCCAGCCAAACATTTGGTTTATTTTCAGACTTGGAAAATCATTTTCGGTCCATATAGCATATCAGCTTCAGTGTGAAGCAATAATAATGACAATACCGACATGTAATTATTTATGAATATGTATGCTTAAGATGAATATGCATGCATGAGTTGACTTTGATTTCCTAGGCACACCGTAGATCAATAATGAGCTCACAAAGGATCAATACAAACTGAATTTTACCTGTTAAGGAATGAAAGTTTGAATCGTGTCTTTGAGCGTGTGTCTCTATTTTTGACAGGTTGCTTTAGCACTGTGTTCTTTCCTCAGATGCAACTTCCACAGCACCTGAATACAGCTGCATTTTTTTTTTTTTTGAGACATTTGGGAAAGGCTTATCAAGCTCAGCTTCATCAAGCAGAAAAACGTCCCTCTAATTGCTGCATGCTCCCTGTGATTTATCCAAGCTCCCGTGTCGTGTCTGAAAAGCCAAAGAAAAACATACGCTGTTCCCTTCATAACCTCAGTTGATTGCACATGATAATTATCACATCTCTCCCTCCCTCACAATAGGAGGGCAACCTTAGGAAAATTAGCAGCTGTCAAATGGAGGCACATCTCCTCTGACTGCTTGTCAGCATTGTCCCACACCCTTTCTCTTCCTTTTTTGTCTCGTTCTTACATTTTACCTTGTCAATGAGTACTGTGCAACTTTCCTGTAGGAATTGCAGCTGCAAGTCAAGGGCATTTGATCATAGTCTTTACATGAGAATTCTTCTTTTTACTCCCTGCCCCAAATCCACAGGCACAAAGCGGATGGAAACCAGCTTTTAACTGAGCCCTGCATGCGTGTGTGTGTGTGTGTGTGTTTTCATTTGTGTGTGTGTGCATTTGTGTGTGTGTGTTTGTGTGTGAGTGATCTTCCTCTTCTCTCTTGTCTTAATTCAACTACATCCTCTCCCAGTGCCGGCCGGGGGGCTAGCGCTTATAGATGCCGAATTGTAATGCAGATCACTTTGGTACAAAACCTCGCATGAGACGGATCCAGATCCCTGATGTATAAAACAAGAGTATAAGGCTGAATTTCTCATCTAGCACCTAAATCGGCCTTGTCCCGGTCAACGTAACATTTACTCTTGTCTTCAGGGATTCTTCTCTCTCCAGGCTTTGTGTCTACAGTCTACACAGTCTCCAAAAACAATCCACTCTCTACAAATACTAGAAGCAAAACATAAATGCTTTGAAATTTTTGCAAAACCCAGCAAATACATTTTTAAAAGTGGTGTAGGGATAAGGAAATAATTGTGGACTAGGATATGACTTATTGTGTTATCGTGCTCAATGACTACAATGTGCACAGAGCTTTACTTTAGCAGGAACAAAGCATAACAATGTTTTCAGTATCTTCTTGCACTGCAATAGATCATTTTCTTACTCCTTTTTGTATTGATGCCCAGTAAAAATATCGAAACACTATTAAAATAACAATTAAATACATTTTGCTTACCATAATGGCATTAATCTTCTTGCATAAACCTCATTAAATGGTCTTAGTTCTTACATGACAGTTTTTGCTGTCATGACAGTTTCATTTATTGTTTAACGGCTCATATAATAAGTCTTAATTCTTTATAATAAAGACGTGAAGAAACATACATACAAAGGTGAGAATAGAACCCTATGTTTATTTATGCATACTGAAGTTGCATCTATATGAATGTAAATGGTATTCTGTGCCATATGCACTGCTATAGTGTGTGATACTGTAAAATCCCCTCAGCAATGTTAATTCAGAAGTAATGGTAATGCCTGGCTCAGATATGAAGTCCTTCATATGACAAAACATAGCTGAAGGCTGTTTTGAAACCTGTGATAAATGAAGCTGATGTACCCTCTTCACCCTTACAGAATAAATGCATTCAAGTTAGTCAAGTTACAATATACAGTACAAAGTTCAAGAGTGAATCTCTTGTGATTTACTTACGCCTGGGGAAAAAGTCACTTACCTTGCCATCAATTTAAAATGCAATGCAATTCAATGGTACATCTGACTTTCAAGGTATAAATGTACAAAGATTCACTAAAATTCTCCAAAACATATATTGATTCAATTCCATTTAAATAGCTTTATTGACATGACTGTAATAGTACAATTACTAAAGCTGGGAATATTATTATTAACATATTATTATTACATATTAAATCTGACCATTATGTATGCTATGAAAACATAGTGGTATTCACATTTTACTTAGATTTCCAGGGAACATTCTAGTGCAGTTTCATTGTCCAAGGAGCAGTGCGTCATTCATTGTGTTGTGGTTGGTCGAAAATTGTGTTATCACAAATCTTATCAAATGTGTTGCTCCCTCGACACCCACAACAGTTTTTCTTAATCCTCAAACAATTACGTGTCGTAATCAGGTGGTCGTTGGAAGAGCACATTACAGCAAGCGAGAGCTGGAGACAAATGCAGGAGCTCCCATCATGCCCTCTAGAGGAGACTCTTCAGTCAATAATGGAGATAGATTCTGTGTGTGTCAGCAATTTAGAAACAACAGCCAACAGGAATCCCACCAGAAGGGATACAATTAATCACAACAGGCGAGATGTAAGCGTCTGCTCGGAGAGATCTCGCTCTCCCGCAGTCTTTCAGTGTAAAATAACACTGCATCATTATTAAGGCTGGAGCCTGTTGGGTTTATTACGCTGCTTCGAGTCAGAGTGCAGTTACTGAAAATGGCTTCACCTTGCATTGCAGTGAAGTGTGGCTTGAACCTTGCATCGTCTCGTCTATAAACTGTAAAAGCAGTAGTGTGTGGTGTGCTATTAGAGGAGTGTGTACTGAGAACAGTACAGTCAATGTTCCATCACAACCAATGTGCTCGAGGAAGAGTAAAATTACTCCTCTAAAAAACTTCTTGAGTGGGTGGAAACAAGCGGATCATGTCAAAATACATTTACGCTACGGTTCCGCCTGCCAGCAGAGTGTTTTTTTTTTTTTTTTTTGCTGTTTGCTGTAGCTTGAAGCGGAACCAGTGTATACACACAATGTATATTCTAATTCTAATTCTAATTTTAAAAGACGCGAAAGATGAGAAATGTGATACTTAATCAAGAACTGAATCAGGCTCTTTGAAGACTGACACTGTTTAAACACACAGAACAATGTAATTAGATTAACAATGTAAAAGTAACTGTGTTAAAGGGCCACTAGAATTTAAAAAAAGTTTCCCCTAGTTATAATGTTAGTTAAGGTTTCTTTTACCCAGAGCAATAATTTAGTTTTAAAATTAGACTGTTTAAATAATTAGACTGACTCTACTTACAGTACTTTGTTGCTGTGCTTTTGATATTATATTTATATTGTGTATATAAATTAAAATTATATTAATAAATGAATAGTATTGAAATAATACTATTGATTATAATACATAACTAATAATAGCTAATTTGAAATATTATTATAGTAGAATAGTATTATTAAGTATATTTGAATAGTGTAGTATTATATTTAAATGACCTCTAGTACAATCGACTGTCATCTGTGTATCAGTGTACTGTAGTTCATACTTCATCAGTGGTTCTGAAAACTGAGTAGGTTTGTGATGTATATTAAATTGGGCAATCACATGTTGCTGTGCTTATGACATCATTATTATAATCGGCTCTGATCTTTGTGATTTTTCTCAATGTGTTGCCATCACTGCTGGTTATTATAAAAGTCTGTAGAGTCTTCACTGTCTGAAAATATGCATGAGATTTACAACAGATTTGCCCGTGAGCCATGTGCAAAGTTAATATTTTCTATTTCCTCATAAATTATGCAAGAATCTGTAAAAAATGAAATGATCCCTGATGAAATTGCATTTTTGATTTTCTTGACTAGATATTGTTCCAAGGCTTCGGGAAATGTGCATTAATTAATCAACAGGTTGTTTTTAATTAATTTAATTCGAGACAGGGTTTGTTTTACTGTTTAATTCATTAATCACATAATGTGATTTTGTGAAGGACCATCTTCATTTTCTCTTCTTGCATCAAAAAACACTCTCTCAACCCTTTGCTCAGAAATTGCCCTTTTTCTGTGCCACATAAAAGACACCACTCATAACACAGGTGTGCTATAAAAAGAGCAATCACAGTCTCTCTGATCACCACTCATGTACCCTCATGTCAATCATATTTTGTCTTTATGTTTCAATAAATTTCTGCGGGGAGGTGGCTCTGTGGTTCCCACCCTTGTGGTTGACCTTGTTAGGCAGTCCTATAAATGCGTAAAAAGCCACTTGATCTTCAACGGTTAATGTTCTCGTGCTTGATGTTCAGTACTTGTGATGCTTCAGAAGTGTGCTATTTATATGTACACCCCCTGAGTGTCAACCCATCGCAGGATTTGTTTTAAGTCAGGCAGTAATCCACTGTATGTAAATACCCTTGTCTTTTGATGTTTTAATAGAATGCCAGATTGAAGTCTGCTGCTACAAATATTAAACAAAAGACAGATGTTTAGTTTGCAAAATGTTTCTAAATGTGTCCCGCATTAATTATTCCTGCCTTAGGTTCTTGAGTCAATGTTAAAGAGATAAGCTCTTGTCCATAAGGAGGACATTTTTTGGTACACATCCATTGCACCTTAAAATCTACTGAGCTGAGGTTGGAGTTTCACTTAGTGCTTATAGGGCATCGGTGGTGGCAAATGTACCACACAAAGTTGTGTTTATACTGATTTTATAATAGTCTGCAATCACTTACACAGGAATCACAATAGCAGCCAACAGTGTTTAATGTGCTGGAAAGTTTTGATAGATTGTTGTTTTGTGTGCATGGCCTACAGAAAATTACAAAGTATAGACTGGTGCTGTGAGACAGAACTGCCAGTACAAAAGCACATTTATAATGCAAGTTATACTGTTATTATGCAATCACCTGGTGGTTTAATAAAGTATTCTATTAGTTTAGTCCAAAAAATAATACATTTTACCCAGATATTTGTATATGTATTTACACTGTAAAAAAAAAAAAAAAAACTTGCTGCCTTACATTTTTATGTACAATCAACTTGTGTAAGTCAACTGGCTTGAAAATGAGTGGAATGTAAAAACATATGCTGTCATGACTTATGGATCATGTCAGTTTTTTTTTTTTACAGTGTATGGTTGCAATACGGTTGCTAGGGTGTTTTGGATGGTGGCTTGGGTGTTGCTAGGTGGATGCCAGGGTACTCTGCTTACTAGCATAAGCGCCCTCCCCCAAAATTCTATAATAGAATTACAACTGTTGGGTTCGGGAAGTAAAAACTTGTTAAAGCCGTCAGCACTCATTATTTAAGCTTTTTTTCTTCTTCTAAATATCGTGTTTAACAGTGGAATTCCTGGTGAAAAACATTACCCATGATGCTGCACAGTATAGTATTAACACCAATCAGAGAGTCGAAAAAAGCAATATGCTTTAAAATAGCTCTCATGAAGCACTGTGAATGATGAAATCGAGTCGATCTCTCTATGCTCTCAAAATACTGAACTGTTTGTATTGTATGTATATATGCATACTTTGCAGTAAACTACATATAATACACATTTCTTAAAAAGTAGTTTTCTATATCTCCATTGTTTTTAATTTGATTATGCTGTTTGCAATGCTTCATGGGATTGCAGTTATTTCCCTCACTAAAACTGTTAAATACACAGTCTTGTACCTTTTGTCTTTTTGTCAAAATGTTTTTGTAGTGTTGTGATTCACCTAGTAGCTGATCAACTTTGTCATGGCTTACAACTCTTTAACAAAGACTATTTTAAAATACATGTGGGAAAAATGAATGAAACAAATACTTCTGGAACCAGCGCTCCTGAAAAAGAGGGCGGACACTGTTGCGCTCAATTCTAGATATGGTTCTGGCCCCTCCTTCAATGTAGTGTATGAGATTCTTAACTTCCGCAATAACTTCAGAAATCTGCATGATTTCAAGTATCAATTATGTCCCTATAAACAGTGGGAGATGCATTATGTGAGGTAATTTAATATTGTTCTAAGTGCTAACTATGATAATCTGTAATAGCGATGTTTGCCTTAGAAAGTACCACTAAAAATCATTAACAATAAAACAAAACTTTACAAAAAAGTTGTATTTGTTTTTCTTATATACATACATATATATATAGAAACCATAGCAACAACAACAACAGTATATATATATATATTGACACAAAGTTGTTGTTAAGTGGCTGCTTCCCCCCATGCAGTGATTAGATCTGTGTAAATGAGTTCACAGCTTCACACCACATCACTCGTTTTTGGTGTTTTTTCTTCTTCATTCCACATATGATTTCTGTTGTTTAATTTAGCTCCCAAACACTTTCAAGTACAAAAAAAGTTACTAAACCCAACTTGCATTTTTTTATTTTTATGTGAAAACTCCCTTGACTCCACTGTTATCTTGAGATCCAGGGGGTTGCTAATAAGTCTATAAAAAACAAGAGCGTGCTTCACAACAGTCCAGGTGCTCAAAGGACTTTCCCAAAAGAAGTAACCATTTCCTGATATAGAGCAAGCGATTTTGTTCTAACCTTTCAGGTCTATTGAGCTAATGAAAATAAGGGTCACTTTCCCAGCACATCCAGCTAATCAAGCGATTCAGTTTTCATTACCTGCAAGCTAGCCACTTATTAAGTACAATTACACGGCAATTGTTTCATGCTGTCTCTCAGTGGGAGTGAGTGTGAGGGATGTTATTATTTTTGCATATCACAGACGTGTGTTTAGCGGTAGCGTATTCTCACCTAAGATGCGTGAGAGACTATTTTCACAAGGCAGCAGATCATTTGAATGGGCCGGGATTCCCTTCTCAGTCTAATGGGTTTGATGCCGTTGTGAAAAGCTCACGATCATGTCAGTAATAACACCAGACATACGTTTGTCGGCTTTGACTGATGATGACAATCGTATTTCATTTATTGGCCATCTCATTCTAGTTGACACGTTTGATAGTTGACTTAATCATCCTTGGCTGATTTACTAGTCCTCCTCTGCATGCCGTTTTTCACAGAAATGACAGGTTCACATTTGAGTCTACAATGAGTTTTATGGTAAACTGATTCCAATTAAGATGGAAGTGCTTTTCCTCTTCCCTGTGGTCATTTGGATTGGAGACCTTTTGGGAATAGACTTTTTTTTTTCATCTTGTTTTTAAATCTGCAATTTTCTATACTTCTAGAGTGTTAAAGAAATTAAATTTGAAATACAATCTGCCCCTGGTGAAAGTATTCCCATCTAAAATTTGTTGTAAATCAATATTTAATAAAGAGTATTAAAGAAGAGGAAGAAAATGAGGATGGCATCATAGGAGCTGAGTTCAGTTTTATGAGCATCATTTTCAAAGAAGAGCACCACAAATATTCACCCTCTCAAATTATGAATATATATCAACATGACAGCAACATGTGTACTGTGTAAATATAAATCTGTCTACCAATATCTCTGTGTATATTTGTGAGTTTATTTGACTATATCTGGCAGAGTTTCTTGAGGGACAAAAGTCTCTCTGTATTAATAGGAAAAGTGATCACTTATGTATGCGTACAATAGAAAAACAATTGTAAAGGACATTTCAATTTCTGTTGTGTATTATGGTTTTCCCCATCAATTTCTTTTTTTAGTATATTAATATGTTGTTGAGTCATAAGACTAAAAACATCTACTACATCTCAATTCAAGGACCTCGCGAAGGACATTACATTGAGTGTCGTTCTAAAGTATGTGTTTTAAACAAGTTGGAAGCTATTATCCTGATGGATTATTATGTTTACTTTTGCTCCAGGATTATGCTGAGAAGGGGAAAACCTTGGCCAAAGCCCTGGAGGACCTCAAGGCTAACTTCTACTGTCAGCTGTGTGACAAACAGTATTACAAGCATCAAGAGTTTGACAACCACATCAACTCGTATGACCACGCTCACAAGCAGGTAATGGGCCTGTTGTCTGCCCCTTGAGACTTCCACTGATGCAATGCATAGCAATAATAGAGTGTTTTAGAATATGACAACAGATGGATTTTGTAGCACACATGTAAAGCACAAGACAAATGACTTCCCCTTCGACTCAGAGTCAGTGGAGTGGAGGTGGTCTTATGGAGTTTTAATTTAGGAGGCCATAGATCAAAAGCAGGCAGGACAATTGGAAGTCCTAGTGCTTTGCTGTTGTTTTTTCGTGTTGTTTATCCCCTTTTCTCAGGACAATGTTAAACCTCTTTCCCAGCATACTGCATAAACAAGTTAGTGTGCTAGTTTTGTTGACCTGTTCTTAAGCACTGCAAATTGTTAAAGCCATAAAGCCAACATGCGTGAAGTTTTCCTGAGAATAGCTTAATAGTCTCCTCTATATCCAGATCCACTGAGGCATTTGATTAATATACGCATTTCAATATTATAAGTAAACAAAAGTGCTAGTTTGCAAACAAATCATAGAAAGCAACAAAAATATGTGTTTGCAGCACTGTTGTGCTTCATTCAGAAATTAATTGACGAAAAAAACTTTCAAAAAGTTTGAAGGTTAATGATGGATGGATGGATGGATGGATGGATGGATGGATGGATGGATGGATGGATGGATGGATAGATAATTAAGATAGACGGCTGGGTGGAAGTTCACTCCATTTCCCACAATACATTGCGTTGTTGAATTTGTTTAAATTTTAATTGAATTCTTCAATTCTGAGAAATTATGCAGCAAACAAACATATTACTTCAGTGCAGTTTCACACTTTGGTGTATGTTGATTTAAGAACCGCCAGCATCCAAAAATAGCAGTATAACCTTTAATAGCAAGTTAAAGATTTAATTCCACCACTTGTCATGCTGTTTGATATCGGCCCTGACCCCTGTGCTCTGACTCACTCAGAAACTAAATGCATTGAGTCTCTGGGGCCTGCTGCGCTGTCAATAACAGAGCTCACTGAACTATTGACTGAACACCATCTACAAACGCTCCACCTATGACCTTGCTATTGAGCACTGCAAAAGGAGTGAAATTAATGGATTATAAAGGAAAAAGCCACTCCCCTCTTTGATATGGGTGCTACACTTGCTAGATTGTGTCATTCAGATGTGTTCGTCACATAGCCTCATATCTGCAGAGCTCAAACTATTCTACAGCAACAGCACATGCTACCATTTGTACCTTCTCAATGAATGAGGTTGATTTCCCAGCAACCCTCTGAGGCTGGCAGAGCATGTCTGCTGAGAATATAATGGAGTATGGGAGACTCACAGACCCACAGGAAGCCGTGAGCTACAGAAAAGCCTGGTGTTCCTGTCAGTGTGTGAATCATCACTGCCAAGCCTTCTGTGTCTGCCTTTTGACTGGTCTCAATGTTGCTTTTAATTAAGAATACATGTCCGGTCAAAAAATTACTGTTAAAATTTTCATTCATTCTCAAGTGACCTGTCAGTCATGTTTGCCCCCATTGTACATGAAAGAATTTCACAGGGTATTTGCAGTACAGCTCTCTCACATCAGTCGTGCATCCTACTATAAATGATGTAACCACATCCAGTCATGTGAAATACAGGCTACATGCATTAATGGCTCATTCCAGAGCTTCTCTCGCCAAATATATTAACAATCAATAAAGAACAGCTCCTCCAAGCAATGCACCTGAGAGTCAAATAAATATAGCCCACGCCAACCTGTTTGCTATTTTCTGCAAGGATGGCTGACAGTGAACCAACACAGCGGATCAGGCCTGAGTTTGCCCATACGGTGCCAGCAGAGAGTGACAAGATAGGTGCTGAAAGATAGAGGGCAGGTGCACAAAGAGACCTTATCCTGATGGGATCAAACTAGTTACCCTGATGTGCCCACTCCACACTGAGCAGCCCTTTAACATGACAAAATTATATCTGATGTGACCGACTCGCATTCCCCTGACTATGAGCCCCAGCCACGGTAAATGCAATCACTGAAGCCTTCTCAAATAGGAGAGGTTACAGCGCCACTGAACTGTGTATAACTGTGCAACCTGAGTGGAATGCGTAATGTTGGGCCAGATGACTCTTCTTGGCTGCCTGGAGAAACCATCGTTGTTTTTACTCTCAGCTATCGCTAGCACGGAATCTAACTTGCCCAAGTACAACACACAGTCCGTCCTGCAATAAAAATGCTTTTCAAAAGAGCTTGTCATCTGTATTATAGCTAAGTATCAACTATTAATGGATAATTGATAGAAAGCTTTCAGGATTAATTGGATGTGATAACTGTTCTAGAGCTGGTTGTTGCTTGGAGACATCTAGTACTTTCAAAAGGAGTGTAGTCTTTAAACGCCCATAAATATCATATCCTTGTGAATTATTAATGAAAGTTAATTTAGATTATCTAACAGACCAAAGGGAGTGTACACTGCATGTACAGACATAATCCTAATCGATACATCTCACTGCCTGCGATGCATATACGGCCTTAGCATCAGACCCTCGTGGCAGCTTCCACCAATCTTGCATTCAAAGCACAAAGCCTTTCAGACCAGGAAACAAATGCAAATTAGCATCACTGAGTTTTATCTAAAATAAATAGGACAATTTCATGGAGTTTAGCAACCTCATCCTCAGCTTCTTCTTATTTGCACAGGAAACGGATTTGATGAAACATAACATTGGTGTGCAAACACCTTAATTACCTTCCTTCTCTCTTGAAGAGATTTTTAATCTTTTTCTTGTGTATCCCTCAATGTGTGATACACAGCAATACCTCAGTCTTCATAATGAAAGCTTGTTAAAGCATGGAAAAAAGATTCATGGTCTCAGGAAAAAAAGATTCATGGTCTCAGAGAGGATTATATAGCTAAATAGCTTTTGTTGCTTTGGCATAGTTGACATACTAGGATAGATGAATGAATGAGATATTCTTTGTCCCCCCTCAGAGGCTGAAGGAACTGAAGCAGAGAGAGTTTGCCCGCAACGTGGCCTCCAAGTCGAGGAAGGATGAGAGGAAACAGGAGAGAGCTCTCAGACGCCTACATGAGCTTGCTGAACAACGCAGAGAGGTGCAATGGTGGGGGACATTTTGTTAAATTGTTATTTCCATATTTATATACAATGTGCCAGTGTATACATACATAGAATGGTGTCTACAAGTCAAGAAAATATGCTCTTTTTCTTCTGAAACATTCTTTTAAACATGGCAATAAAGATAATAATATTTAAAAGTTAAATAAAGATGGAAAGATTCTGCACTATTCAAGTCACTGATCAAACAAGCCCTTTTTTCACATTGATAATGTTCACTTCTTTGTATACAATGCCAGATGTTCTGTCTTCCATTGAAGCACATGAAGCACAAGATGTAATTTGATTCTGAAGTAATTTTGGATACCAAGGCACAATCATCTTGTTTCCCTGTGGAGTCCAATCCTCATTATCACCCCTTTTTTTGGTTAGTTAAATGTGTAAATGAATCTGGCACATGCATTTTATGCATTTCATGAGTCTTTTTTTCTCTTTTCTGATGCAGTGCCCCAGGAAGTGGTCCTATGTTTAAATCTACTACGGTAGCAGTGGAGGGTTCTTTCAGGGAGTCCTGCTGTGATGATGCCCAAGAAGAGAACCACAGCTGTGCGGCTCAAGATTCAGGGGGACAGATCCATTCCAGCAGTTGTGGCTTAGCTAGTAAGCAGTCACTGTGGCCGTACAATGGCAGGGCCAAAAAGCAAACTTTCAGACGCAAAATTGCATTCTCTTTTTCCTTTCCAAAGAAAGCGTCTGTTAAGCTTGAGTCATCAGCGGCGGTTTTCTGTGAGAGCATAGAAGAGGGATCGATGGAGCGGAGCCACAGACAAAGACTCAGAGCACCCCCTGTCGAGCTTGACCTCCCCAGCTCCCCCATGGAGGAAAAAGTACTAAATTGTGAGGAGGCAATTTACAGCACTGGCACACAGCAGGGCAAGCACTTCCAAGAAAGTGACAGCACCGGAAGTCAGGGGTCATCAGGTATCCCTGTGGCGAGGGAGAGTCCCTCGTCAACGGCCTCAGATTTGTGTGCTTTGCTCGTTTACTCAGAGGATGTGCCCAGTCCTGCCGTCTCCCTCATAAGCACTTCCCCCTTTCGTTTAAACAGTGCTGATATTGTTCTTGACTCTGAGGACTCTGTTGAGAGCCTGAAAAGCAGCATTGCTGAAAGTAAACCTGAGACCTCTGAGGATGAGACAGTAAAGGAGAACAGCATTACAGAGGAGGGGCACTCAACCATCATTGAGCCTCCGGAAAAGACTGTCTCAGATATGTCACCTAAGAACGATTCTGCTCAAAAACAAGAAAAAGTGGAGGATGCACCTGCAAAGACACCTTCCCCTTTCACAAAACCCAGCCAGCCTTTTTTCTCTGTCCTAAGCAGAGATGGTAACACCATCTTCCAGTGGCCCTCCGAGATGGTGACCTTCACAAGGACAGGGCCATCCCTGTCTTTCAGTTGCAACCCCCTCCATTTTGACTTCAAGAGGTCACGGATTAGAAGGTCTGCTGACACTCAGGAGATGACTGAGCTCAAAACTGATGAGGAATTATCTGTCTGCTCAGGTTTCAATTCCTGCCACTCTGACAAGCACATTGAGGAATCCACAGCCAGCCACAGAAACAGCCACAGCGAAGGACCTGAAGGCAAGGTCAGAAAGTGTTATCAGTTTTCAAGTGACACAGAGAGTTGTGTCAGGCTGAAAACACATGACAGGTGTAAACATTCCAAAGATTGGATTCATGCAAGGAAGAGGGCTGAAAAGAAATTGCGGACCAAGGATCGACGTCATTACAGGAGCCACTGCAAAAGGAAGCGAATGAGGAGGAAGAGGAGGAGAGACAGATACCGGGAAACAGAGAGCAATATGGTGAAATCTAAGAAATTCCACAGACGACCTGAGAGTGTGGAAGGACTTGATAGCCAATTTAGAGCCACCACTTCACAGCAAGTGCATCCATTAGAGAAGTCAAAGCAATCAGCTCAAAATCAGACTGAAGACAGCAGCACAGCTCCCGTAGTTGAGCAAGGGGTGGGAGGCATGAGGCAGGAGGCAACAGCCAATGTAAACGGCTCAGCGGGCTGCATCATTCTCTCTGATGAGTTCTGTGCTGATGGTGAAAAGGTGCTTAGGAACAGCAGGGAAAAGCCTGACAATCCAACTGCAGGGGAGCTAAAGACCATAGGACAGTGTTCTCGCAGCCAGGACGCATCTCACTCTCAGAGATCCAGTGCAGCCGAAGGGTGCCGAGAGGAGACACCTTCATCACCAGAGACTAACAGAGATGGACCATGTGAAGGACAAATTTTGAAAAGACGACGAACAGATTCTCTAAGTGATGTAGATGAGTCTTACGACTCCTGTCAATCGCCAGCAGAGATTTCTGATGGGTGTTCAGAACTTACCTGTTTTAAACATGGGATTATGAGGAAAAGAAAGAGGCGGTCATGCCTTTCAAAGGAATGTACCGCTGTTAAAAACAGTGTTCTGGAAGAAAAGGACAAAGCTGTGGAGGAGTCAAGCCTTAAATGCCTTGTTTTAAAAGGTGTGTGTGACAGCTCGAATGGGTCAGACAAAATCCCATGCAGTATTGATGATGTAGAGAGCAGTGCGGTTGGTCCTCAGACATTTACTTCCATTAGCAGTGCCCTGGGTCATACTGTGGTGGAGAGCAGTGACTGGCAACGGAGCGCCTCCTCTCAGATCAATGCTTCTTGCACCAAGGACAGTCTAACTCTACTAGAGACAGATTCAAAGCTCTCGGAAGAGCCAACAAAGGAGAATAGTAACATCCTTAGTAGCGAGTCTAAGGCAGCACAAACACACTTAAAGAACTGTAACAAGTACTCAGTGGCTGCTCAGGCCTGCCTGCTCGATGTGAGAGAGTTGGCCCTGCAGAGGACTGAAAAAGCTACTCACGACAAATCATGTCAGCACAGCATTCAAAACCCACCGCAGAGATTTCACCTAGGCATTCAGGCTGAGGAGAAGTTGAGCAGGGAGTGCTTCCACACCACCAGCAGCCTGTTCCAACCCTCTGCATCTTTTCAGGCCCCCTCAGAAAGTATGGAGAGACACTGTCTCCTACAGATCCAGAGCCAAGGACAGGTGCTACACCAGCAGATGTTCCCCACCAAGCTCAAATCTGTCCTATCCAGGCCTCATATGCCCATGTCATCTGCTGTCCTTCATCCAGTTCACCTGCCATCCTCCTTGCCTTCTGGCTCCATCACAATACGTCACACCATACTACAGCACCACACTGCTTTCTTGCCCCCACAACCCCCTATTTACCCCCAGGTAGTGCCTGTTTCTCGACTCCCCCTTGGGACAGAAATTCGTCGACCCACTGCACCTCCCTTCGTGACCCCTCAACAGGTATCGGTAGTGGCACCCCCTAGTATTCACCCAATGACTGTGACGTTTCATGCCCTGCCACGACCTGCCATGTTTCCCCCCATGTTGCCCCCTCACCACGCTGTCATTCCTCTTCAGCCTCTCTTCTAGCTGTGTGTAACAAATTGTATTTTGTACTGCAGTAGCGAGAGAAACATCTGCAGCACTGCTCCCTTAGAAAGAATTAGATTGGAAGTTGTCCTTGGGTAAAGAGTTGTCTTTGCAGTTTGGGAAGGATGCTGTTTCTGTGCCATGTTGTCAGTAGAGATTCTTGCAGACACTTTTATTAGGAAATATATAACTCACCTACCTGATTAAGTCTAATACCTATTTTATTATGATTTGTTGTTAAGAAGATTTTAACAGATTTGAATCATCTCAAAGACGGATCAAGAGCAGCATGATCATTCAGAACACAATTTAGGTGCACATCTTTGTAGAAATAAATTATAAAATATTATAAATACATATATATGTACGCTTTAGTCTATATACACATAGATAATAACAAAATAATGTTATAATAATAAAAGATACCTTCACAATAGAATATATGATGGCTGCATATAAGTAGTGATATGAATACAGGAAGTGCTAAAGGGTCAAAGTGTAATTATGTGCCGTTTACAGAGCTCCATATGAATCTGCAGAGAATTGATGTAACACCGACATTCTTCATATGTGACAGCATTTAAAATAAATCACACTGGCACTAGTGTATGCTAATAATTACTACTTTAAATATAATGCTGCTGTACCTGTCAAAGGCTAGCGGAATGCAGCAAAATAGCGCTACGCACCATGTGCTACGACAGCATTGTGTTGAACACATACATAATGCTCATTTTTATGAGAAGTTTTTATGCAAATCAAAATGCCCATAGCATGTAATGGGGAAACTGAATGTCCCTTTCGAAAGCTGAACTGATATGGGCAAATTATATTTCTTATTAAGCTAATTATGATCAACCTCAGTGCAGTGAATTAACAAACAGAATTATGGTTAAGTTCAGACTACAGAATGTGTTATGTGTGGTTAAATATGTACTTCAAATTGTAGATCTTACATGCTGTTGCCTAAAATATTTGAAAAGAAGCACAAAAATTACCAAGTGCAAATCCATAAATGAGTGTTTCCTGTATCCCTCATATTGTAACCTGCTTGGATTAGGAGAACATAGACTAGATCTATCTGTAGAACATGGAGTACCCTTCCCTGTAGCAGTTATTGAAGGATTTGTATTATTCCTAGCATATATTTTCATACAGTGTGTAAATCTGAATGGTTTACATATCCAAAAACGACCAAATGGCCTGCCTTGTGGAGCTTAAGTGAACATTAACAGTTATTAAAAATAAGCATATACAAGGCAATTCCCCTTCTCAATTCACTAATTTTATTGGTTTGATTTACATTTTACATGTAAAAAATAAAAATATATATTACAAGCCTTGGTTATAAAATGCTGGTAATATGATTAATTCTAACAAATATTTAACTGAACTTTATTGAAATCCTGCTTCAGGGTAACTTCAAAACAGAAGTGTGGTTTTGTTAGCAAAGCATTCAATTTATCCTGCTTGCATCAGATGAAAGAAGAGACTAAACTCAAGAGAAGGATTCATTTACTTATTTAAAATACTAACTTCTAAGACACTTGAATCCAAAAGCAAGTCAAGTTAGCTAGTGAAGAACAGTTAAAATTATGTGTCTTTGAATTCTCACAATCCTTTCATTTTCAAAGGAGATGTGTTGAACTGGAATTAATGACTTTTGTGGATTTTGCAAATAGCCATATGGAAAGTAGACTGTACTTAATCCTTGATAATTATGCTCAACCATAATGTTTTTTATTTTATTTTATTAGAAATCTTTTTATTTAAAACAGAAAAAAAAATCAATAAAGGCTATACAGCTCCACAATAATACTGCACCACTGCTAGTGAACAGTTATTTCAAATTAATCAATAATGACAATATTAATAAATATGAACAGGTAATAGTTGCATTCAATGCCTAATGAGTAAATATTAATACTGAATCTGTCAATGTGAAGTAGATGTATTCTAATCGAAATGTCGCAGTGGAGGAATTTAAGCAGAACTGCAGTCTATTTAGTTTTTTCTGGATATCCTAAAATCATGTAACTTCATTACTTAATATTCAAATTTGCATTGAAATGAGGTGGTATATGAAAATAAAGTGGTGTAGAGAAAGAGAGACTGGTGTTTTTGTAACATCTGTTCAACAAAGCCCTGAATACCACCAGATTGCTGATGTTGATTCTTAAACCCTAAACACATAGGAAATTGTGTAAATGCACAATGTTAATGTAAAAAAAACATGCTTTGGAAAATTGTATATGCTGTAAATCAGTACTATTTATAAATCATGTAATATGTAATGTACATGTACATATGTTTTATGTTTTTATCGTGCCAGGTACCCTGTATGTATGAATTATTTAGATAAGATAAAAACAACTATGTTTTTTACGCCACTTTGCCAACTGAATGATGCTAAAGTACTATGTAATAAAACAAAGAAACAAGCACTTGCTTTCATGTGTGTCCATTTAAAATGTGTTTTTGGGTTCACCACACACTCAGGTGAAAAAAAGTCCACAGTATATGACTACAAACACACTGGAAATGCATGCTTTTTGAAGCCGGGGAAAATCCAGGGTTTTTGTCACTGCTAGGAAAGAACTGTTGAATATTTAATCTTAAGGTCTTGCACAAGCGATGTAGAGGTTATTGAGTGAGACAGCCATGGTCATTTTCTAGCAACTTTGAGGCAGTGTCAGACCATCGGAAGCTTGAGCTTCTAGTACGCGAGGCTTAAAATTCACACTCCAGTCGGCAGCTTCCTGCAGCAGTTCTCTGAGTGACATCATTATGCAGAATTATTCTGCCATCCTGTATGAGACTGATTAGCTCAGATGTTCCGCTGTTATTTCCCCTCCAGTCCTTGAGTCACATCTCTCCAAGGCTCCACTGTTGTTAGACAGCATTTCCTTCTTTCTGCTCGGCTACAATCGCAGGCTCTCTGAGCCATTTTGTGTGCCGACCTTTTTTTACTCAAAACAGCACTCGGTAGATTTCCTCATACTTAGTGACTCATAGGCCCAGTCACAGCACTCCCTTGTGCCATTTTGTTTCCCTGGAACGGATGCAAATGATTTCTGCACCCGCTACCTCTATCCCACAGAGCTAAAACATGGTCTTCCTGCTGTCTACACTACTGTTTAAGCACCTCTCCCTGAGCCTGAACGACCTGGATGATGGCTGTCGGGCTCGTGTACTTGTGAGAAATAAGCTAAACAACTAACGTCCATACTTATTTCCTTTTTGCATACATTGACATGCAGCATTTGCATAAAGCCATTGTTATATAAAAGCACCAAATTGCAATATTTTGCTATCTAAAACGTTGTTTTTCCTCAGAGCGTATCTTGCCTGCAGACTTATGGACAATCTCTTTACAAACACCCACATACGGCACTGCCTCTCACAGCCAGGGATAAACAAATGCCTGGCTATCCTCAGACAAAAGCATTCTCTGCAATCTGAGCATTGTACCGGTCTAATCATGATTTCGTATTCATCAGAATCGGAGCATTATTGTAGTCATTTTGTTTGTATGTTGATCAGAGTCTCACGTTCAGAGGATGGTTCTTATATTGGGGATGCAATTAAGAATCTAGGCATCTCATTTGTGTCGTCTCGTTATCCTTTTTGTTTGTTGCCTTTCTTTTTATTTTCCTTGCAAGGTCAAGGAAATACACAAGAGAGTGGTGCAGGAAACTGCAAAACACACAGACTCACGCAGGACTGTCAAGCTGTTAAATAAAGTTTAATTAACGCTTCCATTCTCTTAGAGCAGGTTTTTATTACTAAACGAAGATGAGCTCCAGGATAATTTTACCCTCATTATTATAGAATGAAACAATAGTCTGTGTGGCTCTGAATGGCAAGAGAAGCATCTGAATAGGGACTAAACTATTAAATCTGGCTTCAGTTTTTATTAGACACCATCTGTGGTGTGTATTAAAGTCTGACCTCAAGTGAAGCTCTTTGTAGCTTTTCTTCATAGGGACTGCCTGGGACTCTTTAAGTGCTCGTGTTACAGCGAATCCCACAGTAAGTCAAATAAATTGTCAAGAAAGTTATTGCTAACCTGAACAAGAGCCGATTCGACAGAAGCAAGCTTACAAATTTCATTGCCTGAAGTCTCTGCATGAAAAATTAATAGCGTATACAGAAATATCAAATACTATAAACATCTAAACACATTCAAGAATCATGGTTCTAGGCTAATGAATATGAAACCAATAAGCCATGACAGGCCAATCATTTTACCAGGGCCAAAACATGTTCTTAGACAGAGCATGATATGGATTGCCTATTACCCATTTACCCATGTAAAATCACTGACTTATGTTCAGCAAAGACTTACATTTATGATTAGTAATTATTGGAATAAACAATTCTTCCACCATATAGTTAATTGTAACAGTAGGTGGTTACCAATTTTGCACAATAATATACAGCACTGAACAACGCAGAATATATATTATATAAAACAAATTTACAGTTGGCTATATAAATATTAGATTTGGTAAGTTCTAACATGAGATATGTAAGAATGTTTTCTGAATCAGAATTTAGTTTAGTTAGAACTATTAGTTTTACCTTTAGTTAACTATCAGTTTTATAATTTGTCACACAGCGAAAAAAATAAATGAATAAAATGTACTGTATATCATATTGCCTGTCATTCTCATAAAAATGTGCATATAGACCATGACTGTAAATGCTTTTGCAATGTATTTGAAGTGGGTGTATAATTATTTGATGTGATCAGATTAGCAGATTTTGAAGTGAATCTTTTGCAGCTTGTATAATTTGTTAAAGAGATACACATATTCATGCTTTCTTTAGTATGAATTGGCTTTAACTTCAAATAAGTTTCTTATTTTGTAGTTCAAACTGTTAGTAACTATGGCTGTGTCCGAATCCCTTTTCTATTCTGCATATTCTACATCTTGTCATTGTCCTTTGACCAGTGTGATCTTTTGCCCACTGGCACACGGAAAACCCTGTGATCCTGATGAAAAACCTCAATGACGTGCATTATCCAGGTATCATCTAACCTAGTGTATCATGAATACTGAGCATACATTTAACTCATTTGACTTCTTTCTGCATACTGCATATAGCAGGGAATGTATTGTGCTGTTTCAGTCACTTCAGAGAGCTGTGGACATTTCCCCTGTGTTGGGAAGGAGGTCACAGGATGTTAACAATCTGAATGGTTTGTGATGGCTATGAATTGCCTAGTTGCTCTCATGACACAGGCTATCTTCATACTGGCCCCAATGACTGTCCCCTTAGACATTTTATTGATCCTGCTGTCACTGATCTAAACGCACCGCACTGGTACTGGGATGATTTCTGTCAAAATACGGGTCAGAGGCTAGTAATTTCACTAAGCTTTTCAATAGAGAGGCCTGAACCTAAGATGCCAATATTATATTGCATATATATGGTTCGGTTCAACATCTTGTCATTGCGTGAAGCAGTTTAATAACAGAGTCAAAGGTTTCCTCAGAGACAAACTGAATTGCTATTAAAAACGGTCTATCTATATTGCATTAGTTGGACTTTAATGTCTTTCAAGAGTTTACCAATCCGTTTAGATTACACTGCTCCAAATAGCCTACATATTCTTATTTTTCTTTACCTTTCTGAACACCAAACCAACACAATATTGAGTATTGTGTTGGGAACGTTTCACATTTAGAAATCATTTTCACAGTTGAATTAATTCTAGAATTAATTTCTATTTGCTTTTGTATTTATTGTCACTGCTGTATCCATTGTTTGGTTTATTTCCACCGTAAAAAAATAAAAACATTCATACTAATAGGTCTGGCCAATCACTGCTTGACACCTGGAGTATAGGTGACTCCTGGAGTTTGGAACTCTCCGTTTCACATTCGCAGTTGATGACGCTGACTTTTCCTCCATCCTCCCCACCATCACCAGCTCGGGGGTAGGCTCCGCCCCTGCCTTCATCTTCAGGCAGAATCAGCCGGATCTGCATGCATCCCCCAGGATTTGGACTAAGCACGGGTTAGTTAGGAGCTTGCTACTGTTAATACTTTACGGAATAAATACCAAGCAAACGATCACCTACCCTCTGAGTCTTTTAGGTAGAACTTCCTCTTCCTATGAATGAGGAAACATTTTCAGATCACCGACAGTTTAAGCAATTAAGGTCATTTAAGTTGTTCACTTTAATAACCTGATGTCACTTGGTATTGGTCCTAACAGTACTTTAGGCTATCTTTAATTAAATGCCAAACGATTTCCCAACTGTAGGCGAACATATGCGAGCATTCTTAAAATAGTGTTGCCTAAAGTAATACTATGCTTCATCTACAAATGTGCCATTGACTAGATTTGACAGTAACTCTTAAGAAGTGTTCAAGGGCTGTTAAACAGATTTTTTCTCCGGCTGAGATCATGTAGCATAACTTTACAAAGTTTGAAGGCTTTAAAAATACAGTCACGTTAACCCCACTGATGGTTTATGTAATATTAGAAAATACAATGAAAAGAATGGCACGTGGTATATATGTGCCTATGTGCACCTGGTAAATCAAGAACTGCAGCTATATTTTCTTGACAAAGCTGCCAAAAATAACTGTATATAAGGATAATTACTTTATACCAATGTGATGTCCTGTCATATGAAATTCTCATAACTAAGAGTAAATAAGTGCAGAAGATATCTGACACTTACTCGACTTTGTGGTGAAATTGCAGCTTAAGATAGAATGCACTGCTTTTGTATTAAAAAACACATCATACGAGCAAAGTGAAAACCACTGTTGCCTTGGTGAAGTGGAAGTCAAACAGCCATGTTAAATGAGCCACTGTGAATAACATGCTATGCTCTTTCAGAGACCCACTATGCAAATTTCTCCCAGGTATTTTTTTCCCATCATGCTCCTAACCATGCCAGGACAGAATGCCTCTGCTTCACAAAAAATGTATTATTTAATTAACCTTTGCCCTCGCAGCTGTGGCACAATTTTTTTTTTTTTAAATAAAACAGCTTTTCAATACTTCAATGTATTCACTCAGTTGACCAGGATCAAGCGTTGTTCACCACTGTATGATGAGGGAAAGGGCAAGAGATAGCTATTAACTGGGGATTGGCTGTTATCTCCTTCCCCTGCAAAACAGGCTCAGCCAGAATGGAAGTGGCTGAATGTGTGTGTCATAAGCGCAGGCTCAGAGAGGACTGAATATGCTTAATGTCCTCTAATAGGGCCAATTCAACATAATGGAGACATTCCTTCGAATTGACAGCAATTTTCTTTATTGTCTTACATGGGAAATAGGCTCTCGCTGCCTGTAAATCACGTATTATATTATGATGAAAATTACAAGCGCCACATCAAGTGAAATTCATATAGACTGCAAACAAGGGCATCATGCATAATGTTGGTGATCCTGCCTAGACAAGAAACAACAACAACAACAATATATTAAATCTTAATGTAAGCGCAAAGTTATGATCACATTGGCCAAATTTCACTGGGACAAAAGTTCTGTTCTCAAACCAGTTTAAAAATGAACAAAATTTCCATAGGGAACTTTTTTTCCATCATGGAAACTCCCAATCTCGCAGATTCCTATTTAAAGTCCTGTCGAAATGTTCCGGATAAAAAGGTCAATTGTCTATAGGGATCTCCCAGTCACGTGACCCCTAGCCGCGCGTCAGCCATTTTGACGGAATACATCTGTCAGCTACTCAGTGGCAATGGATCTATTATTAGGGGTGGGCCAATTATTAGTATATTTATTGTATAATTAGCCTAAATATTGCAATATTTTGTGCTACAGTATTGATATAATTGCGTGTATAATATCGTGTAATAATATAGTATTAGTATATTATTATATAATTAGCCTAAATATTGCAATACTTTGCGCTACAGTATTGATATAATTGCATGCGCAAAATATCTCGATACTGAACAGAATCGATTTTTCCCCCACCACTATCTACAGGTCCTTCTCAAAAAATTAGCATATTGTGATAAAGTTCATTATTTTCCATAATGTAATGATAAAAATTAAACTTTCATATATTTTAGATTCATTTCACACCAACTGATATATTTCAGGTGTTTTATTGTTTTAATACTGATGATTTTGGCATACAGCTCATGAAAACCCAAAATTCTCAAAAAATCTCAGTCTCAAAAAATTAGCATATCATGAAAAGGTTCCCTAAACGAGCTATTAACCTAATCATCTGAATCAACTAATTAACTCTAAACACCTGCAAAAGATTCCTGAGGCTTTTAAAAACTCCTAGCCTCTTTCATTACTCAAAACCGCAATCATGGGTAAGACTGCCGACCTGACTGCTGTCCAGAAGGCCATCATTGACACCCTCAAGCAAGAGGGTAAGACACAGAAAGAAATTTCTGAACAAATAGGCTGTTCCCAGAGTGCTGTATCAAGGCACCTCAGTGGGAAGTCTGTGGGAAGGAAAAAGTGTGGCAAAAAAAACGCTGCACAACGAGAAGAGGTAACCGGACCCTGAGGAAGATTGTGGAGAAGGACCGATTCCAGAACTTGGGGGACCTGCGGAAGTATTGGACTGAGTCTGGAGTAGAAACATCCAGAGCCACCGTGCACAGGCGTGTGCAGGAAATGGGCTACAGGTGCCGCATTCCCCAGGTCAAGCCACTTTTGAACCAGAAACAGCGGCAGAAGCGCCTGACCTGGGCTACAGAGAAGCAGCACTGGACTGTTGCTCAGTGGTTGCATGTCATTCGGAAATCAAGGTGCCAGAGTCTGGACGAGGACTGGGGAGAAGGAAATGCCAAAATGCCTGAAGTCCAGTGTCAAGTACCCACAGTCAGTGATGGTCTGGGGTGCCATGTCAGCTGCTGGTGTTGGTCCACTGTGTTTTATCAAGGCCAGGGTCAATGCAGCTAGCTATCAGGAGATTTTAGAGCACTTCATGCTTCCACCTGCTGAAAAGCTTTATGGAGATGAAGATTTCATTTTTTAGCACGACCTGGCACCTGCTCACAGTGCCAAAACCACTGGTTAATAGTTTACTGACCATTGTATTACTGTGCTCAATTGGCCTGCCAACTCTCCTGGCCTGAACCCCATAGAGAATCTGTGGGATATTGTGAAGACAAAGTTGAGAGACGCAAGACCCAACACTCTGGATGAGCTTAAGGCCGCTATCGAAGCATCCTGGGCCTCCATAACACCTCAGCAGTGCCACAGGCTGATTGCCTCCATGCTACGCCACATTGAAGCAGTCATTTCTGCAAAAGGATTCCAAAAAGGACCAAGTATTGAGTGCATAACTGAACATAATTATTTGAAGGTTGACTTTTTTTTTTTTTTTTTTTAAACACTTCTTTTATTGGTCTGATGAAATATGCTAATTTTTTGAGACAGGAATCTGGGGTTTTCATGAGCTGTATGCCAAAATCATCAGTATTAAAACAATAAAAGACGTGAAATATTTCAGTTGGTGTGCAATGAATCTAAAATATATATGTTTAATTTTTATCATTACATTATGAAAAATAATGAACTGCATCTCAATATGCTAATTTTTTGAGAAGGACCTGTATTATTAGCGCAGCGGACGTCCGCTAACTCTTCACGTCATGTCATCACACTTATTATTAGCATCACAAAAAGAAATATACAAGAGAAAGATAAAGGAATTAGGAATCATAGATCCATATGAAGCTCCACAAGTTCTCTCCAAAATGAAGACTGCAAAGCCGCGTGTGTTGAGTTGGAAGCCAAACACCGCCATCAGCATTTTGCCTGTTTATTGCCACCAACCACTTGTTTCTCCGTTTTGTTTCTTTTGGGATATGGTATAAAGATATTCCTTTTGTATGATCACGTATATGATCGCATCCAACTGCACAGCATCGCTCGGGCATGAGAGGAAGGAATATTTCGCGACGAGCTGTATTATCACCGGCGGTTTAGCATTTTCTATTCCATCAAGATGGCTGCTTCAAATTGCGTGACGTCACACGGGACGTCCCTATATTGTCTGTGGTGTAGCGATATATGAAACACAGCTCACACAGAAGTCACCTTCAAACCAAGCAGCTTTCTTGTGACAAACTTGAGCATGTTGCAAAATCTTTCATGCAAAATTCCTGATTGTGTGAATCCCTTTTGAAATGACTAGATTTTACCCTGAGAATTTGCCAATCAATGGTAACTGTGAGTACACAGTTAAGATGTGTTAGTCTAGTGGTAAATTGTTTGGTAATTGTTCAAATGCATCTTAAATATCAAAGATACAACAAATTGGCACCAACTCTGAGTGGCTCACATGGGGCCCTTTTAGTTTAAACAGGAGCGATGCTTTTGACTGCTAATATCTTGAATCGTACTGTGGGGCAATGCTACCTTTCTGTGTGGGGACATATTGATATCCAGGTCATAGAGAGGTCTCGGCGTTCCCTCAAGTGAACAGCTGTCATCAGGTGTTCTACATGAATGACTCGTGCAGCATCAGTCGCATTCCTAACAAAAACAACACCTGTTAAAGGGTTAAAAAAATTCTGCGGAACACAAAAGAAGATATTTGAAGGATTTTGTTTTGTGTCCATGGAATACTTTCACTACATAGACCAAAAAAAAAAAAGAACATTGTTAAAAATGTTCTTTTGTGTTCCACAGAAAAAGATAAGTCAGATAAGTCAAAAAAATGTTTAATGCTTTAAAATATTCTTTGTTCCATACACTAAATCCTTTAAGGGTACTTTTTACCATCTATTTCAGCTCTCTCTGTTTGTCAAAAGCACTCTGATCTACTGTAAATAGTCTCAGATAAGCTTGTGGATGTGTAATGGAAGCAAGTACAAGTGACAGGTGTATATTTGCAGTATCAGAAAATCAACAGTATGACTCAGGCTTTCCTGCTCTGCTTGTTCTGCTAATAGCCTTCATTTTGGTCCAATTGCTCTTGACAGCTGCAGATATAAAATTGTGGTTTCAACTCTATAACATAAAACTTTATGATAGATTTTCACCCACGTGTTTTTTTTTTCAAGCGGCCAACTCCCAGAAAGACAAAGGGTGAATGGTATGATATCTCTAACGATTCTGTCACATATTAATGAAAGGAATCATGCATTCATAAATGAAAAATAAACTCCATCGGCATTGACATGGCAACTTCAGGGAGATCTGTTGAAACGTGTCTATCATTATGCTTCATTTGAAAGAGCAATCATAATTGCTAAGCGGCGATTCCCGCTTGCTCGTTGTCCATTCAATCGGCTAATAACAGAGCTTAGCATTAATGACTGCAGTCCAAGTGGTTGGCTAGATTAAGCGGAAATTCGCTATGATTGAGCATGACCCAAGTGTGAGAGAGCCTCCATAAGGGGTGAGTGTGAAAAAGAGGGAGTTTGCGCTTGTGTGTGTTGGGAGCTTCTCTAACACACTTTCCCCACATGAGCGCATCAAGTATTTAATTGCATTTTATTAATTGTGTGCGTGTGGTGTGGGGATGGTGTGGTGTGGTGTGTGTGTGTGTGCGGGGGGGGGGGCGGTCGGGAGCACTAAAAATACTTGACCCCATCGCCCCAGGGAGGAAAGTCCGAGCCAGAAAGTGTCCTGGTATGACTGCTTAAATAAAAGTAATTATGTGGAATTATCCACAAATCGATGATGGAAAAATCAACAGTGTGTTTAAGGAAGCTGAGTAGGTGAAGCCTGGCCTGAGTACTGAGTACTTGTGTTTCAGTCCCACTGTGGCAAACATATAATACATATTCAGCGAAAATCCTCCACTGACAAACGTATCAGCACGTGTTAAAATTCAAACAGCACAATTTCATGTGACTTTTATTCAACAGACTAAAATACAAGAAGTTAATGGTGATTAACCTACATTTTAGACACAGTATTACCAGTTAATTTGTCTGTTTTTGCTCTGTCAATGAAAAGGTCCAAATGAAGCCACAGAAGAATATTTGTGCAGAGCAAACACTAAGTAGAGGTATTTCTGGATGAATCTTATTAAGCAAAATTTTCAATGAATCATTCATAATAACTCTGTCGTTCCTGAATAATTATTGATTGTGACTGAATCTCAGTCAATGGAAAAAAAAAAAAAAACATAGGCTACTGAACTCTTTCTATTTCTGCCATAGAGAGATAAAAGATAAATATGTGGTGAACATAGTATGAGTAGTATACTAAATGCAATTTTAAATTCAGACAGTTTGGTTTCTGAATGAATCAGTGTTGTATAAAGACCTAGTCACTACCTACTTGTGTATCAATGTAATAATAATGATGATAGTGTTGATGAAAATGAGGGTTGTGGTTTTAATTATACTGCACTTCATTTAAGTTAACACATTTCTACTTAATATCTTTGGACCATCTGTTGGACAAGACTTGGAAGATGGTGAAAAAGGTGAAAAAAAAAGAAAAAATAAAAAAATGTCAACTGGCCACTGTTTCTGTGAAACCCTTCTAAAATATAAAAAGATAACTGGGAAGTACAACCTACGATTTCATGGACTTTGTGGAGACATGCACACGGCAGCCATCCCAGAATCACAGGTGCATATTAATTATGCCATTTGGGACAGGGCTGTGCACTCAGATCTTGGTGAATATAGTTGTTCCTCATAATATATAGATTACATTTTGTATTTTTGCACTTTAATATTGTAGAATTTGCATTGATAATGGTAATGCTCTACCAGGTTACTCTGCATCAGTAGATAAGGCTTTAGCAAATTGCACATGAAGGGTGTCACTTGAGGTGTTGAGCCCTAATGAGTGGGGAGTTCTCAGTGCAAATCCAGCATTATGATTGGGCTTCTCCAAGACCCACTACCCTGTGACAGAGAAATCTCAGCTTTTAGAAACACTCCCGATATGGCCGTATTTTTAGGATTTTCCAATACCACTATGACCTAATTGCAATGGAAACTACTAACTAAGACAGGCGTTGATTCTCATATACTTTCCAAACTGATTTTTATTTCAGTTGTAATCAGATTTGACTGAGGCTGAATGGCACGGTCTCATTATCCTTGATGCACATCAAATCTTTCCCGTTTTCAATTGACAGTGATTTTATAATCAGTTTTACTTGTGCACTTCACTGGCAGTGTTAAAGGGACAGTTCACTCTAAGAAGTATTATGTCATCATATATACATCCTTGAGTCATTTCAAACCTGTATTACTTACTTTTTTTTCTGTGGGACATAAAATATATTTGAACAAATAGGCTATAGTGTTTTTTTATTTGTTTGTTTTAACCCTGATCCTTTATTTAGAGTTATTGAAAATGGCCAATTTACTTCAAATGTAACTAAAATGAACATAAAAACTGAAGATATAAAAATATAAGCTAATTCAAAATTCAAAATGTATAAAAACTGTAATAGTATATAAATAATATTGTTGGTTACAAAACATCTTCAAATCTTTTGTGCCATACAGGTTTGGAATGACATGAGGGAGTAAATAATGATAATTTTATATCAAATAATGCCCTTTTGTTCAATTTGTGTTCTATTATTTTCCCAACTGGAGACGGAGGCCAGATAAGGCCGGGATATGTTTTCCTGCCCTCTCCACATTACACAATTATTTAGTCTTCATCCTAATGACCATATTTTACAAATAATGGTGGTCTATAGCTTAATCGCAATTTCACACAATCTCTGCCATCTCCATATGGTAGCTAATGGTCTAAAAATAAGATTAGGCGAGATAGAGATGGACGATTCAAGAAGCTATTGTTATTGTCTAATGGTGTAATCAGTATAATGCTGGGAGAGGATGATATTTGTCGTTCGAGGTTATATACCAGCAGATAAGTAATTTCAAATTGCCTTGACTTCCTTCTCATGCCTTGTTCAAGAGAGGTTAGATGTGTTATGCTCGCAGATGATCTAATTGAATCATGGCTGAGAGTCATACTACTACGTTGGGTGAAATATTTCTCCATTTATAGATAAGATATCTTGGTACTGGTCACCCTGAAGTCTCTCATATTTCCTCTTTCACACTGCAGAGACAAAAGTGCATGGCCCGAAGAATGAAAAATGGCCCGCCACCTGCGTCGTTAAAAATTACCTCTCTTATCCGTGAATGTCATACACCAATGGACCTATAATGGCAAATCAGCGCACTACATTTTCATTAAAGCAATAAAAATCAGAGATCAACTTCAAACTATTACCCATTCCATGTGGCAATCTCCTCCCCATCTCTATTTAAATGGGCAAGGTTATTAGAATTGGTAATTGCATCGAGCACATTACACCACGTTAATGCAGTTCAATAGGTACTGTAATTGTTTGCTTGCGGGCACCGAAAGAGAAACCAAACACTTGAGACAGATCAGCTGAGAAGAGAATTAGAGAGTATTGTTCAATGCATCTTAATATTACAATTGCCGCAACGCGGGCATGTGGGTCCTCACGGTGCTTCCCTCCCCCCTCGCAACACCCAGTCTATTTGCCCAGATCACACAGACAGCCTCCATTATGGAAATGTCAGCTCAGATCGGCATGTTTTTCCAGTCTGGTCAGGCCCAGCTCTGCCATGCCCTGAAGATGGAACTTTCTCTATTCACTGACCATAAAGACCGAGCTACTGTTCACTGCACACCGCTTATGCTCTGGGGCAAAACACAGACCAATTCCCAACTCACATTTTCCAAGGTGTTGAATCTTCCCTTTTAGGGATTCACATGATTACACATTTCTAGGTGATTGGATGAATGCATGACCAGCCCCCCAGTGCATGACTCTCATCAAGCTAATGCATGGAAAAGACCATCTGAGAGGCTCAGAGCATGCATTGTGATGCTGGCGGAATGTACGGACCACACACATACACTCTGTCTCTCCAAAACCTGGGCTCTTCACATCAGCGTCTGCAGTGATGTCTGATAAAGGTTGCACTTCCCTCAAGAGCCTGAGTTAAAAGGGCCAGATAACAAGCAACTGCACCCACTCAAAAATTGCACTTGATTTTTTTTTTCCTTTCCCTGCTCCCTAGAGAACGAAGCCCAGTTACTGAGTGCGACTTTAATTTAAACATTCTGACTTTCCAAGCCCAGGGCCGCTTTGATCTATTTTTGATTTGTTCTTCCTTGCATGTATGAGAAAGGCCACTGGACACAAAAAGCTAAGTTAATTCAGAGACTACAATACAGCGAGATTTGTTTATGACTAACAATGCCTTCTTCTACTATTTATACAAGTAGGACATGCTTCTGGATCAACATCCTTTGTTTCTCCTGGAACAGCATTTCGATCAATCAATCATTCTTTTCTGATTTCTGGGGCAAAGTTGGAATAGGGTTAGGGATTGTTGACAGGAATGTTGTCCCCGAAACAACAAAATATGTCCAAAAACATGTCTTATATGTGTGAATCCCATTGTGCATATGCGTATTAAGTGTAATACCATATTGCTTGTTCAATAACCTTACAATTTCATGACATGAGATGCACTGAGAGATTTGAGAGCTTTCCTTGAATATCTGATGTCAATTTTAAGTAACTGCATTGAAAAAGCATTAGTGATGGGCATGATTAACCAATTGGGATTGATCGAGGATGACAACAATAATTGCATGACTTTCAAACATGTAATTGCATGTTGTCTTCAAAATGTAAATTTTTTATTTCAATTTTAAATATTATGTTTGTTTATAGGGGGTTGTTGATGTAAGGGGGTTTAGACAAATGTACAGTTGCTGTGCAATTATCTGTGCATTAATCTATAGGCTTTAAAATATCTGTGGATGCACTATTGAAATTGATTGTTTCTTTGCTTAATATGTGAATTTTAGAGTGGTTATGGATGTGGATCTTGTGCATACACGTTAAATGTCTTTACCCCGTCTTTCATCTAAAAATCTGCAAATACGTGAAGTATGGATGCAGTAAGTTGTAGCTATGATCCTCTTACCAGTCATTAAACATTTTAACGTAAATCATTTATGTAAGAGCTCTAGTATTGTTGAACAACAGAATATTTCAAAACACGCGACAGTTTCAAAGTGGAATGTCCAGTGAGTGGCGCTAAAAGCGTGTTTAGTTGTTTTTTTTCCGGAACAGATTAATGTGAATATGGCAACGTTTTATTACGTTGATAATTGTACGCATCACGCAGTTCTGAATTGAAATGTCCATGGCTCTAAAAGCTCAATGCTCCGTTTTAAAATAACGTACACCTACACTAAACACTAAACCTACCCGATAGTGTTAACAAAAGCAAATGTGACATAAAAACGCAATAGTAACCATGCCATTTTAGCTAGTTTTTGAGCTATTTTATTGTGACTCGTCTTTACCGGGATTCATACCCGAGCTCTCAGCATCACAGTTAGGCTACAATTCTACACCGGCTGAGCTATTGATCAAGATCGGTAGGTCCAAACATATGGACTAAGTGATGCAAACTCAAAAATATATTTGTTTACAAATCATGCCCTATGGTAAAAAGTGTTTTGAGGTCATAATTGTGCAAGGAGCCGCGTGAAAACAAGTCTTTATTAACTCATAATCTGCACTTGTATTCATAATGTGTGAAAACGATTAAAAGTGCTTGCTTTTTTACTGCCTCTAGAGTTCATTTCTGTTGGAAACTGCAGTGATGTACATATTGGTACTATTTTGCGTTTTGCAAAAATGTTGCCACATGTACGTTTTTCCAATGAGCCTGTGTTGCAGCCTGTGTTGCAGCATTTTCTTTGTGATTTCAACCTCATTTGGAAAAATAAAATATCAGAATAGAACTACAGGAGAAGAACTACACCATCCATAATCCGGAGAAGTTAGCCTATCAGGTGCAGCATTCACACCATGTCATAATTACCTCAGTGTCAAGATGACAGACAACACGTTACATTTTATTCAGAGCTGTTCACATCCTCATACTGGGATTATGCGTTTCTATGGCACCACTATCAACTCCTAAATTAATCTAAAGCAGTCACATGGTACAAGTAGGAGCTCTTATAATTTTCACTCTGTAATTTTCGTTGCTTTGGTTGTTTTTCTCTAGTTCATCCGAAAAATGTAAAGCTAAAAGGAAATCAAGAAAATTATTTTTTTTAATACATGCAAACGTTTAATTCTGTTAGAAGCTCATGTTTTTACTTGTAATGTCAGCTATAAGTTGTTGTTTTTTTGTTGTTGCTGTTAAAAGCACTGGATTGTGCCATTTACAATGATTCATGTAATGTGCAATTCTTTTGTTGTGCCCCAAATAACGTTCTATACACTATGCACTATGTACTCCAAACACTCCAAACATGTTCTTAATCATATTGCATCACAGCCTTATTAGTACTCTTTATTGAAGGATCTATTGAAATCCCCATGGACAAAATACATGAGAAATATACTTCTGGAACCAAGGCCACTAAAAAAAAGTCGATGAATATTATTGCGCTATAGGTCTATACATTCTGCAACCTGGCGCAATGCAGGTAGAGCTCGGTTGAGGTCCTTGTTGAGCCGGAATAGAGCATTGGAGAAAAGCTGTGCATGTGTCTGTTGGTTTTGGTTTGGATTACTTCAAAACGTTTTACAGAGGGTAGAGCAATAGAGAGAGAACAGAGTGCACTTAATATTCAGCAGTTATAAATGAACATCTGGTTCACGACATGCTAATGGGCTAATGATGCTGTATTATATGTTGATTCAGTGAGCCTCAGGCTTCTTGTGTTTCAGTGCTTTCAGGTTCAGCTCTGTGATGTCTCTCAGACTCCTGCTGAAATCCTGTTTGTTACACTGAGCATCATTATAGAGTCTGAACACAAATAGTACTCACAGTGATATGTGTTTATTGCTGTGTTTTGGGTGGCAGGGAATCGCTTGGCTGTTCGCTTGCTGCACCTGCTATCTTTTAAAAACTTATTTATTCTCATGATGTCAGCAAATACATGTATGTAATTATAGGCAAAGAAGGATCACTTGATATCTTGGAGGATATTAGCATCCAAAACTTGATTTTTACTTCACGTTTGAACAAGGGATGTTAAATAAAAACAGCTGTATTCCAAAATCAGCAATTAAATGTTTGAGACTGTTGGCTTTGTTTCCAAACTTACAGATTTGATCTTGTAGGATATCATTAAGTAAGATGATTGCATATATGTAAATTGTTCATCTAGACAGAGATTAATTACATATGAAAAGCATTTAGACATTTAGGAGGGAATTCACTAAGAATGAATTGGCTGCATTGTAGCCAGTTCACTAAAGGAATTATGCCAATCAAATAATGGTGCAAGCAAATCTGTGCTGAACACTTTGCACAGTGCAGTTCCCCAAATTTTAGCTCAGTTCTGAGTGTTAAGTTGCAGGATTGAGCACACTAGCCTGATTTGGGATACTTTGCTCTCTCCACCAGATGCTTTTTATAATGACGAAAGTTTGTGCTGAAATGCTCTGCTCAAAAGTGAGGTAGCTGTTTTGCAAATTGGTCACTTTTTGGGATGTGTCTGAAGAATTTCACTATTCTTCATCAGAATTGGTTTGCATTATTATTCACTTATTTGCAGTTGATTAATAATATTGTGTAGATTCAGATCAAATTGTGCTGAAATGAAGTTAAAGTAATACATTTTAGTGTAATGAATAAGAAAGTGACAACTGACATATTATAGGCTTATTTGTTGGTGAATGTGTACTCTGAGTTTGAGACAGATTTCAGGTCAATCAAGTGAATTTGTCAATTTGTGTGCCTATACACATTGATACCTATGCCTATAGTATATATATTCAAACAAAGACAGAAAAATCACATATATAATATATTAATATTATAGGCTCAGCTTTAGCCTATGTGACCTTTAGTGTAAATATAAATATAAAAATATAAAAGTATTTCTGCCTCATACGGTTATCAGAATTCCCATCGGATCTTAGTCGGAAGTTATTACACATACTTGCTGGTGTCTGAAAGTTCGTTTTGAGCTGAAATTTTTCTTTAATGTTGAGGTTAGCTGGTAACCTGAAATGAAAACATGGGAAACAAGCAGCGGTGTTGACTCTCTCAAACACCACCTTTGTTCAGAACCACTCCTCAGTTGGCCTGCTTTTAGACCAAGGTGTTCGGCAGGCCAAACATCCCTGGCGGTTGGCCCCAAGGAAGCCCAGAGGAGGCCCGATTAAGCCCTGGAAGTGACAGTGGAAAGGTGACTGGCCCTCACTAGCATGTTTTCTTTTCGGCCCGACAGTGGAAATGCGGATATTGTGATGTTTCTGGTCTCTTAATGAGACAGAACCGAATCTCAGGCATCATTAGTCCAATAAACATGCAAAGCAGCAGTATGCTAGCCAGACAGCAACATAGTGATTGGCCAGATCTGGGCCACATTTGGTACATGTGGATTCAACGAACACCAGATGCGGGCCGGTTCTGGGTCAACACTATATGTTGCTGTCAAGATATAACGGTAAGATATGTCAAACTATGGAACACCTTAAAGTTTAGAGGTGACACTTTAAAGCATTAGTTCACCAATTTTCAACCAGCTTTTCTATATAACAATGTGTACTCTTTCTCCATGTTACCCATGTTATAGACCCAGATCTCCCTTTTTTTTCAGCTAAAGTCTGCCTGATGATGCAAAACTTTTGACAGCTCCAGAGCTTTTGTAAAAACGGTTTCACTTCATTTGGATGGTCCCTTTAACACATTCTGTTGACTAGAAGTAACGTTGCACCTACATGTCTACTAACTCTCATTAGAGTGTTAGTAGAGTATTAGTAGACTGGTAGGGTTAGGGTTAGAATAGGTTGACATGTAGTTGCATAGTTACTTATAGTCAGTAGACTGTCTGTTGGAGGACCATCACAATAAAGAGTTATCAGATATTAAGCAGACAGTACACTAATACTCTAATGAGAGTTAGTTCACATGTAGTTGTAAAGTTATAGTCACCAGAATGTTCAAAAGGGACCATCAAAATAAAGCGTTACCGTAAAAACTACAGCTCATAGTCCTGCTCATGGACAGTTGGATCGAACCCAGTACAATGTGCATGATGGGTTTTGAAGTTTCCCTAGCCCTTTGTCTCAGTTTTCTCTTGTCATGTAGCACTGCCTTTCTACGGCATAGATAGCCAAGTTTTATTAAAAGCCCATCTTGCCAGAATCAGCCCTATAACTCAGAAGTCCAGACAAGATGTATATGGCACAACAGAATTAAAAAAAGTGATAAACTCAAAAGAACAGTGGGACCCCCACACCCCTCCCCTCCCCTCCTCCCCTCCCCTCATTACCGGTATACCGTGCAACTCTAGTCTACACATCTTTCTGCTACATTGTCTTATTTATAATGGGTAACTGGCAAACAGCCTGAGTGCTCAGTGTGTTTTCAGACCCTCCCCACATTCTGTTCCATTCCATTGTGCTTCGTCTAGCTGTTTTTGAATGCATGGATTAATGCTGTGTGTACACCAACTTTAATCTCCCTCTTTTTCAACATCTGTTTATTTTGGACAGGTCATCAACATTTAAAAAAAATCAAGTTATGTTGCCTTGAAGAACACGTTCCAAGTGCCTCATTTCTATGCAGATCTATTAGCTCTATAAACTAATCTAAGTAATGAAGACAGAGTGTGCTGACCCTCGTGACCTGCCATTTTATTGTTTTTTCCTTTAGGGTGCCACCCTGCAATGTTGTAAGTTACTAGCGTTTTCACTTTGCACAGCACCGTTATACAAGCAGATGGCAAGGTTATATATTTACTGTCAGATATTATTAAGGCCTGGAGATGTGGTCAGCAGAGATAGCAGGCATATGTTTGTGCCACAAAACACTGCCCTCCAAAGGAGGCTGATTGAGCTGACACCAACAAGGGCAAATTCTCCTTCGTTGTCACTTCTTTTTCACTTCAGTGCTAGCAGATAATGCACAAGTCTTGACTTCAAAAAGCCATATCCAATGTGCTTATTCAAAATGTATTTTTAAATGTCTACAGATTATAGCTAATGTCAGTCTTTATTTTCATGCTTTCATATGTTTTTTCCATCCCTGGCAAATGGAACAGTTAGGATACTATTTTTGTTTTCATGACGATGCGGGCAAAGTTCCAAGCTTTATAGTGTGAAAAATCATATCGTTTTCAGTCATTGCTAAATCTTCTTTTGAAAAACTCATAACAGATCAGGCCATAACTTGGGGTCACTTTACAGAAACCCAAACAGAAAATGATTTAAAATTCATTTGATGGGGAAAGCTTAATAATTAACAGGAAATTTCGAGTTCCATTTCCAATGCATGGAGAAAATGATTTAGACAGATCACCCTCTTTACTGGCTGCATTTGAGCTCAGTTGTTAAAAAATGATTCAATCTGTGATAATTAGCAAAGTGGTTGAGGAGCTCCCTTCTGCTGCAGTATTCAGAGCCATGAGTCATGCATTCAGACGCTGAATATGAAAACGATCTTTATGCACTGAGAAAAATGTCTCTGACAAATCTAACTGCACGTACGCGCGCCCAAATTCACAGTCAAGATCTCAAGTCTCTCGTATTCATTCTTACAAACTAAACAACAGAGGAGTTTGACAATAACAAAGGGAGGCAAAGACTCGCAATTTGAAATGAGCGTGTAAACAGGCGTTCGTGAATGCTGAAGAGCGGCTCACCTCCAGACTGTCAGTCTCCCAGGGGGGTTCAGATTCTCAGTGAAGCAAACCACACTCATTACGCCAACTTCTGTTTTTACTATCAGTACCTCACACAAACTGGAGGTCTATTTCAGCTCCCAATGTTTTCCTTCTCGAGTGCTCATGAATGCTGGTAGACTGTCGCTATGCATTGTCTCTTTGAATTTGCTGAATATCAGGAGCGGTGCTTGGCGAACCAAATGCTTTTCATTATTGTGTACCGTCTAAACCTCCTGGAACACAGGGCCTATTATGTGGTACCTTCCTTACTAAAGACATAAAAACAGTATGTAATGGCTCTCACTTTCCAGGGTCCATTGAACACAGTCCTTTCTGAGTATAAAGTATTGAATCTAACGTCTTATATTCAGTGGGGGTGTATTCTTAGATGAAGAGGTGCGGCGTACAGTGGATTATGGAATTTATGTAGCATTACCTCCCTCTGTAATGTAAGTCGCCAGGCGTCAAAATGTTTGACAAGTGTAGCGGGGAGAGCGAAAACAGGCACATGTGAATATATAGCCTATGTGATCTTGTTTGTAAACCATTTTTCATACTGTAATATGAAATACATTTTAAACAATTTTATTGTTATTTTGTTACTTTTATGCAAAATGCATGTTTGAGCTGTTTTAACTGAAAGTCTTAAAATATGTCACTGGCATTGTTTTGTTTCAAGATGCACTCCAGTAATTTATTTATTCATTGGTTTTTTTTGTTTTGTTTTTTTTAAGGCAAGTTTATAAAAGCTACTTAAAAGTCCTGGTCCTGGCTTAGTCTAAACCCTGTCTGTGAAACCCGGCCTTAGTGTTTTATTGTTTATTTAAATAGTATATAATTTTAATATCAAACATTTATCAGTTATTCACCATAAAATGTAATATATAACATTTATTATCTTATAAGTGTTATTGGTATCTGCCAGAGTTTTAATGCTGCATCCCTAAAATGTTTAGAGCTAACATATATTTTTAAATAAGGTTATTATTAGTAAATTTGGCCACACTTTATATTAAATGTCTTTAACTACTAGGCTATGTACTAACATTTAAATTAATAATTTGATGCAGTGCATTGTGCACATACAGGTTTTTTTACATTGCACTTATATTTAAAACATACCTGCATGTAATTACAGCTGCAATTAATTTCTGTAATTACATTTATAATAACAATGTTGACCCTTTCCATTACCCCTTAACACCACCCATTGTTTTTATGTGAGTACATAGTAGTTAATAACACCTAATATAAAGTTTGACCATAAATTTTAACTCAGGATTTGAATCTCTCCTTTTTTTTTATTTGACCTCATTTATTACCTTTTGTGATGAATTCCCCATTTACATCATATGCAATGGTCTACCAGCCTGATCTCATGAAATGCTTCTCAATAGCACGCATTGTATTTATCGTGCAATTTACATGCAAAAATGGGTTTCATACAATACGCTGTTTTCGCGTGCATTCGCACTTTATGGCGTGTAATACGCACATATACCACACCACTAATCCTACCCAAGTGTACAATACGCACAGACCCCACACCTAATCCTATGCAAGGGGTTTACAGTGCATTTAATATGCACGTAAAAAACTAATTTTCATGTGTAAATTGCACAATAAATACAATGCGTGCTATAGAGACACATTTCATGAGATCGAGCTGAATGCATAATATTTATTTATACAAAACAAGATCTCTCTTACAGCTGCTGGGCTTAATGTCAGGCTTGCGTGGCTTTAGAGGTCATAGTCATTTTGTGGATAAGGGCCGTCTCTCAGAAAGGGAAAAGTCTTTTGTTTCTAAGTTCTGGTCATGGTGAGTCGGGCTGCAGAGAAGATCAATGGCCGAGACTGTGAGAGGACTGGTGCTGTGTGCAGGTCAGACTGAGAGGCGGTGTGAAGCCTTTTCATAGTGACAGAACCCCTGCCAGCTTCAACAACAGAAACACAGCCTCAACAGCGCTCGTGGGGAGACAACAACAAGGCACTCACAATTTCAAGCAACACACACAGAGAAATGGATTTTTATTGTGACATTGAGGAGATCATCAATACCTGTTGTGCGTGATGGGGAAAATATCAAGGAGAGCTGTCGATACATGATGAAAGGGCAAACTCTTTGTATTAACGTCTTTCTCAAAGCCATAAAAAGTAAATGTTTTTCACTTTCTTTCCAAAAGGGCCATGTAACTTTTGTTAAATTGTTCAACATACAGAGGGTTGCAGCCGATGGGTCAGACCACCATTTCTCAACCTAGTTTTATGAAATACTTATGTCAGTGAAGTTAAATCAATTGTATGTATGTGGAGAGAAGAGGGAGCAAAAAACACTGGCTGTTCACAATGACCACAGTTCAAATAAAAGATTGAAGGTAGAGGGCCAGACCATTGGTGAAAGTATAGGCCAGAAACATGCACTACATGCCATGTCATGTCACAGACAATATCTTGAGTTTAATACAAGCAGCCAGCTATAGGCTTGCCATGTTCTTTTTTAACTAATCACAATTTTTTTTAGATAACCATGGCAATTGTGTAGTCTAAATTTCAATCACAATTTTTTATGTGGGGAAATTGTGAAGGGAAATTTAACCGTGCAGCAAATGCCATCAAAAGCACTTTGTCGTGTCTCCATTTCCTGTAGGGAGAAGCAAGGGAGAAATAATCTGGTGGGTAGTCCAATTTTGGCACCAAACTGGTCCATTATTTAGCACTCAAACAGATCCCAGACAAACTCAGGGGCCGACACCATGGACCAATGAATCGAACCTCACTCAGGACAACTGAAGAGCATCTGTTCTGGACCGTGCAGTTTGCGGTGTTCACACACACTTACACAAAAGATTATCATCTAATCAGCATAATTTTGCTTTAGAGTGGAGCGGTAAAGCAAGGAAGGACCTGTTTTCTTACTAAGGGAACAGTTTGCAAAAACAAATAATAATTCTGTCATCATGTACTCACCCTCATGTCACGATGTCATGCGCAGATTCGTAAACAATCACATTTTTGGGATTTTAAAGAAGTTCTGGTCATGTTGACAATGTCGCGCCAACAGTAAACAGTGGCCAATAACATATAGTAATGCATGTGAGTTCATCATTTGTGCTGTGCATTGGGCTATGTGAATAATGGTGGTAAAAAATAACCACAATTCTTAGTGATGTAAACATCTTACTGCAATTGAGTCCTCTGATTATTAGAAATAATCACAATATTGTTGAATATTAATACTTGTCATTGTTTGTAGTCAAGCAGGCTGATTAAATGTTATGCAAGTCAGACTGATAGCTCGATAGTTCAGCAGGTTGATTATATAACATTACAACAAAAGGGAGAAAAGAGTGAGACCAGCTCTTAGCTTCTAGAGGTTTAGAGAGATTAAACCTATTTTAAAGTATAAAGGGACCGAACTTCCAGTGAGGTGTGTGTTAACACCGCAGAAGAAGAGATAAATAACATGATTACAGGCAATATATTTGAGCAGATGCATTAAGGAAGGTGAGCAGTTGCACAATGCTTGGTTAAAGGCACGTTCAAGGCTCTCTTGGAAGTAAAGATGGGCATGAGATTAGGGAGTGAACTGTGTGAGAATTGCACAAGATGATGACAACAATTTGTAGAACAAGTTCAGAAGTTCTCAGGGTGAAGAAATTGCTTTGAGGATGTAGATATCAAATGTTCAAAAATCAAAATTAAGCATGTGTGCATGAAATATCTGCAGAGATGTTGGAGAAGAAATGGATGGAGAGGAGGGATATGAAAACTGAAATGCCACTGGAGAAATGGCACTGGGGGAATCTGAAAATGTATTTTTCATAACTTTAGTATGAATGATGCAATTAATTTAAAATAATTGTTTATTGTCTCTACTATTGCTGATTTACTTACATCTGGTGTTATTGAGGTCCACATCCAGGCAGACACAAATCGATGACTTCACTTTTCCCAGCACAAACCAGCAGTCATTTCTGACAAGGTATCCCATCATTCCCAATGGACTTGAACACCTTCTTGGCCCTTGATTATTTACCTTTTTGTTATTTTTATTATATTCCTTTATATATATACATATATACATGTCTGACTACTTCATCTCATTCCCGTAAACAAATTCAAACTCTATCACCACAAATCCCACAGTGTTAGTCTTCACTGTTTGCGGGAATGAGACGAAGTAGTCAGACATATGGACCAAAGTAACAGCAACTGTGGGACAGTTTCTGTAAACAAAATCAATTGTTTTCCAATCTTTAGAGTCACAGGTGAGTTTAAGAGTCTATCCTAGACATTTGATGTTGAAGGGCAACTGGGAGCATCAGCCTGAATATTGAAATCAGTTCAGAAGAATGTCCACCTCATTCAGAAATGTGCCTAGATGGCCATGGGGACAAGGATTTTGGTGCTTTTAAAGAACTACAACTACAAGACTACAGCAAAAACTACAGTTAATAAGATTATGGAATCGTTTTATAAGATTACCTGAAGATAGACTTACTCGGAAAGTTTTTGATTGGGATGAAGCTCACAATTATCCTTGGTCAATGGAGGTCCTTGGAATACTATCATCAGTAAAAGCACAGTATATATTTACAAATACTTTACAATGTGATATATCCCAGGTCAGGCAGTTTTTGTTTATTTCTTACAAAGAGCAATGGCAATGGCAGGTGTTAAATAAGCCCAAATTGAGAAGTTATGTTCACTTTAAAAATGAATACTCCACAGAGCCTTATGTCAAATGCTGGTTAACTAGATTACAGAGGTCTTAGCTTAGAGCTGGGGTGTTGCACTTGCAGATTGAGGTGGGGCGCTATAAAGGTGTCCCAGAAGAGGATAGATTATGTGTTTTGTGTGATTTAATGGTTGTTGAGGATGAATGGCATTTTTTGCTTTTTTGTCCTCTATATCATGAGTTAAGAATGGGTATGTTTGAGAGAATTCAACATAATAAGCCTGATTTGTTTTGGATGACGGAGGGGGATATGTTGAATTGGCTCTTTGAAAATGAAATTTATAGGTTAGCTAGATATGTGGAAAAGGCATGGAAACTTAGGCAAAGGAATTTATATCCTGACCTAAATTGACGGTGTCTTGTCTTGTTTTGTTTGTTTATATTGTGAAAATTATGGTGATGTATCTTCTATGATGGTCATTTCTGTGTAATATGCTTGTTTTATGTTAGTGTCTTTTATGCCTAAGGGCAGGACATGTAAGTGCAAGACACTTTAATAATAAATAAATACAAATACAAATACACAACGCATTCTCACCCCAAGGCGTCATTTAATTTACACTTTTGACCATGCGTCAACTAACTGACGCTAAAGGGTGCCTTTAGCGTCAGTTAGATGACGCTTCCGTTATGGGTAGGTTTAGGTATGGGGTAGGGTAGGCGCGTCTCATGTTGACGCTAAAGGGTGCCATGTGCGTCGAATGTAGACGCATGGTCAAAAGCGTCAGTTACATGACGCCCGAGGATGAGCGTCATCTAACTGACGCAAAAGGCACCCTTTAGCGTTAGTTAGTTGACGCATGGTCAAAATTCTCAATTAAATGACGCCTTGGGATGAAAACGGGCTGAAATACAAGATATATTAAAAAAAATCTAATTTACAGTAGAAAATTGGCAGCTGTGGTTGCTGAATCTGTGTTTCCAGATTAAACTTAATCTTAGAGAAAAAAACAATAGTGTGGAGATAGTGTTAATATATCAAATAACTAACATCTTTTTTTTACATTGTATTATACTGTACTGACAACAACCTTAAAAACACAGGTGGTAAAGAGAAAGCCACATGTTTAATCGAAGTTTGATAAGTAGCTTTTCTGAGGTAAATACTACTTATACAAACCACTATCATGGTAACACACAGACATTACTCTAAAATAATCCAATTAAACATTGTAATGGGTTTTTTAAAACTGTATTTTTTAAAGTAATCATAATTAACCAATATCTAACATTGGAAACTTTTAGATGCTGGCTGGACAAATCAAGAAGATAATAGTTTATAATACTCCCATGACATATTGAGTAATCAAATGAACGTCTAACCCCTATGATTTTTTTATGATTTTGATATCTAAATTTGCTCTGCCAGTAACAGAGGGAGAAGTGGGGGCTTGTTTTGCACAGATTGAACCAATCATATTGGAGGAAAAAATATGGAAAGATGATCATTAGAAATATGTCATTCTTTTGTCTATCCCTGAACCTGATGTGTTCTTCTTTCTGGGTGAGATTCTCTGAGATTGTACGAGGACTCTCTTGGCTATAATTAAAGCATTTAAAGGGCATTTGCTAAAGTCTGTCTGGTATTTGCTGCGCAGCAAGTTAGTGGGGCACTAGAGTGTTCATAGGGGTCAAGACATTGACCGACTCAGCCTTCGTCGATTAGGAGACATGCTAGAGGATAAATATAATTATAAACGTCGAACAGGAGACATTTAGGGACGTCGATTAGGAGACGGGCCAGGTAAAACTTAAGTCAGGTGTGTAGGGGGAAAATCTACCATTCATTTAGCAAAATAACATGTAACATAAAACCCTAATGTACATAACTAATAAGAAAAACAAAGCAGTAAATAGCTACTGAAAAATCATCAGATGTGAGCTGTCACACAGAGAATTTTGGCAATGTCACCAGTTCTTTTTTACTTCCAAAAATACATTTAAATACCATTTTAATGTAAAACTGCATGACATGTTTCATTAGATCTTCTACAGTTTTTCACTGTTTAGAGAAAGGAAACTTACAAGTAACCAATTAACAGGTTTTTACCATAGCATTTTACAGTATTTTACCAATAAAATGACGATAATTTTTTACAGTGTATAGGGTGATGAATGTAACATACAATAGCATGAAATAATATTATGAGCAAACCTGTTCCACCACCTCAACACGAAGCCCAGAAAGTGAAAATGACACAATCCTGGCAAAGGCCGAGGTACAGTCGTAGATGTCATTGGACTGAGAAATCTCTAATAGTAAGTGAAGGATAGAATAGATGGGATGAGATTCTTCATTTGTAATATGAAATGATGTATGCAACAGACTGTAATAGGTAGAAAGAGGATATTTTCTGTGACGATAGGAGAGAGTTTACATAAAGTGCATAATAGTTGTGGGGCAGAAGAACGTCTCGGTTACGTGTGTAACGTCTCGGTTACGTATGTAACCCTCGTTCCCTGAGTAGGGAAGGGAGACGTCGGATGACGACGAATGGGGTTTCGCTTAGAAAGCCTATCAACTTCGAGTATTTAAAAACGAGCCAATGGCATAGAAATGCCATGGGTCTGCGGAATTTGCATGACGTAACTCCGCCCCACCTCGTGGGTATAAAAGGAGGACGCCGGCAAAATGCAGTTATGTTTCTTCGCTGAGGAGCCAAGACTGAGCTCAGGCGATCCCCGCGGTACAGCGGAAGTGGCAGGAAGACGTAACGTCTCCGTTCCCTACTCAGGGAACGAGGGTTACATACGTAACCGAGACGTTCCCTTTCGTTGTCACTCCGAGTTACGTCGGATGACGACGAATAGGGTTATCAGTCTAATCACGCCACCTTCACTGCTGTCTTCCAGTGCCCTGCGTAAATCTGAGCTCTCGAGAGACTTTGGACGAAGGATTCCTATTTAACACAGGAATACCAAGGTACACTGGGAAGCATATCCCATAGTTTAGAGGAAATATGCAATTAACACCAACCCAGAGGGGGGGGGGGGGCATTTGGGAATTGGGAATACACAAATGACCCGAAGGAAACATATGGAGAACACTGAGGTGTCCAGCCGCAGGTGGAATATTTCAACCTCAGGGGTGGCAAGGTGGCTTGCCAAGGGAAAGACACATGCTCAGAGAGGCTTACAGTGGAAATACACGTGTGGGGGTAGCTCCGGGGAGGGACCATGCACACGGGAGGCACCTAGCCGACGCCCAGGCAATAGACACTGGCGCTAGCATCAGGGGTGCTGGAGGAACTCAGGGCTTGCGGAGAAGCTCACCTGAGGAGAATATCGCACGTATCCAGTCCGTGGAGTGGAATGGCGAGCAAGCGAAGACACCTGAGCGGGTCCGGTACTAGCTAGTTGAAGCGAGTACATGAAAGGACACAGGCTCCACACGGAGATTGTAGAATCTGGCGAATGTCTTCAGTGTCGCCCAGCCTGCAGCTCTGCAGATGTCTGTCAGCGAGGCGCCATGCGCTAGAGCCCAAGAGGATGCCACACTCCGGGTGGAGTGGGCAGTCACACCAAGGGGGCACGGTCGACCTTGCTGCTGGTATGCCAAAGCAATGGTGTCCACTATCCAGTGAGACAACCTCTGCTTGGAGAGATCCTTTCCCATCAGCTTCCCACTATAACAGACAAAGAGCTGGTCTGAGGTCCTGAAACACTGCGTCCTGTCTACATAGGCGCGGAGAGCGCGTACTGGACAGAGCAGTGCCAAGACTGGGTCTGCCTCCTCCAAGGGCAACGCTTGCAGGTTCACCACCTGGTCCCGGAAGGGAGTGGTAGGAACCTTGGGCACATATCCAAGCCGGGGTCTCAGGATCACGTGAGAGTAAGCCGGCCCGAATTCCAGGCACGCTTCGTCAACGGAAATGTGTGCTGCCTTCGCTCCAACCCATCTTGAAGGAAGGAAAGCACGAAACTGATCGAACACCTCCGGGGGTCTTCTCGGCGAGAAGAGCACCAGTTGACGAAGAGGTTCCACTTCAACGTGTAGGCGTGCCTCGTGGACGACGCTCTAGCGGAAGTGATGGTAGCCACCACCGCTGGTGGTAGGGTGGTACTCAAACCTGCCCCGTCCCGTCCAGGAGCCACACGTGGAGATTACAAAGATCGGGACGAGGGTGCCACAGGGTGCCCCGTCCCTGAGAAAGGAGGTCCTTCCTCAGAGGAATTGGCCAAGGAGGTGCTGTCGCGAGGAGCACTAGCTCGGAGAACCAAGTCCGGGTGGGCCAGTACGGCGCAACCAGAAGGACCTGCTCCTCGTCCTCCCTGACCTTGCGCAAGACCTGCGCAAGAAGGCTCACTGGGGGAGACGCATATTTGCGGCCTCGCGGCCAGCTGTGCGCCAGAGCATCTGTGCCGAGCGTGCCCTCGGTCAGAGAATAATACTGGTCGCAATGGGTCGAGTCGTGGGAGGCAAACAGATCTATCTGTGCGTCCCCGAACTGGTCCCAAATCAGCTGGACCGACTGGGGATGGAGTCGCCATTCTCCAGGGAGGGGCTGAAGCCGTGAGAGCTCGTCGGCTGCACAGTTCAGGGCTCCGGGAATGTAAATGGCTCGAAGGGACCTCAGATGCTTCTGACTCCATAAGAGGAGGTGGCGAGCGAGTTGCGACATACGGTGGGAGCGTAGACCACCTTGATGGTTGATGTACGCTACAGTGGCGGTATTGTCTGATCGGACTAGTACATGTTGACCCGTGAGTAACGCCCGGAAGCGGTGCAGGGCAAGGCGTACTGCCAGCAACTCGAGGCAATTGACATGCCATAGGCGCTGGGGTCCTGTCCAGGAGCCCGCGGTGGCATGTCCATTGCACATGGCGCCCCAGCCCGTGGTGGAGGCATCTGTTGAGACAACAACATGCCGGGAAACTCGTTCCAGCGGGACACCAGCCCTGAGAAAACTGAGGTTCGACCACGGGGTGAAGGTCTGACGGCAGGTCGGAGTAACTGATAATCGGAGCCTGCCTTGTTGCCATGCCCACCTCAGGACTCGCGTAGCCAAAGCTGAAGCGGTCTCATATGAAGCAATCCGAGCGGCGTCACCGTGGCTGCAGATGCCATATGCCCCAGGAGCCTCTGAAAATGTTTCAGTGGAACCGCACTCTTGCCCTGAATTTGTCTCAGACAAGTCAGCAGTGACTGCGCGCGCTCGCTTGTAAGCTACGGGGACATGGCGACCGAGTCGATGTCCATACCGAGAAAAGAGATCCTCTGCACGGGGCAAAGTTTGCTCTTCTCCCAGTTGACCTGAAGGCCCAGACGACCTAGGTGCCGGAGCACAAGGTCCCTGTGTTCGCAAACCTGATCTCGAGAGTGAGCTAGGAATCGTCGACAGTCGTCGAGATAGTTCAGGATGCGAACCCCGTGAACCCGAAGGGGAACAAGGGCTGCCTCGACGACCTTCGTGAAGACGCGAGGAGACAGGGCTAGCCCGAAAGGGAGGACCGCGTCCTGGTATGCCTGCCCCTCGAAAGCAAATCGGTGGAACGGTCTGTGTCGAGGAAGAATGGAGACATGAAAGTAGGCGTCCTTCAGGTCGATCGCTGCAAACCAATCCTGGGGCCGAACACATCCGAAAATGCGTTTGGCGGTGAGCATCTTGAACGGCATCCTGTGAAGGGAGCGGTTCAGCACGCGCAGGTCCAGGATCGGTCGTAACCCACCGGTTTTCTTGGGGACAATGAAGTAAGGGCTTTAGAAGCCGGACCTCATCTCGGCTGGAGGGACAGTCTCGATTGCACCCTTCGCCAGCAGGGTGGCAATCTCTGCTCTCATGATGGGGGCATTGCCACCGACCAATGTGGAGCGGACTCCCCTGTAGTGAAGGGGAGGAGACCGTGCGAACTGAATCGCATAGCCGAGCCTGATGGTTCGGGCGACCCAGCGGGACAGACGGGGAAGCTCTAGCCAGGCTCCCAGGAACTGAACCAGCGGGGTCATGCGAACCACAGGCATCCCCCCGGAGGGGCAGCAAAGCGGAGTAACTGGCCCAGACGTGGACGGCATAGCGGCCCGGTGTGGGGGCACAGTTAACACCCGCGCCCTGACAGAGGAGGCCAGGGAAGGACCAGCGTTCCGCGGGGGCCTGCTCTGCCAGGGGTCTGGCGACAGAGTGGGACAGGGACGAAACGGTCCGTGGACGGCACGCCGTGTCAACCGACTCTGGGACAGAGGGGGACGAGGAGAGCACGGCTTGTGGGCGGCGCTCTGTGTCGTCCGAGAACTCTGTGTGCTCAGGGATGAGGGGGTTGTTTCTTTCTTTAACCACATTAGGGTGCTGCCCACCCGTGGGTGAGCAGCGGGGAGTGGAGAACAAAAGATTCTCCCCCGGCCCCGGGGGAAGGAGTGGTCCTGCTACCATCTCCTGGGAAACAACCATCATCCCTGAGCAGCCCGTCTCAGGAGCGCCGCTTGGCCCGGCGCTTGGCGGGGGGCGGGGGGCGGGGCTGGAGAGGGCTGTGGCGCCTTCCTTCGGCTTCCTCCGCGGCTGGGCCTGGGTGAAGGCTGCTGCTTTGGCCGAGCGGGAGGGGCGGGAGCCTTAGGAGGGCGCCCTCGGCGGGAAACAGGCTAAGGCGTCTGCCCGTCCGACGTCGAGGCAGCAGCGGGTCGGCGGGGCAGAATGTGTTTGATTGCCTCGGTCTGTTTCTGTGCAGTTGAGAACTGTTGGGCAAAATCCTCAACTGAGCCGCCGAAGAGGCCGGCCTGGGACAGGGGTGCATCGAGCAGACGAGTCCGCTCGGTATCCCGCATGTCGGCCTGGTTCAGCCAGAGGTGTCTCTCCTGGACCACCGTAGTGGACATCACCAGACCCAGGGAGTGCGCGGCTACCTTCGTCGCCCAGAGAGCAAGGTCGGTTGCGGCGCGCAGCTCATCGAAGAGCCCTGGGTCTGTCCTACCCTGGTGCATGTCTCTGAGCATCTGGGCCTGGTAGACCTGCAGAGTGGCCATAGCATGCAGAGAAGCAGCCGCCTGTCCCGCCGCTCTGTAAGACTTCGCCGCCATGGACGACGAAAATCTACAGGCTTTGGATGGGTGCTTAGGCTCGCCCCGAGAAGGAGCACTCTGAGGACACAGTTGCATCGCAACAGAGCGTTCAACCGGGGGAAGCCCAGTGTACCCACGGGCAGCTGCCCCATCGAGGGGAGGAAAGGCGGATGAGACCAGCGAGCGGTCCCGAGAAGACAGGTAGCTTCAACCGAAACTCGCGGGCCACCCGAAGGTCGACTCGCGGGAATCGGAGGTTCACTAGCGGGCACCGTCACAGAAGAGGGGGGCTGGGGTCGCAGACAGATAGTCGGCGCCTTCCAGACCGTAACCCTCAGGTCACCCTGGCCACCAACCGAAGTAGCACCCCTCGGGGGAGCGCTAGATCGGGGTGTGGATGAGGGGACTCTCACTCTTGCGAGTTCATTGAGTTTCGAACTAAGTGACGCGATGGTCATGTTCCCGCAGAGAGAACATGACTCATCCACGAGCGCTGCTCTAGCGTGATCCATGCCCAAACACACTAGACAGCGCTCGTGCCCATCAGAGTCAGACACTAGTCTGCCGCAACCAGAAGTGCACGGGCGAGGCATCTTTAAAAAGACGGGCCGCGTGCAAGCTCTTTTAAGAGAGAAACACTCTGAGTGTTGAAGCGCCCGGGGAGACACGCACTCTCTGGCAAACCACTGCACAGATAAGCAGGAAGCGCGCGCTCGCTGGAGATCGCCGTCACACCAACACCAGAGGAACTCGTTTGTGAAGCTGACAATTCAGAGATGGCTTGTGGAGTGAAGAGAAACCCTTGGCTCCGAAGCGAAAACATAACTGCATGTTGCAGGCGTCCTCCTTTTATACCCACGAGGTGGGGCGGAGTTACGTCATGCAAATTCCGCAGACCCATGGCATTTCTTTGCCATTGGCTCGTTTTTAAATACTCGAAGTTGATAGGCTTTCTAAGCGAAACCCCATTCGTCGTCATCCGACGTAACTCGGAGTGACAACGAAAGGGAACCCTCGTTCCCTGAGTAGGGAACGGAGACGTTACGCCGTGACGACGAATGGGGTTTCGCTTAGAAAGCCTATTAACTTCGAAAAATATAAAACGAGCCAATGGCAAAGAAATGCCATGGGTCTGCAGAATTTGCATAGCGTAACTCCGCCCACTTCGTGGGTATAAAAGGAGGATGCTGGCAACATGCAGATATGTTTCTTTGCTGAGGAGCAAAAAACTGAACTCAGGCAATTCCCGCGGTACAGCGGAGGTGGCAGGGAGACGTAACGTCTCCTTTCCCTACTCAGGGAACGAGGGTTACATACGTAACTGAGATGTTCCCTTTCGTAGTCACTATGAGTTACGTCGTGACAGCGAATGGGGTTCCCAGTCTAATCACACCACTCGGCTGTCTTCCAGTGCCCTGCGTAAGTCTGAAATCCCTGTCGTGAGACTAGCATGGATGAAGGACTCCTGCTTAACATAGGAATACCAAGGTACACTGGGAAGCATATCTCAGTGGAAATATGCAATCAGTGCCAGCCTGAAGGGGGTGGACTTAAGAATACACATATGACCCAGAGGGATGCATATGGAAAAACACTGGGGTGTCCAGCCCGGAGGGTGGAATATTTCAACCCCATGGGTGGCAAGGTGGCTTGCCAAGGGAAAGACACATGCTCAGAGAGGCTTACAGTGGAAATACACATGTGGGGGTCACCAGAGGGGAACCATGCACACGGAGGCAACTAGCCGACGCGAAAGCTGCCGCAGGCATAGACTCTGGTGTTGAGTCTCATAAATTACCACACTACTGATAATTGTTTTGATCAAAACCCTGTCATTAATTAATTAATTATTGTCATTCTGTATGTATTTATTTATTTGCATATGTAGCCGTTGGTAGTAATTTTCCTTTGCATAAGGATGGGGCGTGCCTTATTTCACGTGTTTTATTTGGCTTATAAAGGCAGCTTTAGGCATCTTAGGAGTGTGCGTCTCATATCTACTGTCGAGTATACGCTCCACGTATCGGCAATTGTAACGCTTGCTTACAAGCTTAAAAATTCTACTTAGTGTTGCTTTAACATGTATTCGCACATGTTGTTTATTGGTTTCCAATAAACTTTTTTTGTTTTTGTTTTTGTATTTTTGTGCTTTAGTGATTCTTATAAAAGGCGATTTCCCCGGTAAATTTGCCTCCGGGGTGGCGTAGTCGGGTATCTTAGAGGTGTAGATTTTAAGTCTGCCCTCTGGGGGTTGGTTGCCGGTATAGGCAATTCTCTCCCTTGTGTAAACTTAAAATATTTCTTGTCAAACCATCTCATTGCCACACATAGGTAATAAAGGCTTTGACTAAATATTTGAAGGTAAGCTAGGTTTAAAAGAGAGAGGGAAAAAATACCCTTGTTTCAATGACAAAGCTTAAACCTAGTCCCAGACTGTTTGAGCTGTTTTAACTGAAATCAACTTGCACTGAGATGTATTAAAAATATGTCAGTGCCATTGTTTTATCTCAAGATGCACACCAGTGATGTTTTTTTCTTTTCTAAGGCACATTTATAAAAGCTCATTAAAAGTCCTAATTGAACTAAAACCTAATCCTGGTTTAATCTAAACCCTGTCTGTGAAATCAGGCCTTAGATTATTTAACTTTAGGTAACACTATTCCAAGGGGACATGATTACATGTAGGCTACATACTATAGCAATAACAGTAAATTATGCATAATTACAAGTAACTAACCCTAACCATAACATAGTATACATATTTGTAGTTAATTAATATTACTCTGAATTTACTTAAGTACAATGTAACCACGTCACTTTGTTTGGTTACACTTTATTATGAAAACTCGGAAAACCCAATTCAAATTAAATGATTCTTGGGCTTTTTAAAGTCATTAAATATTTCCTTTAAGAAACTATGCTGCATGTTTTTGATTGTTTTATTGACCATTTTATTGTTGCTGTCATTTTTGGTGAGTGCTGTGTCATGACATTGATACTATCCTGCCTTTAAAGCTCCACCATTTTGTTTTGTATGCTAACCTTACAATGCACTTCTTTTTTTTTTTTTTTTAATTTTTTATCAAGATTTTCTCACACGGTAAAATAAATGTTAATCACCATTTCTCTGGTCAGCAGTAAGCTATTTAGTCAGCAGCTCTTAAACATCTTTCTATAACCATGCAGATGTTCCAGTCCCCTTGAGTCCCTTGAGCTGGCTGGCAGTAAAACTGACCACATGTTCAAAGTCTGTACAGTGTCTATAATATGATAAAGTTGTAGACTCCCTATCAAGTGTCGAGCACTTTTTTAAAAGTGGTCTATTACTGACAACATCAAGCTGTTTCAGCCTGAGTGAGTCCCTGATAAAAATGTTCATCTGCAATGCAGCAAAACATATATTGCACTTTTATTAATAAAATGACTTTTATTACGTCCAGACCCCCAAAAATCGCAAGATAATTAAACATTTTGTTGATGGATGTCCTACATGTCATGAGCATAGTACATCATTATTTTCTATTTTGTCTTTTTACCCCCACAGCCCCTTGTCATCAACACCAATTGTTTACTTTTGTGTTACTTTTGACTCATAATGATCTTGATTTGTATCATTTAGCATTATCAATAATATTAAAGGATTAGTTCACTCAAAAATGAAAAGTCTGTCATTTACTCACCCTCATGTCGTTCCAAACCCATAAGACTTTCGTTTATCTTCAGAACACAAATGAAGATATTTAAAATAAAATCTGAGAGCTTTCTGTCCCTCAATTGAGTCTATGCAACTACCGCGTTGACGCTTCAAAAAATTCATAAACAGATCTTAAAACTAATCTATATGAATTGAGCAGTTTATTCCAAAATTGTCTGAAGAAGAGACAATCGATTTATGTGATGAAAAGATTTAATGTATTTTATTCACACATAAACATTTATCAAAGCCCACATCAGTTACAGTAAATAGAAGCTCAAGCATGTTTGATATATTTCCAATGAGGGTTTCCAATGATACGGGGAAGGTTTCTCGCGTGTTCCGTCTTTTCTCATGGCAAAGAACATTTTTTGGGGTTAAATGCAATACATTTTTTCATGTATTAACTCGTTATTTCATCTGACTCCATAAATTAAAAGGTTTTAATGATATCTGTGCATTATTAAATGTGAGTGAATGTTTGACTATTCTTTTTAACTCTTTAATGAAAATAATAAAGTCCGTTAGAATAAAATCAAACGTTTACAATTTATTATGTCAGGTAAATGTATCATGCCAATTTCATAATCAGTTCAAAGATAATCAAAACAATAACATTTAATGCTCTAGAATAAAGACTAAAGAATAAAGAGATGCAAACCCAACATTAAGAAATAGGCTACATGAGGCTGAGCGTCTCAGCCGCTCTCAGCCTCATGGGCTGATCTGAGGTACAGAAAAGGCCCCTATCCCTTGCTGTGTTCCATTAAATAGCCAGAACCTCTTTCACATGGAAACATGCTAACAATGGTAATTTGCATTCAGAGGTTACACCTTTTGGGGGGTAGGAGAACCATTTGTCTATCTTCCTTTGTGTACCAGTTTCTCTAAACTTCTAAAAACCTTATTACCTTGTGTTTTACTCTTTGGGAATGAGACATTTGTACCAGTCACTCTGATACATTTTAAATGATACTAAACATGTATTATACTCAATGATAATCATTCACATTAAACCATATATCCTTGTGTGAGTTTTAGATGTGCATGACAGAGAGAATTAAATGTAGATTAGGTCATACTGCATGAGGAGGAGGTCAAATGTTCATTTCCAGCAAGGTCCTTTGTCGTATTGAGCAGTGGTTGTTCTTCAATAAGTTTTTCCAGTCACATGCGAGAGCCGATGAGGTTAATTCTCATGTGTTATGCATCATGTTTGAGCTTCCATAAGAACCGATGAGGTTTGTTTTCGGCCGTTGTGATGTACACATGTTCCAATTCAAAGAACCACACTAAATAGTTTTGTAAGATCTTTATTTTGTGTTTGTTTTACTCTTGTGGCAGTCACATGAAAGGTGCACATTCAATGGGACCTGTTATCAAAGTGAAGCATACAAGGTGAAGTTGGACAAACAATGTCTGTATATTAATGTGCATGTCTCATTGTCTTACCGGTTCCTTGAAATGCATAGTAGGAGGGGCCCGCGAACAGGAAACCGATTATATGTCATCCTGAGGAGTTAGTCTATTAAGGATTTAGACCTAAATATCATGAATGTTCATGGGTTTGAAGGTTTTCTAAGTGGTAATGCAACTTGTTAAAGATATATATATATTATCAAGGTATTATTTGTAAGGTTGCAAATACTCTGTGAAATGTAAAATGTACAGTTAGTAACTGATGAGGAGTTATGATTGGTCAGTTTAAAAATGGAGGAGACCAAAACTGTAAACAAAAAGATTAATTGTTTGGAAAAGAAAAAGAATGGGTGTTTGTTGGATCAGTAGCCAACCGTGTAACCGTGAGCAGTTCTTTTTGTTAGTTTGTTTTCCTGCTAAATTTCTGAGTGAACTTGGACTTACAATGGACTTTTTGCTCTGGCCTTTGTTGCACTTTTTGGGGAATTTGTGGCACCCTGAATGAGGGAAACATGGATTCCAACATTTTCTGCTTCAGAATGTCACAGTACATGATGCCCTCCCTTCAGAAACTGTGTTGAACGGCGTGATAACATCCCCAAACACACCACCAAGATGACAACTGCCTTGCTGAGGAAGCTGAAGGTGATGGAGTGGCCAAGTATTTCTCCAGACCTGAGACCTATTGAACACCTTTGGGGCATCCTCAAACGGAAGGTGGAGAAGCGCCATGTGACTAACATCCAGCAACTCAGTTATGTAATTATGGAGGAGTGGAAGAGGATTCCAGCAACAACCTGTGCAGCTCTGGTGAATTCCATGGCCAGGAGGATTAAGGCAATGCTAGATAAAGACCTTAACTCACGAGAGTCTGAAACTGAGAAAAATGACTTTAAAGTTATCTTAATGTACTGACAATTGAGTTATAGGTATAATATTGCAATTTCACATTTTGTAGTGTATACCTGTATTGACCTATCTTCAAAACAATTTTTAACTCAAATTTGACCTTTGACACTTTTTTCGGAAGTTGCTGTATTCTGCCTCAGCATTACCCACAAAATGACAAACGGTCATACCAAGGCAAAATACCAAAACTTCTATTTTATAGCACAATGTTATGATAACACTTAAAATGTAAGCAATATTAACCCTATTGGACTCACTATGATAAAAATGGCTTGTATAAACAAGGGGTTGAAGTAGTGAGAATAGTTGGAAAAGTATGAATGGTTTTAATTAACATGAATTTCCAGTTTCTTTGTAGTGCGTTGACATTGAGTTTTATATAATTCGTTTATTAATTAAATTAAGATGTTTGGTAATTGTACCTAAATGAATTTAAAATTAATTTGCAATATTTCAGATTAATGTATTTGTTTTCCTTAAAACTTTATTCTCATCTGAATTATAAATAATTTATTTCTGTATAAAATAATACTACCATTAGAATGTGTAACTTAAAAATAAACAGAAATGAAAACCAATGCGCAATGTTGTGTTTTATTGCGAGTGTACACAAATATAAGTCAACTCTTTCCAGTTTGAATGATGTCCTGTATGAACAAAATGACGGAGTATGTTTTAATGTTTCCACTGTTCGATAGCGCCCGCGCCTCTCTCATTCTCTCTCTCTCTCTCACACACACACACACACACACACACACACACACACACACACACACGCACACACACACACACACATCACACACATATTCCATCATTGCAATCTTGACATCGCAGCCTGTTCATAATAGTCACAGAGCTTCAGAGCTAAGGCGGGGTTTCAGATTAGGTGTCCCTAAAAAACTGTCTCTAGTAGTTCCGCATTGTAATGGATTTGCTTTCTCGTCGGTTGTTTGACATGGATTTTAACCAGGGTTCAACAAAAGGTAGGCTCTAAATTACTACATTCCTGCTGCTGGTGTATAATGGGTGTGTCGCTGCTGCTCCAAGCAACCAACTCGCGTAGTTTTCAGTCAGTGGACTGTCATTGGCAGGTAAGAGCTAGCCTATGAGAAGCAAATTTTATTTCAGCTGTACATGTAGCCTTGTATTACAGGCTGTGAATTAAGATATCCTACAAGCCTGCTCTAATGCAGCGCTTGTTACTGGATAAGTTGTTGATTATGGCTCGAAACGTGTTTGTGTCTAGTTTGTGAAACAGCATCGCTAGCTAAAGGCTACCACTAGCTATTACCGGATTTTAAAGATTATCTTTTGTATGCACCCATGTCGTGTGTCATTCTTATCTTGATCTTGGTGTTTACGTTTCAAAGCCATCTCCGCCATCCTTTTCCCCCGAGAGTATGCCATTCTTCAATAATCGTACAAAAGCAATCACTGTGAAACATGTACGTGTGTGTCTTTAATTGCTACATCATAACCCCGTAACTCCAGCTAGGCAATACTTTGATGGTCGGTCAGAACAAGGCAGAGTGCCGTAACTTCAGAGCAGCGCACCCGTAACTTCATTCAAGTGTTCAGGAGGAGTGAGAAACGAAGGCATAAAGCCGTAACTGACGTTACGGGCTTCTACCACAGTTTCCCCTTGGGTTTTTGAAGTTACACCAAAGACATTATCTTATTTCCCCCAAAAAACAATCGAATTGAAACTTGATGTTTGTCAATATGATAAAACTTATGTTTATTGACTTAAAAATTGCAATAACTCATTAGAGCCAAAAATCGAAGTTACAACCTTTTGCCTTAGTGCGGCAGTATAGTCCATTTGAAGGAGTGAATGAAAACGAGTGAGTGCATTCGAACACTGAGTGCGCTGGAAGGGCTGCCGCTTTTGCATAATTTGTTCTTGCTGTTTTATAATTAATTGAAACAAAGCAAACTGACAGCTTCAGTAGTAATGAAAAGAGTTATCCTGGATTCTGCCACGGAAACTAGCATGTATAAAATGGAATTCAACTATTTAATATTCAATTAAAAATCATTTATACCTGTATGATATTACGCTGGACCAGCACGGTTTGGAAAATAGATTGATGATTGATTCAGCTGCGGGCGCCAGCTCCTACCGAGAAACGGGAATTCATTCAGCATGCGACTATCACAGTGCATTATGTGTATTCACTAGCCATTCAGCATACATCAGTTGTTATTGTGGTGCATTGTGAGATTAAATGAGTGCACACAATAACGTCCACTATGGTTTCGAACATCACTACAAATGGCTGTCCGGTCAAATAGTGCCCTATTTAAGGGTATAGGGGGCGATTTGAGGCACAGCCTGTGTGTTATCTATCTGCTTGTGCATTAACTGCTGTATTACGCGTTCTTGAGACGACCTTGACGAGAGCTCCCCCTAGCAGTTAGGATAATTTACACCACTGTATAGAATAGATAACATTCTTGCAGATCTAAACAGGAGCCCAAGACACACTTCAAGCACTTTCAGACATTTAGTCTGGATAGATTACCTCTGAATAGAAATATATAAACTTACACATTTTAAATGGGGTGTCTTCCGTTTTAATGACTTTTCTTTATACTAGTGCCCCACTCTCCCCCACAAAACTAAATGTCTCCTGACATTTCAAATATAACTTGAAGCATATTCAACATTTTCTCAACAGCAGTCTTTAACAACTCTCAACTATACTCCAAGGTCTCCAGAAATGAGTGATAGAGACAGGTCACTGCTTTACTCCTACCGAACAGTCCCTTTCAAGGGTGGACTAAAGAAGGTTGGACTAAAGTATCATAAGTGAATGCTACTGATTTCTGTGACCCGGCTGAATATCTCTCCCCTGAGTCTTCTGATCATATCAGCAGCAGCCTTTGATGCAATTTGGTAAGCCTCGCTCATCCTTTCCTTCCAAGGAGACATAGTCCTGGTAAGTGCCATACACGTCATCTGTCTTCAGGTTGAAGAGAATGTCAATCGGTAAGCGAGGGGACCTTCCATACAACAAGTAGTATGGAGAGAATCCTGTTGCTTCACTTCTTGTGCAATTGTAGGAATTAACCACTTTGGCCAAGAAATTCTTCCAGTCTGCTTTCTCCTCATCCATGAGTGTACGGGGCATAGAGTGTGATTGAATTGCTCCACTTGTCCATTGCCTTGTAGGGTGTTGTGTGTGATTTGCAGATACCATAGAGTTCTTTCAGTTTCTTCAGCAATTTGTTGTTGAATTTACAGGGAAACCAAAACTTTAAAGCAAAGTCATTGAAAAGCTTCTCTGCAATGGTCTTAGCAGCCTATCTCTGGTTGCATACGCCTGTGCAAATCTAGTGAAGTGATCCATCACCACAAGAATTTATTCAAAACCTTGTTTGCAGGTCTCCAAGTTGAGGAAGTCTATTGAGACCATTACAAATGAATGTGTGGTGTGAATCGTGGTTAAAGGTGCTCAAGTTTGTCTGACTGACTCTCTTTTTCAGACACTCACATATCTTGGTGACAAAGTGCTCCCCGTCTTTCTGCATTATTGGCTAGAAGCACTCTCGGATGAGGCAGAGGATTCTCTCCACACCCAGGTGACCCATCTTTTGGTGTATTTCAGCTAGAATCAGGGAGTGGTAAGACTTCTGCAGAAGCAACTGTTCTATTTGCCTGGTTTTCCTTGTATTTCAGGACTTTCCCAATCATACTGTCATTCTCCTGACCTTCTCTAATCTGGGCTGAGGTCAGTGGTGGACCCAGGTCACCTTGGTTTCTCTCTCAGGCATTTCTCAAGACTCAAGGCATTTAAGTGAATCAACCCTGTTTCTTGTGAGGGATTTTCACACTCCACTACCACCCCTTCCACTGAATCTTGAAGGACTTCTGGTTGTTTGTTACGCGCAAATGCTCCATAAACTTGTCGATGTCCAGCGGCATGCATGACAGACCGTCCGCATCAACATTACTTTTACCCGGCAGTTATTTTATGGAAAAGTTAAAGTCTGCAAGCTGCACAACCCATCTGTGCCCAGTGGCATTCGGTTTGGCGATGGTGAGCACAAAGGTAAGAGGATTCTTATCAGTGTAGACAACAAAAGATGGTGCATAGTACAAGTAATGGCGGAAACGTTCACAAACAGCCCACTTTAACCTAAAAAATTCAAGCTTCAAGTCTCTGGAAGACTAAGTGTTCTGGACACATAAGCTATCCTGACAATCTTCCCATTCTGGCGTTGATACAATACTGCACCCAACCCTTCCTGGGATGCATCACAGTGTAGGCATCGCACATAGATGATCAGGTTGCTAAGTGTCAACTGATGGGTCTGTGTCCATTCAATGGGTGTCTGTGATTCCAAATTACCTTTCCAAATTACAGATTTTCCTTTCATTGATACTAATTCCTGATTCACTTGAACTCTTTACTCTTAGTGTCTGGTACAGTTGCTTGACGATGCGTGAAAAATTGGGAATATAAGAACGGTAATAGGATAGGAACCCTAACATCTTCCTTAGGTCATCCACTGTGGACGGCGTCCTTTCCTTCAGGGCCTGCACTGGGGCAATATCTTCTATAGTATAACCTTCACTTTACACCATCTTACCCAGGAAACCCACTTTGCATTTAAAAAGTTCAATTTTTTTTCTGGGTGAGCTTTAAACCATGCTCTTTGCAGTGCTGGAGCACCAGCCGCACATGGGCCAAATGGTGTTCAAAAGTGCTGCTATGGACCAAGTTATCATCTAAATAGAGTCGACATTTAAGGCCTAACAAGCAGTTCTCCATACTTCTTTGGAACTCAGCTGGTGCCGAACTCAGTCAAAATGGAATGTGTATCTATTGGTATAGTCCCCATGGTGTTATAAATGCTGACAGCGGCTGGCTCTCCTCATCCAGGAAGCCCTGGTGGTAAACCTTCCCCTGGTCCAAAACTGAAAACTAAGTGCTTCCACTCGATGCGTCAAGCATCTTAGGGATTCGGTGGGGATCAGGCACTGACTTCTGGTTTAACTCCGGATAGTCACAGCATAACCGAAGACTGCAGTCTTTTTTTTCTCACGCAGACTACTGGAGACGAGTTTGCCGACCTGGAAAGAGCCACCCAAACTTTATTTAACAGGCAAGTCTTGCAAAGACTCTTTGACCTCATCAAGCAAGTGCTTTGGGACCGACACATACGTTTTCTGCACCGGTCTTGTGTCATGAAGTGTGATGTGCATCTTCAAGGATGATATGCAAGCAATGTCGTCATTGTTGTAGGCAAAGGCTTGACACTCATCTCTATGAACTGCACGTTTTACTCTCAATAACAAAATAAACATACAACAACAATGATAGTGGTGTGATATGCAGTTAAGAAAGCATCTGATTGATGTGATGTGATGTGGATGTTTGCACCAGCTCTGCAATTCACCGTCATTATGTTGACAGATGAAGTAATTAAAATGACTCAATCATGATAGTTTGTTTATAAAGAACATTTAATACTATGCACTATATAGATCTGGCTATGTGAGACAACAGATACTTTAAATCCCTTTTATTTGCATGATGACACATTGACAGTACAGTACAGAATTACTCTTTTTGCATTATTCTAAACATTGTATAAGCATTCATTTCACGTGTCATTGAACGGAAGAGGCTCACAGGAGCATGCACAACCACCACATCTTTTGGTTTTTCCTGGCGAAACCAGCCCGAGTCCTTCACATAAAAATCAGTCTACAGGCTTTCAAAGACAACCTCAGTTGTCAGGGAAGGTCTCTTTTTTTTTAACTTTTATTACAAGCTGTTCACACATTAGCAATACAAAAATGATTAAAACATGACAATTCTTGCAAATAGCCCTTTAAAAGTGACCAAAACAATCAAACATTTGTGAGAAAGAAAGACTCAAGTATTATTCTGTTTTTAAAAAGACAATAGAGAAACCCAGATGGGATATAACAAAAATCTAAAAGATTATTAATTTCACTAGTTGTGTGTTGATATTTTACTAATGACATAAGAATATCCGGTCACACTTTATTATTAATAAAGTCACGGTATCACGGGTGTTCAGCAGCAATGTAACGCAGGTGATTAGGTTGGAGGTTCACTTCCCTAATGGAAGGATGGGCCAGTCAAGAGTTGAAACGTAGACAAGTAAAATCCCAAACCGGTATGTTAGAATCCAGTAACGAATGAGCACGGGCTATAAGCAGGAGCGAGTACTAGTTTTAGCATTTTGTCTCATAAGGAGAGATGCGCCACCGGTAAGTTGCTGTTTCTATCCGTTGAGCTGCGGTTTTAAGTTTGTTTGTCAGTTTGCGCTACCGCTGTACTGCCGCTGTATATGTGCGCGGTTTGTATGCCTGATAACTGTTACTTTGGTTACGCTGATAAAACGCGGCCTGATGTTTAACGTTGTCGGCTTTATAGTATCCGTGGTTATATTTAATGTTTGGATTTGGAGCGTGTCACTGTTACACGAGTTACTTCCTGTTTGCGGTGCCGGATAATGTAGTTAATCGCTTTGCATTGATAATGGATTACTATGCTCAGCGTTATTACTTAAAACTACACTCACTGGTTTCACTTTGGGCCAACACAATGAGAACACCTTTTGTGGTTTTGGGCGATTGGTTTAATGTGTAACATTGACATTGTTGTATATTTGGGTGTGTGAAACAGTTGCATTTCTGTGTTTAAATGTATATGCTTTGTTTAGTCGTTCAGTTTAAACAGAGTATATTATAATATTGAATGTTGATTAAATTCCATAATATATTATATATTATTCCATAATGTTTATAATATTAAATACTGGCTATATTGGAATTTATATTTATTTATATTTGTGTATTCAGAATTTTTGGTATATTATGTACGTATGTGGTTATCAATATTGTTATTTACACCATTGTCTTTTTATGTCTACAGGTTTATAACCTGCTATGTGTGGACTTATAAACTGTATGTGGAAAATTAATCAAAGTAAATAAACCACGAGTTATAACAACGTGTCCTCTCCTGACGCCCTGTTCGGTGGGGAGATTCTTAAAGAACTGAACAATGTACTTACATCAACAACAAAAAAATAAATAATAAAAAAAAAATAAGTAAAATTGACTGATTATGTTCATGTTGTATTGCAAAACACTTTTGCTGTAATTGAAGTGGGATACTGGCAAGGTTAGATTTAGGTACAGGTCTGGTGGGATGGGTAGGTTTAAAGGTGAATTAAGAAGTAGGGAAAGGGCCATTAGTGTAATTATAGAAGTAAATTGCAGAAATGCATTACAGATGTAATTATATTTAGGTATTTAAAATTTAAAAATTAAGTACAATGTAACAATATGTGGAACCCAAGCTCAAAACCAGTCAGTTTTATGAATACAGTAGACTAAATAACCAAGGAATATAAAGGAAATAATAAGATAAAAGATGAAATACAAAATATTTCATGTTAGATACGGTTTATTTACAATATAAGGCAAGTAAATAATTGCAGAAACTCTGTTTCATCTTTGAACTCTTGATCTCTGTGCTGGTGAGCAGCCAATCGAGTGTAATTAGGTCAAGCTGACCCCGCCCCCTTGAAAACATGGAGAAAATGTATGTACTGTTATAAAATATGTAACGTCAGAACTGTAAAGATGTATGCAAGTTAACGTTAAGCACAATTTATGTAAAGTGTGGATTGATTGAGAATATCATTCTCTGTGTGTGTGTGTGTGTGTGTGTGTGTGTGTGTGTGTGTGTGTGTGTGTGTGTGTGTGTGTGCGCGCAGGCCAGTTTTGTTATCTCAAAATCTAGATTCTGAATCCTTCTATTCGTGGACTGCTCTGCACTAGTATGAACACTTCAGAAGTAACATTACACCGTTGAGAATGGCGAGCCTTCGTGGACATCTGCATTGCATTGCTTCCAACAAAATATTTTCATTGGGTTCTTGAAGGTTTGGAGTATTTATTATTTTAATTGAGTACTGGATCTTTCTTTATAAGGAACTGAGGAAATAAAATACTGTTCGTTATTATTCAGACTGACATTATTGAACTATATTTGAACATTGCATTGCATTCTAAGAGTTACTGAAATTTTGGGTTTGTTTTATATTTGTTTACCTTGATACATATTTTAATTTTGTATAAGTTTGAACTCTAAAATGCTAAAATAAAATGACATAAGGTCATCATATAAAAAAAAGAAAGAAAGGGGGAATCAAACAGAACTGAACTTTTGAGTCATATACAATTCAAATTCATTTTGGTTATTTTATTTGGTTAAAAGTCCAATTTAAACTTGGTTTATACCTTATTTATTTTGTTTGTTTTTGCTCTACAGTGTCATTGATACACTCAATGTGTGTGTTCTGTTAAATCCCATCAAACTACCTTACATAAATAAGTGCATTTAAATTATGTACACGTGTGTGTGTGTGTGTGTGTGTGTGTGTGTGTGTGTGTGTGTGTGTGTGTGTGTGTGTGTCCTTTTACTCTTACAAATTCTTGTGTCTTCTGATTGGTATAAATCTGGTCTACAGTGTTCCTACAAATAATCATCTAAATTCTAGTGAGCTATTGTCCCTTTTGCTGTGATTTAACCCCTAAATCTCCTGACAGGGTTTAATATGTACACAACAAGTGCATTGTATCAAATTAAGAATTTAAATGTTAGTACATAGTACATAGACTGAATATTCTAACTTTTGCCAAATTCCGTTGTTATGCAGCAAATACTGCTAAAAAAGGTATTTTAACCCTTTAAGTGTCACCCCCCTTTTTTTAATAGACATGAAAACGCACATTCCGAACTTAAATGGTTATAATTCAAGAATGCTTTGGGATATAGACATAATATAAACGGTCTTGTTTTAAAGAAGACATTTGGCAGATTTTCGTAGAAGTGAAATAAATTAAGAAAGTGAAACAGAAAAAAAGTTACAGAAGTTTGAGTTCATAAAAATGTACAATGTAAAATTCTTAATTATTCATATTTTATATAAAATATATATTTTCAAAACCTGGGCGACTCTAAAACTGCAACAAAAATCTGAACAAGTTGTGTTTAAAATTTTAGGTTGATATCTCAAAAAATGGGTTTTCAGTAAGATTTTGTTTGGGCGCAGTACCAAACCTTTTCACTAGGTGACAACCCGATGCCATTACCTCATGAATTCAACCTCTAATAAACACATAAAAAGAGCACGTATGCATTATAGTTCGCCGTCACATCACAAATGGTGAATCTATTTTTTTTTTCTTTATATTTAAAACATTTTCAGACCCTTTTTTTCTAAAATAATTGAATGGATGCCATCTTTTGAACTCTTGGCATGAAAACAAACTGAGGTTTCTACCCTTCTTTCAGGATTTTTCATGTTCATCGTTATTTCAAAATAAAGGTCTGAACATGCCTTAGGAGTATGAAAATATTCTTCTTGCAAATTGATAAATTATGGCTCCTCTGTAATTTACTTTGAAAATCAGTCACCAAATATGGAAACTAGAGAAACTAGGCCACTCTGTGCAATGTAGGGTTACTCTTGAATGCTATAAGAAAACAATATCCATGTCATCTCTAAGGCTTGTTTGAGTGTGCTGACCTCAGCAGATCTATGTCTGAAGGGACTCAAGCTGATTCCTTTTTGCAAGAAATACTGAGCATATGGTGAGATGACAAGTTCACCTTCAAAATTCAATTGAACACATTCTGCAAAAATGAAATTAAGCTTGTGTTTTCACAAGCTTTGCCCTTCTTCAAAAGGCCAGGAAAAGTTTTGAAAAAGTTTGATAGGACACCATTGATCTGAATTTGACATTTAAGTTTGCAGATATTTTTTGCATGCTGTGAAGTTCCCAAAAAGGGTGGGTGACAGGTGCTCCACATAAGCATATTCCTCGTTTTCTTTTGACATGGGCTGTACAATAGAGCATATGGATGTATTTGTGACCTGCATATGTTCATGCTCAGTTATTCCTGTTTAAGAATGCTTCCTCCTACTCACAATCCTAAACACAATCAGAGGTGAAAAAGCTGCTTCACTTTTCTTTTGCCCAAATGAAGTGATAATTATGTGAGAGCTTGTTATATTATTCCAGAGTGTTAGATTCAGGCAATGTGTGGTTTCAACCCAAATAAATTTGTTTTTAGAAAAGAAAAAAGTACAAATTTAGAATTCTATGAAATTAAAATGTTTGTCATACTAATTTGCAGATATCTGACTTATGAAAGTCCAAGTTTTTGAGAATCAAACAAGGAACAAACAGAATTTTTTATTTATTTATTAACCTTGTGGATGCACAAAAGATCCCTATTTATATAGACCACCTCAAACAAAGTATTATTTTAATAGGTTAATTTTATATATATACAGTATATATAGTATATATATTAGGGATGGGAAGATTAACTGATATGTATCGATACACGGTCATGGGCCTGCACGATGCAAGTGCATCGGTAGAGCAACAGAGGATGAATGAAATTTTGGAAGCAAATCGAGATGCATCGTTTTTTGCGAGATGCATCGGTTTTTCTGAGATACAGCTTATCCTTTTAATACAGAATGTATTTCTTTATTTATTAACAAGTGTTGTCAACTTGTTTTTGGCACATAATTTAATCGACCTACATAAAGTAGGCCTAAGCAACGGACTTGCGGATGTGTACACTACAACTGTGTTGTTGTTGAGGAAGCATCTGCCAGTGCCCCTGCATCCCCTGCCTCCTGCTCTGATTCACCTGTAGCTACCAGCTCCAAAAGTGGTGAGAAAAGTATTGAAGGTTTTTTCCATGCCCCGCTTGCTAACAATTCCGCGTGCTCTACGGCAATAACAGATGCTATTGCATTGTTCATCTGCAAAGATATTCAGCCCTATAGTGTCACGGAGAACGAAGGTTTTAAACACCTCCTTCATGTTTTGGAGCATCGTTATAAGATACCAAACCGAAATCTATTCTCCGATAAACAGATTCCTGCTCTGTACGACAAAGTCAGAAGAGAGATAGAGGAGTCTCTGCACAAAGCCCAAAGAGTTGCTTTAACAGTGGACGGTTGGACATCTTGCGCTACAGCATCATATGTAACGGTCACAGCACACTACATAGATGATGGGTGGGTTCTCAAAAACCACGTTTTGCAGACCAGAGTGTTCAACGAGGCTCACACAGGGAATAATCTAGCCGTTTTACTTCAGGATGTTTTCCGCGAGTGGAAGATCGAAGAGAAGAGCCCCGCGTTAGTCACAGATAATGCCAGAAACATGATCCTGGCTGGTGCTGGTGCCAAAATGGACCCACACGTGAGATGCTTCGCCCACACATTGAACTTGGCATCTCAAAAAGCCTTTAAGGTGGACAGTGTCTCTGTGCTGGTGGTGAAAGTTAGGAAGCTTGTCACCTTTTTCCACAAAAGCACCAAGGCAACTGAAGTTCTGCGTGAAATACAGACCCAGTTACACCTGCCCAACCACAAGCTCATCCATGACGTTTCCACCAGATGGAACAGTACCCTCGACATGTTGGAGCGTCTCTGGGAGCAGCACACTGCTGTGCTGAACACCCTGCTATCCAGGAAGATAAAGAGGCGTGAGGCTATGGCCAGTTTGACAGAAGATGAAATGACACTGATCCCAGAGATCATCAAATTAATGTCACCTTTAAAAGTGGCAACCACACTCCTCAGTGAGGAAAAAAAAATCCCACCATCTCCATTATCTCTCCAATCCAAGCCAAATTGCAGAGGCAATTCCAACCAGATGAGAGTGATCTAGAGGTTATTTCCCATATGAAAGACAGATTCAGGCAGGACTTTGATGGCCGTTATACATATCTTGAAGGCACTCTCCACTCACTTGACCCGCGTTTTAAAGACCTGGCTTTTCTGGATGACAGTGATGCCAAAGATATGGTATTCATGAAGATAACAACAGAGGTGGTACAGATGAATGGAGAGGTAAGAACATTTAAAGTAAGATTGTTATTGCAGTTTAGAACTGATAATATATAAATATGCATTATTTTACATGTTTATGCATTTTTAAGGAAGAGGTCAGTGACACAGCAATGCCGAATGAAGACCAGGCAACAGGTACATTGGAAGAGGACCAGACAGCTGAAACAGAAGGCGACAAAAGCCCTTCCAAAGAGGACAAGACAGGTTGGTTTAAATGGAGACAATGCCAAAAATGTACAGAAGTATGTAGTGAAGATTCAATATAGTGAAGTAATTTTCAGATTGTAAATTAAAGTAATATTTTTAGCACAACTAATGAGCCTTTCCTCTTCCCTCTTCTGTAGATGATGCCCCTCCAAAGAAAAAGACTGCCATGAACCAGATGTTTGGAGATTTCCTGAGTGCATGACCACCAGCAAAGACCATCAGGGAGAAAGCTAAGGATGAAATCTTAAAATATAGAGAAAGGGACACTTTAGGTTTGGATGGGGATGTATTGCAGTGGTGGAGACTGCAAGTAGATCTTCCTCTACTATCAGCTTTAGCAAAGAGATATCTGTCCATCCCAGCAACAAGCGTACCAGCTGAAAGAGTTTTCAGCACAGCTGGAGATAGTTACAGCTCAGCGTAGCTTGCTTCACCCTGATCATGTTGATCAGTTGATATTTCTGAAGAAAATTTTAATTGAAGGTGACTGACCAATGTGCACTATTCTAAAAGGCTTTTTTATTTAGAATTTTATTTCAATTTTATTTCATTTTATTTTATTAGCCTGTTGTTTACAGTGACAGAGTGACAGTGATGTTTCAAAGTAAAAGCAGCATAACTCTGCTAGTTCACAACGTTAACTTTTGAATATTCAGTGGCAAAACATCTCTTTGTAAAACTTACTTTCATCGTTGAAAACTGAAATCACAATTCTTGTTGTGCAACGGTAAGCCTTCTTTCTGGTGAAAGAGTGCAATTTTTTTTTTTTTTAGTGTATATTGAGCTTATACCTTCTGTTTATCTTGGAAATACTTCAATAATATGTGCCATGTGTTCTAAAGTGGCCCTCTACTGTAAACTGACACTCAGGCTCTGAGAGAAAAGCCAGTTTGTAAAAAAGTCTTGGTTTTACTTGGTTAATAAATAATCAAACTCATTCAATGGCACCGCATCCTCTTTCACATCACCACATAAACTTGATCTAATTAGCTAGTGCTGAAGTATCGCATCGTATCGTGATATGACTGTGAATCGTATCGCATTGCATCGCAAAATGGCACACATGTATCGTTAATATATCGGATCGGATACTTTGTTTCGAGATGCATATTGGATCGGCATTATACCTTAGATGCCCAACCCTAATATATAAATAGCCTTTCCACACATCAAGCTGTCATTGCAGACATCAGAGATGTGATCTTCCTTCTGTCCTGAATTAATTTGAACAAGACTTGGGCTGCTTTGATCATTCACTTTGTAAATACATCATTATTATTCATTGAGTTTCAAGAAAATGTCAAATAAGAAGACAATGACACAGTGAATGTGTATGGATATATTTTGTGTCAGTCAGAGTCTAGAGAGGTTCATTTCTGATTATTTTTGATGTGTTGTCCTTACATGAGATCCTGCTGTTGTTGGACATGTCACTAACTTGTTCTCCATCTTCATTGGCCTGTCGTTCCGTGCACTGCCTGCATAATGAATTGTGAATATGTAAATATTGAATTATAGTATTATAGTAAATGAACTGATTGCATAAGTAATCTGCCGTTGACCAAAAAAACAATCCCTAAATTGGGCTCAAACTGAAGGGGCTCTAGTGTATAAGTTACATACTGCAAAATAATGTGAGACAGAGAATTGTATCCATTGCCTTTACTTTCAATACTTTTTTATAGTAATATATACATAAATGTTTATTGTGCTATGAACTAAGTCTGTTGTGATTGTGAAGAATTCAATTTGGAGCTACAGACATAATTTTCCTACCAGAAATATAAATCTAGGGAATAAAGTTTTCATTATTGCATTTACCAAAGTGTACTTGACACTCCCTAGCAACCTGTCTCAGGGACTTGACAGATGTTCATGAAATAAAATGTATTGTCATTACAGAGAATCACCAACTCTATCCATGAACTGAGTATCATCATAATTAATCATGACATCCCCATATTGGGTGTCATTTGTAATCTAACTTCTCTGTTTTGGTCAGCTCAAAATAAGAACATTTCAGCATTGTGAAGCAGCTAACTGCAGCGTACATGGTCAAACCAGTAATGTACAGAATGGATGCCTCTTGAAAAAAGGATGTTACTGCGTTTTTGCTGATTGTCTCTTGTTAAATCTGAAGGATTATTTCCCTTATTACTCTATATTGGCTTCCTGGCTTTGATCTCATCATGGTTTTGAATTCATCTCACAGTAGGCTTGATATAAAGAAGTTGCATTGATAATTCTGACAAATTTTCACAGATGATCGTGGCCCAAGCTGAATTCTCCAAATATTTATATAGTTAAGGGTAAAGATGAAATGTATTCTACCTCAGAAACCCTTCTCACTTTAATTAATGGTGGGTGGCTGTATGACGCTTCTTAAACCACAAACTTTTTGACAGTGTTTTATGACATGAAAGCTAAGCTAACTTTGAATCCTCTTCAGACAGGCTTTGAAAGCTCCAGACACTTGCACCCCATCCTATTTTCCCCACAGGCAAGGGGAAGTATAGAGGCAAGTTTTGAGAAGAAAAAAAAGAAAAGAAGTGGATAAGGTGCTTTTTTTGCCATGTATAACCCCATTAAGGGCCCTATAATTTCCACGATCAAGGAATCACGGACGGACTCGCAGAACTGGCAAATTATCAAAGATAATGCTTCTTACTGTCTGAAAGCATACAAGGAGGTCCTGAAAGGAGTGATGCCAAACAGCGTCCATGTTACCTGCCTATGCCACATTATAAATCTGGTGGGTGAGACCTGGCAACATTACAAATATTTATCTGACGCTACCTCACTTGTCACATGGATGAGATCCGTGTTCTTCAAAAAGTTTGCCAGAAAGCGAAAATGGGTGGCCTTCCTCATCAACAAGGAGGCTGTGCAGGCCAAGGTTCCTCCTGAGGCTGTGTGTACCCGGTGGAATAATTGGTTTGAGGCTGTCGAGTAACATGCAGAGAATGTTCACCTGTACAGACCGTTCTTCTTGTCAGAGGAGTCAACAGACATGGCAGTCAAGAACATCCTCAGCCAGTTGGAAACAGGAGAAGGTGCAGACCCTCACTCTCAAGTTAACCATCTCAGAGACTTGCTCCAAACTGATGACAGCCCTGACCATCCTGGAAGGAACCCACAGACCCACAGCAGTGTCTACATACAATGTCATGGAGGATCTTGGGTCCTACCTAGTTAATGGAACAGCAAAAACATGTGGTTATGGGCCCAAGACAGATGAGCTGTATTTTGCATTGTTTTTGATGCACTTTAATGTACTGTATGGAAAAGATGATTCTTATAAGTATCAATAAATTTAAGGTAATTCCTATTTTATTTGTGTACATTTTTATCATTAACATTAAAAACACTCTTTTTACGACTGAAATAACAGTAAAGGGTAAAATTTTTTAGGGCCCTACCCATAGTCCCATCAGTAAGGCTCAGTTACCCCTTCATCAATACCAAATCTGAAATTCTATTTTCTTCATGCATTACCAGGGAATCAAATCCATGCTGTCACCCACTGTCTGTAGTGACGCTGGGTGCACACTGCAATTTTGGCCGTCTGAGACACATTTAGCAAATCCTAAAAGATTCCTCTAATCCTAGGCTAGTCTTTAATCCTTAGTTTGACATGTTCACCGACAGGCCGATTAATGACCGCTGCGATAACATTTTTCCTCAGACAAAATTCTAGCATTGTCAGAAGATTTGACTCACAGTCCTGCAGTGTGACTTCACCTACGACAACCGTCGTATTGTCTTTTTCAAGAAAAGCCATGACCAAAATTAACGTTAGAGATTTCTTTGTAGCACCATTTCAATCTTGCATGTAATGCAGCTCATTGTCATCAAACGCATTATTGATTCATGTAAAACTCCAGACAAGTTTTCTTGTGTGAGTCTGTTTTTAATGACAAAGCAGCCCGGAGTGGGTGCACGGTCATAACCGCACCCTGACAGAGGAGGCCAGGGAAGGACCAGCGTTCCGCGGGGGCCAGAGGATGATGAGAGCGGTACGGTCCAGGGACGGCACACACTGTCATCCGGCTCTGAGACAGAGGGGAACGAGGGGTGCACGGCTCGGGGGCAGTGCACCATGTCGTCCGTGAACTCTGCATGCTCAGAGACGAGAGAGTCAGTTCTTTCTGAATAAGGATTCTTCCCCAGCCCTCCACCGGGGAAAGGAGTGGCCCTGCTACCAACTCCTGGAAAGAACTGAGTCCCATCTCTGAGCAGCCCATCTCAAAAGTGCCGCTTAACCCAGCGTTTAGCGGAGGGCGGGGCTGGAGAGGGCTGAGGCATCCCCCCACGGTCTTCCAAAGCCAGCCCGGGTGAACGGGCGGGGTTGGAACCGTGGTAGGGCACCTTCTGTGGTTGGCAGACTGAGGGATCTAAGCGGACAGCGGGGCCATCGGGCAGAATAACCTCAATCTGCTCATGGGCGGTTGAGAACTGTTGGGCGGAAGCACTCAACCGCACCGCCGAAGAGGCCGACCTGGGATGTGGGAGTGTCTAGCAGACGAGTCCGCCCGATATCCTGCACATCAGACCGGTCAGCCCCAGAATGGTGAACATCACCTGACTCCGAGAGCGCACGGCCACCTTCGTCGCTCGGAGAACAAGGTCAGTGGCGGCGCACAGCTCATTGAAGAGCCTCGAGTCAGTCCCGCCCTCATGCATATCCGTGAGCTCTGGGTCAGGTAGACCAGCAGAACGGTCATGGGATGCAGTGAGGTGGCTGCCTGTTCTGTGGCACTATAGGATTTCGCCACAGATTAGTGTAGACGAAAAGAACTACAGGCTTCAGACGGGTGCTTAGGATTGCGCCGGGAAGCATTCTGAGGACACAGTAGCATCGCAACAGAGCGTTCAACCAGGGGGACCCCAGTGTACCCATTGGCAGCGGCCCCGTTGAGGGGAGGGAAGGCGGATGAGACCAACGAGCGGTCCTGAGAAGACAAGGGGGTCTTCCAGGACGTCGAGATCTCATCATGCACGTCCGGGAAGAAAGATATTGGGGTTTGCCGTGGACGCAGGTCGGCGGCCTTACCCAAAAACCAATCGTCCCGGGAAAGCATGGCCTTCATCTCCGGATCAGACTCAGGCACAGCCATATGCACACCCGAAGGTGGCAGCTGTGACGAGTCTTCTTCCAGAAGAATCAAGCCCACCTAGTGATGCTGCTACAGACATAGCACCATCCTCTGTAGCTTCAAGTGAAAACACACGGGCCACCCGAGGGTGGACTCGTGGAATCACCTGTTCGCTAGCGGGCACCGTCATTGAAGAGGGGGGCTGGGGTCGCGGACACAGAGTCGGCGCCTTGTTCCAGACCATCACCCTCAGGTCACCCTGGCCACCAGCTGAAGATCGGGGGGTGGATGAGGGGACTCTCACTCTTGCGAGTTCACCGAGTCTCGACCTAAATGACGCTATGATCATGTTCCCACAGAGAGAACATGAATCATCCACGAGCGCTGTTCCAGCATGATCAATGCCCAAACACACTAGACAGCGCTCGTGCCCATCAGAGTCCGATACCAATCTGCCGCAACCAGAAATGCACGGGCGAGCCGTCTTTAAAGACGTGCCGCGTGCAAGCTCTTTTATGAGAGGAGAACAACTCTGTGATATTGAAGCGAGCGGGGAGACACACACACACTGGCAGATCACTGCACAGATCAGCAGGCACTGTGAGCTCGCTGCAGATCGCCATCACACCAACACCGGAGGGAGAGTGGCTCGTCTCGTAGAGCGAAGTCAGAAATGACTGTGATGTGAAGAAATACTCTTGGCTCCGTAGCGAAAACATAACTGCATGTTGCCAGCGTCCTCCTTTTATACCCACCAGGTGGGGCGGAGTTACGTTATGCAAATTCCGCAGACCCATGGCATTTCTTTGCTATTGGCTCGTTTTGTATACTCGAAGTCGATAGGTGTTCTAAGCAAAACCCCATTCGTCGTCATCCGACGTAACTCGGAGTGACAATGAAAGGTAACAACAGTTACATAACACAAATCCAAACAGAAAAGAACCATGGCTGTTTTGTATCTTGTATTGGAAATAATTTAGCGTAATCATTAACGTAATCATTGATATTCTTAAAAAACAATGTTACAATTATTCATTTGGTGTTTTGTTTTTTTCCAAAATAAAATAAAAATCTGCAATAATACAGTAAAATGACGCACATTTTATGTTTGCCATGTGTTTCTATGCAGAAAAATGTTTACAATCATTCTTAATTTTAATTATATTTTATAAATTAAACTGCTTGTAAACATACTTTTATAACTATTTTTTTTTAAATAACTCGCTAACACGAAAAACAAGTATTATGCACTCATTTAAGACAATTATTTATTTAAGACAGGAGTCATAAAATGTTCTTTTAATCTGTTGTAATTTATTTTTATGGGTCTACCAAAGCAAAATCTGTCCAAGCTTCCCTTAGTAAGACCTCAGATGCAAAAAAACTCCGTCTGACATTTTTCTCTTTTAAATGAACATTTTTATCACATATCTCCTGTGTTTAGGTTCAGTAATTGCACTTTAATGGCAATGAACAGGTTATTAGTCAGTTATGGAAATGCCTTATTTTAAAAAAAAATCACTTTAATCAATTAATTGATATTTAACTCTTTTGACTGGCTTTTTAGTGACATTCATTGTCCATTTGTGCTTTTTTTTTTTCTTTTTTTTGCAAAAACCTCTAAGTCCTGTTCTTTAATGTGTATGCCTGTTTCTGCTACAGCAGTTACAGCAGCACATTAAACACTGTTGTGTTTATATGCTACTTGCAAAATCCAGTTATTGCCACTGTAACGATGTTCTTTTTGTATTTGATGAACATATACTATGTGTGGAGAGCATTGTATCGTTATCTCATTTTTGGCAGAGGTGGCATTTAGCAGCTTTTGCATCTGAAGTCTTCATATGCACCCCTGGTTTAGATCATGTGATGCTGATTGACATAGATAATGTTTTGTTTTGGAGCCTCCTGTCTTTAGCCAATCATATGGTTTGGGTGTCATTCCATCAGAGTACTAAGCAACATCAGAGCTTGTTCTCCTGTCTGTATTAATGGGTTGAAGATATAGATGTTAGGAGAAATTGATGCCCTACCTGGGGGTCTAACGAGACTCTCCTAATGAATGGGAGGACACGAAAAGGCATCCTCTTTCCATTCATGCATCAACTCATTGACAGACAGGAAAGGTAAATGTCTCTCTTTTTCTTTTCTGCTCATTGACTGATACCACCGCCTCCTTAGCTGCCGGGGTTATTCTTAGTTGCTGCTTTTTGACTTTGTGTCTTGCTCTGTTAAAGCAAAACGCTAAATCCAAGTCCATTAGCTTTGGAAAAAAATGTCATTACCACTTCGACTGACTGTATGGAGTGTGCCAGGATTTCTGCCGTCCTGCTGGTTCCTCATTTTCGACAAGAGGAAGGTATTAAATCACTTTCAAAAGGAACAGAAATTAAACCAGAAATTTGAGTTTGTGTCTTCGAGACATGTCTGAACTTTAAGGTTGTGGGTTCCTCTGCTTTGATCGAGTTTAAAGTTGACCTGGTTAATCACTGATCAGTGGCTAATCATTGATTATAAATGGTTAGAGAGAAGGGTATTTCCCCTGAGGGTGCAGCCACTTGGCCTCCGACTGTGGAAAAAAGAGCCACCATTAGTGTTATTAGAGGTTTAGATTTAATTCCAGCCCATTCTTCATTAAGGCAATTGATTGAGGGAAAGATTGATGCATGGTGCATGCTAGACCTTGTGCCAGAATCACGTCGGCTCAATTGGATGTCATTTCCCTCAGCTCCAGTCCCTTGCTGCAGTGCTCGATGCAGGAGACACTTACAGTCACCAAGCCTTGGGTTAAATGGACACTGCTAGGATACTGACGAGGAGAGGAGGGAACCAGATATAGATTTGGAAAGGAAGCTCTGCTTTAGTTTTCAGTCTCCACAGTTTTTGCTGGTAAAGCCTCTCCAGAGAAGCCCAGAAACAAAACAGTAGTGACTAATTTAGCAGTTTTTTTTTTCCCCTCTGAATTGCCGTGTTGAGTCATTTGTGCTATGTGTTCATTCAGTATTTTTAGTATTGGAAATTAAATGGAGAATCCTCTGGCTCCATCCAGCCCACTTAATGCTCCTCTGATATTGCTTCATATTGTCGCTCGTTTTGGAGGGCTGAACTTGATTAGATGCTTACATTCCATTTTCTCTAGTGTACTTTTGTCTACTTGATGATTTTTAGTTTACACCAGTGCTTGGCACAATGCTCTCAGGTTCACTGGAGGTTTAGAGTTTGACTAAAATGGGAAAAGGAATGCAGGGGCAATTTAGAATAGCTAACACTATTGCATGTATAAGCTAACAGCTAATGTAAACATATTTTTTACACAAACAGGAACATGTTCTACAAGCCATGCACATTTATGAGTGAGTGTGCTGTGCAGGCAGTGTGCATTAGTGCAGCTCATGCCCCAGTTAGAGCTTCCAAGATGTTTAGGCCCCAGGTGAGCCTCAAGCAACAGGAAAAGCCAAATCCCAGTGGACCACACAGAATGAGGGACTGTTTAACCTGGGTTAACACTGGATGATGTCAAGGGTGAATAAAGCTGTTTAAAGCTGTCAGTGGAATCAAGGTAAAATAATAATGATAATAATAATAATACACTTACATTAGGCTATCTTAATATTTACTAAACATTTACTTTTTTTCTTCTTTTTTTTACATTGGTAACTTATACTGCATAATATACAAATTTAAAAATCTTACATTAATTTGAGATAGTACCACTGATTTACTTAAGGCGAGACACTACAGGTGAATGATTTGTTGACATATTAGATGAAAGTGCATTTACAGAGGGGATTCTGGATATCTTATTTTGTGCTTTAGTAAATTAGAGAATACTCACAGCCTTAAAAAAAAACAATTTTCGCCATGATTTTTGGAGTAAAATAACCTATAACTCAGGATAGGAATGATATATCAACAAATCCCTCTGTAAAAGCCTTCAGAATATAGTTAAGTATAAGATTGTATAAGACTCATTTTGAGAAAAAGGCATTTAAAGTTTTATATTGTATCATTTCATGCATTTCTATTAAAACCCCCAACCTACAAAATATATATTCAGTTTATTAATATTAGTAGTGTATAATATTTAAAACACATGGAAATTGATAAATTAATAAATTATTTATAGCAATAGCCTTAAGCTGAAGAGAACTACCTTGATTTAAAAACAAATCAAGGAAATGATCAATGATGTGACCTTTTTAAAACCAAATGTCCTCAATGACGAGCATGTTATATAACTGGCAATTTCTTCTGCAGTAACAAACAGACATAACAACAGTCACAAAAATTGCAAACGAACGGGAGCTCGGATTAGGGTGTGTGTCCACCAAAGCGTTCCCTTTCGAGAGCGTTAACTCTACATTGCGTAGCTATGCTGCGGGTACTCCTCCCTCAGCGTAGCTACGCAATGTCTCGTTCCCAACTCTCAGGGAGCCGAGGTTACAATAGTAACCGGAGACAATTTTTCACGCGGCTGGCGTTTTTTTTTTTTCAATTGTTTTCAATGGGAGTGGCACGTTTTTTAAACTGCATGTGCATAAAGTGGCGCTGAGCATTTTTTTTTTTACACTGAAGCGTTGAGCGCCCGGCGTTTTTTACTGGTCGCCGAGAGTTGAAGAACTTTGGGTAAAACCCAGTGCTCATCACTGTTTACCCAGCCGTCCAATCACAGTGGAGGAGGGGCGGGGCTAATACCACACCGACCAACCGCCACATGCTGCTTTTACAACGTCAACAGATGACAACAACAAGCATAATAAAGGAACAAAATTATTTAAAACAAGAGCCAGAGAAAATACAATACATTGTATCGACATTTTAATATAGAATCAACACAGAAACAAAATTATGTGTGAAATGAGATAACACTTTCGCGGATATTCCGTATCATAACAAGCAAAGCATCTCAACTGGAAAAAAAATGCAGTGCTGCCAAAACGCTCTCAAGCGCCCATAGCTAGGCGTTTTCAGCAGAGCGCCTTTAGTGGATACACGGCCTTAGAATGACAACTATTGGTGATTTCCGGTAGAAATCTTAAGGTGTAAGTTGACAAAATATAATGAAATAACCACCTTAATGTGTAAAGTTGACATTTTTTATTTCGACATGAAAGCTTACATGTTAAGGGAGCAAACTGGCCCAAAATCTAAAAATTGACCACTGCATGAAAAAACTGTTTTCACCGTTCGTGTTTCGCCTTATAATGGACTTTGAATTGACTTAAAGGTGCAGTGTGTGATTTTAGCGACATCTAGCGGTTCGGTTGCGAGTTGCACTAATGGCTCCGCCCACTGCTCACCCCTCCCTTTCGAAGAAGCTACAGTGGCTAAAACGGGACAAACATATCGTCGACTGAGACAGCAGAGAATAGCCAGAGTAAGCCGAGAGTGTGTAACATTGTCACTGTTTCTGTACCACAGTCCATTATAAACCACATCATGGATAAAGTTTACAAAGCCATAGTCAGGTGAGGGTCTTAATACATAATATAATAATAGTAATCAGCTGATTGTATAACAAACGTAACCACCACATTTCTCCCCACATAGCAAACCCATAATACAGCGAGGGAGGAGAACCACGTAAAGCGTAAAGCCTTGTTTAAACTCGACGCGTCCGCATGAGCCCAAAGGTGCGCGCGGCAAAAATGACATGATTGTAATAGCGCGCGCGCCTCCGCATCCCTGAGACACCATTTACTACACACAATAGGCTTTTTTTCTCTGATTTTGAAAACTCTTCGCGAACGACTTAAATTGCTTCCAAGATCGACTTGTCGCAATCGACGGGTTGGTGATTCCTGTAACATACTGTTTCACGGTCAATGAAAAGAGTACCAATCAGCTGTCTCACAAACGTAACCAGAACATTTATCCCCACATAGCAAAGCCATAGCACAGCGATGGAGAATAACTAAGTTACATGAAACAATCCAACTACATATTTTACACCACAGACAAGGGAAAGTCACTACTCACGGTGTCTATCTAGCTTCTAGCTTTCTGAGGCTTCTCTTTCAAGGTAGTGACGAAACGCGCTCTGTAGCGCTGTGTGTTCGCTGTCGGCTACGGTAGAAACATGACGGCAACCTTCATAGAAGGGGATTCCCGTGCCTATGTAGATATAAATGACTCATTCTAAGGTAATACAAACTTAATGGTTCATTAAGTAAGGTCTTTATACACCACTAAACACATAGTTATGGATCTTATATTGCATTTCTGTCAATAGATCCACATAAATATTACACACTGGACCTTTAAAATGGAAATTATTATAATTATTATAAAAAAAACTTTGACTTGTTCATTTTTTGATAATGTTGAATAAAATTATTATTATTAGTAGTAGTATCATCATCATCATTTTTAAATTAATATATTTTATCAAGAAAAAAATCAAGATGACTAATAATTATTACTACTTTTATTTTTGGTGTTGTTGTAGTTGTTGTTGTTGTTGTTACTGAATACAAAATGTTAAGCAATAAAAAAAATACTATTGTAATATTTTTATGTAAATGAAAAAAAATGAGTATTTACTAACACTGTGCCAAGCTTTACACTTGAAACACACAGCGCATATATTTATTTATTAAATCACAGCCTTTGCGATTAACCTTTTTTCACAGACTGTGATTAGGCTACGTGTTTTAACGGTCATCAGCATCGTAAATCCTCCAAAGCTTTTTATATACTTTTTTTTTCAAAGTTGATGTACATTTATAGCCGGGGAAAACCCAGATTGAACTTCCGCCAAATTTTAGATTTGCTCTGCAAATTACATCTGAGAAGGGTCTGGTGTCAACCAGGCTAGTACATTTATAATACTATCCATTGTATTATATTACCTTTACATCAAATTACAACAAAAAAAAATAAGTTAACACTGCTGTCAGTGTTTCTAATACAGCGGCTATGGGAGTGATAATTGGAATTGACATCTTTCTCTCTTCTGACTGCTGTTATCAATCTCTCTTTATTTATTTTTTGAAAGTTGTGAAAAAAACTATAGTGGAATTTTTCTTTTGCTATTTGAGCAAATGAAAACAAAAAAATATATTTATTTACCAGTATAAAAGTTTATCCAACTATGACGACTTCCGCTTCTGAGAAACCGAAATGTGAAAAGGGTCCATTTTACAATTGCACTATTGTGAAATTTACTTTATTTAAATGAATCGGGCAGTCCTAATTTCATGCTAAATTATATTCTGTATAAGCACCAAAACAGCAAGGCATGCTAGCAATGGCAAGGCATGGGTTTTGTTTTCCAGGTAATGCATGAGGGAAAATTAATAAACATTATTCATATTATGAATACACTGTAACTTGAATAAAAGCATCTGTAAAAAAAATATAATTCTTCAATTATTATTATTTTTTAACCTGAATATGTGTTTAATGCAGTGTTCACTGCACTTCAATACCTTCTCTAATCCAGCAGTGCGTCACACACTTTTCCATGCTTAGCCCAAAACTGCATTTGTATTTATGGTAATTTGTGAAAGTGGTTGTCTTGTAAATATCAGCAACATGGTCTGCACCATGGCTCCAGGAGACAGTGTTTCATATCCTCTCCTACCACACAGCAGAGAAATGACAGTAAAGCGACTGAGACTTTGACTTGAAATTAATTGTCTTGTCAATTAATTCATCTTCATGTCAGACTTTCCTTCATTGCTGGGGCTTGTTTTTAGTTTAGTTAAAACGTATTATGATCTCCGTCTTTCAGCTCTGCTTCGCCTTTGCCCTGTGGTGCTCTAGACTGTGTGTGTTATGGTCAACAGAAGACCTATAGTTCTGGCATTGCATCCTGTCACCACAAGTCAGATGCATCTTCTCCAACGAGTCAGACTCAACTAAGACCCAGAAATGAGCACCCTTTCCCCTGACAGTTGACATATGTCTCTTCCCGTCTCCAGCACTGTCCTCAGAGAGCTCCTGTGGCTAATAACTAATACTATGCCAGCCTCAAAGGCAACGGTTCTGGCGGAAGATTTGTGGGTAACTGAATTACAGGTGGCACCTCATTTGAGGAGGCATGTGCAGAGGACTGACTCCTCTCTTCCGTCTCAATTCTTCTGTGTGAAAATGGTAATTTATTTCACTCAGGCCTGCCCTGCCGATGGCTTGTGGAGTCTGTCCTCTCCTGGCCAGAGCTGTTAGACTAATTCTCAGTGTGCTGTAAATGAATGTAGCGCTGCACCTGGGCTCCACAGGTGGGGAACCGCTGGAATGACAGCTCCCATCACAAACATAATCAGCAGACTTCTTCAGAAGTAGTGCCCGCCTCCAGAGGCTGTCAGGTGGGCACAGAGGGCAGAGGAAAGCTGTCGTGTGGAACATTGCTGTATGCTACATCATGCTGGGATTTTTTACAGAAAGTCTACATAACTAAAATGGCTCTCGCAAACTTTTAGCTAGTGAATCATTTAGAGCTGGCCAGAGGTAGCCTGTTTGTTTGTTTGATAAACATATGACCTCAGATGTCTCAGGATAATTTATAAACACCTGTCTGTCTATCTGAATATACTGTCTGAACGTCGATGAGCCTTATTCATTCAGCAGGTCTGGAGCAGAACACATTTCTGTGTAAGTCTTTCATACATCCATTGTACATGGACATTTTTTAAATCAAATGGACATTTGTTACATGAACAGTTTTACACTGCCATTTAAAAATCTGGGGTCCATATTTTTTTAACAAAGAAATTCATTTATTTATTCAGGAAGGACATATCAAATACAAAAGGGACCGTAAATAAATGTATGTTACAAAAAATGTTTATTGAAAGCCAAATCGGCACAGTAGATTTCTGAAGGATCATGTAACACTGAAGACTGTAGTAACGGCAGCTTAAAATTTAGCCTTTTTTTTTCAGCTTTCAAATAGTCCATTTTTTCTAAGATTTTAAAGGGATAGTTCACTCGAAAATGAAAATTCGTTCTTCCTTTTCCTGTTGAGTTGTTTATTCGCTCTGTGGAACACAAAAAATAGATCTCAATCTCAGTTTTTGTTTGTTTGTTTTTTTGTTTGTTTGTTTAATTATTTATGTCCAAACAATGAAAGTCAAGGGTACAATGTAGTTTTGGAACCCATTAAAAAAGCAAATTTGTATGAAAACAACAGTTCTTATATTTTGTCTTCAGCAGATGAAAGGTGAGTAAATGATGACAGAGTTTTTATTTTTGGTTGTAGTATCCAATTAAACATTGAAATATCAATATTTATTATATTTTTATATTTGCTTAAAACTCTTCACTTGAGGAATCAGAAAAGAGGGCAACAATCATCCAGTTGCTGACTTGACGGTTTAATACTAATGTTTTGTAGTCTTGTTTGTTTTTTCTTTAATTATAGCCGGTGTACAAAAGAAATTGTCAGGAAATCCATGAAGTGCCATCTTAAAATTTTACGAGGGCTGTATATTCATCACTGGCTCTGAATATTTGAGCAAATATGCAGATGTTGAGTTCAAATGGAGTTTTGAATGACATGCCAGGTGGCATGTTATAGATGGGAAATGAGATGCACAATATTTCCGTCTTTTCACTTTACATTGATTTATTTGTCTATTTCTTCTAAATTCATTTCACAATCAGGTTCATGTGCAGGTCAATGTATTTGAGGTTCCATTCTTTCCAAGACATGTTCCTATCTCATGCTTATTAATATTAATTATTTGGCAATTGAATGGGAATGGAAATTTATATATAATAATTCAGGTCAGCCCACTAGTCTGTGCAATATGACATATTTAAAATTTGATGACTATATCTGGTAACTGCAGCTGTTATACTTACAAATCAGCTCAAGGAATAATTGAAAACTTCAAGGATGTTTTGCAGTATGTGCTGAAAAAGACAACTTGAAAAAGAAACACGGAAAACAGAGATGAACAATAAACAATGCCTTCTTGAGTGTGTCGTTAATAAGGGAGATATTTTGAATAGAGTAATTAAAAAAGAGGATATTCTTAGTCGGTATTCATTATTCAGATACAGTCTAACTAATTTACTGGTTCAGCACTTTGCATTTGTAACAATTTTTATAAATTGGCATGCAAACAAAAGAAACAATTACATGGATTTGAGCTGTAATTATAGACGTGAAAAGGGCCACACCATGCTAGTCTCAAATACAGCTGTTTCATCCGGATGAGATATAATTTTTATCACCGTCCTAAATAGTCGAACAATTGTAAATACTGATTTTGTCTGTCCTAATTATTTTTTATGTCTTTATAATCAAAGTTATTGCCAGATACTGAGGGATCCCAGCCCTGAGGCAATCTGCCATCATAAGTTTTTTTTTTTTCTCCCTAAATTATTCAGCATTGAGATGAATTATTGACTTTCTTATATGGCACTTTTCCAGCACACATCATTAACCATTAGTCCAAAAAACAAAGTTTCACACAAGTTCAGTAGCTTCACAAGATGCCAAGAACACAGACTGGGAAGAACAAATATATACCAAAGACTCAGCCCAACTTCATGAGTCTATCCCATTATTGCAGCAATGTTGTGCGCTTAAATTGAATAAATGGAACGTAATCCAAAGAACATCATTTGAGTCCCTTTCTATTACTGTACATTTCACACGTTTCTGCCACAGATTTGTAAATGCAAGTAACCCCCAACTGAGATGACATATACATTTTATTCTAACAGATCATCTTTATTATCTGCATAAGCATGGTAGTCATCTCATGACTGTACCCCAGTTCTCCTGATATCTGAGACCCTTTTGTCACTCCATATTTCTCAATATTGTCTTCCATGTCAATAACCTCTTGGCCTCACCTGTCTACGCGAATCCTCGCAAAGTAATCTAAACATCAAACGCATCCACTTTCCCTCAAACTGATGCGATTGCAGCGACGCGGCGAGGATGCGGGCGGCCCAGGTGACCTTGTTCCATATTCAATTTAGCTGGCCCTGCATTCTCGTGGACGGGTCCTCTGCCAGCTGCTCTCCCTGTCGCACAGTTCCTTGTGCAACACAGAGAACATCAGTCTAGGGACGACTTCGAGAGCCCTTATTGATGGTGTTGTCAAGACGAGGGCGAGAGAAACTTAATCTCTCTCAATTAATGCCCCCGCCTGCGGCCACTGAGTCCCAGTGCTCAGTGGCCCTTTTCCTCCGCACAGCCCCTGAGCCCCACGCTGACACTCACCTCTCTACTTGTAATGAGTCCCTCTCTGATTAGCTGCCATCGCTCCAGGCCTAAAAATCGTCCCTAAATCCCAACACATCCCTGGCTCTATGTATGTCCCCCCCCTTATGGACCCTTTTCACAGACAATCTAGCAACATTTTTTTTAAATATATTTTCATTTATAAAAAAAATAATGTACATTTATAACACTATACTTTGTGTTTTTGTCACGGTGTGGGTTTGTCTTGTCATGTTTAGTGGTTCCCTGTCTGTCTATTAGTCTTCCCAGGTGTTTCCCGTTAACCACGCTCCCTTATTATCCTGTGTAGATCGTTTGCCCCGGTATTTAAGCCCTGTGTTTCAGTCTAGTCTTTCTTGAGTTCTTGTATTGTTGTAATGCTGTATGCACGCTGTCCTGTTCCTAAGTCTGGTTACCTTGTCTTCATTAAAAACACTGCTGCATTTGGATCCTGCTTTTGTCTCTGCTTCAGCTGCTACATAACAGTTTTATTACCTTGGTATTGCATTACAGAAAACTAGTTAGCACTGCTGAGTGAGAGTTTCTGATACAGCGGCTGAGGGAGTGATGGCAAATTTGACATCTTTCTCCCTTTTGACAAATGTAATCAATCTCTCAATATATATTTTTTTTCGGCTTTTGGAAAGTCATAGAAACACTTGTGGCAAATTGGGGCATGGTATTGGTATTGGGGCAAATGGAAACACAAAAATTATGTTAGTTGTACCTGTAGTTTTTTTCATTCATCACTATAGGCGTGTACCCAACCATGACTACATTTACATGTGCACCAATAATGCAATTATTTCTAATAATCAGAGTAAAGTCTTATTCGCAGTAAAATGTTTACATGACACGAGCAGAACTCTTTATTCAAGTTTACATGCAATTTTCATTGTTTTGATTATTCGCTAATAAGTATGGTTATGCCACACTCAGATAAGCATACACCCAGCAAACACATTTACATTGTGGCAACGTCTTTGGCACGTTGCATTTCTGCTATGGCAACGTAGCTGTCTATGTGCTCGCAACATTGTAACAACGTAGAACTGTGAGACGTGACAGGGCTGTAGCAATGTATAAAAATATTGAGAGAAAAAATAATGAGAGATTGATTACATTTGTCAAAAGGGAGAAAGATGTCAAATTTGCCATCACTCCCTCAGCCGCTGTATCAGAAACTCTCACTCAGCAGTGCTAACTAGTTTTCTGTAATGCAATACCAAGGTAATAAAACACAAAGTATAGTGTTATAAATGTACATTACATTTTTATAAATGAAAATATATTAAAAATATATATATTTACATACATAGACATACATAGAGCCAGGGATTTAGGGACGATGTTGACAACATTCAGCAACTGAGAGACGACGTTCTGACAATTTTTTTTTAAATTCTAGATAGGCCTATATTCCCCATTTAGCATATGTTTTGAGGTGAATTTTTAATTAGTCAGATGTTAGATAATTATATACTTTTTAACTATTGTTTATCCTTATTATTATTTAATGGGGCTATCAGTAAATTAGCCTAATTATAATCAACACCTGCAAGTGTACACTTTGAAGAGTAACACTTTGTGTTGAATGAGACAACACAATGAGCGTTGAAATTTAAAAGGCTGATTTTCACGCTTCATTGCAGTGACGAGTACAAATGTAGTTCAGTGGTTGTCCAGACACCCTATAGGCACAACCTTAAGCAATGGCCCTGAACGGTGGTTTAATATCAACATTGTGACAACGCTGTAACACCACACAGGGTAGTTATAGCAACCTTTTGGACATGTTGTTAAAACGTTGTTAGAAGGGGTAAGTTGTGCCAACATTCTGTGTTTGCTGGGCGGTATGCATATTAATCTACTCCCCTCTAATTCAAAACACATTTTATGGACGTACTGGATATTTTTCGGCGCCTTGATGAACATTGCAATGCCGGGTTTGCCTTCGCTGCCGTTGCGTTCTTCGCACTGTCTGGATGAAGATATGGAGCAGAGACTGAGCAGTAAGTTGTTGACATAGTTTAGCGATTTGGAGAACTAGAGAAAACTTCAGAATAATATCACAGAGTTCATTCATGAAGTTGTGTGAACAACACACGGCATCCGTATAGAACCGAGCACATGCGCATTGATTAGAGTGGTAATAATGTGATTAAGGTGTTTACATGTCTGCTTATTGCGATTAAAATCGATGTACACCACATAGTTTAATGCGAGTATGGTTACGATAATGAGCTTAATCGTCTTAGTTTTATCGAAGCATTGCGTTTACATGAGGTAATGTTTAATCGCAATATTGCCAAAATCCCATTATAATCGCATTATGAGGGTGCATGTAAACACACTGAATGATGGCTTCTGCTTATGAGAACCCTGTTGGCTAAATGTGAAAAGGGTGCACTAGACAGCAGTCTCACAAGAGGCGGACATGATCGGGGGAAGTATTTATCAGGGTAAATGATTTACCCTTTGGTTCGGTCCTGGTTTGCTATCTGAAGGATTTTTTTTTTTTATTTCCACCTTCTAGTCATTTGGCAGCAGATGTCTAACAAAGTTACTTTGAAAAACTCATTATGTATAATCTTTAGAATTTATATAATGGTTATTTCCAGGAAAATGTATTAGATATACAGACATACTATTATAGCTTTTGAAGTTTGCAGATGACACCACCCTCATTGGACTTATTTCTGATGGAGAGTCCGTCTACAGGGAGGAGATTGATCATCTGGTGTCCTGGTGCAGTCTGAACAACTTGGAGCTCAACGCACAATAGACAGTGGAGATGATAGTAGACTTTAGGAGAAGACCAGCCTTTTGTCCCATCGTCCTGGGGGGCTCCCCAGTCAACTCTGTGGAGTCCTTTCGTCTCACAAATAAAGCACAACAGAGGATGTACTTGCGCCAGCTTAAAAAGTTTAACCTGCCAAAGACTATGCTGGTGCACTTCTACACTGCCATCATTGAGTCAATCCTGACCTCCTCCATCACCACTGTCAAGGACAAGGGCAGGCTGCAGCGTATCATCCACTCTGCAGAGCGGGTCATTGGCTGCAATCTGCCATCTCTATGCGCCCTACACACCTCCAGGTCACTGAGGCAAGCAGCAAAGATCAAGGATGATCCCTCTCACCCTGGATATGGACTATTCAGAACCCTCCCCTCTGGCAGAAGGTTGAGGTCTATCAGGACCAAAACCTTGCGCCTCAAGAACAGCTTCTTTCCTACAGCTGTAGGCCTCAGGAACATTCCCCTGGAACCAAACAGACTACAGCCTGCTCCCCGCACTCACACAGAACCCTTACTAAATAACTGCACCTTACATATTTTTTTGTTACATCTTTTTAGTAATTTATCGTAGGTATTGTTTATGACTTATGTACAAATTGTTGCACTAATGGGCCAGAACAAATTACTTGTTTATTGTGAACTTACTTGGCAATAAAGATTTCTGATTCTGATAAAATGAGCCCATGTAACTGTATGTTCATACAGGAAGATTGTTGTTCATGTCCATGGGGTGAGCACTGATATAGTATTCCCAGTTATGTCTTCCCTGCACATCTGCTTTTGGGCTCTACACCAACTTCAAATTAGGAAACACAAAATGGGATTGATAGGACAGCTGTCAGACAGGTCCAGCCAGAAAAACTCATCACTGGCCCAGAGCCTCTGTGCTCTTTGATTGGCTCCTCAACTGGAAACATGGCTTCATCCAGCCAAACAAATGGCCCATGAGGAACAGGAGGAGAGTGCTGGCAGGACCGCTGGTAATGTTGAGGGAAAACATCTTGAGTCTGCATGCTTTTCCATCATTTAAAATATGATGCTAACTTCACTGTTCTGCAATTGGATTCTCTATAAAGTTTATCACTGTCAAAAATATTTGATATCAAAATAATGGGGGGAAAAAATAAGTTATCTCCACAATGCAGTTTTGATGTGCTATTGTGAAAGTTGTATAAAATAGACAAATGTGTTTTAGATTGTATTCTGTTTTTCTCCAGTCCTCATTAAAATATCAATAGATTACATTCAGATTTGGCTTTAGCATCGTGGTTTAATTTCTGTATTCAGTCTTAATCAAGCAGTACTAAGCACTGGCATCATGCACTATAAATAATATATAGTTTTATATGTAAGTCTATTGAAGGACAGCATAATCATTACTCTCTGATAAGAAGAATCTCTTGCTCTTTCTTTCTTTATTTAAGGAAATGGAAATTAATGTGAAATGATTTTGTTTTCTGCGACAAGCTTTGGGAATATAAATAAATCTAAACTAAATCATTACCTAATGTATGATATTATTTTTGCTTTTGTATTTTGATGTGTTTTATATTTTTAGTGAGGCAGGAACCACCACTTCTTTTCATTTTAATCCAATACCTTCTTTAAAAGACATGCGGTGGTTCTTTCTTGTTCTCAGGTTGTCAGATTGAGAGCGGACACAGCACATGAGTTGGAAGGCCAGACACACAGACAACTGTGTTAATTAAAATGTTCATGGGAGGTTTGCCATCCAAGAGGAAATGTCATTAAGGCTATAATGAAAGGAGCAGGAATTCAGTATGTAAGTGTTATTTCTGTTCCTTTCATTTATCTGCTGTTCAGCCAGAATCTTTTCCAGAAACATCTATTGCCATATATATGGGGAGACTGGGGCTAGTAGTCACACTTTTATTCTAGTGAATATTTCTCAGTATGGGTTTATTTTATGTTTCTGTGTAGGCACACACCCTTAAAAGTCTTGACCAACAAACAATCAAAAAAACTACTGAACATTTCCACCATTTCCCCCAAAAAATAAAAAAGCCAAAATGTGTTCATTGAACATATGTAGAATAAAAAAACAGCAAACAATAGAAACGTAATTGTAACACATGTTGTAATGGGAAGAAGGAGGCGGGAGCAGCTATTTTCAGTGTGCGGACTTCAGGCTTCTTGTTTCGTTTATGTTGCTTTGTTGTCCTGTACTTGAGCCCAATCTGGGTGTTTGGGGAATTGCACACCAGTTTTTTTTTTTTTTTTTTAATTATTATTCAAGAAGGAGACAGGAACAGGAGGATGATCAAATACTTGTAGTAATCATAAAATAAACAAACAACAAAACGAAAGTAAATTTAGTTTATTTATTTTTTTGTTCACATACAAACAAAACAGAGAACATAAACGTCCAGGCCTGGTCCTCTCTCATCCTTCACAATTGTCGTTCCTCCTTTTATGCTTTCTCATCTCCATGAGAGATATGAGACCGGTGCAGCGCGCAGGTCTCGCTCATCATCAATCACGCCACCAGCCTTGCGCCGTTTTCTCATGGCCCCCATTATCTGTAAAACAATTATTGTTCCTTATCAGTCACCCACTTTGACGTTGTAGTGACTCTAGGGGTTGCACTTGGGAGCCTCAAACACCTCTGATACTTCAGAAAAGGCCAATGAGAATTGGCGAATGGAATTTGCGAGTTTTTATATTGTACTTGTCTTGTATGTCTTTTGGCCTTGTTAAGAACTTTGGTCAACGCCTGTCACGGTGTGGGTTTGTCTTGTCATGTTTAGTGGTTCCCTGTCTGTCTATTAGTCTTCCCAGGTGTTTCCCGTTAACCACGCCCCCTTGTTATCCTGTTTGCCCCAGTATTTAAGCCCTGTGTTTCAGTCCAGTCTTTGTGAGTTCTTGTATTGTTGTAATGCTGTATGCACGCTGTCCTGTTCCTGAGTCTGGTTACCTTGTCTTTATTAAAACACTGCTGCATGTGGATCCTGCTTTTGTCTTTGCTTCAGCTGCCACATAACAGAAGAACTCACCACACAAAGATCCAGCAGCAGGTTCACCAGTGTCTCTTCCCCAAAAATGGACGACCAGATGGAGGCTTTCCTCTTTGACCAAAATGGGGCCTCGCTGGAGGAATTCACAGAGGTATATCTTCACCTGCACCAGGACGTATACTGGGAGGAAGATTTCCTTAAACAGCGGTTCTGGAGAGGTTTGGATGATCCCTTAGCCCAGATACTGCTGCTCGATGACCTACATCTGCCGTTCTCAGAGTTTCTGGACAGGGCGCTTTGGGTCTTTGGTTCATCCTTCACGGTAGCATCAGTCCAGCCAGAGACCGTCCAGCCAGAGACCGTCCAGCCAGAGACCGTCCGTTCAGAGCTGCCTTCACCGCTGGTGCACGCCTACCCGCCAGAGACTAAACACATCGCACGTGAGTCCACTCAAGAGGACCCTGCATTGATGGTGATGTCTGCGGCGATTCTGTGTGTGTGGGCTACACACGCATCAGTTCTGGCCCATGAATCCAGCCCAGAGTTTCCTTCGCCGCTGGTCCCGTCAACTCGCCGCTGGTCCCGTCCAGCCCAGAGTTTCTTTCGCCGCTGGTCCCGTCCAGCCCAGAGTTTCCTTCGCCGCTGGTCCCGTCCAGCCCAGAGTTTCCTTCGCCGCTGGTCCCGTCCAGCCCAGAGTTTCCTTCGCCGCTGGTCCCGTCCAGCCCAGAGTTTCCTTCGCCGCTGATCCCGTCCAGCCCAGAGTTTCCTTCGCCGCTGGTCCCGTCCAGCCCAGAGTTTCCTTCGCCGCTGGTCCCGTCCAGCCCAGAGTTTCCTTTGCCGCTGGTCCCTGTACTTCCTGTCAGCCCAGAGTCCTCGCCGCTGGTCCCGGCCGAGCCAGAGACTGTTCACATCACGTCTGCCGAGCCAGAGACTGTTCACGTCACGTCTGCCGAGCCAGAGACTGTTCACGTCACGTCTGCCGAGCCAGAGACTGTTCACGTCACGTCTGCCGAGCCAAACACTGTTCACGTCACGTCTGCCGAGCCAGAGACTGTTCACGTCACGTCTGCCGAGCCAAACACTGTTCACGTCACGTCTGCCGAGCCAGAGACCGTTCACGTCACGTCTGCCGAGCCAGAGACCGTTCACGTCACGTCTGCCGAGCCAGAGACCGTTCACGTCACTTCTGCCGAGCCAGACACCGTTCACGTCACGTCTGCCGAGCCAGAGACCGTTCACGTCACTTCCGCCGATCCAGAGACCGTTCACGTCACATCTGCCGAGCCAGAGACCGTTCACGTCACGGCTGCTTAGCCAGAGTCTGTTCCTGAGCCCGAGCCATTCATGTCACGTCTGCCGAGCCAGCAGAGTCTGTTCCTGAGCCCCCCGAGCCAGAGTCTGTTCCTGAGCCCCCCGAGCCAGAGTCTGTTCCTGAGCCCCCCGAGCCAGAGTCTGTTCCTGAGCCCCCCGAGCCAGAGTCTGTTCCTGAGCCCCCCGAGCCAGAGTCTGTTCCTGAGCCGCCCGAGCCAGAGTCTGTTCCTGAGCCGCCCGAGCCAGAGTCTGTTCCTGAGCCGCCCGAGCCAGAGTCTGTTCCTGAGCCGCCCGAGAGTCTGTTCCTGAGCCGCCCGAGCCAGAGTCTGTTCCTGAGCCGCCCGAGCCAGAGTCTGTTCCTGAGCCGCCCGAGCCAGAGTCTGTTCCTGAGCCGCCCGAGCCAGAGTCTGTTCCTGAGTTTATGTCTGTCCTTGTGGCCGTTACTGTTCTTGTGTCTGTTCTCGAGCCAGTGTGTGTGTGTTGTCTGTTCCTGAGCCCGAACCAGTGTGTGTGTTGTCTGTTCCCGAGCCGGTGTCTGCTGTTCCCGAGCCGGTGTCTGCTGTTCCCGAGCCGGTGTCTGCTGTTCCCGAGCCGGTGTCTGCTGTTCCCGAGCCGGTGTCTGCTGTTCCCGAGCCGGTGTCTGCTGTTCCCGAGCCGGTTTCGTCGCCGCCCTGGCCGCCCGAGGGGTCTTCGCCGGCCCGGCCGCCCGAGGGGTCTTCGCCGGCCTGGCCGCCCGAGGGGTCTTCTCCGGCCTGGCCGCCCGAGGGGTCTTCTCCTCCCGAGGGCCCGAGGGGTCGTCTCCGCCCTGGCCGCCCGAGGGGTCGTCTCCGCCCTGGCCGCCCGAGGGGTCGTCTCCGCCCTGGCCGCCCGAGGGGTCGTCTCCGCCCTGGCCGCCCGAGGGGTCGTCTCCGCCCTGGCCCGCCTGCGCATCCTGCCCCGCCCTGGCCGCCTGCGCATCCTGCTCCGCCCTGGCCGCCTGCGCATCCTGCTCCGCCCTGGCCGCCTGCGCATCCTGCTCCGCCCTGGCCGCCTGCGCATCCTGCTCCGCCCTGGCCGCCTGTGTCACGGTGTGGGTTTGTCTTGTCATGTTTAGTGGTTCCCTGTCTGTCTATTAGTCTTCCCAGGTGTTTCCCGTTAACCACGCCCCCTTGTTATCCTGTTTAGATCGTTTGCCCCAGTATTTAAGCCCTGTGTTTCAGTCCAGTCTTTGTGAGTTCTTGTATTGTTGTAATGCTGTATGCACGCTGTCCTGTTCCTGAGTCTGGTTACCTTGTCTTTATTAAAACACTGCTGCATGTGGATCCTGCTTTTGTCTCTGCTTCAGCTGCCACATAACAACGCCAGTCGTTTTTAAATGTGCTATACAAATAAAATTGTATTGTACTAATAAACAGTCAATATCTTTGTAATATGGATGCTAATATGCAACTAGTTAATAGTGAGAATTGGACCCTAAACTAAAGTGTTACAGAGAGTTTCTCTATAAAAGATACATTTCCTCTAAAAGAGCAAACGCGAACAAAGAATGTATTTTTAAAGATGCTTTGTCACCCGTGTATTTTTGGATGCTGTCGACACCTGTCTCCATCAGACAGCCTCAATCTCTGCCGCAGTTTGGGCCATCCCCATACTAGAGCAGCTTTTGTGGATAGTACATGCACTTATTGTGAGAGCGTGGCCATGGGAACATCATGCTTTTATAAGCAGAAAGTGTTTGCTCCCTCTCCTGGTTCTTCTGCTTTTATCTGGTGGTGGTTACTCCATTCGAGTGATGGAGATCATGTAAGCACTGGCTTCAGACTGGAGTTCTGAGATGGGCATTGCTCAGTGGCACACATCGCGTGTCAATCGCACCAATCTGCCTTCACTCATTCCGTCTTTGGACAGACCTTCTATTTCTACGGACAGGGGTTCCCTTAGAACGAGTGTCCAGACATGTTGTGGTTACAACAGATGTGTCCAACACAGGCTGGGGCGCCATATGCAACGGGCATGCGGCATCAAGCTCCTGGACAGGACCTTAACTGTCTTGGCACATCAACTGCCTCAAGTTAATAATAAAAATAATAATAATTCATTACATTTATATAGCGCTTTTCACGGCACTCAAAGGGCTTTACATAGAAGGGGTAATCTCCTCAACCACCACCAATGTGCAGCATCCACCTGGCCAATTGGTATATACAGTATATATATATATATATATATATATATATATATATATGGGGATTATTAGAAGGCCATGATGGAAAGAGGCCACTGGGCAAATTTGGGGGATTTTTTGTGACCACAGAGAGTCAGGGCCTCGGTTTAACGTCTCATCCGAAGGACGGATTGCTTACACAGTTGCTGACTGTTTTTGCTGAGGATTCAGCCATTGATCCAGGGTAATCATGTGTCAGTCCGGACGGACAACACAGCGATGATGGCATATAAATCACCAAGGTGGTTTACGCTCACGTCGAATGTCATAACACCATCTCCTCCTTTAGAGTAAACTCAATCGTGCAGCGGATGTGCTGTCACTACGGGTGATGATTCAAGGAGGGTGGAGACTCCATCCCCAGGTGTTCCTGCCGATTTAGGTATATCTTGGTAGAAGCACAGGTAGACCTGGTTGCTCCCCAAGAATCCTCCCACTGCCCGCCGTGGTATTCCCTGATCGAGACCCCTCTTGGCACGGACACGCTGGCACACATCTGGCCCCGGGTCCTATGCAAATATGCTTTTACCCCAGTGAGCTTGATTGCACAGACATTGTGCAAAGTCAGGGAGGACACAGACTGGTTGTGTTGGTTGTGCCGTGCCGGCCAACCCGGACTTGGTTCCCGGAGCTCACGCTCCTGATGACAGATTTATTCCTGTGATGACAAAGCTGAATTTTCAGCATCATTACTCCAGTCTTCAGTGTCACATGATCCTCGAGAAATCATTCTAATATGCCGATTTTCTGCTCAAGACACATTTCTTATTATTGTCAATGTTTAAAACAGTTGTGCTATATTTTTTGTAGAAACCATGATACTTTGTTTATTATTTGATGAATAGGAAGTTTCAGCATTTCTTTAAAACAGCATTTATTTAAAATAGAAATATTTTGCAACATTATAAATGTCTGTCACTTTTGACAAATTATCACATTCAATCAAATCAATGCATCCTTGCTAAGTAAAAGTATTCATTTCCTTTTCAAAAAAGATCTTACTGACTTCAAACTTTTCAGTTGTAGTATGTAAATTGTGTAGATTTAAACCATTTAAAACATATGCTAGCACTGTTAGAGATTAATCATATTTGAGTAATAAAGTTTAATAATATATAGTGCTTTTTCTCAGAAAAATAAAAACAGGAAAACTTGTTGTCAGAGGTCTAAAAGTTAGCTTTTGGCGCAATTCTACAGTTAATGTAAAAGGATTTCAGTTTTAAAAGAAGCTGGCTGCATCAAAATAATTTTCAGAGGACTTCACATAATATAGAACTAAAAATTAGAAGTATTATGTCCACCATCTGTTGCTAATTGTGTAGCTGCTAGATTCATAAACCATGGCAATGTTTGAGAACCATCTTGAGCAAAATAATATGCATCCCTGCAAACTGAGAGAAAATCACTGTCATTGAGTTCATCATTGAATTATGTGTTTGGATGGAGACATAGAAATTGTCAAAAATGAGACTGAAATGTTCTTAGTTACATCTAAGAAATAAAATGTAATTTAAAGTTTAATTTTTTTTATTTATTTATTTTTTAAAAAGTAATATCACTTTCAAAGTAGTGAAAAGTAGTTTTCCACTGGGATGGCTATACCAGGAGTTCAATGCAATTCAATTTGACGTAACAGTGGGTGACAAATTGATCTACAGTTTGCAATTGTGGCAATCGTATCGGGGGAAAAAAAAGAAATGAAAAGGACATTTTCAGAAAAGTATGTTTGAAAAGAAAGCTGTCAACGGTATCTTGTGTCCTCAGGTCCTCTGTGCCTTTTCTACAGGGAGCAACTTCAGTTCACCTGTCACAGTTAGTACCTGTTAGTCTTAAGCCAGACCACAGGATGTCAGTCAGCAGTTCACAAGTGACAGCGACGAATACTGCACTCCCTCTGTTCTCAAAGCATACTGAGGAAAGCTGTCTGTATGATTTGAGCAACCTTTTCATTTGCAAAAGACAAACCACCCATAAACAGTTGAAAGTGTCAAAGAAAACAATCAAATGGCTGCAAGGTTTTCTGAGATCCTATTATTGACAGTATTATATCTTTGTATATTTACATGTTGACCTCACATACTGACATGTTGATACAATCTGCAATGTAAAATACACATTTTATGCGGTTCATAAATATCAGCTATATAACCTGCTCATGCTGCAGTATGAGCATTTTTGCTATGCAAATGTATGGTAGATGGGAGCGGGTCCCATGGGTCATGTATCCTCTGACTTTCTCAGGATTGATAGGTTGCTAAGAAGGTGGGTTAACCTGTGGCGCTGCAAGAATGAGTATAGCACCAAATAATTAATTATTCCTAGAACCAGAAACCATTCATACACAGACATCCCACTGCGCAAAGTGTAATCTTAATCCAAAAAAAATATTATTTTTATGTTTGATAATTTATGGATTATTGTAGGGAAAAAACGTGTTTATTTAAAATATGGTTGCAGAAATCAACCATTCATGTCCATTTTTTGCCTTAGTCGCCAAGTAGCCTTTGTCTCTGTCAGATTATAGGTATAAATAATTTATTATATATAATCAATGATATACTTTATATAAGTAACCCATTATATATTATAAAAAATGATAAAATATATATATATATATATATATATATATATATATATATATATATATATATATATTCACGTGTTTTTATGGCCTATTACTGAACTCAATTATAATGTATCTCTCTGAACTGGCTTTTTTATTTTTATTTTTTTTAACCGTGTCCTGTCATTGCAATTTCTTTTGGTGTTTATTTATTTATATATTTATTTATTTATTTATTTATTGTCACTGGAAGTATAAATTCATTCATTCATTCATGCATTGATTCATCTTTTATATTTTTTTATGAAAACGTATTTAATATAGCAATTTTGCTGGTAACTGATTGATAACATTCTAGGAACATTCTTTGAATGTCAAAGTCCCCCTGTGGTGAAAATCAAGTTTTTCATGTTGCCTATGTGTCATATGTCTATGTGATGTTTTTAATGATTTGAGACAAACCATGAGAAATTCCACAGTCAACACCATTGCTGAGTATTTTCTCTTTAAAACTGCAAGGATCTAAAGACAGTCTCAAAAACTCGGTTTGAAATCGCTGGTGTTTCTGACGTCACAAACTACCTTGTAACCAACCACGTCAACATGCCGGCGGGCTTTAGCATATTCTTAACTATTGTTACGTACTACACGCTCAAAGCAACTGAACATAACATAGAGAGTGACACACAGAGACACATAGAGATGCAATGGAGTCTCAAGAGATGCCAGGTTATCCCGTTTTTTTTTTTGTTGTTGATATGAAAAATCGGGTAGATTTAGCCATCAATTGGGTGTATGATGTTTATTACGATGTTATGATGAACTATAGCAATGTCTTTCTCCACTGACATTCTAAGTTGTACAAAGCGTTTCTAAGGATACTTATTGTTAGAAGCCAGCTGCCTGACTCTGATATGGCGAATGGGAACATGGTTTGTGTAACATTAGCAACACATTATTAGCTATTTGATAACGTAGTCAAGCAAATGGCTAATCATATTAATGTACAGTTATGTTGTGACACAGCCACAGTAAAGCCCTCCATGATGCCCACTTAAGTTAAAATACATATCTATATACTGTATTCTGTTGTATCTGCATGTATGTGGGTTTTGAGCATTTGCCTATACCTTTTTGTTGGAGGGGGATAAGGGGGACTTTTGTTGGTCTCTTAGGGCTCTTATTATGATGAGCCTGAGGGTTAAAGGAAGAGGCGTGTTTGGTGAGGTGGCAGATGATTGTTTGGCTAAACGAGCCCAGAGTGGAAAGGCCCAAAATGATCTCTGGGAAGAGAGACATGGTATATTAAACGCTGGAGCCGTTTCATATGCACACACTCTGGTCTGGGATATATACGTGGTGAATTATACTCTGAGGACTTATTTCAAGCTGGAGGATAACCTGTTTTTTGTGGGACCTTGAACCAGTGGATTCATGTTTTTCTCTTTTTGGGGACCTTGTCTTTCATCCGGACTTCAGATTGCTTACCTACCCCAAAGCAGAAAAGGATGGAGACAGGACTATTGAGCATTATTTTGGTTATTTATATTTTGCTTACACTGACTCACTACTATTGAACTTTCTTTATATGGACTATTTTGTTTGAGTTGTATACAAAGAGTCAACAGATTTATGTTATGTTTGCATGGGCCTTACAAGTGTCTAAGTTGCCTTTATATGTTCAATACACGTTTTTGGGGGGACTTTGCTGTTTTTGCATTCATGCTGGTTTTGTGTAGCGCTTTTGGTAAAGAGTAAAAGGAGACAATAGTCAACTCCCCTTGATATAATGATTCAACCTTTTATGAAAAGTTGAAGTTGTTATAATGTGTCCGAAGTTGTAAAGGGCGATACCATTGTGCAGCGCTTACTTCAGTAAGTTGGCCGAGTGGATCTCTGAGCTGGTGGTGTGAGTGGAGGCGGGGCTAATTAGCATTTTGATGGATCCACATATATTAAATGAAGCAAGGGTGTAGTTACATTCAAGCTATTTTAAGGCATGAAGAACATTTTTCACAGGAGAACAATTTAAATATGTCAGTTTGGTGATCAAAGATGAGTTTTAAGAGATAAATTATTGACTACAGGGGGACTTTAAGCTAATTTGTCATAAAGCCCAAGGAAAGTTTACATTACATTCTCGGATACAGTACATTCTCTAATTTAGCTTCAACTAAACTTTCTGTAAACCAAAAATCATTAGCTGGTTCATGCAAGTACACTGTTCTTATTGTTATAAGAACTCACTGGCCTTCTGTTACATTTATTAAAACCTGTTAGAGGCTTTACTTTCAACCTTTGTATTCATTGTCAAAAACAGTGAAAGATATTCCTAAATGAAGCTATATAAACCAGTGAATTTGCTCAATAAGATGCTTGTTTTGTTTTTCTGTTGGTTTCTATGTTTTTATGAGGTCATGATACATCACTATGGTTCTTCTAATAAATATTGGAGATGTGTGAGACATGTATTCAGAGAAGCATGGCATCTCTACAAGTTATAGCGCCTCAACATTTTCCATTCCTAATGTGGTTCATGTCTGATGGTTTTAACTGTGACTGTCTCAATTAATGCATCTTCAGTCCTTTAATGCATCAGCTTTTACTGGTACTAATACACGCTCTGTGCTCTAATGTCATATTTACTGGAAACCCGTCAGCGACGAGACACCACCATCCATCTTAGATCCCTCTACCACTCATCCCCAGGGGGCCATTTGGTATCAATCCGGTGCATTATAGTCATTGAGCCAGGGGGCTTTTTCTTTTATCGGCATGATTCAATTCTTAATGTTAGAATGTTCTTGTCAAAGTCCATTATAGTTCAATGCTTTATTAAAAATGCTGATATGGGATAAAGTGGCTGGTTGCCACTTGTTGCTTTTCTTTGAGCAATTGTCCATTGGCTGAGTGAAAGCTCTTTTCAGACCAGGAGCTGAAACGGGCTTGTTAGTCTCTTGGTGAGATTGTTCATTAGTCATTGAGGTGAGAAAAATGTGGCGGGAATAAGAAACAGAAAGAAAAGGTGCTGTCTATTCCTTTTGATTGTCTCACATAAGAATGCAATTAAGATGGAGTGTTATTCTTTAGGTGTCGGGAGTGTGTGCGGCAGTGGGGATGGTCGAGAGGGGGCAGGGGAGTGGGGGATAATGGGTATGGTAGGTTATATTTCTAGAATCGGTGGTCCTGCGCTGGAAAAAACGGTTGAAATTTTTTTCTTTCTATCTCTCCAAACTGAGACGGCACATCCGAATATAAGATTGTATGTAATTGGGGTGACGCTTTTTGTGTGAACTCCTATAGGTAAGCTCATTAAACCATAATCCAGCAGTAACACACTCGGCGGGTGACCTGATAATTGAGCTCAAGTGATAATCAGGTTAGACATAGTGCACCATAGGCTCGGATCTGCAGTAGGGCTACTGCTCACTCCTTTGAAGAGGACAGAGAGGGTTTAGAGAGAGACTAGGGGGGGAAAGGAGGTTGCACTTTTGCGAGTGCCACGGCATCGCACCACTTAACGACAAAACCGCAGAGACTGGAGTAAAGATCTTGATTACACAGATGAGAGTGTGTATGACAGCAACAAATCATACCTACCTGTTAATTATCCACAGTTTCAGCAGCTGAATGATGCCAGCGTCGCATTCGCTGCCAGACACAATTTGTCTCCTCCTTGTTTATTTCTGAGTTGAATGTGGAAAATGTTGTAATGTCAAAGCGTGTTTGTGTGTAAGAGTAATGCCCATTACCATAATAGCATAATAACGTCCATTAACATTTTCAGAATTGCAACTGGACCAGATAAAACGTCCTAATGAAGGCTTTAGCAATTAGGAAAATGGATTGGCCACCAATAAGATTGTTTACATGGCTGCCTCCGTTAATGAAATTGTTATCCCAGAGGCTGCAAACATTGACGCATCTTAATCATTGCGTAAGCAGGGCGCATGCACAGATCGTCAAACATTAACTGATATGTGAGAAAAACGACAACAACGCTGCTTGTCACAAGAGGGGACGACATTCAGGTAAGTTTTGCATCTGTGAACATATGCATCTTTCACACAAGTGATTTAGTTAACTCGATTAGGGATGTGAAAAACTAGTTGACTAATCAACCTTGATGTCGCAATAAAACAGAAGTAGCGACAGACTAAATAATTGGAGAAATCCAGCATACATCAGCGGAGAGAAGTCTGTCATTTCTATAGAAGCAGGGCTGAGTTGGCAATTGCCAAGGACTAAGGGGGGGGGGGGGGGGGGGGGGGGGGGGGGGGGGGGGGGGGGGGGGGGGGCTCCATAACTGCAACATCCCGATATGCTAGTTCACCAATAAAGAGACTAGCTCTTTGTCTATTGGATATTGGATATAGATGAATTGTCACTCACCTGAACTGAAACCAATTAATGTCATCCTTTCAAAGTATAATTGTTTCACCTTCTGAATGGTTTCACCTTCAAAGAGATGGGTACGAACATGCAAAAATGCAAATTTTCTGCAACTGACTAACTTTAAAGTAGTGACTTAAGATGACGCCAAAACAAACGTATCCAGTATTTTTAGGCTTCTACTCAAAACGTTACAGGCATGCAAAGCTTGTAATGTGTGTGATTTCATCATCTCTTTTGGAGTGATTGTTACGTATTCTAAAAATAAACTCATTCTGTCGATCAGCGTCATTTTGGGATAGATCATCTGCCGGTTTATTCTGAGTTTAAAAGAGCGCGATTGATGCATCCAGACTGCTAGACGCTTTAAAAAACAAAAAAAGCGTTTGTACAATGAATGACATTGCGTCGAGGGCTGACCAGCAATATACTAAAGTAAAAGTAAAGACGCTTGTATTCAAAGTCAAAGAGCAAACACAGTAGAGCATTTTTTATGTTAAAAAACCAGATGTGCGCCATCTAGTGTTTCATGACAGAACTTTGTATGGAGGTACTTTTTTGTATTGGAGGTACTTTTTTGAAAGATAAAAACTTTCTGCTTAGTTGTTTCTCTTTTACTCCACTAGCAGTTGACTTGTGTGGGCTACAGTGCCTATCTAAGTTAGGTCTATTTCACTGAAAAACAGATCATGACTATATCTATTCTATATTGCTACAATAGGATGGGGAAATCCTGTCCATACCCAGCAAGGATAAAACAATAAAAGCACTAATGTTAAATTACTAATCTTGGTAGCAAAATTACTGACCAAAATATTAATTAACAGAGTTTGTTTTATTTCATAAATGATAATGAAGTTGAGATATCTTTGTTATAGCAGACATTTTGAAGATGTCATAAGATTTTTGCAAGTCATGCTGTGAAATTTAATACAACTCACTAAAACTGATTGATGTACAGTATACAATATGGACAATTATTAACTTGAGCATGCATTTACAATACTGTACTGTACAACAATAGTGTGCTACTATTTACAGTATGTACTGTATGTATTTGTATTTGTATGCATCACAACAAATAGCTTCACATAATTTTATTCAAGCATAAATGGATATAAAACATGTCTAAATATTTGGTTTAATTTTGTGATTTTTCAGTAAAATTATTTAACGATGTAGACACATTTAAAGAAGGCTTTTTGTATTTTTTTATTAATATATTCATTAAATATTTAATTATGATGTTGTCATGTTCATTAATTTAATGAACTAATTAAAAAAACTGTAAAACTTAACACTGGGTGTCTGTCTGAATATTTTTGGCTGCAGTAGCAATGTTTTATTGGAGACTAATTTAAAGATGCAACTTTTACAAAAGGTTTTTACAGTGGCAAGATGTCTAACAATTAAAGCACAGCATTTAAGCACTGCAGCTAAAAATATCAATGAAATATGACATCCAACAACCATCTGATCCCTCATGACCCATTCCTAACCCCAAACTCGGAAGTTTCAAGTGTTGCAAAACATTTTGAATGGTAAATACACTTTGGCACAGCAAGAAACGCCACTCAAGCACGAGAAACGGCATTTAGCATTGCAGCGAGTATGACACTTGGAGCCATGTCAGAATGGGCGTTGTACACGCTTGAGCACTAATGGGCTACCCCAGAGTGCTAAGCCAATATGAACGGCATCCATATTCACAGCCGCTGTTAATCACTGGCGTGGCTGCGGCCATTATTCAGCGCTGGCCCTTTCTGCCCCAGGAATCTAATCCCGCCGAGCGTCTGCGAGCTGAGGGAGATTGATGGATACAGGGGGGAAGCCTAACCGAGCAAGCCCTGCCAAAGCAGCCACTTTCTCTCTCAGGTTCTTAACACAAGACGTACGTTTCCTTCCATGGACAACTGCCAAACCTTGCCCACCTCTTTCTTCCGGCCATAAATGCAGCGTTTTTACAGAAGGGAACTACCTGTGTGGGGGCAATAAAGCTCATTCCTTTCAAACGTAATCAGACGCAGACAGAAAGAAATGCCCTCAATCCAATTGACTTGAACAACTGAAGCACACTGACTAATCCATTTCACAGTTCATTTCTGTCTCCCTGGATACCCGGAGCAGCGCAATTACGAGAAATAGAGAAATTATTACAAATGGTTTCCTTTTGGATGGCACTGAGAAGACACGATTGCATGCAGGAAGGGGAATACAATTCAAAGAGATTAACGCAGCTCTGTTTTCCCAAGCACAATAATTCTCTCTCTGTCTTCAGCGGGGTCACCATTGTACGGTCTAAATCATTTCTTATCAGGGCGAAACAGCCCCCCTGACTCCTGTGGTGTCGTCAGCGACCTGTTGTGTGAATCATACATTTCACAGAGTCACAGACCAGGATCTCTGGTCGGAGTAGTGAACACATCGAAAGGTAGGGGGTGTAGAAATATATAAATTCAGATGGAAGAGAACACTGTTGGGCAGTTAGCAAATTTAAGCCTCTTGTTAATGTTCTACAGCAGTATGCAGTTATTGTTTGATCTAATTTATGTTCAAATACAATGTTAAGTCATGTTCGATCAAAACTATAAGAAACTGTTTCAATACCCCTCCCATGTAAAAAAAAAAATAAAATAAAATTTAATGTAGTTGTCACGGTGTGGGTTTTGTGTTTGTGTATCTTGTAGTTGCTTCAGTGTTCCTTGTTTCTCCTGTTATTTTTATTAAATTAGCTGCACTTGGATTCTCTCTCTGCTTCGTCCTTCCGGCATCATAACAGAACGACCGACCAACACTGAATCCAGCAGCACGTCGCCAGTGTCTCTTCTCCAGCCACCGAGCGGAGGAGAGGCCACTCTTTTGAGGGGAGCCGGTTGGTCAAATTTCGTGGGACACGTGGAGGCCTCAGTAGAGGAGGTGGTCGAGAGGAGCCCCGACACCACTCTCCACGCTGGCCATTCTTCGACCCTGGGTTGGTGATGTCCAGCCCAGGGCCCCATTCGCCGCTGGTCCCGTCCAGCCCAGAGCTTCACGTCAGCCACGTACATCCAGAGCTTCACGTCAGCCTCGTCCAGCCAGAGCTTCACGTCAGCCACGTCCAGCCAGAGCTTCACGTCAGCCACGTCCAGCCAGAGCTTCACGTCAGCCACGTCCAGCCAGAGCTTCACGTCAGCCACGTCCAGCCAGAGCTTCACGTCAGCCACGTCCAGCCAGAGCTTCACGTCAGCCACGTCCACCCAGAGCTTCACGTCGCGCCTGCCGAGCCAGAGACGGTTCACGTCACTCCTGCCGATCCAGAGACGGTTCACGTCACGTCTGCCCAGTCAGAGCCTGTTCACGTCATGTCTGCCATGTCAGACACTGTTCACGTCACTTCTGCCAAGCCAGAAACGCTTCATATCTCTTCTACAGAGCCAGTGTCTACGGACAAGATGGCCGATCCAGAGTCGGTTCAGGTCACTTCTTCCGAGCCAGTGTCTACGGACAAGATGGCCGATTCCGAGACTGTTCACGTCACTTCCTCCGAGCCAGTGTCTACGGACAAGATGGCCGCCTCCGAGCCAGTGTCTACGGACAAGATGGCCGCCTCCGTGCCAGTGTTTACGGACAAGATGGCCGCCTCCGAGCCAGTGTCTACGGACAAGATGGCCGCCTCCGAGCCAGTGTCTATGGACAAGATGGCCGTTTCCGAGCCAGAGTCTGTTCCTGTTCCGGAGCCAGTGTCTGATATTCCTGAGTCAATGTTTGTTTCTGTGTTTGTGTTGTCCTTGTGGCCGCTACTGTTCTAGTGGCTGCTGAGCCGGTGTCTGTTCCCTTTCCTGAGCCGGTGTCTGTTCCCGAGCCAGGGTGTGTGTTGTCTGTTCCCGAGCCAGTGTGTGTGTTGTCTGCTCCCGAGCCAGTGTGTGTGTTGTCTGCTCCCGAGCCAGTGTGTGTGTTGTCTGCTCCCGAGCCACTGTGTGTGCTGTTTGCTCCCGAGCCAGTGTGTTTGCTGTCTGCTCCCGAGCCAGTGTGTGTGTTGTCAGCTCCCGAGCCAGTGTGTGAGTTGTCTGTTCCCGAGCCAGTTCCCGAGCCAGTTCCCGAGCCAGTGTGTGTGTAGTCAGCTCCCGAGCCAGTGTGTGAGTTGTCTGTTCCCGGGCCAGTTCCCGAGCCAGTGTGTGTGGTGTTTGTTCCTGAGCCGGTGTCTGCTGTTCCTGAGCCGGTGTCTGCTGTTCCTGAGCCGGTGTCTGCTGTTCCTGAGCCGGGGTCGTCACCGCCCTGGCCTCCCGAGGGGTCTTCTCCGCCCTGGCTGCCCGAGGGGTCTTCTCCGCCCTGGCCGCCCGAGGGGTCGTCTCCGCCCTGGCCGCCCGAGGGGTCGTCTCCGCCCTGGCCGCCGCCTGCGCGTCATGCTCCGCCCACGTTCCATGGCCCATGCCCGCCATCGCAAGGCCCTGGTTCTGTTCCCTGCACGGGCCTGGCCCTCCGTCCCTCCCCCAGGACCGCCTCCACTTCACCACCCTCCTGAACTTTAGTGTTTTGTTTCGAGGGGCGTCGGGAGCCGCCCAAGGGGGGGGGGCTATGTCACGGTGTGGGTTTTGTGTTTGTGTATCTTGTACTTGTTTCAGTGTTCCTTGTTTCTCCTGTTATGTTTATTAAATTAGCTGCACTTGGATTCTCTCTCTGCTTCATCCTTCCGGCATCATAACAGTAGTATTTTTTATGACTATCTACATATTATTAAAACAGAAATAAATATTTTTAGCTAGATAACCACAGACTGGGGTGTGCGTATTACTTCCATTCGAGTTTTATGATGTGCACGTGGAGCCATTTTACAACGTGATCTGTGTTTAGCACAAACCCCGCCCTGCAGCTGATTCTAAAGATTTATTCTAAAGATGTTGATCACAATTCAGATTGCAACTCTGAAACAAATTCTAACTCCTAACCCTAACCTACACATTAACCTCAGTATAGAGTTGGTGCAAGCACATTCTGTTGGATGGCACTACTGTTTGTATGATGAATTTCAGTTACAATGAGCCTTGACAATGGCTTTTCTGGTGTGAAATAAATGTTTTCTGTGTGTTAATTGCTATTAAATGAAAATGGGATTATAGTTGAAATATATATTAAATTCCATAATCTGAACTCTTTTTTTTCACCCACTTAATTAGGAATGAAGTTTACACTTTTTTAAGGTGTCAGTATTACAGTGTAATTGTAATGAGTAATAATAATTAACTACATGCAAACTAAAGTATTTGTATAAATAATGTGTGCCTTTTGTTCCATCATGGTGAGCCTTTTAGCTGTGTGTGGGGTAAAAGGCCCCCCTCGCCACCTCATACACTTATAAGATTTTTAAACAAAATAAACCACTTTTATGATTTATTTTCACACAAAATCAGTTGCTCCATCAATGTTCAATAAAAAAAAAATTGCAATCATACAACTATGGGAATAGTGAAAAGCAAAATTTTTCCTTAAGGTGTGCCTTTAGCCCCGTTGTACACTACACTACAAATGCACATTCAATGCATTTAAGCACACCTTTTTTTACAGGGTTTGTCAACACATACACATATGTCATCCAATAACATAAGTTGTTTATGACAAAAAAAGTCGCTATGGAAGGACTAGGGTTGTGCTGACTATTTTTATGAAATTTGATTTCATTATTAGAATGCAAAGTGGCAAATGCAAAAGGCAAAAACCTGGAGTGGATTGTTATATAACTCCATCTCTGTCACTTTTTTTCTATGACCTGGCCTATGACCTGTCAGATGGTCACAAATACATATTGACACAAAACAGTAAAACTGTATATCAGTATAGAAAGACAGTATAAATATTGTCATGCAGGTATTTCGTATTTTTTCCCCCCTGTTCAAAATAGCTTTAAAAGAAATTACGGTTCTTGTCATTTTCAGTTTCTTTGTCTGCACAGATCGCAGCAAGAAACACTATATACCAGAAAGTGAAACCTTTTGTCACACCCCCTCATTCCGTCATGCTCAGAACTCTGAGACCCCTGCAGAGACCCATACCTGCTGCGTATAACCTCTGCCATGAACCAGCTTTATGGTTCAGGGCCTTTGTACCTCCTGCAGGAAGTATGTTTTCACTTGAGCCCATACGCAAATCATATGTATATGAATAAATGTCACCCATATACTAAACTACAAGCCAGAAGGACCGTAATTGATTTGATATGCATGCATAAACAAACAGACTCATATAGCCATATGTTCCGTCTACGGTGCAAATCATTTTTCCTATAACTCTATTGTTTGATCAGCAACCCTGAATAAATATTAGAACTTACAGAGAGTGGAAGTGCTGAGAATTTCCCTTATCTGAGTTTGTAGCTTGTTGGATTTAAATACATCAATGGTGAATGAAATTGAATGTTGCCCGATGCCTGTGCTTGGAGGAAATGGATTTCTAGCTTGCTGTCGCTTTTTTTTTTTTCCAAAGTCTTTAAAAGACAGACGTTTTTGTGACTCTTGTCTCCTTCCTTCTCAAAGCTTTTAATTTATGCATGAAGAAGAAGGAAGCCCAAGAGACAAAATATCACAATGATAATCATTTGTATTAAAGTTTAATTATCAACCTAATTATTCAGGGGTTTATCGCCCCCTTTCCCCCCAGCGATGCTTCAGTGTAATCAAGTTGACTAGATTATATCCGTGACAATAATGTGCAAATTTGGTAGAATTCACTTCTCACAGATTGCTGTAATAACTTCAAGTCGGCTAATTAATTACCCGAGCTGTAGTATGATTCATTTAGATGCCATTTTTATTTGGATTGTTCTATCAGGTGTGTCGAGCTAAAATGGATGGGTACCTCATGTGAATAAATCATGGCGTACATAATGCAGGACAAACAAACAAAAAGAGCTTGTCATCAGGAAGATGAGATGTCTTTGAGAGCTACTGATCCAGTACTTTGGCAGCCTGCGATTATTGTAAATTATACCCCTGGAATCCTTGCTGTGCAGAATTAGAATGGGCACGGTGTCTAATTTGGACTTTGCAATCAGAATATTGATTAAGCTTGATATTGTGTCTGCAATTAGAACTTTAATGATTCAGAATAAACAAAGGTGCAGAGAAAGTAGCGCTACTACAAAGAGGGGAAAAAGTATTGTGCTAATACTTTCAGAACTGCAATCAACCATATTCCCCAAATAAATCTGCTCTCGGGCCAAAATAATATTTTCTTAACCACTGTCTGCTCCCATCAAGCGGGCTTAGTGAGTAGAGGGAGCACCAGGGAAATGGTGAAATTGTTTTTAGATTACATTTGGGCGGAGTTGGTTCCACTCTTGCCTTTCTTGCTCCCTCTGAGGTGAGACCGTGGTCACTTTTCATTAGCTCTGAACTTCCTCGCGCAGAACAAGTGTTAGTGAGGAAACGTGCCCTGACATTATGCCTGATCTGAAGTGTAAAATGTAGCTTTTCCACCCACTGAGAAGTCATTTATCAGGCTGTCTGGAGGCTTAGCGCAAGTGGAACATGAGGGTAAGGTTTGATGGACTTCATTAAAGAAAAAAAAAACATGTCAAGGGTTATTAATTACTCTTAGGGTGATTTGTCTTCAGACTCCCACGATCCATCTAAATTAGACTAACTTAGGCAAATCTGCCAAGTAAACAAGTTTAATATGTCTAAATGACCCACTATTTGTGTATGTAGCCTATATCAATTGCAAGTTTTAAATCCCTTTAACCCTCGTCCATGGTTAAGGACATTGTTAGTTAACACAAGGGTAGATCATTTGAATTGACCGGACGTTAACATTGAACTTGCTTATGCTTTACAATGTATAAACAGGAAACAAGGTGATACGAGAAATCATTGTTTCTGTAATCTGAATGGCAGCCACTTGATCACTTATTACAGTATACGTGGCTGGCATATAGGCTATTGGCTAAACTATTCTATGCTATGTTAGCATTATGCTAAACTGGCTAGCTGAGGGGTATATGCTTGCAAAATATAAGCTAACTTAAAAAAAACAAAGAACAACAGATGATTAATTTCACAAACTATAGCTTAGTTTATATAGGCCTATTACAAAGTAAAGGTATTTAAAAGACATTAATGGTCATAATAACATTTTAAATAGCATAGATCATGAAGGGATTTTAAAGGATTTCTTTGGGCATTGAATAGAGTAGGCTACTCATTAAACGTTCTTTCAGCCAGTGGAACAATGTATGATGCTGGACAGGCTGGATTTAAAGAGCAGACCATATTGCTCACCTTGAGTTCGCTCAGAAAATTGTCTATGGGTTTTCTGGGGTCAACTTTACTTGAAGGGACTTTCCTATTGTCTTTTACAATATAAAATATATTATATCATGACAACTCTCTGGATATTTTTAGCATGGTAATGGATATGACAATGTTAAAGTATTTGCACTCTAAAAAACACAACCCAAGGGCTGGGTAAATAGGACAGAACACATCTTGGGTTCATTTTACCCAGCAAATTGGGTTGTTTATTTGACCCAGCATAATGGGTTGATTTAACCCAGCTGATTTGTTTTGAATATTCTTTTTTTTTTATTTATTTTTTTTTACTTCCTACATGAATCAACTTAAATCCTTTAAACTTTTTAAACATACTTGATACAACCATGGCTTGCATGATAATTCATTTATTTTCCATCATATTTTACAGTATAGTATACTTATTGCCAACATTTAAGCTCATTTAACAAATATTATCAGCAAAAATTAAACCTTTATATAAGTAATTCAGGTGTAATTGACCAGTCTCTGCTGTCCCGTTTCCACCGTAACGGCGCTGGATCTCGTGACGGCACTTGTCATGTTCAGCGGGGGAACTTCTAACTTCAGACTTCCGCCCTGCGTTTCACTCGTAGCCGAAATATGCATATGTTGTTGTAGATTATTGCTGCTGTTGCTGCTGCTGCTCCGGAACTCCGAAAGCGTGCTGCAAACTGCTATAGTGAATGGTAACCAGCCATTTAGATGTTGAGCAAGCAAGCTCAACTGCAGATGCGACATGGACCAATCAGCTTGTGCCCAGTAGTTAATGCTGTAAATATCATCAGCTTGCGTTAATGACCCATCAGCCTGCGCCATCTAGTTTCATGACAGAACTAGCCATTAGTCATACCTCAAACATGAATTTTGATACCTCTTTCTTTTTTTTTTTTTATGTAAGTTGCTACTGTGACAGGTAAGGACTACAAAGGTTGTCTGATTGGTCAAGCACGTAAACTTACATGCTTGTGGTAGTTGTAGTCTTTACTTATTTAGCCATTCAACATGCAGACAGAAAGTCCCAAAAGAAACCCAAAGATCTAATGCTCCTCCAGGCTTTTTGACTACATTATCCCAGCTCTATATCAGTGGTTTTCAGTTGTGATATATAATACGCAACATTATGTTAATCCCATTGTTCTCTAAAACCTCTGGTTGTAATATGGTTATATTAATACAAATAACACTTTGAAAAACAAATCAATACTATTTCATGGAACAAACATGGTCACCCTTCTGACCCATGGAAAGTCAGGTCTTTGAGGTTTCATCTAAAAGCAATTTCTAGCAAGGTCTGGGAAGTGCAAAGCCAGCTTTATCAAGCTTGCTCTGACATTCCTGTTTCAGTGGAAGTCAAGGCCCTGCACTTTGTTCTCTTAGAGGACATGATATTGATCTGGGTTGGTGTCAGAGTAAACTCGACTGTAATGCTTCAAAAATGAGTGTATGGTTTACTAAGTCAACACTTTCAGTAGTTCTGTTAAAACTTTTGTATTTATTTCAGAAAGGGCCCATACATCTGTAGAGTAAATCAATTGCACCCTGGGCAGGTTATTAAACGGCGAGAAGAAACGCTTCTGTGATTCCAGACATCATCATTATTTCTGCCAAAAAGAAACAAACATTTGTTCCGGGTTTCTAGGAGAGGCCAGCTATTTCTGCTTCACAAGTATACATTCTTTTCGACACATTTGTTTTCTTCAGGTCGGCCTCAAAATCTTTTTACATCACTGTCCTCTCCAGTCTCCAGTATGTATTACAACATCTTTAGCAAAAGATTCAGAGGGTGTACCGACCTGTTGTATCAGCTTATATTCAATTTACAGTTATTACAACCTAAAATACAATTTCTGTCATTACTTACGAAATCTAAAAGGAGATTTTTTTTTTTGTGAAATATGAATAATTCATTAGTCACTGTTTTCCATGCAAGCTTCTGAAAGGAATTGAAAAGCCCCATTAAAATATCATAAAAGTAGTCGATACAATGGTTGTGCTACAATTTTTTACGTTTTCTGAAACCATTATGATAGCTTTTTTTGTGGGAAGACTGAAATTGAATTTGTTATTTCTCTGTGGTGTGTTCATTAGTGCTCATGAAAGAAGTACATTTATTTTGTGATTTGTAAATGAATTTTTTTATATATATCACTTTATGCTATCGTGTGACTTTAGACCGCTTTTATGATGCTTTTACCGTGCTTTTGCATCATTTCTGAGGCTTGAAAGTCTCAAGGGGAATAATTGCATGGAAAGGAGTGGCCAATATGACAAAACTGAAGTCATACTGTTTTGAAACAACATGAGGGTAAATAGACAATTTATTTAGGTTTTTGAATTAGAAAATTGTGGAAAACTGAAAACTGGATTTTCCACCAAAATTTCTTGTTTGATTGACATGTTTTTTAATGTAACCAAAAAAAAAAATAATAATAATAAAACGGAGCAGCGTTTGCATGTTAAACAACAATCAACATTACCTTTTTTCTTGCGGTTAATTGGAACCTTAATTTCTCGTCTCTGATGTCCTCATTAAAACTCTCTGAACTGATTTCAAACATAACATAATCAACAATTCAGATGGAACGAAACACACCGCCGTGGCCATCCACTGCTTGCCAAAGGGATTGGTTTCAAGATGGTAAAATATTAACGAGGGCTTGTGTTTGACACATTCACTCCCTGGCTGTCATGCTGCCCTGCTGCCAAATGCTTGGTGTACATGACTGTGTTCATCATGTTTGTTTGTGTGTGCGTGTCAGTGTATGTGCGTGTTATCTATAGTCTGGACAGACTCAGGGCATCTCAGCAGGCAACGCCGTGTTCCTGTAAGCAGACTTGTGAATATAACACAAAGCTTTGAATCATGGAAAATAACAGGCCAGTTCACTAACACAAGTACATGGATGCTCGGCCTTGGCTCATTTCTCAGCACAGTGCAAAAGCAGCAGGAAGAGGGACATAGCTCCACAAGACATGCACAATCTATCGGCTTTCATTTACTCCCTAGGCAACAGGGCATGTCATACCGTTATGTCATATAGGGAAAATAATCAACAGTGCAAAAACTAAAATACCAAGAATGTGAAATCAAATAATGTGCAAAACTTATTTTTCTAAAGTAGCACTGTGCAACAGTGACACCAAGTTTCAGAGCGAGGCGGTGACTCTTTTGCCTTCTTTTGAGTGCATTATGTTCTCATTGCGATGTAAATCATGGTGTGAATGTGAGGGTGATCATGGTGAAATGCAGGTGATAAGCAGTTGCCCCCATGTCACTCTGTGATTGCTCCGTCAATGCGATGTCATGTTCGCAGCGGGAGCAAAGATAGGCCCGAATTGGTCAATGTGGTTGCATAGAAATGCACTGAATAATAACAAAGTGAACAACTCGCTCACTCAGACGTTTGGTCATGTCTTTTGTGTTCTTTTTTAACTAAGCGAACTTGAAATGACTTGAAATCGTGAGCTGTGAGTGAGCCGGTTCTTTAGTAAGCACTCAGATGGACTAAATAAAAGATACTTGTGATCATTGTGAGCATCTGTTGAGTACTAATCCGGGAAAAAGGTTATTTAAAAATAATTTGCTGTTACATAATTAATTGAATTGCCTATTGTTAATGTCTTTCTAATGTAATAATAATCTGAAAATAAACAAGACAGTTTAATGTAGCACTGAGTTGAATAATGTTTCTAATAATTAACGAATAATTGAATCTAATGTCCCTATCCAATGCAGTGTTAAGTATATTCAGAGGTCGCGTTAACCGAAAAAAGTTACACATCAATGTGTACACACAATTTAATCTGTCAAAATGACGGATGGCTTTCAGATTTTTCCGACACATTTTTGTGTATGTGTGTGTGTGTTTTTGCAGTGTTTTTTGCAGTGACGGAAAAATCATGTCGGAGTCATGTGTAACTTAACTGTAATTCTAACCCCTGTCCAATTGGTGGCGAGTGCGCTCTTGCTGACTATCAAGTTAATGGTCAACGGAGGGCTTCTCTGAGTGTTTACAAGCTGTTTTATTGACGTCTTTCTGCGGTTGAAACAGTGATTGAGCAATTGAGAGTAAATGGACTATCTTTAAAACATTTTTTTGATTTTCATTCATGTTTATTCTGTAACATACCTAAACATAGTAAAGAGGAAGTAATTGATCGCCTTCACTTGCACTCCGCTTCAATTGAACTCACACACTATGATCTCTCGCACCACATCAAAGGGCGGTAACAGTATTTATTGTTTGAATTTTGTTATAAAATAGACAGATTTTGAAAGCTGACACTTTGTTTCATATCAGTGTTATAATGCACAAAGCTAATTGCGATTTATTGGACAAACATTCATGATGAAACCTGAAAAGTGACGTCTCTGTTCAATTTTATTTTCATAAATAAATAAATTTGCTTATTTGCTTGTCCTGTACATTCGTGAATAAAAATGAAAATGCATGTGAACAAAAACAGAGCCTCTTAAAGAGATAGTTCACCCAAAAATGCAAATTAGCCCATGATTTACTCACCCTGAAGACATCCCACTGTAAAAAAGGATTTGAGGCTTTTGCTACCTCAACTCATTTTCAGAAGTCAGTTCAACTAAAATGTTGAGTGTACTTAAGATATCAAGTTTAGCTGTGCCCAACTTCTCCGTTTAATCAGAGTAGTTCAGGCAACATGTATTTGACATTCTTCTTTCGGACGAATACAATCGGAGTTATAAATAAAAAAAAATGTCCTGGCTCTTCCAAGCTTGATAATGAGAGTGAATGGCTCTATGTCTTTGGAAAGTTCGTCAAAGTGCATCTATTCATGATTAAAGTGCTCCACGCGTCTTCGGGGGTTAATAAAGGCTTTTTGAAGTGAAACGATGCGTTCGTGTAAAAAAAAATCCATATTTAATACTTTATCGACTTAAATAAATAGCTTCTGGCAGATGGCCGTACGCATCGACGCCAAAAGAGTAGCCCTTGAACTTGACGCACAACGTAATGACAAACGCGGTTGCCCAGCCCTGTTCATTTGAACCGCGAGAGGCGTCAATTGCCGTGATTACGTTGTGCATCAAGTAATTATCATTAAAATGTGAAAATTAAAATGACTGGTAATAATAGATAATGACAACGGCTCTCTCCTGACAACGGGCCCCAGTGGACGCACGTCCCGTGGTCCTGCGCCCAGAGACAAAGGCAGAGGGGACAGGCAGGTAGAAAGACGCTGCTGAAATATCCCGTAGAGGTCAGATGCGACGGTCAACAGCGAGACATCTGTGATCTTGGTGGAGATTGGAGGGGACGGAGGGAGAGAGAGTTAGGGGCCAAACAAATTAGAATAAAATGAACAGGTCAGAGGCTTTATTATTTGTGCGACCGGAGGTGCATCGTAATCATCCTGCTGTGCTACTTTACTGCATCCTAACAGAACAGATTGGAAGGCATAGTGTGATCCATGAATGATAGAAGAGAAAAAAACGGTGAGATGTGCTCTTCAGTATTTTTCTTTTATTCGTAAATAAACTACTGCGTGTTACAAGAAAATACGATTTCAGTCCTTTCACTGAAATTTTATTTGCCATTTCTTTGTAATTATTAGTGAAATTTACTAGCAATTCCTTTGTAAAAAAAAAAAAAAAATCTAATTAAAACCTACACCAATGTTTCTCAGTGTATTCACTAATAGTGTGTGCGCACAAATTTGTCCATGAAATTGTGTTATTAGTGAATGAGAATTGCCGTGATTACGTTGTGCATCAAGTAATTATCATTAAAATGTGAAAATTAAAATGACTGGTAATAATAGATAATGACATAATTTTTACGACACTGTCCGTCAAAAGGACGTACAATGCGGAAGTCTAAAGTAACCGTAGGCTATAGTATTGTTTTCCTATTGATATTGTAAGGAATGTATTTTACTATGAAACAGGTAAATATCAAGTAGTACTTTTAAATGAATTTACATTTCTGAAGTTCACTACATGCCCACTGATCAGCTATAATAAAGGGTATGACCCTCCGTTGTTTGCGAAACAGGACCAGATCTGAGATGCCCCATTGCATAGCAAGTAATTTTGAGTGTCACACTTGAACACACACATATACGGTGAGTTGAATGATGTAGAATATTCAAGGGATCAGCAGTAAATGCCAACATCAACCCGAAGCCCCGATATTAATTTGCCTGCTAAAAGAATAGTGCAATTATTTGTGCAGGCACTTTCCTCTCAAGTAATGCGGGCCAGTTCAACCTTTCAACATCAACAAATCAACTGCATGCAATTCATTATGCTTATAAAAGGTTATGGCAGCCTGATAAATGGGAGCCCCTGACTCATGTATCAACTCTCTGAGATAAAGCAAAATTATGTCATGAATTATTAACTGCAATTCAATAGGTTGAGCTTCTAATCTCACAGTCCGTCAGGGCGGCTTAAGGGAGAATTTAACAAGATGATGGCAGCAAAGCACGGTGAAGCAAATTCATTGCCGTGTTTCAGTGTAAGCATCTGACAACCCCAATAGCAGAAACCCTAAAACAGGACATGCATGAAGCGAGAGACTGCATTTGGGTATTTTTGGGTGAGGAAAAACAGATGTATTACCGAAGGCACAGGAGAAATGGATTTCCTATCAGTGTGACAAGAAAATCTGACACAGCAAGGAGAAATGCTTTGCTTTGCTGCCACTGCAAACTCTGTTCGGGGAAATTTGTTTATTTTTTTCTCCCGGTGACACAGGGTAACACTTGAGTCTGGTGAGCGGTCAGATGTGTAAAGAATATGCGTAGACTCCTGTTACTGAAAAACTGGTCACAGTGTTCACAGGCAATCACTCTCATCCCACATTCACTGAGCTCATATTGCCTGTCAGACCCAGAAAACAGAGAGAGAGAGAGAGAGAGAGAGAGAGAGAGAGAGAGAGAGAGAGAGAGAAACACTCTCTCTTTTGTCCCCTGCAGAGCTATTGCCATGAGATTGAGGTTGAACTGGAAAAAAAGAGAAATGTCATAGCTTCTAAAAATACAAAGTCCAAAAGCAGAGCTATAGGCGTATTTTGTTCTCCTCCAGATATTAGAAGTGCATTACGGATTAATTATTCATGAGGGTTGAGATGGATGGGGTGGGGGTGGGGGGGACATATGGTGCACGCTGCGTGTGGTGAAATATTAAAAAGCCATGTCAGCGCTGAGGCCACAGTCCCACCAGGTGGGCAGATCTGCTGGACGAAGACAGCTCTCTCCTGACAACGGGCCCCAGTGGACGCACGTCCCGTGGTCCTGCGCCCAGAGACAAAGGCAGAGGGGACAGGCAGGTAGAAAGACGCTGCTGAAATATCCCGTAGAGGTCAGATGCGACGGTCAACAGCGAGACATCTGTGATCTTGGTGGAGATTGGAGGGGACGGAGGGAGAGAGAGTTAGGGGCCAAACAAATTAGAATAAAATGAACAGGTCAGAGGCTTTATTATTTGTGCGACCGGAGGTGCATCGTAATCATCCTGCTGTGCTACTTTACTGCATCCTAACAGAACAGATTGGAAGGCATAGTGTGATCCATGAATGATAGAAGAGAAAAAAACGGTGAGATGTGCTCTTCAGTATTTTTCTTTTATTCGTAAATAAACTACTGCGTGTTACAAGAAAATACGATTTCAGTCCTTTCACTGAAATTTTATTTGCCATTTCTTTGTAATTATTAGTGAAATTTACTAGCAATTCCTTTGTAAAAAAAAGAAAAAAAAAATCTAATTAAAACCTACACCAATGTTTCTCAGTGTATTCACTAATAGTGTGTGCGCACAAATTTGTCCATGAAATTGTGTTATTAGTGAATGAGACTCATTGTTCTAAATAATCATCACATGTAGATGTATATGGGAGAGAAATTATATATTTAAATACAGAGTGTGTTTGTAAGCCGTTGTTTATTAATGAGCAGGACCATTATGAGTCTAATAAAACCCATCTCATTTATTGCTAATGGGATATTTAACAGATTTATCATGATGGATGCCTGTCTATCATATTTTCATGCAGATCGTGCCCTAATCTGAATGGAGCCCACTGTGACACATTGAGAGACAATGCATGCTGGGTAATTAACTTTGATGAGCCACAATGTCCAAGACGCTAAGGTTTTGTTCAGCCTTTTTGGAAAGAAATTAATACCGGTACTTTTATTCCACAAGGACACATTGAACTGATCAAGAGTGACAGTAAAGACATAAGTTACAATAGATTTCTATTTCAAATAAATGCTGTTCTTTTGAATGTTCTAAGAACGCTGACAAAAAGTATTACTGTTTCCATAAAAATATTAAGCATTACAACTGTTTTCAACATTGATAATAAGAAATGTTTCTTGAGCATCAAATCAGCATATTAGAATGATTTCAGAAGGATCATGTGACACTAAAGACTGGCGTAAAGATGCTACAAATTCAGCTTTGACATCACAGGAATACATAAAAATTGTATATAGAAAAAAAGTAATTTTAAATTGTAAAAATATTTCACAATATTACAGTTTTTAATTTATTTTTTGATTAAATAAATGCTGCCTGGGTGAACATAAGTGATTTCTTTCAAAAACATTAAATCTTACTGGCCCAAAACCTTTGAAATGTTTTGTATTTAAACTGTATCGGAAGGTTTGACAATATGCATGAACTATATGTGCATGAGCAATGTGAGCTATTTTTGTAAAATTATTAGTATATTTCAGCATCTTTGATTGGGTGGAACAGTCATCACATGGATGCTGCCCTGACTGTTATGTGGCCTCACCCTTTCATTAGAGCTGCAAATGTTCCTGAAAGAGACCAAGAGAGAAGAAAGAGAGAAAAAGAGAGACACGGGCAGACAGAGACGCAGAAGGGGGCTAAATATCCACTCCCTCTGCCAAGCCTTGATCAGACCCCCATAAAAGGCTCTTTCCGTGGCAAGCCAGCTTTCATGAATAGCACTGATGACAGCCCCAAATTCCCAGGCACAGCGAAGTACTGCATGGGAATCACAGGTGGCGACTGGCTTCACCACTCTGATTAACCTCTTCCATACCGCTCTTCTGCTGTCTGAAACTGTGTTTAAGGAGGGACAGACTGAGTCTGGCAAGATGATAGATGAACTCATCTGAGGTGCAGGATCTAAAAAGACTGAGAATGATGAGGTTTAGAGCTCCATCATAGCTGTGTCCTTTATGTTGTAAATGGTTAAAGCCCCAGCAAGTCCATAAGGTGCCCGCGAGGGAGCCGTAAACAGAAGGACACTGTAACTCAGAGGTCTGGGGACAGATAGAGAGGAATGTTCTCAACAGATAGTGCAAGTGAGAAATACCCATGATGAAACAAGATGAAGACCACTAAGACCCTGAAAATCTCTGAGTGAAATATAAATCTCTATTTGATTTGAGTATCTTTCTGGCCATTCAGACAGATCCTTAAATATGTCAATTTCAAGTGGCTCACATAATGGCTCTGATTTTCTGTATAAAAACGTTGGCAGCCTATTGACAGTAACCTGCACAAAAGATGTCCTGTTGTATTTTTTTTAATCAAGGATTTTGGCCTAAGGTTAGGCAATGTTTAACTTATTCAACACTTTTTGTTAAACTGATTGAAACTCTCTTCACATCCCGATAGCAATCAATAATCTTAATAACAATCAAAATTGTTGGTATGAGAAAATGTACATATATTCTGTTGAAGTCACAGGACCAAAACAATTTCAAAATCAGCGACCTTTTACAGTTCCTCCTAAACCAAAACAATGAGCTTATACTGTGTTCACGCGGCCATGTTGTAATTACAAGATGGCGGTCCGTGACATTCTATCCAGAGCTGTTCACATCCTCAGACTCGGATTTTATGCTTTTCTATGATAACACCATCAACACCGAAAGTAATCAGCAGCAGTCAGAGCTCTCTAAGTTGATTAGATTTATTATTATTGTAATGATATGGGCTTTGAGACATGAGGTGATTTAACACCAACTCTTGTGATGCTTTGCAGACTCTGCTCTGGATGTGTTCATGTGTTTTGGAGGCATGGCTTTGGAGATGCTCTGAAGGGAGGGTGGGATCTTTTGCTGCCTTCACGAGCTATCAGAAATGTCCTACTCTATTCTTGCTTATTTATTGGAAAAATCGTATAAAAGCCAAAAAGATATGTAGTGTCCCCGCATTCATTGACTACAATATAGACATTCACCACAATATACAATATACTTCAAATAATAATAATATATAAAGGCTAAATATGCACTACTTTAATGACAAGACAAGGCGATAGCTGTTGTGGAAAAAAAAAAAAAAGAATACCAATAAAGCAATCGTTGTCCACTCCAGCATGTTTAAAGTTTATTGCCCAACTCGGGAACATGGGTATGAAAATTATCCTGAGCTTCCCAGTAGTAAATGCTACTTGAGATAATTAAGATTGCAAGATAATTAAGATGAGCAAAGTAGCATGTCTGTCAGTTTATGTTGGCTTCTCCTAATGAATATGTAATGTATGCCTCAATAAAAATTGCTAAATAAAGGGTGGTGTTCATGCAAGATTAAATTGACCCTTCGCAGGGAGTTTGATTGACAGGCGATCTGACCAATCATAATCCGCCATCCGCCATTTTTGTCGACAAAGCAGTCAGGAGAGTTAGTAGATTAACGTTGCCGGATTTGAACTTGAAAAACATTGTGTACTGACGTCTTTCCGCGGTTAAAACAACATTCCTTCTTATGTTCATGTTTATTTGATGCTATAAAATTAACTAGAAGGAAGAGATGATCGGTTCACGAGCAGCTTTAACTGAGGCTCTACACTCTACATCGATCTGTCAGACACATTAAAGAGCCACAAAACGGTATGTTTAATGTTTAAATTTCGTTTAAAAAAATGACCAAATTTGAAAGTTGAGACTCTGTCAGCCTGTTATCAGTGTCCTCTCTGCTCTGCGATGTATTTTTCACTGCGCGGGAACACGGGGCGTGAGAGCAGCGTGGCTTGTCAGACATAGCAACAGTAACTAAAGGGGGCGTGTCTTTGCGAATGGTCAATTGTAGTCGCAAATCGATTTATCAACCCTGAAAGTCATTCCATAAATGGCATGTGCAAATTAATACAACCAAAAGGTAGGTATTAATCTGATTGCTGTCATTGCAAGTGGAGAATAAATTAAATAAATAAATAAAATAATTTCTCATGTTTCTCTTTCTGTAAGCAAGTGTTTTGTTAAAAAAAAAAACCTTTTCTAGAAAACAAAATCCTATAACAAACATTGTCATCCAGATTTATACAACTAAAAGCCTGCTTTAAATATGTGTTGGTCTAACCTAATTGGGCTGCTGTTTATGAACAGTTATACTTACCAAATAACTTGCACACACAATTTGTTACATGGCACAAGCAAATTAGTAACATTTATGTTGGATCTCACTAAATCAGGGTGACAGTGAATAATTTGATATGAGTACGGTTCTCTCAGTACACTGCATGCACCCGTTATTTATAAATACTTTTATATTGCTGTGTATGGTTTTTGACTGATTGCACTCTCAGGGAAATGCTCATTGTTTTTTTGTTTTTTTGCAGTTTTAATTTACATTGTAATTAGAACAGTGCAATTAATTAACCTCCACTAAGTACCACTTAATAATCCACATGGAGTGCTGTTAATTACTTCAGTGTGATAATCATAAACCGGTCATTCAGTCACAATGGCGATTCTTTTGTCCCAGATGGTGAAAAGCTCACTGTCCCAGATTTGGAAAAAAGGAGATTAAAAATACCATTAGCGGTAAAGCTCTCTGAGCACAGGAGAATTTTATTGCTGGGAGGTTAATCATTCATAGAGTTATGAATGATCAACTTGTTATGCCGAGCCAAAAATGTTATTAATAACCAAATGGTAAGGAATAGCTTGATTTTTAGTAGTTTTAGCTTGATTTTAATGCTTGTTTTGTCTTATTTAATTTAATTTTAAGTAATTTTAAGGCTCCCTTGGAAGTTTATTGTACTTGAGAACCACTGATGTGAAAATCACCCTTTTCTCATCATCATTTTGTATATTTAAATCCAGAATTATAGTAGAAATGTGTGATCTCACAGAAATCACCTTTAGTAAGCAGCCAAATTCAAATTTGAAAATAGTGTTAGAAATGGTTGAAATCTATCCTGAATGTCTATAGTAGATAACGTCTTCTCTATTTGCTTGCCATTTCTTTGTTCTTTAGGTGAAAAGGCTGAGATATTAGGGAGATGTTTGTGAGTTGTGTTTGGTTTTGGCTTGTGGACCGCTGTAACACCTCCACACTTTAAATATACTTCAATGTTATATCATATCTCTGGCCATATCACTTAAATTCATGCAACCCTCGTCACGAGCTCTGCATGCTGTATCTGCATCTGTGGGCTGAAATACTGACCTGAACTTTTCTCTCAGGCCAGTAGCAAAAAAAAAAAAAAATGCTTCAAAATCATGCATTCACTAGCAGAAGTGGAAGCTTTGAAAACCTTCACTGTATGCTTTATTTATGCAAGCAGCAGAATGAGCAAGAGAGAAGAGGCATGACTGACCGGCAGAATTTTGGCCGGGGACATAGGAACGGGAGCTGCCCCGTCATCAGCACTTCATAGGAAAGCGCAACCACATTAGCCAGCGCGGCAGAACCGCTTCGTCATGCTGCAGATTAATGTGCCCGCCATTTTCTGTCCCATGAAACCACTGGGAAGTGCGGCACCATGCATGTCATTAGAAATTATAGCAATTTTGGTTGAATTTGAGGTTTTCAAGTTTTCATTAAGCCCTCGCCTCGTGATCCCAATGCTCCAAATAGCAAATAAAAGTCTAGAAGTGTCTTTATTTGATGTTTTCTAAGAGGAGTACCTTTCCTTTATCCATGAAAAATTCTCTGCTCACTTCTAGACAACTGGCGTTTCTCCTCAGCATAAGTTTGGTACCGTTTTAAAGCGCAGAATTCCGACTTTATTAAAATTCATAGCGAATTCTCGATGACATGAGTCTGAACCGATGAAATGTGAATTTTATAATATTTTGTATTTAGTATTTTCTTTTTACCTCAATCACAGAATTACAATAAACAAAACAGAGAAAATACAATAAACTATCACCCTCTAAATTACTATTCATTTAACAGTAATCACAACCACAATGTATTAAAGTAAACACAAAGGAAAAACAATCCTGTCCTGTCCATTCACGTGTCTCTCTTTATTTTTCCACAGGCACGCTCAACCAAAATGAGAATGAGAGTGAACGCTCAATACACCATGCGGTTTGACATAACCACAAGTCAAAATGTATCAACTCTGTAGTGCTCGATCGACACAATCACACCAATCACATCCAATATCTTGAAGTTTCACTCCAATTTTAGTTTAAGAATCATATTTTCCCATTTTAACACGTCAATTCAGATTTCTCAGTCGCTCTGCATCTCTCTTCTATCCTGCACAACGTGATCCGTAAGCAAGGGAGGCGGAGCCAACAATCCAACTTTTATCGGTAAAAACAACCTCTGTGATCAAACGTTTATGCTACTTGCACGTTTTGTCCAACAAGAAAATGATCACAGTTGAACACAAATTTTATGAAATTAAGCCTAAATGCAGTCGCCAGAAGTAAAAAGCTAAAGGTATAGGCTATAAACGAACCACCACGGTCCAACGACTTCAACGTCACCATCACTAAGCTTCCGAAAACTCTTTCAGTTTTTATCTAAAAACAATTTCTCAGAACTTTTTAATTAGAATAGTTTATAAGAGCACAGTTATAAGCAAAACGGGTCTGTAAAAGCGGACTGAATTTACCTTTTCGGCGTGATAATGTTTAATCTCCTTGGCAGCCTCTAGTCCTATTTAGCCACTTGTTAGCAACCGCCTTTTTCAAGACACGTAACAGCTTAAAAAAATCACTAGTGAGGTAATATTGATGTATTTTATGTCACAGGATAAAACGTGAAAGTGTCTTGAGCTTGTGTTCACCACAGACCTTATTTCAGCCATTTGACCATTCTTTGGGACAATGGAACAATGGAAAATGGCCTGCTTGTGCATGGCATGACAGGAAGGATTTTACTTTTTTTAGTAATACATTTTATTATTTATTGAAAATATGACTTTATGTCCTGCCTTTCAACGCTTCTAAACTTGTGGCTTATGCTTTTCAAACAGACTAATCAATTTTATAAACTGCAATGCATCTACATTTGCACCCTAAATATGGAGTTATATTACATACACGGCCAAATGGCAGGAAGTGTGGGGAGCGTGCTTATGTGTTTTGGCTCATCCTGTGCTAGCAGTGTTGTGCCGTGGTATGACCGTCTGGACTCGACACAGGGATTACAAGCGTCCACTGTGTAGAAGGATGGGTCTCACAGGAAATGACACGTGCTGTTCGCACCCCGCCCACTCTGTGCAAGTGGTAGAGCGACTGCTGGAGACATTAAGGTTACTATTGCTGTTGAAATGTTTACCACACATTAGCCTCCCCACATTTCATCCTACAACAGAAGCACATGCCTGCTCTGTCCTTTAAAGGGATAGTTCCACCAAATTTTACAATTTTGTCATATTTTATGTTTTTTTTTTCTGTCATTATTATTTTCCAAACCCTCAAGACTTTCTTCACTGCAAATACAAAATGAATTTTGTATTGAAGAATTGTCCTGAAAGTCAATGTTGACCATGAATATCATGCAAGATTACACTGATTTTCAATTAATAATGTCAGTGTCTTCATCACATAAAGCACATATTGTATGCCTTTAAAAGTGCAATGAATCATATGAACTGTTTTTTTTTTTTTTTCCTTTACGCATTTGTAAATTACTTGAGAGTTGGTAAATTATGACAGAATTATCATTTTTGGTACAACTTTCCCTGTAACACATGCTAATTCTTATTTGTTTGTCTTCATGACCATGTTTGTGATGGTAGCTGGCGACAGGCATCTGGTGCTGATGTCAAAAAACTGTCTTAGAGCCCAGGAGGACTTGGATAAAAAAAGGTCAAGGCACATTTGTTTCAAGGACATGTTGTAGAACAATTACCATTTACCAATGCATCTCCCTTTAGTCGTATGCAACAAAGTTTTTTTGTTAACACCAGTGAGGGGGTTTGAATCAAATCATAGTCATTTCGAACATTGCTGGGCTCAGGGGTTGCATTCAAGATTGATTCTTGTTTAATGTGGGTCATATGTTGTTTGCTGATTTGAGTCCTTTGCAGTATAGTAAGACTTTGAGTCAATGGGCAGTTCTAACAGCAGTCGCTCACTGTGAGAAGCTTGCTGTGTTGTTGAAGGTGCAAACCTGAGCCGTCTCTGAAGATAAGGATTTTCCTCCATCTGCAGTGTCTGATATGCAGCTCCACTGAAACAGGCTTTGCGTTCAGAGAGTTTCCAAGCCGCTTTGGTGCCACAGCTGTCAGGGGACATCAGCCGAGGTTTCCTAAATTGATCAGGCGCTGAGAGATTACTGGTCAACAACAACCATTTCTCCCCAGTCTCTCAAATCTCTGCCCGCACACACATACCAAATCTCGGCCTCTAATGGAGGATAAACAGACAGTACATTCTCCCTCAAGCCTTCCTGTCCAGAGGTTGTGATACGAATAATCATTATCTATCTGTCATTTTGATTTGCTTGATAGTTATAGATATATGCCATTCCATGTGTATGTAGATATGATATATATATATAGATATAGATATAGATATAGATATTTCTTTTAATTATCAATTTATATTTATTGTATTTTTTTAAACAGACAACATTTTTGTTTTGTACCAATGTAAAAGTCTTGACCGTCTCTTTTAATCAATTTAATACGTCTTTACTTTTTCATTACACATCATACTTGGATTACAAAAATAAATATTTAGCTGATTTAGCAACCCTCTCTTTTTCTTTGACAAAGATTGGCTGCTTAAAAAAAACAAACATTGAAGTATCATAAAAGCATTCATATGAATCGTTCACAATATGCCAAATCTTTTGAAGCCATTCGATAGTTTAGAGGAATGCAGGCATTATTCACTGAAAATTCACTGAAAATCTGGCATTCTGCCTATTCAAATCATTTGTAGATTTATTTGTTTGGATATAGCTGGATCTTCATTGGTTCTTGTTTGTTTCTTGATGGACTACATTTAAATCGTTTTCTTTCTTTTTTATGACAAAATGACAGACAGCATATGGAAATATCTGTCAAGATTTGGTAAATAACAGAAAAATTTGTGGTTACCACAACCTTTGTTTCCATCACACCTGGGATATATCATTCCCAGTCTTGAAATAAGTCAACAACAGCCATTCAAAACAGGGTTGTCATGAGCAAAGCAAGCACAATCTATTATCTTGAAGACAAGCAATACATTTTCACCACGTTTCTAAAAATAGACAGATTTTTTTTGTTTTTAGAGGCACATGCATCTTTATTTGGGTAGTATGTTTTTCAGGGCTTGAAATGAATCTAATGGGAGTCAGCTCTTTTTCAACTCATTTTGCTCTCTATCGATTTTTATCGGCAGATCAATTTTCACATCTGAGGCTTAATTGCTTATGCAATCCCTGTATGCCATATTCCAATTCTCAAAGAGATGAAAGAGTTGGGAGGACAGGATGTGTAACTCAGAGGGGGCCGTAGCTGTGCTGGAGACAGTGGCCTTTTACCATAGATTATAGTGCCCTCTGTTGACAGGTCCTAGAATTTTTGCTACATGCCTGGATGCAGCTTGGAGGAAAACTGTTTCACTGTTTATGGCACAAAACCAAATTATGTCATCTTAGACCAGGTCTGTTTTAGCTATCACATTGATAATAATAGTATTACTTGTGCTCTCATGTTATGAGTCATCTATGAGGGAGAAACAGTGGGCAATTAACAAGCAATTCCTCCTCCTTCCAGTAAAAACAAGTTCTGCTTTGATACATAACATGATTTCTCTTCTGAAACATGATTTGTGGGATGCCTTGAACTTGCTTTTGTGAGCACCAGATAAGCAGTGAGCATTTATTTCCTCTTTAATTATCATGCGGGTCGGTGGTCAGGGATGCAAAATGAAAACTTCCAAGAAAATAAACAAGCTTTATGAAGAAGCGTTTTGCCTGAATAAGCATCTACGATGGCTTTGACCTGTCAGTCCTTTCCCATGATCCATTCACCCGGTTTTTCATCAGTTTTTCTTTTTTTTGAGTCATTCGGCTCAAGCACTTTAGGTATGGATAAAGGAGGAAATATGATTTCCCCCGATATGTGTGGCAGACTTATCGACTTTCTTATGTGCTTGAGAATAATGAGCTTCCATTCTGGGCTGAGGTTAAGTGGCAGTATGTTTATTTTGATCGCATGAATGTCAAGCACTTTTGGACATCTATTGCCTTGCAAAAATGTGAATGTGAATCAAGGACAAGTCCCACTGTGGGCCATTAGAAATCTAATTAATGAAATTTAGGTTTGAGTTGCTTTCATGGCCCGTCCTAGTAACTTGCGAGTTGAGTTTCATTTCAATTTTGCTCTCCCCTGCTGTCACTCATGATGTGCGTAACACAGCACTACATAATTGAAAACCAAGCGCCGCATCCTAGAATGTCTCTCTCAGCAGATTTTGATGCTGTAAGCCCTTGACCAGCAGAGAATTAATAATTGTTACATGGGTTCCACTTGCTACAGTCACCCTCTATTTGAGCAAAACATTTAACCCTTGTATCACAGTATTCCAGAAATACCTTGGTGAAATGCACCTATTTGACACGTTACATGCATTTGTGAATGTGTGTTCTTTTCATTTACGCCTTTTAATTGCCAAAGCCCTTCATTAGCACACAATGTGTAATAATAGTTACATGACTGCATGTCTCATGCTGATACACTGATGGAAAAACAGACATTGAGGAAGATAATGAGAGAGAAAATTGCAGTTTAAATGTGCGATTTTTAGATCTTGGTGTTGGATCAAGGGTTTTTAAACTGGAGTCCAGGGACAAAGGGGCTTGCAGAGTTTTTTATATATATATAAATATTTTCTTATAGGGGTGTTAAAGTTAATTAATGAGTTTTGTTTTTTCAACATTCACATCTATTTAAAAAAAATAATATTACTATTTCTTTCTGTTTTCATGAAATTAATAGTGATTTTTTTTTTTTTTTTTGGCTTACACTAGTAAGCTAGTTTACTAGTTTACAACAAATAATATGGTCAACTTAAAAAATAAATATTCTCCAGAAGAAAAAAAGTCAGATTTTTTGGTAACAATTTATTTTGATGGTACCTTTTGAACATTATGTTGACTATAAGTAACTTTGCAACTACATGTCAACTAACTCTCATTAGTAGTTTATGTTTTTTGGACTTTATTTGCCTATTTCCAGCCATTTGTTTGTCACCCTGGTTACTCATTTGATTTGTCATCACATTCAGCTGTTTTGTCATTAATCGCCTGTCTGTGTATTTAAGTTCCTGTGTTTCCAGTTCTTTGTCCGGTGGTCTCGTCGATGTATGGTTCTGTTTGTCTTCCTGCCCCCGTTTGGATTTCTCTGTGGATATTATTAAAGACTGTTTGAACCTGATTTCTTCAGCTTTGTGCATTTGTATACAGCCAAGTCTGACAGAAGACCGGACCAAAATGTACGAAATAGTTTGCGATCATTCGCTTACTGATCACACCCAGGATTTCCTCAACCTGGCGTGCCTGACGCACTTCACCGATAACTCGCTCAGTGTATTTTACTTCACCAGCCTGAATGAGCAGGCGAAGGCACGCCTGCAAGTGAACAGTCCCCGGGGGGATTTAAGCGCATACGTGGAGTGGTTGTTGGTGATGACTGGACTAGATTTCACTGTCGGCCTGTAAAAGCACACCAGCCCCACTCCCGACTCAGAGTCCAGCCAGACACCATCATGTGAGATGGACACGACACCTGAGCCCACCGCAGACAAAGAACCAGCACCAGTAAAAGTGACTGAGCCCGTGTATACGTCTGAGCAGGTGTGTGAGCCAGCCACATCGTCCATCGCCGTGGGAGTTTAAGTGGAGATCGAGGGAATGGAGTTGATCCTACACTCCCGCCACAGTGAGTGAGTTGTTGTTGGATTCTATGTACTATTTAGATTTTGGAGAGGATGATTCCCCGACCCCCTTGATCCCACACGAATCTCTGACTCTTCATATTCAGATCTATGGATCCCGTCCAGCCTCACTCTCTCAGCTCTCTCCATACCTCAGCCAGTCCTTCTACCCAGTCTCCGCTGTCTCCTGTCAGCCCCTCTGTTCCTCCTCAGCCTCCGGCCACTGATCCCATCACTCCACCTTGGCTAGTCACCCTGACTCCTCTGCTAAAGCTCCTCATTCCCTCTGCTCCACCTACCCGGTCTGCTGCGTTCCGTCTCTCCACCCCTACGACTCCGTTTGGCTCCGCCCTACCTCCTACTTTGCCTCAGCCCTCAGTCGCTCCGGTTCTATCTCAGCCCTCCGGTACCCCGGTTCCACCTCTCGGGGGTCGTCGCTGCAGCTTCGTTGCGGTCTCCAAAGCTTACAGTGTCGTTCCAGAACATCGCCTCTTTATCTGCACCTAGAGCTCCACCACCATTGGCTCCGTCACCATCGATCATTGCCATGGCGCATGGCCAAGGGGATCCCCGCCATTGGCTCTTCACGCCTTCGACACTGCTGTGGGTTTCCATCCTGGCTAGGCTCTAGGATTCCATTGCTCCGGGCTTCTCAATGGCTCCTCCCACCATCAACACCACCTTGGTTTTATCAGTCGTCACCCCTCCTGGATTCCTGTCCTTCACCAGAGCCTCCTCCTTCTTCTGATGGCACGAGGTCACGCCTCTTCAGAAGGAGGCGTACTGTCACGGTTCTATGTTGTTTGGACTTTGTTTGCCTATTTCCCGCCATTAGTTTGTTACCTTAGTTACTCATGATTTGGCATCACGTTCCGCTGTGTCGTCATTAATTGTATTTAAGTTCCTGTGTTTTCAGTTCACATTTGTCCGGTCTCGTCAGTGTATGGTTGTTTGCCTCTGTTTGGACTGTTTGAACCTGATTCCTTCATCTTCGTGCGTTTGCATACAGTCAAGTGTTCTTGAGCAGCAATTCATCATAGGGTTTTAACTTTCTTTTTCCTTTTTTGACTATTGTTGAGCTTTTCCTTCACTTGCAGTTGCAGCAACATATTTCCCTCAAAGCACAAGTCACAAGTAGTAATTTTAAAGCCAGGTGTAAACAGCAATGAGTCTCGACTGACCACTTGTGATCAAATCACTCAAGACAGATCATAATACCAGGTATAAACAGGGCCTTAGTTAAATTGATGTGGAATGAGAAGATCTGGTTAATTTGAATGTGTTTCCTCTGTCCTCTGCAAGCAATTAGCCCACAGCACAGAGAGCTCTTAAAAGAGGTCACAGTAATTGCTAGGAGGTGGGTGATAAAAACGAGACCAGTTAAATTATCATAGGCAGACAGGCCCGCGGTTTGCGGCATCAGTTCTTCATCAATAAACTGCCTCTGTCGTTAACAGGGCCTGGGAGGGAGATTGCAGATTTAATATGGGTGTTATCTTCTTTGGAAACCCTACTGAGGCATGTATCGTATTTTAGATCTTATGACTTTCCTCTTTGCTGGTGTTCGATTCATAACACATTCATGTCTCATAAATTGAAGACAACTCTGCTATGCTTTTCTTGGCAATTCCGTCCGAGCGATCGTGGTGTCCAGCGAGATTCTGTACGATTGAGTGACGACGTCTCAGCCCCACAGTTAAAGCAAATTCGAGATTTTAATAAAGCCCAGTGGAATGACAACACAGGAAATAGGCTGAAAGTCTGGGGAGCGGAGAGGTCTATTTGAGTGGTTTGAAACTGGCAGATAGTTTCATAAAAAATTTGTAGTCATTTCTCTGGATCCAATATTTGTGAGATGCGCATGAACGCACTTTATCATCAAACACAATGTCTGACAGAGATCTGCGTAGAGGAAGTGAGTGTGATGGAAGGGCCATTACCGAAAACTGTTCTTTTCTAACACTGAGAGTTTCCTTCACATAAAAAAAAAAAACAAAAAAAAAAAGCAGAAACATGCTATCTAGCTCAATTTTCTTATAAAAAAAACAAAAAAAAAACAAATTTTCTAATGGTTGCATTTAAAGTCTAAATTGACATCTGTACAGTTTATAATGATGGGATTTGTCCAACTCTATTACACCCAAAGGCTACTGGCAATTAAATATCCCGCGGATCATTTACAAATGAATAAATCAGCACAGTTTAACCAGTTTTCTGAAATGTATATTTTCAATGTATATGAGAGTTTAACAATGTAAAGCAAATTTATCCATCAGCTTATATTGGATCTATTTTTAACACACAAAAAGGTTGATTTTGGGCTCATACTCTGTGGCTCTCACATTGCCTCTCATGGGTAAACTCTTTATTGTTTATGAAATGCCATGCCAGGGTTTTATAATTCTTTCCCTGTTCTCTTGTTCATGGAGACATAAATTGTGTTAGTCACTGACAGGAAAAATCAAATATTAACTGACAGACCCCATTTATTCAATCCACAAAATGAGTCTATAAAATGTGAAAGCATTTTGAAACTTAGGCAACAGCAGAGACATTGTTGTAACTTTCTTAAGATAAGCAAACCAGTTTTAGTTTTTGTCAAGGCTTATGGCAGGTTTTTTTCATGACATTGTGCATTAAATAAATCATAAGAGGTCTAATTTTCCTGTAAAGAAGCACTGTTGCTGACAGATGTGTGGGCTAGAGATCTGAATCCTACAGGGCTCAGCAGTGTCTGTAGTTTTGCATTTAGAGGTTCTGAAGAGTGTTATGAAATTGGAGGTGTCTCCGAAACTCTTTGAGCTTGTTAATTTATGAGCTCGTCGTAAAGGAGCTCCACTAGGCATTGTGCACCATGGCGTTACAGAGCTTTTCATTGATCTGCTCACATTAAATATGTCCAAGACCCTGCGTCTGACAATTGATGAAATTTCACTCACAAAGAGTCTTTTGCTTTTTTACCAGAAACGTGTAGCATTTAAAATCACACAGCCTCTTTAATTAGACATTTCTAGCCTCTCCTGTGACATCTAGCTTGTTTTTGTATTATGCAGAACTCTTTTCTTTAGCCCATATCAACAAAAATATGTGGCATACATAAATAATCCTTCCTGCTGGACTTGAGTGGCTCTTTGATTCATGCTTCTAAGCTAAAGCGCAGCTATAAGTGTTCACTTGGTTTCTGTCAGCAGAAAATCTTTATTTTTTAACCTCAGAAGCACCTTTAGCAGCAAGATTTCCACTGCTTATAAATCATTTAACATCATTCTCAAGCTCTGCAATTGACAGATCTGTATTTTTATATACAGTATTCTTATTATTGCAGCACTGGTCTGTAATATTTTACTTCAGGGAATGGTTCCCCCCCCCAAAAAAACTGCTGTCATCATTTTGCCCTCATTGATATTACCCCAGCTGTCAAGCAATAATTTTTGTGAAAAAAAAATTTCCCTCCCCATCCACTTTAATTGTAAAAGAACAGCTCGAACTTCCCCTTTAGTGTTTCAAGAAAGAAAGAAAGAAAGAAAGAAAGAAAGAAAGAAAGAAAGAAGGAAAGAAAATCTTACAGGTTTGCAGCATCATAAAGATAAATACATTTGTGAGTTCATTTTTGAGTGAGGTATTATTACTCCAGTCTTCAAGAAAGAAAGAAAGAAAGAAAGAAAGAAAGAAAGAAAGAAAGAAAGAAAGAAAGAAAGAAAGAAAGAAAGAAAGAAAGAAAGAAAGAAAGTCATACAGGTTTTCAGCATCATAAAGGTAAATACATTTGTGAGTTCATTTTTGAGTGAGGCATTATTACTCCAGTCTTCAGTGTCACATGATCCTTCAGAAATCATTATAATATGATGATTTGATGCTTAAGAAACATTTATTATTATTATCAACGTGGAAAACAGTTGTGCTGCTTAATATTTTTGTGAAAACCATGAAACATTTTTTGATGAATAAAATGTTTTGGTAACAATGCAGAAGTCTACCATCACTTATTCATTGATTTAATGCATTCTTGCTGAATAAGAAAAAAAAATCTTACTGAGCCCAATCTTTTGAACAGTCGTGTCTGTTCCTTCACTATCAGTGTGTGAAGTAGGCTACTCAGTATAGCAAAATGTTGAATTTATAGTTTGTGTGTTTCAACTCGATAGTAGTCTTTTATTTCTATGCACTATTTGGTTTTCCGTTCTTCCATCCATGTGGACATGTAGACTCATTGTATATCAAATATTGTGTTTGAAGCTTTTGAGACAGTGCCACTTCCTCAGGTTATAATTCTCTTTTCATTTGCATCTCAACTCATGTGTAATGAAATGAAATTCACTCGTATGAAGGCTAGCACAAAAAAAAAATGCATAAAACACTGACGGCTGATGATCAGTTGAATTCTCTTTACTACAATAATTTCTTTATTTTCTGTTGTTGCTAGGCTACTTGCAAGAAGCACAAAAATAGCTGCAACAAGTAGTGCGTAAACGTTAATAAACCTCTGGCATTTGTAGAGTTTACGACTTCTGCCTGAGACAATCCGATGGCTGCGTTCCAAACTCACAAACTGTTGCGGTTGGGAAGGCATATGATAGCTGTAGCAAGAGACAACGTGAACGTGGGTTAAACGTTCCATATTTACAGCTGTGTTTGAAAAATCCAAAGAAAGCTGAAACCGGTAAGATGTCATGGAGCGAGCTGCAATATTGGAGCTGACAACTTCTCTGAAGGATTGCCTCAGGGGAAATTGCGGAAGTGCCACTAGTGGTCTGTTTGATAAATCAGAGGCCTTAAACCAACGCAGCTGACGTGTGCCCGCCAGCCACTGTCAGAGGCGATTCAAACGGAGATTAAAGGGTCTGATTACACCACAGAAAGGAACAAACTTTAATTAGGAGAACACAAGATTCTCCTGCTGGTTTCCGCTGCCCCAGTCCCCATGCTGTCAAACTATTCCCATGCTTGATCACTGTCATCTGTAACCCAGATTTCAGGCCATGCTATGCAAGTTCACTCTTACAGAATATCTGATTCTTATGAACAGCGAACATGGGGCAGTATTAAAGGTGAGGATATTATTGACAAGTAGATGTTCTGTCAGAAATAATGCATGTTGCGGTCACGTTAGACTCACGCATGTCTGTGCAACAAAACCACTTGTCACATATATTTTCTATAATGCACATTCTTTTTAGTTTATGGTATTAAAGGGATAGTTCAGCCTTAAAATTCTGTTATCATATCCTCGTACTCATTTAGTTTCAAACTTGTTTGACTTTACTCACTCTGTGGAAGTAAGAAACATTTTTGAAGAATGTTGGTAACTAAACGGTTTCAGTTAGCTTTGACTTTCGATGTGTTCGGTGTATATTGTATAAATATCTTATTTTGCTGTATATTCTGCAGAAGAAAGTAAGTCACTGGAATGACATGACGGTGAGTATGACAGAATTTTCATTTTTGAGTGAACTATCCCTTTAAAAACGACTTTACATTTTCATTTTTAATTGTTAACCATTTTGTCAAAACTTTGTCTTTCAACTGGCTAAATCTGTCAATATCTGGCTATTCATTAGTCCATCCGTGTGTTCGTTCGTTTGTTTGTTTGTTCGTTCGTTCATTCATTCATTCATTTATTCATTCAAAAATCTCTAACTGTTAGGATGCATTCACTTAAATAAATCTATATAGATCTTTATTTCTTCATCTCTATTTGGCTTCCTGACCTGGACATTAAAGGTGCTCTAAGCAATGTCACGCGTTTTTTTAGGCCAAAACATTTTTTGTCACATACAGCAAACATCTCCTCACTATCCGCTGGCTGCCTGTCCCCTGAATACTCTGTAAAAAGACACGGTCTCTGCACCCCAGGCTCCACAAACGGCAACAAAAACAAACTGGGCTAACCCGCACCACGAAACATAACTGTTCCAGCCAATAACAGACAAGAAGGATTTGGGGGGTTAGTGCGTGGATGAGGAGGAGGGAGGGTCGAGCTAACTTCCGTTTTGTTTGACAATACTTTAAACGTCAACAAGAAGTGACGTCTTAGAGCATCTTAGCACATTGCTTAGAGCACCTTTAATTAATATAAATGTGCAGCTCATAGAGAATATTTTGCAGGCTCTTTGGAGATTATCTCTCAACAAAACACTATACTTTTCAATCTTGATAATTAGCTAATTCTAATTGGGATCACATGGTTCATGTGGTAAAAGGATCAGGATTAGTCTATAAGCCTCATTGTGACAGATTTAAAAACAGCGCTTGTTCGAATGCCTATTCATTGATTATTTTGAACAGAGCTATAGTGATTTACATCATTAATAATGAATATACTGAAAGGTCATGTTGGTCACTCATTAGTTGCAAATAGTAAATTTGCTGTGCTAATAATATTACAGCATCCGTGTTTGGAAGTAGCATGCAGTTCTGTCAGATTTGCCCAATTGTTGCTGCTTTACAGCTGCATACACACTCCTGGATCAACAGCCTTGTTAGTCCTGGAAAAATATTCATGTTAACTGATCAGATTAAAAAATAAAAAAAATTATACTTTGGACATATTAAAATATGCATTAGACAAAAACATTAACTTTGATTGTAAAGTACAAGTATATGACTGTACATCAACAGTCATTATTTTAATGGCTTTGCAGTGCAAGTATCAGAAGTATGTTAATGCATTAATATTTTATTATACACTCAGTTTTAAACAATATATATTGGAGTCACTGCTCCATCTCTATCCACTGTCGTATAAATAGGGTGCTAAACATGTCATCAGCTTCTTTGTCTTAAGGAAGCCGCTTGTGTGCGCGCTGTGTAAGCAGTGTGATTGTGTTTGTAAAAGTCTGAAGAGTTTTTGTTTGGAGTTATTTCACACAGGCAGGAAAAAGTTTGTCTTTTTGTAGTGTGGAAAACATGGCAAGCAAACAATTTAAGAGATGTTTTCCCCCAACCCGGTCTCATGAAATGCGTCTCTATAGCACTACACTTTACAATAACAGGGCATGAAAAATCATGTACTAAAACCTGAATTAATAGTTACTTCAACATGAACTCATGATTAGTGAAGATATGAACTAATCTTGAACCAATGAAGAGTGATCCTTAACTATGACAGGAGTCATGATGATTAATGCATGAATAACAGCAGCCTTTGTTTGATAGTTAATGTATTAGTTAACATTTAGGGGTAAACTAAACCAATCAGGCTCTGTAAGAATAAATATGAACATTTTTGACTTTAAAACACATTTAAACAATGTATTAGTCATAATTTAAACTATTGACATCAGCAGCTTCGTCATAAAAATTACTGAAAGGCACAGGTCTGTCATTAATTTCACTGATCCTCCTTATCAAACATAGAAAATAGTAAATTCACTAATAATTTAATTTAAAAGGTCCTTATCTGTTTTGTGACATTCTCTTTCCCTTCAAACTATACTTACTGTGTGTTACAACAGTTCCTGAGGAATCGGTTCCCAAAAAAATAGCCAAACAGGAAACATGAACTACAGTCAGGGGAACGTTTGCTGGGATCAGTAGTCCTCTCTCCGTTCTCTGACTTTTTGAAAAGCCACACACCATCACTTAACTGGGCTGAATACTAGTTGTAGTACATGTGCATTTGTAAGTTTATGATAAATAATGAGCTGAAATTGGTAAGTAGTTAACAGTGAATGTATTATGAAGTAACTCCTCAAGTAAAGTCCATCAGTTGATGTTAGTGTATGGTTAGTTAATAATTAATTAATAATGATGTGCCTCCTCAAGTTAAGTCATGACACAATGATGCACTTACAAAACATTAACTAAAATATGAATAAACATACAATAAGAGTGATAAAACAAAGCTGAAACTTATGTTTAGTTCTTTTATTTTTATTTATACAACTAAACATATATGAACTGTAAACACAACCTGTAAAGACACACATATGGCATGTTTACATGTAAAATAAGGCATAAGCTATAAGCTAATGCTAATCGAAGCATATACATTTAAACAACTAAAAATACAGTTAATTATTGTACATAACCTTCTGAAAACTCCAAAATACAACATACATGCAAACAAGTCTTTAATTATTCATTCTGTTTACCAAAGCAGTCAACATTTATGAGATTAAAATCCCAGCATTACCATAGGAACAAAGTAAACCCATTGAGTGCGCCACTAATGAGTAGCGACAAACCAGAAACAAACCCTACAAGTAGCTTACTACACATAGGCCTAAATTAACTTTAGAATCAGAAAACAGTTTAGATCAAATTCAATTTATTAGTGGTATATTAGTCTATTTTCCACCTTTATTTAGACTGATCTGTGTAATTAATGGCTAAATGATTATGTGCCATTCCAATTATTTGTCACAAAGCAGTTTAAATTATGGCAATATTAAATCATGTTTATTTCAAATTTAGACTAATTATTTATTCTATATCACAGAGCCTGATTGGTTTAGTTTACCCCTAAACATTAATTAATGCATTAACTATCAAACATGTTTAAGCCTGCTGTTATTCATATTCATCATGACTCCTGTCGTAGTTAAGGATCACTCTTCATTGGTTCATAATTCATATCTTCACTAATCATGAGTTCATGTTGAAGTAACTATTAATTCAGGTATTAGTACATGATTATTCATGGCCTGTTATTGTAAAGTGTTACCGCACACATTGTATTTATAGTGCAATTAATACACGAAAATTAGTTGTTACGTGCATATGATATGCACTGTATTATACGCTTGGGTAGGATTAGTGGTGTGAGGTACATGCGTATTATACACCATGAAGTGTATATCACATGCACGCAAAAACTGTGTATCATATGCACGTAAAAACTCATTTTCGCTTATAAATTGCACGATAAATACAATGAGTGCTATAGAGGCGCATTTCATGAGATCGGGCTGGCCGTGTCTACGTTTTATTACTCCTGGCTATGGACACTAGTAGTGTGTTATGTGTTTAGGAGTGGAGCACGCACGTTCAGGCTGGATGAGCTCACTGTGATGCATTATCTGTGGGAAATCCGCTCTGCTCCTGCGTGCTCAATACGAGTGATGGGAGACAAGCCTCTGAGCCCCACGGTTCCAGCCCTGTGTCCGCTGAGGATCTCAGATGGAGCTTGAAGGGGTCTCTCGCTTCTCCTGCTAGCTCTGCGACTCTCGCTGGCCCTTCTTCTGGGTTGAACAAGAGCAGTTTGCTCATTTCTGGTTCAGAGGAACTAGAAGTGGAGTCAGTATCAGAAGCCAAGTCCAAAATTCATGATTGTGACAGGCCTAAGAACACATTATTCACAGTAACTCCCTCGGTAAAACTGCGTTCCGGTGGATTGGGGTGTGTTCTGGAATGTGGTTATCACGGGACTCCCCCGCAGACATGCCCTGAATGCCCGTCCGCTTTGCAGACTGTTATTTCCCCTCACTGAAAATAGTCCAGGATTTAAGAATTATTATTAAAAAAAAAGTCTGTTAACATTATCTCAAAGCCGCTCCAGTGATGTAATTGCACATCCTCCCCAAATCTCACATTAACAGCCAAAGGTTAATTTGCTCAGCCAGGCTGCATGTGCATCTTCAGCATTTCTGTAGCCCTGATGTAAATGATGAAAACTTCAAGTCAAAGAGGAATTCTGAAGCTTAATCCTCTAGCAGAAGAGGAGCATGTCTCACGGTCTCTTTTTTGATATTTAAATGTATTCCCCCTGAAAGATGATGTTTGACTGAACTAGGACAAGCCAATCTTGTTTAGAGGAGTTCTGGGAAGGACTTGTGGAAATCGCACAAATAAATAGCATCATGTGCAATCAGGGCATATGCTCTGACTGACAGAATGTTCCAGCGTGGATGGACGATAAAGGCTGATGGCTGCATGGCTGAATCTTCTTGTCAGTATATGACGCTGGCCAGCCATTTGAATGAGTGTGTGCATGAATAATAGAGGAAACGTGACTTTTGTGGCAAAATGATGATTTTGGTGCAAAAACACTCTCCGCTCCTCAGTGGTTGGTGTGCAGTGTAACATGCTCATTTTTGTGGTTATTTTGGAAGTCAAATGATTGTAACAAAGAGGAGGTTGTTTTTTGAAGCTGCGCTGAATTAAATATTGCTTGGCACATTTTTTTTCTTCAAAAATAATGAACAGAAGGTCTATTTTTGCATCTGGAACAAAACAAATGTATTATGAATCAGTTTGGCACACTGGTATAGTGAGAGGATGGAGAGAGTACATGTCAGTCCACTGGCAAGTTACACAACCTTCACATAAATCAAATCTACACAAACAAACAATATTTATCTCTGCCAGTAAGTTGCTTACTATTGTGTGTGTGTGTGTGTGTGTGTGTGTGTGTGTGTGTGTGTGTGTGTGTGTGTGTGTGTGTGTGTGTGTGTGTGTGTGTGTGTGTGTGTGTGTGTGTGTGTGTGTGTGTGTGTGTGTGTGTGTGTGTGTGTGTGTGTGTGTGTGTGTGTGTGTGTGTGTGTGTGTGTGTGTGTGTGTGTGCCCTATTTTAACAATCTAAGCGCATGGTCTAAAGCGCACGTCGCAAGTGCACTTTGGGCATGTCTGAATCCACTTTTACAAGTTTAATGACGGGAAAATTGGTTGGCGCACCCAGCGTATGGTCTAAAAAGTTTGTCCCTATTCTTTTAACGAGTAATGGGTGTATTTTGGGGCGTAACGTGCAATAAACCAATCAGAATCTCATCTCCCATTCCCTTTAAAAGCCAGTTGCGCTTGCGCCATGGCGGATTGCTATTTACATGGCTGAATTTGCAAGCGGAAAAAATGAATGCTTCTCTAGCGACGTAACAGATCTGCTCATGCGTGAGGTTAAAGCGTGCGAGCAGACAATCTACGGGACAGGCCGAATTCCACCATACAGTATCTTTATGTATACATTAATAATCTTTTTGCATTATAATCCTTTTATTTTTAATATTTGGCTAGTATGTGTGTTGCTGGGCATCCCTGTGTGTATAAGCAGAGTGTGCATGTGCCTTATGGACCCGCCCACAGGCGCATATTACTAATGCGCCCTTTAAATAACAACAACAAATACTGTGCCATTGACTTTAGACCTGGTTTTTGTTGGTCAATTTGAGTTGCCTTAAAATACCACGCGCCAACAATTCGCCTGAACACACTTAGTTTTCAGACCAGCATGCACATGGGCGCAGGACATGAAAATTATAACTGCGTAGGGATAAAACTAGCAAAAAACACTTGCGTCGCACTTGTTGCTGCATTGCACCGGGTGTATGATAGGGCCTGCTGTATGTGTGTTTACATTTTTGGGGACTCAATATCTTGTCCCAATTGTATGTTTTTTTTTTTTTTTTTTTTTTTTTTTTTTTTTTTGTTATATTGGTCACACCACACGGCCGGATTTCCAAATATTAATTAGCGGTGAAGCTGTTTTGTTAAAATATTTTTTCCAAGATGTAATAAAAAAAGATAATGCTAAACTAATTAATCAGGTGATTTTTAAAAAGAATTTAATCTTTCTAATTACCTTTTTTTTCATTATGACATTTTTGACTAAATGATTCCACTGAATGATTCCACTTTTTGATTCCACTGAATGATTCCACTGTTACTTAAAAAAGTACTTAAATTAAATGGAAAATAAAGAAAATAAATATTCTAAAACGTTCTTGAAGGAGCTCCTGTTTTAACTTATTTCACAGTTGTAACAATAATTTTAGTAACTATTATTTTGGCCAAAACTGATATCATGGCTCCATCTATTTCATTCTGTTTTATTGCCATCCTGTTTTATGATTTTGCTGAGATCATTTCTAAGCTATGGCCTGCAGCTAACATTTTGTGCAAATAAAAAAAAAAAGGAACATATCTTCCATCAGGCATGCCAGGTGAATTATGAAACCATATTTCCATTAATCAGAAACATACTGTGCTATTTTCCCATTGTGCCAGGTTTATTGTGGTTGAGGGGCATGGTTGTCACAATCATATTAATCCATATAAAATCCAGTGCCGCGATTTGTATTTGATGCATATGGTTTCCCAAGCAACATTTTAACACTTTGTACGTGCTGACAGAGAAGAATGATCCATGAAAACTCAAGCTCTTTAAAAGCATTTATTTCATTATTATTATTTATTTTACCTTTGTTCTTTCACAGTGGTGCTACAACACATGCTGAAAGGCATGGGTGTGGGATAAGACGCTGTGGATATCATCGTTTTCCGCATGTGATTAAGTAAGTAGAGCTGTAACAGAGGGGTGTCTCTGAAACACCTGTTAACAGCTCTCCTGTATCGCCGCAGGGAGAAGGAACAGCAATAAGCCACCGAATATCCTCAGGCAGATTTTTAAAACAACAAATTATAAGGGGTGGAGGAAGAGAGGGGTGTGTGTGTGAGACAGGGCGGCTGATGAAGCTCTGGAGGATGGGCCGTGGCGCTCCTGTTTTCACGCTGATGGGAGATCGAGTCCCCAGCCATCTGCTTCTTGGCCCACTCCAGGGACGCCTGTCTAGCTGAATATGCTCAGCAAGCAGAACGAGAGATGCTGTGGCAGCACTCCTCCTCTCCTGCCCTCCCAAACGCTATACAGACAGCGCGTGATCCGGGTGATGGGCGACGAGGTGGCATCCGTGTGGGGGTATGGGTGACTATCTTGCCTTGGCAGGGCTCCATCAGTTCATCGCAGCCAAAGAGCTGCCACACACACTCATTCATAAAAACGCAGATGTATGAACACAGGTACTATTTATATCTATCTGTCATATATTCTATGTGTATTTGTCATGTAATCATACAAGTGTACGAATGGTATGAATGCATTTTGGGGATCTGTTTTGGGGTTTTTGCTGTGTGACCCAAGTAAATGTCAATATGAAGATACAGGATATTAGTGATTATCGCCAACTGCTTTTAATATTTAAGAAATATTAAGGAAGCAGAAAAGAATGTCCCTGGTTCAATACAAAACATTAAGATGCTGATAATACTTAAAGGGATAGTTCACCGCAAAATTAAAATTCTGCAGTCATTTACTCACCCTCATGTTGTTCCAAATTAGCCTTCTTCTCTGGAACACAAAAGAAACATTTTGAATAATTTCACTGACTTTCATTTATATAATTTTTTCCAAAATATCTTAATTTGTGTTGAGCCACATAGTAAAAGTATACACCTATCAACAGCATCTGTGGCGCAGGGCCATTTGGAGATTTGCCCAGTGGCATCACGTCAAGAGGCACCACCATAAGGACATATATATTATCATATAAATATTATTGTATAAATATGCAGCGATATGGCAACAGCTTTGCAGCTGAAATAACACATTTTGCACAGTTACTTCATTGATCATAACTCCAATATATTAATGTTTCAGTACAAACATAATATTCCGCAGTAGTTGTCTGAATCTAGTTTTTATTTTGAGGATATAGATAGGGATACATTTCTGGTATCCTTGTACATATTGTGTGAAAGTTACTAAACGGCTTTAAAAGGTTGAAATAGTTGAAATATTGGAACTAACTTTGCATATAAAAGTTAAATGTTTCTATGACCCTGGTTTCATATTAACATGATGTTAATATAACTGTTGTAGGCCAGTAAGAGCTGTGCGTGTAAACCTCACACTCAAGAAGCACTCTAGCGACTGAAGGCCCTTTCAGACAGGACGCAGAATGTGCTGCGTCGACCAAAGCGCACGCACAGGAGAGTGCACCATTGGCGAGCTCGGTCAAAAAACTTTCGCTGCGCTCTGTGACGATTACCCCAGCGGCCAATAGAAACGGGGCATCCAAACAAGCGCAGAAAGCAAAATGGATGAAAAGCTAGTAACTTGTGTGTCGGAATTTCCGGAGCTTGCCTCCCACGCCTGAGATGCTGAATCTCAGAGTAGAGTAGACCGGTTACATTTGAACTATAGTGCTGATGAAAGCCGACTGTTTGTTCGCTGTTTTTCCAATTGTTCTCGTGCACTGACTCGTTCACTAAACTGAACAGCCAATCAGAGTTCTCTCTCTCACCGATGGCCTGACACGATTCTACATGCTGAATTGGCAAAAGAAAAGAAAATCCGACGCAGGTCCGACTAGAGCCAACGGACTCACCAATTTCTGTGGTTATTTAGCCATAAATCACAGATGCTGCAGATTAATGATATTGTACCCAGAATGTTCCTTTAAAGTCTGTATTAAATGAAAATATATACTATATAGGCCTATATATATATTTAAAGTCTGTATTAAATGAAAATATGTACTATATAGGCCTATATATATATATATATATATATATATATATACATATATATATATATAAATCCGTTTCCATATAAAAATATATTTTTTAGTTTGTTCAGCATGAGCCCATGGTTTTTTCAGCCGTTGCAATAGTATTTCTGCTTCCTGCTGCTACATTAGAATCCCATTCCATCTCTCTGATTGTCTGATGTAGTCACACAGACACCAAAAGAGGATTCAGTTCCCGCTGAAAGTAATTGGCAACTGTTATGCACGAACGAGCCAGACGTAATACACTAATGGCTCTCTCTCTTTGTGTGTGTGTGTGTGTGTGTGTGTGTGTGTGTGTGTGTGTGTGTGTGTGTGTGTGTGTGTGTGTGTGTGTGTGTGTGTGTGTGTGTGTGTGTGTGTGTGTGTGTGTGTGTGCGCGCCCGTGTGCGCGTGTGCGCCTCTCCTCTGGTGAATACTAATCCCTAGAAGGAGCCGGACTTGTGATCGGCATGTTAGTTTCGTTAAGTGTGGAAGGCCAGGAAGAAGAGAATCCATTCAGGACCACTGCAGAAGGATATCAGTGTCCCAGCAGAAGTGTAAGCGGCACTATCAGGGGAGCCGGTAATGAGAACATGCTCTCTCTGGGCTGATTAAAAGGCCTGTCACTCCATTAGCTTAACACTCACATAAATGCACACACATAAACCTAGTAATGGCTGTAATAACATGTTGGGACACATTCCGGGGGAGACGGTCTTTCTGTATCAATGTGACTGATGGTCTTTCCATCTAAGCATGTTCAAGCTGAGCGCCATGTGGCTGCTAAATATTACTATTACAGGATTTGGTTTGAGATTCAGGCAGCAGGAGCGTCTGGTGCGTTCTGCACATCTGTCATACCCAGGGGATTCAGACTTGTAAACTCCATTAAGTGTTTGCGAGGGTAATAACGGATTCCTGTCTGATAAAGCAGAATGGCTGCCTTTCTCATCTTCTGCTTCTCTAACATCAACACACTGTTCCGATCCAGCAATCTTCACAACAAAACAACACCACGGCTGTATGTAAACCTTAAGCAGTGCTGTCTGCCGCCCGTACTCCCATCATCAAACCCTTATTGGGTCTTACAGGTATTTGGATTATATCCTTTCATATCCCTCCCCCTGTCATATATAGGGCTCTGGGCTGTTTATTTTTGTTGGCTTCTCTCTTTTTGCCCCTCTGAGGAATTCCATTAAGATAATGACACAGAAGCTGCGCATCCACGCTCACCTGCAAACATGTTTACACCTGCGGGCCGCAGGTTATTGCAAACATTTTAAAATCAAATGATGAGGGTGATTGTCGGCCTGTGGGGGGATCGCCGTTATTAAATATCCCATTACACTCGGAGATAGAGTAATAGTGCCGGGATCACAGGGGTGCATGAACACTCCAATCATCGGCCTCTGAGCTCCGGTCTGCTTCCGTTTGAGTAAACAGCACTATTTAAGTGTGAGGGACTGTGTTCAAGTGCAATTCTGTCCAATCCGGAAAAGGGAGGAAATCACATACGCATCCTGGTCAGACTTGATCGAAGAAATGTATGTTGCCTGGTATTTATATTTAAGATAGTTTATTAAACCATTTTTTGTAGACATCTATCTATCTATCTATCTATCTATCTATCTATCTATCTGTATGTCTGTCTGTCTGTCTGTATATCACATACATTTTTTTCTTACTTTAACAAAAAACTAATTTTGACAAACTGTACACTGTTGTGCAGACTTGTACACACTTGTCTGATGGCTGAGGGGTCTTGACTCAGCATCTCTGGGCAGAGGGAAAATTAGACACGAGTGATTCAGATATGAGGGGCCGCGCTACGTCTTTCCTCCCACGCTTTCTCACGGCCGCACTCGGTTGAGCTGCGACAGAGCTGCAAGGCCAACGAGATACACAGCAGGGATCCCTAATTACTGCCACAGCCAAAAAAAGATCTCTCAAAGACGGAGGGGTGGTGGCGACTATGAGCATGCTATTATGGAGTGGACGCTGAGAATAAGTGGATACTTACTGCTCCCTCATTCTTGGAAAAGTAATTTCGTGTGTCACATAGTTTACATGGATGTCACAGAGATAACGGTCATTCTTTTTTCTTTTTTTAGTCTGTGGTCCTTTATAAAATTTTACTATGTTTGTTGTTCAAGCCGCACGTAGTAAAAAGCTCTTTAAAATTTGTTTGTCTTCTATACTAAATAGCAGCTAACTATCAGCTCATTTGATCTAACATTTACTGATCCAGCCACATTGGAGATTAATTTGTGAAATATGCCAGTACTAAGATAATGATAATCTACTTAAAGCCGAATAATGCAGGAGATCTCATAAAACAATGAGTTATTGTCACAGATTCAGCCTTTCCATCAGAGTCAGACACTGAAACTCCAAACTCACGGAGTACTTATTCCCTGCACCTGTCACAAATCTTCTTCATCTTCTCTTGATTTATGGGTATTGCAAACAACTTTTAGGTGCATACTGCCACCTTACTGTACAGGAGTGTGTAACCTTATATCATTTAAAGTGTTCTCATATTCTACTCATCAACCCTGTGTCTTTAAGAAATGTAAATAGTGCCTTCCTGGTGATTCTTATCCCCCCTCCCTTTCCTTCTGTTCCCAGTATTCCCTTCAGATTCCACTCCCGCTCTGCTTCCTGAACCCTATCTTGAAACACCCATCTTTCCACCTCATAATATCTACAGTGCAATATGACGTTTTGACATTCAAGTGCCTTTCACCACATTGTGATATTAACCTGTGCTGTTTCTTTGAATCTCTTCAATAAATACCCGATAATGTTCTTCCTGTTGCCTGTTCTTCAGTACCGCAGACAGTTATGAAATACCTTAATAAACAGAAAACGGTTCATGATTTAAATGTTACTTCAAATATCTTCCTATATTAAAGGGGACATATTGCCTCTTTTTACAAGATGTAATAAGTCTCAGTTGTCCCCAGTGACTGTGAAGTTTCAGCTCAAAATACTGCACAGATCATTTATTATACCATGTTGTAAATGCATTTTTGAGTGGAAGGAAAAACCTGCTGTTTTCGTGCATGTATCTTTAAATGCAAATGAACTGCTGCTCTCCAACCCCCAATCCAGTATGGCGCCTTTACAGCTCGTGCCTCGGATACTCTGCCAAAAATGAACAAAACATCTGTTTGGTTTTGATTATCATCGCTATCTCGGTCACGCTCACGTGACATTGTGTTTCTTCATCATCAAGAAAGTTTATCTGCATCCGTTTCAATGCCATATAAGTCTTAACTTTTGATATATTGTTTTCTGAGTACACACACATGAAGAATTTTGGCCACGATTTGGCCGTCTGAGACAAATTTATCACATCCTAAGAGATTCCTCGGGTCATTGGCTAAAATCTGAAATCTTTGATGGTTAGTTTGACATGTTCTATGATTGCCAATTAATGACCGTTGCAATTAAATTGTCAGAAGATCTGACTCACTGTCCTGCAGTGTGACTTCTCCTACGACGACCGTCAAATTGTCTTCGTTTTTCAAGAAAAGCCATGACCAAAATTAACGTTAGAGATTTCTTTGTAGCCACCAGTTCAATCCCACGTGTAATGCAGCTCACTGTCATTGATTGATGATGTAAAACTCTGGACAAGTTTTCTTGCGTGCGTCAGTTTTTAACACGTCTTGACTGCCGTACAGTCTGACATTGATGACAGCTGAGATCTTGCAGTGTGACATGGCTTACAGCAATGATCATGTTCCTACAGTCTGACAAGCAACAATCGTAAAGGACTATAATAAATCGCACAGTGTGCACCCCGCTTAAGTTCTCTTTCACGTGTTATTGTGGTTAAACTGTTTAATACACAGCCAATTATGTCTGTGAACGTAAACAGCAGGTAAAGATATTGCCTGTATATTAGATCAGTGTATTAAAGTGAAAGGAGTGTAATATAACCTATGATGTTAATATGAATCAAACAACAAAAGAAAAACAGAAAATCACTCACTGCTCTTGTTGTGAGATGCTGCTCATGATTTATGGGGATTGAAAAAGGGTGGGTGGATTTTTACCATTATAGGGTGGTTGTGTACACAATCTGCCGACACACATTTATGTTTAAACACCATGTAAATGTGAATTTTGCATAGGTCCTTTTTAAAAGTATTTGTTTATAGTGCCAGTTCACTATTTCCCCTTTAGCTATTATTATTTACAGTAAATTATTTATTGTATCAAAACAACCTTTACATGTGTTCTTCCGTGATAATAATAAAAAAAAACAGTTTAAATCATATATTGTACTTGAATCTACAAATAGGTTTTACAATAAATAAATACAGACTATTTTCCTTGGATCAATTAACCACAAATTGATCCCAACAATGCAAATTCCTTTGCAATGACCACTCATGGTTTTCCCGCAAGATTGTTACACTGTTCTGTTTTAAAACTCTTTTCTTGTACCTGTCTGTCAGTAAGAGGCTGGTGACTCATATGTACAAAGAGTAACTTTTTTGTGCTCTAGAAACTCCATTAAGAAAACATTTAAATGCCAGCATAGTACATCAAAGTGCAAAAAGATGAGTCATGGCCACCATTTCATGACAAGCTGACAGTATAATGATGATCTGTTTGGCACTTCTTTAATGTTTCTGAGGGCAGTGACAAGGAAAGATATTAAGAGGGTGTTCAATAAGAACTTGGATGGACGGTGGTAAATTAGAATCAGTTTCAGGAGTGAAGCTGAAGACATTGCTATATATGATGGTGAGTTTTGGTGGTTTGGAGCACAGTTCCAAACTATAATTTCACAAAGCATTCTGTGTGAAAGATAATAGATGTTTAATATACATGCTTTTTACAATTCACATGCTTTTTTATATATAATAGATAATAAAATAAAACGTAAAATAAATAATGTTGTAGAGAGCATGTACATTAAGTATGTAGCTAAACATGTCAACGTACGTGTGTGTGTGTGTGTGTGTGTGTGTGTGTGTGTGTGTGTGTGTGTGTGTGTGTGTGTGTGTGTGTGTGTGTGTGTGTGTGTGTGTGTGTGTGTGTCTGTGTGTCTGTGTGTCTGTGTGTGTGTGTGTCTGTGTGTGTGTGTGTGTGTGTGTGTGTGTGTGTGTGTGTGTGTGTGTGTGTGTGTGTGTGTGTGTGTGTGTGTGTGCTGATGGAAATATTAATTTGTCTTTATGTCCAGAGAAACCCCAAGGGCTCACATCCGGGCTTTAATTTTTCATATCACAGTATCTTATTTGATATTATATTTCTCAACAGAATAAGTCTGTACCTCAAGCTAATAATCTTATTAAACCGATAATGAAAATGTTTTAATGAAATAGCATTTAAAGTTGAAGTGTGCAATTTTTTGATAGTACTTTTTCTTGCCTCAGCTTTATTATACACTAGCAAGCAGCACAATATCAGCCCAATGTGTCCCTGTCAAAACAGCCTGACACCATCATTGACTCAACCAATTGGCATAAGTTTAAGGTGGGACTATCTGTTTGACCGACCAATGGCAGACGGGGAAGTGTTTTGGAAATTTATAAAATAAAATAAAAATCATTATTTTTGCAATTTATGAAGTTCAACTATTGTAATTATTATTTAATTATTATTATATAATATTAATAATAATTGATTATAATAAAAGCATTACCCTATTAAATAACATATTACATTACAGTAAGCATATTATTGGTATGAAAGCATCAGTGCTAAATTCCAGTGTCTCTTCAACTATATTTTGCAATGGATTCAACAGGTGACTTAAAACTATATTGAATGTTGAACTCAAATCATTTATAAGAGTTGATGAATAACTTAAATTAATTTCATGAAATAAGGGTAATTCTTATTCCCTTGGTCATTTTACTTTCCTCAGAACTTTGAAAAACAAACATTAAAAGAGCATTTAACTTAAATCATGCAATGAATGACATTCTTTTGTGTTCTGCTATACTCTGCACTTTACTTGGCCACATCGGCAGTGTATGCTGATAAATATTGCAGAGGGTTTTGTGGGTTATTGCGCAGTGCGCTGAGCCAGGAGGACATTGCAGAAAGCTTTGGATAATTTACTGTGCCATAAAGGCAGCATGAGTGATTTTCTCTAGAATTTATTACCCCCACCCAATGAATTGCCAAACCATTTCATTCAGTTTATAGCTTTATGCTAATGTGCGAAAATCAAATTAAGTTGAGTTTGTTTATTTATTTGATTTTAAGTTGGTTCACTTTGTGATTTATTTGACATTTATATAAATAGTCTTGATGGGTAGCTATATAGCATCTGACACTTGGCCATTAAATACCAGAAATTCTTCAATAACTATCAAAGTAGCAAAAGGCTAGAAGCAGTTCTACAAGTTTATGTTATGTATTAGGCCTACACATCAACAAAATTTTACTATTACGGGCAGCATGAAATCAAAATCTGAGTTGCTTATTTACTACATGTTTTGGTCTTATTGTGAACAATTCATTGGGACATTTCATTTCATTTCGTGTGTGTGTGTGTGTGTGCGTGCGTGTGCGTGTGCGTGTGCGTGTGCGTGTGCGTGTGCGTGCGCGTGCGCGTGCGTGTGCGTGTGTGTGCGTGTTTGTCTGTCAAAATGTCTCAGAAATCCTCTTCCTTGAGGGGACATTTTGATCTCATGGTTTTTCCCATAAGGAAAACAGCTTATAAATCATAAAGAATTGTGTTTTTTTTTTTTTTTTTTGTGTAAAAATGCAGAAAGTTCACGGTAATGGGAAGGTTAAGGGTTAGGAGATAGAATATACATTTGTGCAGTATAAAAATCATTATGTCTATGGAAAGTCCCCATTAAACATGAAACCCCAACATGTTTTGTCTGATTTTGTAATCTCATGTTTTCGGCCATAGGCCCTCTTTATATTTTAGAATGCAATGAAACTTATAGTGCGACTATATTAGTGTGTAAAGTTGATGTTAGCACTGTTGGACATCAGTACAGAACATATAATGAAGTTAATAAAATAACTGGAGTGTACAGAGACAAGGCTGTTGGTTTGAAAAATGAAATTAATTGCATTTGCATTTTTTCTTTGTGCTAATAAATATGTTAATAGGCTACATTGGTTCTAAAATGATGAGTTATTTATAAAAGAGCCTGACCGCCTCCTAGTGGACATTAATGTAATTCAGTACCTAAACTGATCAAAATCTACTAAGAATAAATATTTATATTCTATTTCTATTAAGGAAATATTTATATTATAGAATATACCAGAACTGTCAAATATGTCGAACTTAGACACTTAAACTTAATTATCATGATAATTTACACAATGGCGGATGCTTTTTTAATGTTTTAACTATACCTTCTGAAAATGTGATTTTATCAAAGAGGATTAAATGGCCCTTCATTGTAAAGTTAACTAACACCACAAAACATCACAAAGTCTAGTACATTTCTAATACCCATTGATGTTTGTGTTATTTTCACAACACTTGTCACTTCCTGAAGATTATGTTATCAATAAGCTGCTGTTTAAAAATAAGTTGTTATAAAAGAGATTATGAATGAGTTGTAGGATAGAAAGTGCTAAAATAGTTAATATTTTGCGCAATATTATTACAAAATATAATGGTGGCATGTAAATTGGAAAATGAAAATATGAAGAAACATCCAGAATATTTCTAAATAAATTGGCACTCAAAGAATAGTTAATATATTTGATGCAATACATTACAAATCATAGTTGGCCCTGAAATAACATACATACAAGTTAGATGACATCCTCATAACAACAGAATGCCTGATGTGTAAAATTAAAATTGTGTACCAGAGTAGGCTACTAACATAAAAAAGTAGGCTCAAATTTGTAAATTTGTACTTACATAGGCTTAAATTAGATTAAAACTACAAAAGAAGCCTAAAAATATTCCAGATAACATCAACACAATTCTTTCACAGCACATTTAAGCACCACTTAATATAATGAATGAGCAGATTTATTTCTGCATATAGCTGTGATTTTCATTGTTACTCAAGTGTGCGTGTTTATCTCACCTCTCCCTGTTGGATTTCTCACAGGGTATAAAGTGTTGCAACATACCATCCATCTGCTGAACCAGCACAATAGTAATGTAATGCAAAAGGTGTGACAGTGTATACAGTATGAGCTGCTCAGCACAAGACTTCTGCTTTGATTAAACTGCACACAAAAAATGCTGAGATAAACAGAATCAACAAATCTAAAATAAAAATGTCTGTGTGAGTATCTGAGGTATTTTTTGAGACTATGAGCCACGAATTCTTCTAAAGCACCCGAGGCAAAGTTAACTAACAGAAGACTCATCAACCTACCTCTCTATTTGCTGTGGACAGGAGGATCTGATATGCAGCAGGAGGAGAAAGAGCATTGCTTGTAAAAACTGCCAGAGTTAATGATGGCTACTTACAGCAGGGTGTCCATTTGTGATTAGACGCTATTCATCACACTGACAAGGGAAACACATTTGGTGTGATGTTGATGAATCAAATCAGCTCCTAATGATATCGCTCAAGGCGCCTTCCTCCTTATTTATAGGTGTGCTTATCATCTAGTTAATCTAACAGAAACCTCTCTCCATATACGTTTAATCATATGTTGCATACGAGGATCACGCTCTGGTCAGTGATTAGGCCTAAATGTATTCACATAAATATACCATCTTATAATAACCAAAGATGGTTCTTTAATGGTTCTTTCTTTACGTAGTAACAGTTCAATTTAGAGCCGTATTGTCCGTGGTTCTTTATGGAACCTTGTAAAAAGGGTTCTATTTAGCACCAAAAAGGGTTCTGTTATTATAAGCCGAAGAACCCTAATTTGGTACTGTGAGTGTATAAAATTACCTAACATGTTGCTTGCTTTTTATAATATTATTATAATAGCCTATATTAGTGCTCTCAAATCGATTAATCACATCTAATATAAACGTTTTTTTGTTTCTACAATAAATGTGTGTATATGTTATTATATTTTTCTATAATATATGTGTGTATATGTTATTAGGCTATATTTTTAAATACACTCACCTAAAGGATTATTAGGAACACCATACTAATACTGTGTATTGGGTTGAGATCTGGTGACTGTGGGGGCCATTGTAGTACAGTGAACTCATTGTCATGTTCAAGAAACCGATTTGAAATGATTCAAGCTTTGTGACATGGTGCATTATCCTGCTGGAAGTAGCCATCAGAGGATGGGTACATGGTGGCTATAAAGGGATGGACATGGTCAGAAACAATGCTCAGGTAGGCCGTGGCATTTAAACGATGCCCAATTGGCACTAAGGGGCCTAAAGTGTGCCAAGAAAACGTCCCCCACACCATTACACCACCACCACCAGCCCTGCACAGTGGTAACAAGGCATGATGGATCCATGTTCTCATTCTGTTTACACCAAATTCTGACTCTACCATCTGAATATCTCAACAGAAATAGAGATTCATCAGACCAGGCAACATTTTTCCAGTCTTCAACTGTCAATTTTGGTGAGCTCTTGCAAATTGTAGCCCCTTTTTCCTATTTGTAGTGGAGATGAGTGGTACCCGGTGGGGTCTTCTGCTGTTATAGCCCATCCGCCTCAAGGTTGTGCGTGTTGTGGCTTCACAAATGCTTTGCTGCATACCTCGGTTGTAACGAGTGGTTATTTCAGTCAAAGTTGCTCTTCTATCAGCTTGAATCAGTCGGCCCATTCTCCTCTGACCTCTAGCATCAACAAGGCATTTTCGCTCACAGGACTGCCGCATACTGGATGTTTTTCCCTTTTCACACCATTCTTTGTAAACCCTAGAAATGGTTGTGCGTGAAAATCCCAGTAACTGAGCAGATTGTGAATACTCAGACCGACCCGTCTGGCACCAACAACCCAACAACCATGCCGCACTCAAAATTGCTTAAATCACCTTTCTTTCCCATTCTGACATTCAGTTTGGAGTTCAGGAGATTGTCTTGACCAGGACCACACCCCTAAATGCACTGAAGCAACTGCCATGTGATTGGTTGATATCTCATGCCCCTTTTTACAAGATGTAATATTGGTCTCGGGTGTCCCCAGAACGTATTTGTGAAGTTTCAGCACAAAATACCCCACAGTTAATTTATTATAACCATTTGAAAATGTCATTTTTGGGGCCTGTTTTAAAAAGAGCTGTTTTGGTGTGTACCACCTTAAATGTAAATGAGCTGCATATCCCCGCCCTGCCTTTGGATGAGGGCGTAACTTGCATACCTATGGCAATAGAGGAAATGCATTAACGTCACTTTCCCGCCAGAACACGCCCCCTCAGCCGGACTGAGTGTCAGAAGAGCAGCTGGGTGACTGGATTTAATAGGGGAAACTGTGAAAATGCAAGTAAAACAAACGATTATCAGTTTAAACTAAAGACTGGACTCAATATATTGTTCCTTACAACTTACTAAAGATCCAGTGATCCATGGATATTGACATGCAGCCAGGAATCATGTTTCCTGACATCTATATGTGCCTGATTTTGACACCGGGGAAATACATACAGCAATTTTTCCTGTGAACGCTTTATATAAATACAATATAGCCAATATTATATAGGCAGGTCTAAATCCAGGTGATCACTTATATCAATGTTATATATATCATCATATCGTCTAGACTTAAAACTTGTATAGTTTTTTGTCAGTGTTTATTTAAAAATGTCAAATTATACAGAATGTACAATATTCTGGTGGTAAATATTTGATTGATGAGTTGTCACTGCAACATATAACAATACAATATATAGAGAATGATTTTACCACTAAATTCAGCATATTGACACAATTACTTTTTTCTTGAAAGGTTTAGGAACTTAAAAATCTTTTTTTTTTTAGAATTTGTATTTTTTTGCAACAAAGAACGTCCACAATATTGTATTACCATCATGCCAAACATAAAAAATAAATACAATATATATATATAGGCCTATATTTATTATACACAACACGGTAATTGTGTTAAAAAGTCTTAACAACACTTAGCCTATCAAGCTTTTTGTATAAACAATGAAAATGTCTTTACCAAAAAATAAATAAATTGTAAAAAAAAAAAAAAAAAAAATTAAAAATCACTTGAAGTCCTATCAGATCCTTATTATGCCTTCACGTGCTATCGGAAATTTCCTACTTCCTACTTCTGAAGTACTGACTACGAGCTCATCGCATTTAAATTTAGATTTTTTAACTAGGAAACTAAAGTTAGTATTTATGATAATTCCGTGAAGCAGCATCATGTCAGTATAAATAAGATGAGACATAGTATGAGGAACGGTCTTTTGACAAGATTTCAAGTAGTCAAGAGTGCCAGTAATGATCCACAGAACATTGACAGAATTTTCATCAGCGACCGCTAGATGGCTCTGTTATGCCACGTGCGCTCACAACATGCGCGCCCGCTCTCCCAGAATGCATTGCGGCTGCTAGTGTGGTTAGCCTATGCGTACCTGTGAACATACGGCACTGCACATACGACTTCTGGATTTCTTCAATTTTATACTGGTTTTCATTGAGCGACATGCCTCCGAAAAAGCCAGCTCAAGCTACATCAGGCAATAAGAAAACTCAAGAGAAGAAAAAAGAGAAGATCATTGAGGTGAAATATCCGGCGTTTAGCATTCATACAGCATGCTGAACCCAGGGCCTTGTGTTCTGATTCACTTTCTAACGAATTCCAGCAGCTTTTGATGGCATTTTAAGTCTATAATGAATGGGATAACGGGATTAAGCAGTTAAATATATGTTTAATAGGGTTAGACTACGCTGTCAAATAGTTATTTTCAATTTAACGGGGAGTAAAGAGGAAATGACTGAAAACAGAGTCAAAGTCTACTGCTAGTAAGCCACATTTCAGGCTGTCTCAATCTAGTGATGTTCATCTAGATAGCATTTGAAATCATCATTATGGGTCGTTTGTAATTTTGATGTGAATGTGACTTAATGAATAACAGTTAGTGTGCTCATTAGGTTTTCAGACACCGCCTTCTGAAAATTGTGTTATTACTCAGTCTTAAAGTAAATCGCTCATTTATGCCTTGTTCATTAATACATATTCTTTATGTAAGAAATGACTTGCTAGAAACAATATGGATGTTAGTTTTGGTTACGTGTTATATATGTAACTTATTTGTTTTAATATGGGGTGATTCTAAAATAATGATTTAATTGTCACTGAATTTGAATCGTTTCTGACAGGATAAAACCTTTGGACTGAAAAACAAAAAGGGTGCTAAACAACAGAAGTTCATTAAAGCTGTGACACAGCAGGTCAAGAGTGGACAGCAAAATGCTCGGCAGGTAATGATCACAACGTTGATTCTGGTGTGCCTACCTTAAGTCTGCATTTCCAAGCAAGTGTCCTGAACGTCTTTAATGTATATTGTTTTATTTTTAGGTCGCTGCTGAGTCTGAAAAGAACAAAAAGAAGGAAGACAAGAAGAAGGAGTTGTCTGAGTTGAATGAGCTCTTTAAGCCAGTGGTGGCTGCTCAGAAAGTTAGCAAAGGTAACTGGTCCTTTGAATGGGACAAACCGTATTTAAACCTTTCTTTGAATCTTGCACCTTAAATCTAATCAGGGGTGCGTTTCCCAAAATCATCTTTAGTCATCTGTGGTCGTTATCAACATACTTTAGCGACAGCATCATTAATATGTTTATTATTATCATAACATAGTTTCTTGTTAGTATGGCATGTAGACTTAAAATGTTCTTGAGCAAAATAATAAGCTGACATGCAGTAAAGTTGTATCTTTTATTATATAAACTTATAAACAGTCATGTGAACAAGAAAGGACACCCTTTAGTTTTTTTGTGGTTTTACTTATCAGAACATATTAAATCATCTGGTCGTTAACAGGTCTTAAAATTAGGTAAATACAACCTCAGATGAACAACAACACATGACATATTTCACCATGTCATTATTTATTAAACAAAAACTGGGCCAAAATTGAAAAGCCATGGGTGACAAACTAAGTACACCCAATGAATCAATTGCTTCTAGAGCCACTTTTAAGCAGCAATAAGTTGAAGGAATCTTTTTCAGTATGACAGTATCAGTCTCTTGTATCATTCTCGAGGAATTTTGGCTCACTCTTCATTGCTTCAGTTCAAGACCAAAAATACATCTGTGGACAAAGTAGAGAGAGACCGGGAGACGCTTTAAACACCCAGCTGCGGGCTTTCTATGCCACTGTCCGAAATGCATCAGGCGCAGAGTATTCAGTGTCAAGTTTTCTCTCCCTACGAGCAGGACTGAACCGCTATATATCCAAATTGTGTACAAACATCATATATTAATAATAATAATACTAAAAACAATATTAAAGTTTTAGTCTTGAATTGGGCAGTCAGAATTAAAATCATCCAACAATGTATTCAGGGCCCTCCTCAAAAAGTTTTGCATGGCTGGGAAAGACTAGTTCTCATCATCCTCCCATTTTGACTGCTAAAATAGAGCGCATTCGTAACTCTCCATAACTGTCACCAGACACAGCAGCCGGGCTGGTTCGCAAGGTCTGGTTTGACATTCATCTGAAACTGTCAAGGAGGGGGCGTGAAGGAAAACGAGAGTTACGAAAGCATTCATTCGTCATTAAAAAAGACTAAAATGATTATGAATATATGTGCTTGTCTTAAAATGCAGAAACAAAAAAACACAAAAAGCCCACCGATCCTGACAAAGACTGCTACCGAGGATTCATGTTTGCCAATCCAGGGGATCCCTTTGCATGGTTGTCACATCCTGTCACATCCACCCACATGATGTCACATCCTTCTATCTGCATCCACTGAAAGCCTCACGTGATGAGCTTTACAGGAGAGATTGCTGGTATTCCCACAAACTGATGGGTGTGAACTATCTTGGGAACATGCTTCCACACAAGCGGGGCAGTCGGGTTATCCTAAAGATACACCAACAATTCATTAAGAAGCACTGCAGTTCAAATGCTGTCAGAGGCAGGGCTGGAGAGCAGGCAGATCATGTCTGTCACATGGCACAAGTTTGAAACAAGCCTGAGAAGCTACTGGGCACCTCCGGTTAAAAGAAAGAAATCTAGATTGATCCTCTCAGGAAACTAAAGTACAAACGAAAATCAAGCCAAGGATCACCAGGAAAAACAAACCTCTGCTAGCATGCAGCCCCATACGCTGGATCTGCCATTTTCGATGTCTTAACTTCACAATCAATGGAAACGTGCGGTTTAATTTTAATAAAGTATATAGTCCTATCTATAGTCAATAGAAAATTAAACTAAGTATACAATACAAATTGATAGTCCTGCTGCACGGGTTTTCATTATTAGCCCATTGCAGATATGGCAAATAAATAAATAGCCTATTGATAGGCCTACTTGTTAAAAGGGCTGTTTCATTTATTAGGCTACCCTACTGTCAATAATAGAGAAAAATAATTAACGAATGAATTAAAATGAACAAATTAATTAATAAATAAATTATATTGCCGCACATGCCTTTCTGTATCATTATTGCAACCTATCTCTGTCTCTCTAATAATTGCACTAATAACTGCATCAGTCTGCTATTAGTGGCTCAAACCTCCGGTAATAAACTCTAAAATGACGTTTTGAAATTAGCGACGGAGGTTTGGGATTAGACGCGTAAAAAATTAGTCCTACACACTAGAGTGTTTTAATCTTAAAAACTTGACAAATGTTTTGAAATACATCATCTTTACAATCTTTCTAGGTGTGGTAACCATAGTATAAGCGGAATAATTGACTCCGGGCCGTTGAATTATTTGAAAAATAATGCCGCTTTGTGTGATGACCGCATTACCACCTCGGATGTGCATTATTTTTCTAATAGTTCAACAGCCCGTCGTCAATTATTCCTTAAATGAACACACACACACACACACACACGTTACATAATCAAAGAACTTTTTTAGAAATCTAGTGATTTTTTTAGTATCTAGTGAAGTAATGCATTATTACTTTTTCAAATAAGTAACACAAGTTACTTTGTTTTCCCATTTATTGACTGACACCTCTTCTGTCCCCATGTTGAGAGGAATTAGGAGTAAGGTGCAGAGGTGTTGTGTGCGCTGTGTAAACATGTTTACTGTAGTTCTAGATTAAAAGTAAGCATGAATTTATTCATCTAACTTGCACAAAAACAGATTCAGTATTCCTTAAAATGAATAAAAACTGAAATGCAAACGCTGAATACTAGGTGATTCTGCAAAAACGAAACACTAAATATTACAAATATACTTAGTACATTTAATGTCACTTTATTAACCAATGTCTTTGCTGCTGACCTTCGATGACCGAACTCAACTACATTAAACAAAAATTACTTCAGTTAAATGTCATATTTGTGTTTCATTTTTAGGTTTTTATTTCTCAAGTAAGAGTTTTGATCTTTCTTCTGCGATCCAGAATGGCAGCAGGGTTTGATCTGTGGCCACTACTGTACAGGAATAACTTTCTTTTAGCCTGAGGCTTTTTCATTTCACTTTTGATCTGAAAGGGCCTTTACATTTGCCAAAAATAGTTTTTATTTTTTTTATTATTATTATTAAAAATGAACAAGCAAGTCCAGCCCAGTTGAGAAAGAAGTATAGTAACATATTACTTTCCATAAAGCACGGAGTAACAAGAGCTGATCCTGATCTCCTTGGGGCCCTAAGCAAAATTCTGTTAAGGGGCCCCCCTACCTGACCCACGTAAACCATTTGCCATTGCCACACAGTCAAACTTGACACCACAGTGCTCCCACTACAATTCTCCCTCCTTTAACTAGTACTAATGACAATGCAATTCCTGATATTAGAAATGGACATTGTTACTAGAAAAAGTACAGTTCACATTTTAAATAGTACAATTTTAAGCGTTGATCTAAAAAATGCATCCTGTGAATGAATAAAAGCTAAAATGGCTTGCCATAGCATGTCACTGTGTTTTAAATGATAAAAGAAATACTTGATGGTTATTATTTCCATATTGACCAGTATGTCCAGCCAATCAACATTTTAAATGCAATATAGCCTATAATTCAACAGTCAATGTCAATACATTGCTTTCCATCTTGCTTTATTGCAGAGTTGTTACTAAACTGACTTGTCTTGTTTTAAAAGTATGTGTGCCTATAATGAGGAGTGTCATCACGCCCATTGTACTGCTCCACAGATGTTTTGCTGGAAACTGTGCGTTTCATTTTGCGCACTCGCAAATGAACGAACGCATGTTAACGCGCAACGCGTTATCTTTTCCAAGCTGCAGTTTAAACACGTTGCCCTTTGTCGTTTATCAAACGTAATATATAGTTGTATTTCACTCTCACTTTTTTTTTTTGTCAGGCACAAAGTCACAGAACACAGCCCTGGAAGTAGCCGTCATTAGCAAGCAAGACAAAGAAAGACCATAAGATGCACTGCCCAGCTAGGTTAGCAAGACAGACAGACAGACTAGAGAGAGATGGACATCAACTTAACTTTATTGTTCTCTGCTGACATCAAACTTGGAGAGGAGAGAACACAAGTCTACCTGGTTGCTATTCCCGCAATTCACTCTCATGGTGTGTCTTTTTCCCATCTTTTTTCGTGTCCAGAAGGATAGTTCCTTTGGCGGGGCCTTGAGTAATTTGCGGGGCCCTACACTACTTGCGTAATGAGTGTATAGGGCTGATCGGGTAAATTAGTTTTCCCCAACACTGTATGTGTGTGTTTATATATATATATATATACAGGTCCTTCTCAAAAAATTTGCATATTGTGATAGTTCATTATTTTCCATAATGTAATGATAAAAATTAAACTTTCATATATTTTAGATTCATTGCACACCAACTGAAATATTTCAGGTCTTTTATTGTTTTAATACTGATGATTTTGGCATACAGCTCATGAAAACCACAGTTTCCCCTACCATTATATAAGGGGGGTGCCCCGCCCTTGAAGGTCAAGTAAATTTGATTTGATTTTCTTTATAGCGCCAGATTACAATTTGTTATTTTATTAAACAAACTAAATAGTCCTTAAGTAATATGTTATTTATCTTATTTCCACCATGGCATGTCTTTTCTGTCTGTGTTTGCGCGTTTACAATTATCCCAATGAGTGCGCACACTCACACACAAACAAACACTTGCGTCACATACAGATGAGCATTTGCGGACAGAGAGCGCGCGGCGGGAAATATGTCGCGTCAATGAGATGAAAACCAGACAAAAATATTTGCGTTTTTTAAACGCTCACAGGGAACTGAAGATGGTAACACTCGCTCTACTGCGAGTCGCAGCCGGAGTAGCTCTCCTGCTCCGTCTAAGTGCTGTGCATCCTGCCCCTGACAAGCATCAAAAGTCCAGTCATCACCAGATATATCATATATATCACCCGATATTTCCCGTCACTATCCTCGGGCCGGGCCCTTGATCTAGAGACGTGCACTGCCAACGCAAGAGTGCGGCGCGGGACTAGATTTGATGGCCGAGTGCGAGCGTGGACGGTAATGCAGTCTCACTCTGTGTGTGCACGTTGCGGGAGAATAAAACGATTCACTGGACTCCCGCAAACTAGAAATATCTATGAATAAAACATAAAAACTAATGCATTTTTATTCATCTGTTGCAGAAAAGCAACAAGAACAACTAAAACAAAATGGTTTCTATTTACAGGCCAGAGTAGCTTTTTATAATATGTTTGCAGCGTTGAGTGATGTAGCCGATCACAGACATGTGTTGATTTCTTGAACACTACGGCCAATCAGAAGCATTTAAGATAGAATCCCCTCCGCTCAAAACGGACTTTTTGTTCAGAGCTGAATTCTGTATGCTGGCAAATCCTCTAATTATAACAAACAAAGTTAATATATTATGAAAGACTCATTGTGCAGTCAGCTTCATTGAAAATAACAGAGACATGTGAGATCGTGATTAACTGATGTCAGCTTTTCAGGAATTATTAAGGGAGCGCACTTTGCGCTCATTCATGCCAAACCATGCACGCAGTAGCTGCTTGCTTTTATGTTATAACACAAACAGTGGTTTGTGTGTGAATGCTTTAATAACAAATAATTTATCAGGAGCATTTATGCTGATGTGTATGGTGGCGACACGTAGGCTAACTTGAAAGTATTTGGAGGTACAGAAAAAGTCTATTTGCGGGCGGGAGTGGGACAAAACATAAATGTTGCGGGAGAAAGTAACAAAGTAGTTGAGAACGTCAGTTATAACGACCCACGTATTAAAAAATGGTCGGGTTTAAATCAGGCTCGGGCTCATAATTACAGTAATGTATCGGACCAGGCCGGGCTCGAACACAACGTGCACGGGCTCGGGTAGGGTCGGGCTTGATTTTTTGGGGTAAATCACATAAAAACAAATGTTCCAATGTTTCGTTTATTTTACAGTTCAAATAATTTTTCAGTTAATATATTCACTGCTGCCATTAAAAGAAACAAATGAACACCATGACTTATAGTGTTTGTCAATTTTCCCCTAACCAACCAAACCAGCCCCCCCAACCTTCAAATAATTATGTTCAGTTATGCACTCAATACTTGGTCGGGAATCCTTCTGCAGAAATGACTGCTTCAATGCAGCATGGCATGGAGGCAATCAGCCTCTGGCACTGCTGAGGTGTTATGGAGGCCCAGGATGCTTCGATAGCGGCCTTAAGCTCATCCAGAGTGTTGGGTCTTGCGTCTCTCAACTTTCTCTTCACAATATCCCACAGATTCTCTATGGGGTTCAGGTCAGGAGAGTTGGCAGGCCAATTGAGCACAGTAATACCATGGTCAGTAAACCATTTACCAGTGGTTTTGGCACTGTGAGCAGGTGCCAGGTCGTGCTGAAAAATGAAATCTTCATCTCCATAAAGCTTTTCAGCAGGTGGAAGCATGAAGTGCTCCAAAATCTCCTGATAGCTAGCTGCATTGACCCTGCCCTTGATAAAACACAGTGGACCAACACCAGGAGCTGACATGGCACCCCAGACCATCACTGACTGTGGGTACTTGACACTGGACTTCAGGCATTTTGGCATTTCCTTCTCTGCAGTCTTCCTCCAGACTCTGGCACCTTGATTTCCGAATGACATGCAAAATTTGCTTTCATCCGAAAAAAGTACTTTGGACCACTGAGCAACAGTCCAGTGCTGCTTCTCTGTAGCCCAGGTCAGGCGCTTCTGCCGCTGTTTCTGGTTCAAAAGTGGCTTGACCTGGGGAATGCGGCACCTGTCAAGTCAAGTCAAGTGTATTTATATAGCGCTTTTCACAATATAAATTGCATCAAAGCAGCTTCACAATATCAATCAAATAACATTACAATGTTTGCTTCTTAGTGAAAAAACATCCACGTTTGGTAGGGCTGATCAATGGTATTAATGCTTGGTTAATTATTTTGAATATCCCCAACTGAACAAGCCAAAGGCAACAGTGGCAAGGAACCGAAAAACTCCATCAAGTGACCTACTGGTGTCCTAAAACTCCATCAGGTGACCTAATGGAGAAAAAAAACCTTGGGAGAACCCAGGCTCAGTCGGGGGCCAGTTCTCCTCTGGCGTTTATGAACTAGAGGCCGGATTTACAGTAACTGTAATTTGATACAGAATTTTGTTTTATTTTATCACTTCGGGGTGGGTACGCGAACCGGAATCACAACATTTTATCTGTAGAGTGGGAAAGGGATCCTCCATAGGGAGAGGCTAGTTGGCACTTCAGCACTGCGTTGTCATCGGGTCCAGGCAAAGCTCCTAGTCAGATCTGGATACGGCCTGGATCCGGTCGGCTGCGGGAAAACCTCGGGATAAACAAAGACACTAAAATTAGCGTAGATGCCATTCTTCTTATGATGATGTAACGAGTACATCAGGATTTAAGGGAAGTGTTCCCAGTTCCGGCTGACCTAATCTATGCAGCCTAACATTGAATTATAGAAGTCTATAATATATTATGTGTATGCTAGGTCAAAGAGATGTGTTTTTAGTCTAGCTTTGAACTGACAGAGTGTGTCTGCTTCCCGGACAATGGTAGGAAGACTGTTCCAAAGTTTTGGTGCTAAATAGGAAAAGGATCTACCGCCCGCAGTCGATTTTGATATTCTAGGTATTATCAACTGGCCCGAATTTTGAGATCGCAATAGACGTGAAGGACTATAATGCGTTAAGAGCTCGCTCAAGTACTGCGGAGCTAAACCATTTAGTGCTTTGTAAGTAATCAACAATATTTTAAAATTTATACGATGTTCAATAGGCAGCCAATGCAGTGTTGACAGAACCGGGCTAATATGGTCATATTTCCTGGTTCTAGTAAGAACTCGAGCGGCTGCGTTTTGGACCAGCTGTAGTTTATTTATTAAGCGTTTAGGGCAACCACCCAGTAGAGCATTACAATAATCTAGTCTTGTTGTCATGAAAGCATGAACTAATTGTTCCGCATTTGTTAATGAGAGCATATGTCGTAATTTAGATATATTTTTAAGATGGAAAAATGCGGTTTTACAGATACTAGACACATGACTTTCAAATGAAAGATTGCTATCAAAGAGCACACCCAGGTTCCTAACCGACGACGAAGACTTAACAGAGCAGCCATCAAGTGTTAGACAGTATTCTAGGTTATTAAGTGTGGAAGTTTTTTGTCCAATAATTAGAATCTCTGTTTTTTCAGAGTTTAGTAGTAGGAAATTACTAGTCATCCAATTTTTTATATCAGCTATGCATTCCGTTAATTTTGTGAATTGGTAAGTTTCGTTAGGTTTTGAAGAAATATACAGCTGAGTATCATCGGCATAACAATGAAAGCTAATTCCATGTTTCCTAATGATATGTCCTAATGGTAGCATGTACAGAGTGAACAGCAGCGGTCCTAGTACTGAGCCTTACTGAACTTGTGATCGATAAGACATCTCTTCATTTACTGCTACAAACTGATAACGGTCAGATAAGTATGATTTAAACCATAATAGTGCAATTCCACTAATGCCAACATAGTTTTCCAGTCTATTTAAAAGAATGTTGTGGTCAATTGTGTCAAATGCAGCACTAAGATCAAGTAACACTAATAGAGAGATACAACCACGATCGGATGATAAAAGTAAATCATTTGTAACTCTAATGAGAGCTGTCTCAGTACTATGGTGCGGTCTAAATCCTGACTGAAAATCCTCGCAGATATCATTTCTTTCAAGAAAGGAACACAGTTGTGAGGATACTGCTTTTTCTAATATCTTTGACAGAAAAGGCAGATTTGAGATCGGCCTGTAATTGACTAATTCTGAAGGATCAAATTGCGTTTTTTTAACAAGCGGTTTTATCATAGCCAGCTTAAAGGTTTTTGGTACATATCCTAGAGACAAAGACGAATTAATGATATTAAGAAGAGGATCTATGATCTCTGGAAGCATCTCTTTCAGCAGCTTAGTCGGTATAGGGTCTAACATACAAGTTGTCAATTTAGATGAATTAACGAGTTTGCAGAATTCTTCCTCTCCTATAGCAACAAATGAATACAATTTTTCCTCAGGGAGACTACAATGCACTCCCTGATGCGATACTGTAGTAGACGGTTGCATAGTTATACCTGTAGCCCATTTCCTGCACACGCCTGTGCACGGTGGCTCTGGATGTTTCTACTCCAGACTCAGTCTACTGCTTCCGCAGGTCCCCCAAGGTCTGGAATCGGTCCTTCTCCACAATCTTCCTCAGGGTCCGGTCACCTCTTCTCGTTGTGCAGCGTTTTTTGCCACACTTTTTCCTTCCCACAGACTTCCCACTGAGATGCCTTGATACAGCACTCTGGGAACAGCCTATTTGTTCAGAAATTTCTTTCTGTGTCTTACCCTCTTGCTTGAGGGTGTCAATGATGGCCTTCTGGACAGCAGTCAGGTCGGCAGTCTTACCCATGTTTGCGGTTTTGAGTAATGAAACAGGATGGGAGTTTTTAAAAGCCTCAGGAATCTTTTGCAGGTGTTTAGAGTTAATTAGTTGATTCAGATGATAAGGTTAATAGCTCGTTTAGAGAACCTTTTCATGATTGCTAATTTTTTGAGATAGGAATTTTGGGTTTTCATGAGCTGTATGCCAAAATCATCAGTATTAAAACAATAAAAGACCTGAAATATTTCAGTTGGTGTGCAATGAATCTAAAATATATGAAAGTTTAGTTTTTATCATTACATTATGGAAAATAATTAACTATCACAATATGCTAATTTTTTGAGAAGGACCTGTGTTATGTGTGTGGGTATAAATATATATATAGATCATTGCCCATCTGTATATTATGTTCTTTTGTTCTATTTTTTTGTTCTACTGTATCTCTGATCATTATTTCTGTTATTCTACTTAATTTCAGGTGTGGATCCCAAGTCCGTGTTATGTGCTTTCTTTAAGCAAGGCCAGTGTACCAAAGGTGATAAGTGTAAATTCTCTCATGACCTCACCTTGGAGAGGAAATGTGAGAAAAGAAGCTTGTATGTGGACGGCAGAGATGAAGATCTGGAGAAAGGTGAGTCCAATAGGACTTTCATGGGGCTACACATTTTGTATGATATTAAGTACATTAATACATTTGAAAATTATCTTTTAGCATGTTTTAACAAATTTTCTTTTGGAATTTACATAAGTGTAACTATTGCTTTTTTTTCAAGGGGTCTGTTATTGTTTTGATGCAGTTAATCTCAAAATGATTTTGAACTATTGGTTGTTAATAATTGTTAATAATTATTTTGTTCATTTATGAATCCAGACACCATGGATAATTGGGACGAAAAGAAACTTGAGGAGGTTGTGAACAAGAAGCATGGAGAGGCTGAAAAGAAGAAAGCGAAGACACAAATTGTAAGTTCTGTCAGGAAGTATAGTTGTACACTCAAATCATCTTGATATTACCATTGATGTGATTTTGACTGGTTGTTTTTTTTCCTCAATTGTAATCAAGAAAGGTAAATAAACAAATAATTTTCATTTTTTTAGGTGTGCAAGTATTTCCTTGATGCTATTGAAAACAACAAATACGGCTGGTTTTGGGTTTGTCCCGGTGGAGCAGACAGCTGTATGTACCGCCACGCTCTTCCTGTTGGCTTTGTTCTAAAGAAAGACAAGAAGAAAGAGGAGAAGGCTGAGGAGGAGATCTCTTTGGAGGATTTGATTGAGACTGAGGTGAGAAAAAAGCGAAGAGATTGTTACTTCACATGTTCTGCGATGCTCTTAATAGTGTCCTTGGATCTGTTAGTGATTTATCAAAAATGTTCATGTTGTAATGATCCGCTGTTATGATTGTAGCGATGTGCCTTGGGAGCAAACGTCACTCGAATTACTCTTGAAACATTCTTAGCCTGGAAGAAAAGGAAAAGGCAAGAGAAAATGGCTAAAGCAGAGCAGGACATGGAGAAAAAGAAAGCCGACTTCAAAGCTGGCAGAGCGTTTGGAGTGAGTAAAAATCTTGTCACTGATATTCCTCCTCAGTTTGCCTGATCAGTTAAAACACTGACCTCAACATATTCAACTGAAAAAAGGGACTTATTCTTCAAATGTAGCGTGCATTAAAAGCTGGGTGAAATTGATGCTGTGGTTTGACCAGAGGGTGGCAGTAAAGCTCTCAGATCTTGTTTGCTGTGTGTGTTTTACTGTGTCCTGGTTCTTCAAGACTTTCATGCTGTTCTGAAGCTGTCGTCTGATATGTGCAATGACACTACTCTAATGGTTTCATGTCCTGCAGGTCAGTGGAAGGGAAGTGTTTGAGTTCAGGCCTGAGCTTGTTGACGATGACGATGAGGAGGCGGATGATACAAAATATGATAAAGAAGATGATGATGATTACTCTGAAGTTTCTTACGAGGTGATGCAACACTACTCCTTTAGCTCATAGCTATATAGACATTTTACATACAAATAATGGAATTTATCATAAATCAGTCATATGATGTTACATTTTATTGTCTGTTGGACATGCATGTAATACTGATTTATTTAGATTCATTCTCTCCTCCTTGAGTCTTTCAGCATTATTAACATGATTGTTTGTCCAGATGGAGGACCGAGATGAAGTTCAAGACCTTGACATTGCTAGATTTATCCCTAAAGAGGTGGATAACGCGGGAATAACGATGGCATCAGCAGACAGGTTTTCTGCCAAAGCTCTTTCTACAAATGATACAGATGGTGAGATGCTTCTGAATATCATCTTTTCTAGTCAATTCACCTTTATTTCTATAGCTGTAGGAAAAAAAAAAAGGAAAATAACGACCAATGATGCAAACTTCATTACACATGAGACAAATTCTATTGTAAAGCTCTACAGAAGACAATAGTGTTATTCAACTCAAGTCAGTTCAATGTTGATTCAGTTCAATAGCTGTGTTGATGTTTCAAAATTCATCAATTTATGACTGAAGTCAGTTCAGCTGTAAAGCGGCTCTAAAGAAGAAAATACTAGTGTTATCATCCAGTTCAATTCAGTTCAGGTTTTGTTCTTGCGTGTCTTTTAAAACCCTTAATATGACCTGTTTTTTTTTTTTATGCTTACTTGTGAGGTCAGTACAATTTGCGTGATTTTTTTTTTTTTTCCCCAAACCACTTCAGCGGAAATCCCGCCCTGCAGCCGATTCTAAAGTTTTCATTGGTCATGTCAATCACTGTACTGATTGCCTACACCAAACACTGATCCCTAAACCTACCCGTCAATGTAACCTAAACCAATGAAATCGGCTGCAGGACGGGATTTCCGCTGTGCTTCAATAAGCTCTGAAGTATAGAATAACAATATAAGAAAAAGAGAGACATGGAAAAAATATTGAATAGAGATGCGCCGATCAAAAAAGGCGATCACGTGAGGTAAATTACTCGCACGACTTTTTCCCACCTGCATGCGCGGTGCACGGGCACACAGCAGAGAGGAGCTTGCAGTGGCAACGAGTTCTTCTTCACCGGAAAGAATAGAGAGTGTCCACAATGGATTGAAGCGCGCGTCCGAGTGAAGACCATGCACCACGCAGGCCACAACAGAACACGGTATCCGCGCCACTGGTCACTGCGGCAACGAGCACTTTGATCACTTGATAAAAAAAAAAATGTTTCAGTGCTAGATCGCCTCTTATTTAACAAATGAACAACATTAATGCTCTGCTGGTTAACTGGAGATGTTTTATTTATTTGTATTGGTACATTCGTGCCGCGAGACGTTTCAAAAGTGGTGGTGGTATTTTTTTTAATTTTTTATCTGATGTAGCCTAGTTGGTCCCCCAACTACATCAGATTCTGATTATTTTATTTAATGCCATGTCAGCATTCAAAGCTATTTTCATGGCAAAAATTCAATTATAAAAATACAAATATCATATAAATAAAATAAAACAAAACAAATATAAACAAGTCATATTATACAATATATATTTTTAAATTTGCTCTGCTCAACTACATCAGACGTTCATAATAATAACAGAAAAAAACTTGTCATAGTTTTGTCCTTTTGTCAGTAGCCAGTTTTGGTGTAACAAGTTGTACATTTTGCTGCCAATTAGTAAATGTAGTCGGTGTATTAAGAGGCTACAATTTCCAAGTATGCCTAAGTGTAACTTGATCCCCTCCCATTAAGCTGATCTGGTGTGTGTTGGTCTGCCTGACCCCTCTTTGTTTGGAATAATTTTGTTACTCTGCCTTATTTGGGAAAGATGGCCTACAGTAGCCTTAAGTTATCTCATTTTCTAAATACAATTAAATAAACACTTGGTGGTTCTTCAAGATTTTGACTGTAGCCTATTTCTATATCCCCAATACAGTTAATTCAGAGTTAGTTTCGTTTCTACAAATGGTGCAAACTCTGCTAGATTATAGATAAAAGATTCCCATTCCCCTGCCATTTTGTGATCGGCAATCGGCAGATCATGATTTTGGTAATCGGTGATCGGCCCCAAAAATGCTGATTGGAGCATCTCTAGTATATACAGTCAAAACCCCAACATAACCCATCCCTCTACCCATCAGACACAAAGTATCAATTACATTGTACAAAGCCTTAACTAATGCTGTAAGCTAAACAGGGAACATTAATTAACCAAACAACATTTGGTACATTAATATAGTATTGGAGGTTAAAATTAACAATAGTTTTTATTTTCAATCGCTATTTATTTTCAGATATCATAATTGCTCATAAAAACTGAAATGTTTGTCTACAACTCAGTTTGCTCATAAGGTAGTTTCAATAAACACTTAAGTCTCAATTTAAATGTAAAACAGCTCCTAGTGTTTTTTTTATAGATAACTAACAAACTGTTAACATTGAGTTACTTTCCTGAAGTAAATGCAACGTTAATGATATTGTTCACAAGTTGTTTATTGATGATGTCTTTATGCGGTTGAAGCACTGACTGAGTGATTACATGAGACATGATACTTCTCAGTAAGTTGTCTTTCAACATACCTTTTGATGTTCATGCATGTTTTTTTTCATGCTATAACTTATATTAAATTGGAAAAGATTTGCTACAGCGATCTGTGGCGTCACATGTTTCTTATTAGAAGTAACAAAGCACAAGGGTGTTTGAGATTATTGAATGGGAGACGTGCAGCAAATAATGTTTGGTCTAGGGAAACACCACAGACCTGGCAACCATGGCTTGAACTACTGCATTGATTCTGAGCTACATTGATTCATAGTGTCAAATAGAGCCTGCTTTAATGTTGCTTTTTTTTTCTGGTAATGCCTCACAGCCCTAAATTAACACACACAGTATGAGTTGCAGTTACGACACATTTTTCTGGACCCTTTTGATTGACGCTATAATCAGTCCTGATCATTGGCTGTTTTTTTTAAAAATCGGCCAATGCCCAATAGTAAAAAATAATTGTTTTTATTGGCTGATACCGATTATTGCCCGATACATTGGTGCATCCCTAATATTTAATACATTTCACCATGTCTTTTACCCAATTGTTTTCAGTGAGTAATCACATTAAAAGTAAAAAGCAATGAGTTCATTCATTTAATATTAGTGTTTTGTTGTCAACATGAACTATTTTTGCATGAGGTTAGCTTGTACCCTACTTGATCAGTCTGCACAAATAACGATCGTCGATCGACATGCTTGTTTGCTTTGCGGCCCCTTTAAAAAAAGTTTTAAAAAAGACCAAGCATTCGATCTACATCAGAGCGTCCACGGATCTTTCTACGGCATCGTTGGCAGGGCGGCGAGACCGAATTTCGCCGCTTTCGCCAGCGGCGGTGTGAAAGCACGGTTAGAGTATCTGACCTCTTCATCCTAAACCAGTCTAATAACTCACAATCAGGTCTGGTTATTATCCATAAATGTCATTCTGATTATTTTCTTCATTTCCACATACTTCTTTCTGATGTCACTGATCTTTGTTTTGTCTCTACAGACAATAAATTGAGCGAGGCCTCGGGCGGAGCCATGGAGAACGGAGAACACAGCCAGGACCGGTCGCTGGAGGACGGCGAAACCAATGAGGAGGAGGCGGCAGAGGCTGTGCCAGTAGATGAAAACCTCTTCACTGGGGAGGACCTAGACGAACTGGAGGAGGAGCTCAACACACTGGACCTGGATGAATGAAGACTGGGACTGTTGCATTATTCTTGAACTACACATGGCTTAAAGTGAATGACAATATTTTCACTAATAACTACCACCAGTATTGCCATGTCAGAAACCGCTCTGCCTGCAATATGCACCCTCATCACTCGAGATGTTCCGGGACGCTACAGGAGAGACTGGAGTAGGTGTTCTTGTTCTCTCTAAGATTTAACTTTTTGCCCCCTTTTTTTTTTTTTTTTTTTTAAATGCAGTCTACCCCAAAAGCACAGTCAGGTGAGGGTCTAGTTCTACAGTGGGAACATACTCCAAATATTTATGAGGCTGTTGATTTGATATTTCTGCCTTCTCTTTTGAAAGATTTGATTAAATGATCAACTTTGTAAGGTCATGCGTATGAAATGATCCAGCATAAATCCTCTTTAAGACGTTCAAGCACTATTGGAATCTGGTTTCCTCTTCTGCTGATTAAATGTTGCTTTAATGAAGATAAGGATTAGTTGACCAGTATCATTACAGTTTTTAACATGTAACCAACTGCATGCCTGTATCAGGATCAGAATGTAAATGTTGAATAAGTGTGCTGACGTTCAAGTGTTCAATAATCAGTTGATCAGAATGAGATGTTGAATGTGAAATCGCAGATGCAAATCTGGCATCTGGCCTTACAGAAGGAGATGTGGACAACGACATATTACTAGTCAAATTTGATGTTTAAAGTGTTTTCAGGAAGTGGGAAAGTAAAAGAGATGAGCTTGTGAGATGAACTAGTAATGTGTCTGTCCTTTTGTATTCAATTGTTTTAAACTGCCCTCACACCAACACAACACAAGAAATTGTAAATAAAAGGATATGAGATACAGATTTTGATTTATGATTCCTTATTGTAGCTTTTAATTAAGGGGATAGGTCACCCAGAAAAGAAAATTCTGGCATTAATTGCTCATGTCGTTCATCTTCGTAACACAAATGAAGATCTTTTTGATGAAATCTGAGAGCTTTCTGTCCCTCCATTGACAGCTACGCAACTACCACTTTGACTCATCAAAGAGTAAATGGATTGTAAAACTAATCAATATGAATTGAGCGGTTTGGTCTGATTTTCTGAAGAGACAATTGTTTTATATGATATATGAACATTGAATGTAGGTTTTTTTTTTTCATATATAAACATTCATCAAAAATCATAATCAGATATGGTAAACAGAAGCCCAAGAATGTTCGCTTTACATGCAAGAACCCATGAGGCTTGCTCTTGTGTTACGCTGCACATTTGAAGAATGTTTCAGCTGTTTTTGTCCATACAATAAAAGTCAGTGGTTAAAAACAACATTGGATGCCACTGACAAAAAAAAAAAAAAAAAACGCTTTTCCAAAATAACTTTAAACTTTTCTTTTGAGGACAAACAGTAAGCCATTTGAAATGAAATGACAACTTATAAGAAATGTATAAATATGTTTATTTTTATTTTCACTTCAATTATCTACATAACAGCGGTCTGTAAATCCACAGCACTGGGTTATTATAATTCTGAGCTTCCGGTGTTGTTTAGATAGCCTACTTTTAGTTTTTCAACATTTAGTTTTTATTTTAGTTTTAGTGAGACTTTGCTTTAAAAATGCTAATAATAAAGAAATATTGAGTCAGATTTCATCACATTTGAAATCTGCAAATCTTGATTAACTGACAGCACTAATTTTTAGGTTTAACTTTAACATGTACATTTTGATTATTGATGCACAAATAAGTGCATTACAGTGTGCTGTTTTATTAAGCTCCGCTTTATGATATTAAGATTACTTTGATTTACCTGTTATTTATAATTGTTATATTTAAATAATTTTCACAGCTGTAATCTGCAATATTTATGTGATCATAATGGCCAGGCCTTTCTTACGTCCCCGTAATGTTGTTGTTCTGCGATCTTCTGCCAGAAACATCAGGTCGATCTGCTCTTGTCCAGATTCAGGTGGTTTGTCTTCGTCTGGCATCTCAGCTGAGACCTGTCCTCTATGGGTGACCCTACCAGTAGTTGTGAAGTACCAGTGGCGTAGCTCTCAGCATCACTGATGCACACAAGCCCTCACAGCACGTCAAGCTGCAAACCGTGTGAGGGACCCTAACCTTCCCTAACCTACAGTAACTGCTTAAAAGCAACTGCATATCAACCAACCACTCTAAACATCCTGACAACCGCATCAAGGCACGAAAGACCAATAAGAAGAGTCCGGCAACAGCAAAGCAATATGACAACAACCGCACAAAACATCCTGACAACCACATAGCAATGCACGAAAAACCACTCAGAAGAGTCCAGCAACCTCAAAGCAACACGCTAACAACCGCCCAAAAAACCTTGGCAAACGCATGCCAACACACAGGAAACCTCCCAAAACATCCCAACAACCATGTAGCAAAGCACTAAAAACCACTTAGAACAACCTATGAACCGCATATCAATGCTTTGACAATCACCAAAAACATCCTAACAACCACACAACAATGTGCAAAACACCTCTAGAAAATAAAACTTAACGTTACTCATAAAACTCTAAACTTACTCTAACTATATACAGTATTTACATACAGGTCCTGCTGTGTGATAAGTTACTCCGGGCTCCATGTGACACTGTGAAGACTCAGTGTCTGGGCTTCTTTCTTCGGGGTTCCTCAGGCAGGGGCTCTTCACTGATGTCCACATGGATTCGAGGAGCGAAGCTTCTGCTGGTTGTGGAGAAGCTCTCAGTGATCAGGACGTGTCCATCAGGATGCTCCGTCTCCACCAGTGAAGGGCAGTTGAGTGTCTCCCACAGTCGCTGCTTGATCTTCAGTCCCAGTTTAAGACTGTAGGGACGCCGCCGACCACTGCGTGTCTTCATCATGGGCTCCTCAACAGAGCGGTAGATGTCCTGGTAGGCCTGTACGCTGTAGCCGTGGATGGAGACAGGCTCTTCCTGCTGACGCACGTCCACTGAAGAGACTGAGACTGCTGGACGGATGTCGGGAAGGACAGCAGCGTTCTTCAAGTAGCGCTCTTCCAAACCTGTGGGTCTTTGAGCTCTGGCAGAGATACAGCTGTAAGTGTGATCTAACCTGACTAACATCACAGCTGCCCGCTGTGAACGCTCACAGGGGTCCGGACTGGAAGAGACGTCCTCCACCAAGAATCCCCTCAGGTGTGTGGGAAGAGCCCTGGTTCTTCGTGACCGACGCTGCTCCATGATAATGAATCAAGAAGAACTACAAAGACTGTAAAAATCCCTAAGACTTATCAAATTGTAGAGTTGTGAAGAGCTTGCAGCAAGTGTGATCAGGCTTCAAGGCTTCAGAAACAGTTGTATTAATTTCAAAAATCAACACAAGCTGCTGGACTAACATAGAATGTTGAGGATCATTTAAATGTAAACAACACTTGATATCAGCAGTAAGTCAATTAGAGCAGCATGAGCTCTATGGTACATGTACTGTACTATTACTGTTATCATCTTCATATATATATATATATATATATATATATATATATATATATATATATATATATATATATTAATTGTAACTCTTCTATGTCAGTAGTTCGTGAACAAATCTGTGTTTTGAGCAAATTTTTTAATTAAACAAATCATTCATGCACTGACTCATATCTTTCGTTCACTGAAGTCTGTTTCTCTAAACTGCTTTAAACTGCTTCCAGAGACTGACTGTGGTCATTTCGAGTTAACTCATTTAGAGGTTCCCGGCAAAAAAAATGATTTTTATAATTAAAAAAACACAATTTTCACCTTGGATTTAGAGCCAAATTAAAGGGGGGTAAAATTACGCTAGAAAGATGGGAGCATAATTGCTTTATTTTTTACAGAGATTAGTAGGTTTATTAGTTAAATCTGTTGACTTTAGCAATCTTTTTTGCATTATATGCCAACAGTGAAAGTTCAAAAAGTTTGCATGAAAGTAATTGAAGAAGTATTATCTTGATATCTTGACATCCTTTTAGATTCTGGTTCTTAAAATTATTTTCATCTTCATTTTAAAGGCCCCATTTGGTTCGATCCCAGAGATATGGAGATCTGAATGTGGCTCCATGAGAAAATTGGTAAATTGTGTACATTTTTGTGGTCAAAAACCAAATGTGGGTCACTTTGCGCACAGCTGATTTTTTTTAAAGAGGAATATCTGTACAAAAAAATAGTTGAAACTAGAAATGTGTCTATTTTTTTCTATTAGCACAATTGCATAGAACACACTTGTCTGGGTGCCATAAATATTCATTTTCCAAAGTTTGCATGCCTGTATCTCTCAAAGTAAAAATATATTAATATCATTCTAGATTCTAATTCTTAATACGTTATTCTTTTGTAATCTTCATTTTTAAGGCTGTATATGTTTCATTCGGATATATATGGGGATCCCAATGCGACTCCATGTTCAAATTGTTGTATTTTACCCATTTTCAATGGTCAAAAACCAAATGTGGGTGCAAACAGCTTATTGTGTTTGAAGAAGAATGTCTGGAGAACAAAATAATACTAAAACTAGAAAGGCATCTTGTTTCTCTCTATGACAATAATTGCAAATTGAAAATAATTGCAACCATTGGAAATGGATAAAATTGAACATGGAGAAAAAAATAATGCATTTCTAGTTTCAACATTATTTGTTGTTCAGATATTCCACTTTAAAAGAAAACAGTATGAGCTGAATGCAAAGTGACCCACATTTGATTTTTGACCGCTAAAAATGTGTACAATTTACACTCATGAAGATCTCAGCATCTCTGGGATCGAACCATATAGGGCCTTAAAAAAAAAAAAAAAAAGTTTGATAAAAAAAAAAAATCTAAAAGGATATAAATACTTCTTGAGTTAGTCAAATAATGTGCTTTTTCCCACATAGGCTAATGCAACAAAGATAGCTCAAGTCAAATGGTTTAACTAGGCCTACCTACACTCTTAGAAAGAATATGTCAAAAATGACACAACCTGTGTTACATTTTAACACATCCATGGGTGAGCTCCAGGACCACTAGTTTTGTGTTCATTTTAACTCATTCACTGTGTTAATGAGTTTAACACACTAAATGTGTCAGAAAGGTTACCATAAAGATGTGTAAAAATCTGTAACATTACCACATGATGTGCTATTCTTGGCTACACACATTGTGTTACAAATCTAAAATCCTAAATTCCTAAATAAAACGTTAATATAAAGTCTGTGGTTGATTATCTTTTTTATTATTATGAAATATCGACAATTAAACTGAATCCCAAATAGAACAATACAATTTAAAGCAGTCAAAAAGGAAATGTCCAACATAGGACAAAACAGTTCTTTTCACACTTTTCTCAGGTAACATGACACATGATCCCACCTTCAAAATAATTTCACTCATTTCCAAACATCTGTGATTTGATGTACATTGGTTGCCGAAAATATAAAGCATTTTAATGTTTTTTAAAGTATCTTGTTCTCATCAAATATTGAATTTGATACAAAAATACAGTAAAAACAGTAATATTGTGAAATATTATTACACTGTAAAACAGCTGTTTTCTATTTGAATATATTTTAAAATGCAATTTCTTCCTTTGATGACAAAGCTGCATTTTCAGCATCATTACTCCAAGTCTTCAGTGTCACATGATCCTTTAGAAATCATTCTTATATGATTTGATGCTGAAAAACATTTCTGATTATTATCAATGTCTGTACTCCTCCATCTTTTCCACAGCATAGGAGTAAAAGTGATCATAAAAACATTCTTTAAAAAGCCAAACTTTGGGAATAAGCATATTTTGTCCACCTTTGGGAAAAAGTAAATGCAGTAGTCTTGTGTAGCCAGACCTATCCCTAGACTGTATCGCAGCTTTTCTTGACCAAGGACTGTCCAAGAGGCCTGACATGTAACGCAACCAATTTACAGTTTTGTTCTGCGTCATGTTTAGGGACGTGACAATAATGTTGATGTCCCTACAACAACAGACTCAGTAACAACAGGCGTGCTTTTAATAAATTGAACGGTATCTAATCAAACAAGAACGTTGAGCAAGTTTACTGCAACAATGGAGCCTCGAACTTCACAAACTTTGGAAAATCCAGCGTTTAGTTGATCCTGGTAAGCGCTCATTGTCACAGTTGTAAACACAACGGCGTTCTTCCACGAGGGGTTTAGGTGCCACGGCTTTTGATTCCAGGCGGACCGATAAAGAACACGACACGCACGTCTCCCGAACATCCAGTAGAATTCAACCAGTCAGATCGCGACTTTGAAACTCCTGAAGTGTTTCCAGAAAAGTGAGACATATGCATCAGTCCCCTGTTCCTTGGATGCATGCGTGTCCACAAACACAAATGTGCTCAGTTTTTCTTCAGAGAAGATCGCAGTTTTAACACTATATAAAAATATAAGAGGGAAAGAGAGAGAGGAGAAAGTTACACAAGCATAAATTGTTTTTAATCTCCATCATACTATAATTCAGAATATATATTTGTTAGTAACACCCTGCATATTCAAACATTTCAGCTGAACTGGTAAACTAAATTACGCCAGATTCAATTTTAATACTTACATTTCCTTAATTCTCTCCAAAAATGATGAGATTCAGACAAAAATACTGCAATCAAGGTTTTAGCCAATTTCAGCTTGTTTGCAGTGAAGAGATTGCTGTTGGAGACAAATACACAGTAAGATACAGTAAGGAATCCCCATGTGATGATCTCTTTATTTCCCTCAGTTGTAAACCCACCTGTGCGCTGATATGCTGAAATCATATTAGGCACCTTCCTGGTCAGGACGGACTTTTCGGCCCAATAATAGATCAAAATAATGCAAAAATAAAACTATAGTTGTTTATAATGCTTGATTTGATATGAATTAATGATTTAGTGAGATTTACTGCAATGCTTACCTGAATAAATTCAATCTGGTGAGACTGAACAAAGAAAACTGTCCATCTTCTGATTGGTTCATTTGCTATGCAATAATATAAGACATAATCCAAAAGTCACTTATTTGATATAAAGTTAGAATTTGCATTTACATTTGTAGGCTATATTGTATGTTACCTAGCCTGCACAGCACCAGTGGCTCAAGTCAAGAGCACTTATCACATATTGCTAATTATTTCAGCAAACTTTCAAATCCACTACGAGGTTAAAAAGGCAGTTTAGCTCTGAATTAAATTTGTATTTTGACGGTGATGCTGTGGTTTGACCAGAGGGTGGCAGTAAAGCTCTCAGATATTGTGTTTGCTGTATGTGTTTTACTGTGTCCTGGTTCTTCAAGACACTTTCATGCTGTTCTGAAGCTGTCGTCTGATATGTGCAATGACACTCATCTCATGGTTTCATGTCCTGCAGGTCAGTGGACGGGAAGTGTTTGAGTTCAGGCCTGAGCTTGTTGACGATGAGGAGGCGGATGATACTTTAATACACTAAAGAAAAAGATGATGATGTGGCGTCAACAGACAGGTTTACTGCAAGTGCCCATGTACCCATGACACAGATGCTGAGACGCTTCTGAATATTTGACCTGTTTCAATTGGACACAAGTCTTTTTTCCCATCAAAAATTTTAAATAAGTGTGAACAAATGAAGCTAACACACTGTATGAAATTGTAAATTGCATAACTGTGTGAAATTCTCAAGAAATCTAATTTAAATAAAATTGAGACATTTAAAAAAAAACTCAAGAAGAATCTTGTATGTGTAAACATTTCCCCTTCTTAATTCAGTGGTGAGCTTTTCGCCTCAAAGCAATCATCTGTTTAATCTGAAATCATATATTTATATACTGTACCAAGCATCAAAAAAATTTGTCCATATGTTTAGCAACAGATCATAAACATTCTTAACATAGCACTACTCCCCTAATTGCTTGGCTGTTGAGAGATGGCCAACATGGTCAGAGGACTGGCATTTCCTATGATCTGCCTGAGAAAGCATGATCTCCCCCGCCTCGTTCACACAAATAAAAAGTATATTGCAGTGTATGTATAAATCACTTACAGTGCTATTAGGGTTCAAAAAAAGAATCACAAAAATTGTGCCAGTTGAGAAACCACCTACAAATCCCAGTCCTGATAGCTATAACAAAAGCATTTAGACAGTATAGACAGACAGGATTTATTGCAGCGGCTGCAGTGAAAGACTCCATGGTTTTTATGAGGACATTGACCTGAAGGTAGGCTATACCTTCCCCGTCACCTGACCTTGTAGTCCTTGTTTGCATGCAGACCATCCCCTTCTTCTGGAGATCGTAGTTCTTTCACATAATAGTTCTAGCTGCTGAACTGAAAAAAATAGAGTTTAAGCTTCCTGTCAATGTGAGCCCCCACATCAACAACTACAAGTGTCTCTTACTGAAACCATCTCCAAGTCAAGGGTGACCATAACACTCTTTATGTACAGGAATACTTGATTATGATTTGTCAATAGTGCCTTCCATTGTGTATGTTGTAGTGTATTTTTTCTTTGCGGAAGCTTTACAGGTAAGATTATAAAATAATTTCAACTCTCAATATTTAATTTCCATGTTTGAGTTGCTGTTTAATGATCATGTGACTGTGACAGTCCTGCACTGAAAAAATACACCGAGTACACTAACGTTGTCACACTGAATGGTAAGCAACATGCACAAACAGGAAAATACTAGAATAATCTTTAATATAGGAACTCAGAAGATTGTTTAGAGATACAAAACTCAGGAATGCAAGAGAATAAATACACCAGTACAGTACAGTACAGTACATAAAGACGAGAACCAGCAATGATCTGAACCAAATGGGTTGTGATTGGGGGAGACTGGGGACAAATACAGGAACTGAGCAAGACACGGGTGTTACTAAGGCAACTAAAAAGGGGATAATCTAGACTAAACTGAAAGGAAACACAAGAAACAAACACATGAACGAAAAGGCTATGAAACTAAACATAACCCAAAAATTACACCCCCTCCCAATGATGCCTCGGTGAGCATTGGAGACTTTTTTTTTTCAAAAACACTTAAACAAATCTTACCCAACATTTAAATGGTAGTGTGATTCTGAAAATGCACAACTTCTTGCTAAATAAGATCATGACTGCTTCCTGTTGAAAACAATTTGAAGGCTTTTAAAGCAACAAAACATTTGCCCTACATGGCATTTTGTTAAACATTCAAATATTTGTTTCTGTCCCTCATATTCATGTTCTTTTAAACACCAAAATGCCAAAGTAGGCTACCTTTGAAATTAGAAAATGACAACAACAACAAAAATAAATCAAGAAAGTGAAGAATGTTTTTAGGGTTAGTGTTTAATGTTTTAAGTTCTTTAGTATGTTTGTTGGATGCTCACCAGGCACACATAATTATTCTGCCACTCTGCCATGCATCACATGGTCCCAAAAGCCCCTTTGACCACACGCATGACCCGTCAGCTCTAAAACAAAAGTGACTTTGTTCCTCAGAGAGTGAGAATGTCGTTTGTGTTCCAATTTGCAAATGGTGCCTTTTATTTCCTCAGGAAACACAATCTTTTCCAGCCTTTTACTCTGACACTGCATAAAAGGCCAGTTGTTCCATATACCTTTGAGTTTACAGTATGTTAAGGGTTTAAAATAATAGGCCTATGCCTTTACTATAAGACAAGCAAGGCAGACATAAAAATCACCCAATGTTTCCTTTTCATACAAAATGAGGGATCCCAGGGGGATTTACAGACTGCATTCTTGGAGACATACTTCACTGCATTTAAAGTCATGAATCACTGACAAGTCCATATATCTGAATAAAATATCATCAGGCTCTGAATAGTCATTTGTAATTGTCACAGTTATCTGAACCTTGTGGATAAAGTGTGGCTCAAGGACTCGGCTTAGGTGCTGTTTCTGCATGTTATATTTGTTGTGTGCATTAGATAATAGATGCATTTTAATTATAACATTTGGCCTACGTAAAATTTCACAAATAAATAAATCTATATGTTTGTTTATTGTTGACTGAATTGAATAGATGTTATACATTTGTGGCGCTGTTTAACTAGTTCTACATAAAGCACAAGCCTTTATTAAAAAAAATCAATAACTCTGGCCTGGAATCACAAAGATTGTATGGCATTTTTAAAATGTTTACCAGTTCATGCCCTTTTAAGTCATGCAGGCGATGCCCGCAGCGCGGAAGTTTCTCGTGACGTCACCGTGACGTTTCAGTAGGTTGGTTTATTTTCACTTCCTGTTCAGTGGGACATCCCGCGGCTACATCACTGTGGACTACATCAGTGTACCAGTGTCCATGCTTCCATTTTATTGGACAGGCTGGAAAGGAATGACCTTTTATTGCAGCAGCACGCCTGCAATAATGTAACGGACATTTCCGTGTTTTGTTAGTGTGAGTGTTGCGTGTTATTATGGAGTGCGGAATCAGTGGCGATCATATGTAACGTTACTGCTGATCAAGACATCCACCCACAAACAGCGCGATCTCCATCTACTCTCATACTCTACAGAGACACAAAACATGGGCAAACATCTCTGCTGTTGGCTTTGGGCTCTAGTGGCTCTTTTTTACTGGAAACGAGCACTTTCCTTTAATCTGGATATTAGTAAACCCTCAGTTTTCTCTGGACCTCCAGGAAGTTACTTTGGATTTTCTGTGGCTGTCTTCAATCCTGATAATAAACAGTGAGTAGATGAAGTTGTGTGTAAACTTAGTGAGGTGGAGAACTAGACAAACTTGTTTGGATATCATAGGTGCCTACTGTATTGTTTTATATATATATATATATATATATATATATATATATATATATATATATATATATATTGACACAAATATATATTAAAACAAACATATATATATATTATTTTATTTTATTTTTTTTGTGATGAAGATGTGAGTCTTGCATGGATATTCTGAAAGAAACATATATTAACACATAACAATTCTAATTTTTATTGTAGGACTTAATAGTGGAATAGTCTGGAATAAAACTGGAAACTAGTCTGTATATAAGAACAGCTCGGACTGCTGAATGTTTGAAGTCGTTGCTTAAGACCGACCTGGAGGCTATTCCTTAGCTTTCATTTCGAGTTTTGCTTCTGTGACATTCTCTACTGTTTGTTTTCGTTTATTTGATTATTTGTGTGTATCCTGATACTAAGCACATATTAAAATTCTATTTGTATAGCACATTTAAAAACAACCACCGTTGACCAAAGTGCTTATATGTGTGTATACCTTGTGTGTGTGCTAATACTAATGCATAATATTTATATATAGCCTAGAATTGAATTTTTTTTTTTTTACATTTTAAAACTGAGTTCGTGTATTTAACAAAACACATTTTCCCTCTGATTCCAGATTAAACATACTGGTTGGTGCACCCAGGGCAAACACATCTGATCAAACCCCATCGGTAGTCACTGAGAGGGGCGCTGTCTTCAGCTGTCCTTGGCAAAAAAGCGGCACATGCACACAGATTGAATTTGACAGCACTGGTAAGACGCAGCACTGTGTTTTCAGCCATCATAGTTTAATCTTTGCTTCTCCATGCTGTTATTTAAAGTGATGTGTATTGATTCACATCGAATGCCAGTGAAAGAGGTAGGGTTTGTCCGAGTTATTATAGGACCTTCTGAGTAGCCTGAGGCGCTTTAATGATTAATTGGGTCATATATCAGCTTTTCTCTAAATATTTTTAATAGGTGGAGGGAAAATAACAGGAGAGGGAGCCTGGGGTCGTTTCAAGGCTCATCTAGGATTGTGTGATTGTTATTACAAAGTGTTTTGAATTTGAATTCACATGTTTGGCAGTGTCCTGCAACAGACAATGGAGTTGCTTTACTATTCATGTGCTGGCCTACTAACTAGATTGCAGATGTACACAAACAATCTTCACACTAACAGGACTTTGTTCAGGCTTATATGTGTACTTGAGTATAGGCACCGTTTCTTGTGCCAGATCTCATTGGCATTCAGTGGCGGTTATAGACTAGTCTTGCCTGATTTACCCTGCCAGCCAAGCTGGATTGCTTCAAGAGGAACTACCAGACAAACAAAAAGATCTTCAGTTGGATTATCTCAGTGTGTTTAGAGTTCTCACCAACAACTCAACTACTCCTCTATGTGTTCTTTTCACCCTTAAAGAAGTTCTTGGGAAAAGAACCATGTATAGAGTAGCTTTAAATAATGCTGTACATCTATGGCAGAGTAAGCAGACACGTTTGGAGTATATAATAATATTTAGTGATATATTGTATATTTACAATATATTTTTTTATTTATTTATTTGTATTAAATGGAATTTGATTTTTTTGTAATGACAATATAGATTTAGTATATTTATTTATAAAATTTAAATGCCAAACCAAATTGATTTGGGGAAAAATAGGCCTATTTTACAAATATATATTTAAGTTTTAGTTGCCTTAATGCTAAACTAAGACATAGGCCTACAGTTAAATGGACTGTGGTTACTGCCAAAGACTAGAATAACAGTCTCAAAGGGACTTTGTTACTGCCAAGCTGTAAGAATCTCTTATTAGTGTCTGAATACTTTTTGGGGCCACGATATTTTCCATTGACCTCCAAGATTTTTATTAGTTTTCTCTTGCTTTCTTTGTGCACTTACTGCACTAGCGTAGTGTTTATATTTGTTACTCAATAACTAGTGCGACATGAAAGAATCTTAAACAGTCTTCTGTTAAATAACTGCCAAAGCATAACTGTGTCCTTACATGTTTTTACTGTGAATAACGTGTCCGTACAATAGTGTTCTCTGTGCTGGCTGTTTGAGGAGCAGGCACAGTCTCGATTAGAGAGAAATGTCAGCAGTATGAGATGGAAAACACTGTGTGGATGTAAAAACATTAATGCTGAACTGTTACAGCATGGGTACACAACTGTGTTTCCACTAGGCCTTTGTACTGTCAACTCCCCGTTTGTGCTGTTTAGCAATAATTAAGTGCTTAATTCTAGTAAAGCCTGGGTGTTGTTGACCAGCGGTATGACTGTGTTGACCGTGAGAAACATTGGGAAATCCCCAGCTCAGTAGCACAGACTGATGAGCAGCTGTGGCTTCCTGAGGCTGAGACTGTGGCAGAGATGAACCAAGGCGTGTGTGTGTGTGTGTGTGTGTGTGTGTGTGTGTGTGTGTGTGTGTGTGTGTGTGTGTGTGTGTGTGTGTGTGTGTGTGTGTGTGTGTGTGTGTGTGTGTGTGTGTGTGTGTGTGTGTGTGTGTGTGTGTGTGTGTGTGGCCTGCTAAACCCTACATTATGAAAATACAAAAAGTTTCCCGTGATGAGTAGGTTTAGTGGAGGGGGACAGAATATACAGATTGTGCAGTATAAAAATAATTATGTCTATGGAAAGTCCCCATAAAACATGAGGAAAAAAATGTGTGTGTGTAGGATCCTGTAGACCTAGGAAACTTTAGAGCATTTTTGGAAATGTTTACAAATCACATTTTAAAAGCTTTTTTAATTCATTTTGATTTCTAGGGCAAATATTATGGATCTAAAGAATGATTTCATGATTAAAATGACGCCAGAAAATTTTTATAATTATTAAAATACTCTCCAGTAAAATCAATATAATATATTTTTGTTCAATAATTTTTTTTTATTTTGTATTTTGAGAGGATTTGATGGTACTTATTAATATTTAGCCTATGCAATAATTATGGTCCATTTTTGCCATTTAATAATAAAACGATAAAATAAAATTAATAAAACCCCTTTCTTGCTGTCCAATTTTTTTCTGCATTGTGGGTGAATTATTGATTTTAAATTACATATTTGCTCTATTACAGTCACATCAATTTGTGTGTGTGTGTGCCTGTCTGTTTTGCACTCTTGATGTTTTAGAGTTTCACCCTTTCATTGCTGAGCAGTTTTTTCTGCATCGTGGCTGATTTGTAGATTTTACAATTCTCCGAATTTTTGTGCTTTTGTCGGTTTCCCATTCATTTCCTATGGTCAGTCACTTTTGACCGAAGACCACAAGTTAGACAATTTTTTTTATGACCACTTAGCCTGCTCGAATCATGCCCTACATTTTTTTGTGTTCACATTCCAAATGCTATAAAAGTTTCGTACCATTCCGACGAAGCTGTGATTTTTAAAAAAATTTAAAACAGAAAGATTTTCAGTCAAAAGTGACCGAGGAACACCAGTGAATCACTGACCTTTCTGCTGAAGCTCTGAAAACACATTTTTATTCACCATGTTCTACAAATAGTATAGCCTTGTGTGTTTATGAAGTTGTTTGGCTAATTTGTAATTTGATTATGTCATGAATAGATTCAGCTGTCCATGTTCATGACCTTGGATTGAACTTCAGATGGTTTGGTAATGAAGAGGATTAGAGAGTGAAGCGTTGCATCAGCTCAACTTTTTGATCTATGAACTCAGACGCTTTTGTCATATCAGTCCTTTTGAAATCAGCTGGAATTAGAGGAACACTCCATGAGATTGTACTTGTAGTGATCGGAAGAGCAGTCTAGTCTACTAGAAAGGACATGATGACAGTCTGATGAATCTAATTGACTAACTCATCCTTCATATCTCTTCCTTCCCCATTCCCCCTTCCTCCGTCGTTCCCATCACAGATGACAGGAAGAATTCCAATGGACAGCAAGTGGAGTTCAAGTCGAATCAATGGTTTGGGGCCACTGTGCGTTCCGTTGGGGACCATATTCTGGTGAGTCAGGGTTCTGAAATAAGATTTAACTAATTAATTTTTTTATAAAATGTCAAATCGATTGATCGTGATTAATCGCATCTAACATAAAAGTTTGTGTTTACATAATATATGTGTGTGTATATATATATTGTTTAATATATACACTTTATACATGTCCGTGTGTGTCATATATTTATACACATATATACTGTATATTTATATACACAGACATGCACACACACACACACATATATATATATATATATATATGTATATATACATAGCCTACTTTGAAATAGTTAAAAATTATGCAGCTGTTAGTTAACTTTATGATAGCTGTAAATTTATAAAGAGCGATATTAATATTTTATTTGTTTGTTTGTTTAATTATTTATTTATTTGTTAAATTTTAATCTACTTTTACGTATGCTTCCATAATCTCTGGAGAATCAATCCGGAATCAGGAGGAATCGCAAGTCATTTGCACAATTGTAACAAACTCATCTGTCATATTTATATTAGCAGCAAAATATCACACCTCTTTTTTTCCAAAGACAAGTAATGTTCCATCAACTGGTCTTTTACTCAGGGTTCCTATGCAGTTTGGATAAGTCTGGAAACTTATGGTAAAATATTTGTATTTATCATACAAGCAGAGTGATTTCATGGCAATAGTTTAGTGATTGTCAAACATGACTGAATGAATTCAAGGCGCTCATTTCCATTACGCAAAACTGTTTTGAACTTCACTAAATGAACGTGTGTGTGCCACTCAAACAGGAGCAGATGAAAGAGCAAAAGCAAATGATCAACTAAATCAGACTGTACGTTACAGTTTTTTTAGTCGTGCAATATCAAACTACGATTACAGTATCAAGCGATGTGTCAGGTGACACATGTAGTCTATTTGTGGATGACATGCTAGGCTATTTGTTATTTTAGCTAATTGTAAGTTAGCTTTTCATTTATGTTGACATTTCTCATTTATTTCAGTTTACGAAATGTTTTTTTTAACCAATAGTTTTAGTCTTAGTTTCAGTTTTCGTTTACGAAAATAAATAACTTTGCTATATACCAAATGACATGCTGAATGAACCATTTATGTGAAGTATGGTCTGAACATCTACAGAGAGATTTGTAAATTTGAGTCTACAAAAGTAATTTTGAAATTGAAAATGTGTAGGAAGGAACCCTGTTTACATTGACCCTGGGATGTCCTTATTGTTAAGCCCTGTTGTACATTATAAACATGATTCTATATTAAAGAAAATCCTAGATTAAAACAAGCCAGATATCAAATTGAAATTAAATATTCTTTATTGTATTGTTGTAAGAAGCTGCTTCTTTTATTAAAAATGACGTTCAATGCTGATATGGCACTAAAAATAAATGTTTCAAATAAGTCTTGCTGTAATACGTCAGCAGATATTTCTCAGCATATGGTTTAGAAGAACATAGTTCCTACTCATGTACTGATCTGCACACACATTTTTCTCTCTCTTCAGGCATGTGCTCCTCTCTACCAGTGGAGCACGTATGCATTCACAGATAGAGAGCCTGTCGGGACATGTTACCTGAAGAAAGGCAATACCATTGTGGAATATTCGCCCTGTCGCTCTAGTATGTACTTGAACACCGCTCTTTACCTTACCTCAGGCTGCTCATGCCCTTATTGGGTCATATCTATCCTCCCTCAGAAATGTCTTGCCTTAGATTTATGGGATATCATACTTGTGTTGTGTATCATCTCCTATGCATATGGTTTTAAGACATGTCTGAGTTAACACATTATTCAAAGTCTGTGTGCCAGTTGTCATATGGTTATGACAGTTCCTCTGTCTGAAGTTTGTCTTCCTCTTTTTCACCTTTCCTTCATGTTGATACTTCCTCAAAACTATATCTGCTAGGTGTGAAGACATGAATGACTAAGTATTCTTTTTTTTTTTCATCAGAATCAAACTCACCTGAGGGACAAGGATTTTGTCAAGCAGGTTTCAGTGCTGATTTTGTGAAGGTATTTTTTTTCCCCACAGAAATTTGCTCCCTTGCTTTTGTGCCTTGCTTCCAATGTGCATTTATCTTTTACATTTTCTATCATTTATATTACATATAGAGAGAGAAACAAATAATATCAAACCCCACTATATCTGATGTTTTGCCATTTTTGACCTAACACATTTATTTTTCTGAAATGTGTTATTCGGAAAGTGTGCTGGTGCTTTTCTTGCCACTTAATTTTTTTTAACACCTACATTTTGATATGCCGCTTTTACCTTGCTGTTTATGTTTGTTGTATTTCCCCATTATTGCCCCAACTTGTGCCGAATGCACCAAAACATGTTTGTTTTGTCTCCATCAGAAGAACCGTGTTGTTATTGGAGGACCAGGAAGCTTTTATTGGCAAGGTAAACTGTTTTATTTTATTATCTCTCTCTGATTTGACACTGAAAGGGGAAACAACAATGTGCTTTGTCAGGACTTTTTGGTGACTCAGAGAATGTCTGCAGCTGTGCCTTGCTTCCAAGGGCAGGTTCAGATCTAGCATTGACAAAACAGGCCAGTGAATGTTTGCGCAACCTCGACAATACTTGTTAAAATTTACAAATGTGTCTCGGGTCCCCGCCTGGGAGAGAAATGCTGCTCAGAAGAGAGGGAGCTGTTTTGAGGAACAATAAATATAGCAGAATCATATGCTGTCTACTGCAGTGGTGATGAGTCTGGTTTCATTGACATGTTTTGTGTTGTGCTGTGTGATTTTGAAATGCTTGATTACTGAGTCGCAGACCTGTTATGACCTCATAGGGTGGGGTTATTTTAGGAACCGTGCCCAGAAAAGACATTTAAACACATCTTTCATGAATTTCATGACCTGCGGTGATCGTTTTTAAAAGTTCATTTTAAAGGTGTTTTTTGTTTTTTTGTTACTGCGATCTGCTGACTGTCTCTTTTTAATGGTATTATAATTATACTCCCTGCTGAGAGTAAAATGCTTTCAGAAATGTGAATGTGATGGTGTGATTGATATTAACTTAGGCTAACCTTTTAACCTAAGTCTTAAGTGTTAGAAAAGTGATTGAAGCTGAATTGTTAGTTACTTTGTAAGGTACCAAACATTTCTACATCATAATAACTTGTTAATTAAATAACTTGTGAGTTGTGGATATTTAAAAAGTAGTTTAAGCAGAAACTAAATTATTTTGCTAAGAAAAAAGTAACTTATGTGGGGGACTTTTGGATAGTGCTTAGTCAAATTTATATATATTAATATTATATTTAATACATTTTTAGTGGTACATTTAAATGAATGGATTGAAGGAACTGATTGACTGAAATGGGCTTGAGAGGTCATTCGAGGAAAGTGTGTTTGCTTCACTCTTTATTGCATCAGCTCGCTCAGTTGTAAGGCTGTGTGAGCTGTATAATGTGACGAAATTTTTTTAATTGATATGCTGTTTTGTTATTTCTGGCCTTGTTAAAAAGATAGTTGCTTAAAAAAAGCTACATTGTTTGAACTAACTGAGCTCCTATTCCACTACTGAGGGTTTGTTCACACTTGGCAGATTTGGTTTGATTAAAATGAACACTCTCGCTCTGTTAGTGTGTTTTATTCGAAAGTGAGAACTCTGCCATTCGAACCCTGGTGTGCACCATACAAGCGGACTAAGACTGCCGAGCTATGGTGTGGTTCGTCAGAAATATGAATGCAACACGGACCAAAGACATCTAAAGGCAAGGGTGATTTAGATGTCAAACAGTTGTGACCTTAAAGAGGACCGAATGCTAAGGCATACCTGTTTTTCTCGTCACAGGAGCTTCATTACAGTTCGGTACAGGCGTCAAAAACGCCGTCTTCTTGCAGCAGATCTTCGTTTATGTGACTCCTTTACAGGACAGTGTGAATGCTAAGCGAACCGGGACTAAATTTATTATTTTCTTTTTTTGGTTCGGACCAAGAGAACCAAAATACAAGTGTGTGAACAACATACCCTGAAAGTAGCATCATGATTTGTAGTTAGTTATTCCCTTCTTACACTGAAAGTCTGTAAAGGTTATAGACCATAAAAATACCAACAAAATGCACATACAAACATATTAAAAATAATATTACATGATTTTACTTTTTGTTGAAAGTATACGTTTACATGTATGCATATATTGGCACTGCTTTCTGTTTTGCTTAACATCACATGCAGGTTCAAGACATCTATTGCTTGCACACTTCATTTCCTGTTGGGATAAAAAAACCTTTTGCTTCGTGTTCTCATAACTGTTTTCCCCCTTCTTTTTCCAGGTCAGCTGATCTCAGATGACGTCACTGAGGTCATCAGTAGATACAATAAGGAGTTTTTTACTCCTTACAATAACCAGTTATCAACCAAGTCAGCCGGGGCTCAGTATGATGACAGTTATTTGGGTAAGCCTTTTTGCATCTTTTCTTTTAATGTCTTTTTGAAGTTGTAATTATTTTTTCTTGGTGATTTATATTTGCACTGTTACCTGTAAATCAGGAGCTCAATATAATTTTGGGTTGCACATGTAATGACTGTTTGTGTGCTTTGAGTTGCAGTGATCAGAATGTACAAAGCAAACAAGCAGAAATGCAGTGCAGATATTTATGTCATCATTTAATTCTGTCTTAGGTTACTCTGTGGCTGTTGGCGATTTTAATGAGGATGGTGAAGATGGTAAGACATTTCGATGTTTAATTTTTTGAAATTACAATATTACTGTATTTTACTGGGTTTTTTTTTTAATCAACTTTGAGCCTTAGTGCTGAGCATAAGAGATTAAAAAAAAAAAAAAAAAAAAAAAAACATTTAAAAAATCTTATTGACAGCAAACAGTTGTGCAGTTTTAGGCAGCCCACAACCATGAGTTGTCTGTCTTGATTGAGCTGTTCTAACTTGCTCTAAATACCAGCCCCTTAGCATTGCAAACTGAAGTAGTGCATTATGGGAATGGCTTAAATCAGATTTTTCTATGTAAATGTATCAAGGAACTTAATTTCTGAATGAAAGCATTGTTGTGTCCAACTCATTTTTAATTCTTCCTGCCTCCCTAGATTATGTCACAGGAGTTCCTAGAGGGGAGAAAGCTCTTGGTTATGTGAGTTTAATACTATTTTTGGTCAGGAATCTGACAAAAGCCCATAAAAGTGATGCAACCCTGCTTAACAGCTCTTTGTCTGGTTTTGTCTTGTTAGGTCAACATTTTTAATGGGAGGAACATGGAGTCTATGTTTAATTTCACAGGCACACAGGTGAGTGTCACAAAAATGTTTACACCTCTTATACAGGCAGTCTTGCCTGTGTTAGCAGCCTGCAGGTCACATGACATGCCCAATCTTTTGGTCATGGCACAGTTAGCCTATGTTCTACATTTGTTTACGAGCAGAGAGTTCATGTCCTAAATCCACTCCCACATCTGGAAGCTATTGACAGCACTGTCGCCAGCACTCAAATGCGAGAGAAGAAAAGAGCATGAGGTGTGGCATCGACAGGCCTGGGTTTTTGGCTGATTGTGATTGCTGCAGTTGTGATACATCACCAGTTTATCAAGCAAGAGTCAACACATGGTTTAACAGAGATTTATGAGTCCAAGCGCAAAAAAATGAATCTATATACTGTAGGCGGCACCACCAAAACCAGCCATAATAATTATTTCTTTTTTATTCTTTCCACATTAGATGGCTGCTTACTTCGGTTATTCTGTAGCAGCCATTGACATCAATAATGACGGGTAAGTGATACTATAAACTGTTTGAAAACTGCTGTTTAATGATTTCCTCACTGAAGGGAGGTTGAAGATTTCTACACACATAAACAAGCTTCTTTTAAGTTCTTTGACAATCTATTCCTTCAAGAAAGTCCATTCATGGACTGATGGATACTTTAAATAAGTGTTTCTCACCTGGAATTTCTTGGCCATGAAAATGTGTTCAAAACTGACTGCTGAATTCAGTCTTTGTGAGTCAAAAGCAGTCCCTGGCCTAAGAGAAATCAAGTTCACAGACAGTAAAGGGGCAGTTCATTAAAAAATGAAAACCTGCATGACTTTCTTTTGTGGAACAACAAAAGATATGTTTCAACTGTTTGTGTCCATTCAATGAAAGTCTGTGGGGTCTAAGACATTAGGCAAAAATACACTGTCCCTTCAAGGGTAAAGATAATAATATCTTGCCCTTTGTCTTGATGCATTAAGTTATAGGATATATATATATATATATATATACACACACACATAATTAATCAGACATTAGAAAAGAAACTCAGAAAAATAACAACTTGAATAAGATGTGTATTTTATTTTTTTACTCCAACAATGCTCTGGAAACCCACAACACAGGGTTATTATAGTTTTGAGCTATTGATTTTGTTAAGATAGTGTGAAAACTGTGATTTTTTTTTAAGTGTTCTATAGCTTTAGTTTTTCTGTACATTTTAGTTTTTAATTTAGTTTAGTAAGACTGTTTTTTTTTTTTTTTCTTCATATTTAGTTTGAATTTTGACATGAAATGAAATTCATATTTCAGGAATCTTTTAACTGTGAAAAATGCATTTGATTTTAATTATAATTAAATCTTTAAAGTAATTTTATCAACTGACAGCACTCATTTTAGTTTAAATTGACTTAAATATGTAAGTTTAGATTTTTTTTTTTAAATTGAATTGAATTAAGAATAAAATGCTTAATGCGTTGTTACCTTAGTCTGTTCGAGTCGTTCTTGGAGGATGTTGTTGCAAGACTGATCTTCTGCCAGAAACATCAGGTCGATCTGCTCTTGTCCAGATTCAGGTGGTTTGTCTTCGTCTGGCATCTCAGCTGAGACCTGTCCTCTATGGGTGACCCTACCAGTAGTTGTGAAGTACCAGTGGCGTAGCTCTCAGCATCACTGATGCACACAAGCCCTCACAGCACGTCAAGCTGCAAACCGTGTGAGGGACCCTAACCTTCCCTAACCTACAGTAACTGCTTAAAAGCAACTGCATATCAACCAACCACTCTAAACATCCTGACAACCGCATCAAGGCACGAAAGACCAATAAGAAGAGTCCGGCAACAGCAAAGCAATATGACAACAACCGCACAAAACATCCTGACAACCACATAGCAATGCACGAAAAACCACTCAGAAGAGTCCAGCAACCTCAAAGCAACACGCTAACAACCGCCCAAAAAACCTTGGCAAACGCATGCCAACACACAGGAAACCTCCCAAAACATCCCAACAACCATGTAGCAAAGCACTAAAAACCACTTAGAACAACCTATGAACCGCATATCAATGCTTTGACAATCACCAAAAACATCCTAACAACCACACAACAATGTGCAAAACACCTCTAGAAAATAAAACTTAACGTTACTCATAAAACTCTAAACTTACTCTAACTATATACAGTATTTACATACAGGTCCTGCTGTGTGATAAGTTACTCCGGGCTCCATGTGACACTGTGAAGACTCAGTGTCTGGGCTTCTTTCTTCGGGGTTCCTCCGGCAGGGGCTCTTCACTGATGTCCACATGGATTCGAGGAGCGAAGCTTCTGCTGGTTGTGGAGAAGCTCTCAGTGATCAGGACGTGTCCATCAGGATGCTCCGTCTCCACCAGTGAAGGGCAGTTGAGTGTCTCCCACAGTCGCTGCTTGATCTTCAGTCCCAGTTTAAGACTGTAGGGACGCCGCCGACCACTGCGTGTCTTCATCATGGGCTCCTCAACAGAGAGGTAGATGTCCTGGTAGGCCTGTACGCTGTAGCCGTGGATGGGGACAGGCTCTTCCTGCTGACGCACGTCCACTGAAGAGACTGAGACTGCTGGACGGATGTCGGGAAGGACAGCAGCGTTCTTCAAGTAGCGCTCTTCCAAACCTGTGGGTCTTTGAGCTTTGGCAGAGATACAGCTGTAAGTGTGATCTAACCTGACTAACATCACAGCTGCCCGCTGTGAACGCTCACAGGGGTCCGGACTGGAAGAGACGTCCTC